>OX638311.1:101875484-102548817 GCA_951812415.1 Beris morrisii | reverse complement strand
TTTTATCATGGTAAAGTACACGAAGGAACAACGTCTGCAAATTATAAAAATTTACTACAGAAATTCGGAGTCGGTGACCGCTACTTTAAGAGCGTTAACTCCGATTTTCGGTCGTAATTCTCGCCCTAGTAGACAGGCAGTAACAAGTTTAGTGCAAAAATTTGAGTCTACATATTCGTTGTGTGATGTTGCCGTGCCAGTGAGACAACGGGTTGGTCGAAGTGTCGAAAATATCGCTGCCGTTGAAACGTCCGTAGCAAATGATCCAAATCAGTCAATTCCACGGCGTTCTCAAGTGTTGGGCATCGCCCAGACCACGTTATGGCGAATTTTGCGTAAGGATCTTGGTTTACACCCATACAAGATCAAGCTGACTCAAGAATTGAAGCCGATGGACCATTTGAAGCGACGTACGTTCTCCGATTGGGCTCTGGAAAAGATGCGCCAAGATGATCAATTTCATCGCAAAATCATCTTCAGTGACGAAGCTCATTTTTGGCTCAGTGGGTTCGTCAATAAGCAAAATATGCGTTATTGGTCCGGTGAAAATCCACATGTGCTTCATGAAAGACCACTTCATCCACAAAAAATAACTGTTTGGTGCGGTTTGCATGCTGGCGGCGTCATAGGGCCATATTTTTTCGTCGACGATAATGATCGTCACGTTACTGTGAATGGTAATCGTTATCGCGCCATGATTACCGATTATTTTTGGCCCGAATTGGAAGATATGGACTTGGACAACATGTGGTTTCAACAGGACGGTGCCACAAGCCACACAGCACACGTTACAATCGATTTATTGAAGAGTAAGTTTGATGAGCGTGTTATCTCAAGAAATGAACCAGTCGATTGGCCGCCTCGTTCGTGCGATTTAACGCCTCTGGACTTTTTTCTTTGGGGCCACGTCAAGTCGTTGGTCTATGCCAACAAGCCGACGACGTTGGAAGAGCTCAGAGCCAACATTGAACACGAAATAGCAGCCATTTCGGCCGAAATGTGTGGCCGAGTCATCGAAAATTGGGTCCAACGAATCGACCGCTGCAAACGTGCCCGCGGTGGCCATATGAACGAAGTCGAGTTCCATTCATAAATGTTTTGATTGTACTTCAACCCGATAATAAAGTTTTTGAAATATCTCAAATGGTTTGCATTTTATTTTGAAAAAAAGTTGTCAAGTCCTTATTGGAAAACCCTTTATTTACATTGTTTATGTTACATTTTGTACTTCAATAAGAGATATGGACATCGTTGCCTTAAAAAAAGAAAAATTTATTTACATTTGTGGTGCTATTTACAGCCTTAAGTGCATAGTAGGCCAAGAGCCATTTAGCGTTAATTCTAATTCTATATATATTATTATTTCACAAGATATGTGTTACTTACGATAAATACAGAGAGTCTGTTCTATTTGCATCTTTATTTACAAAGGGCTTGCCCCCTCTTTTAGTTTATGTGCTTTATATAAATCAGTCTTTGTTGCCAGACCCTTGCTAGCCCAGTCAATTTAAATGTGAGTACTGGATACAGAGTTTATTGTATTTCAAGTTACAAACAAATGTATTAATTACTATGGTTAGATTACTTAAATCGATAGGGCTATGAGCTAATAATTTTGAGGCAAGTGCACGCTCCAAATTTTACTTTTGACTTTGACCTTTCATACTTTGTTTACTTTATTATACCGCGCCCTCGATCGGATCTTCATTTGACCAAGAATATCACGCGAAGGAAGCGATCACCCCCTGTAGCCACGAGCTGGTGCGACAAAAAAACTGGGTTTGGAGTCAGGGATGATTTCCGGGGATGGAGGAATGTATTCATCAAGGACCTTAAGCGGGGACAGGTAATAGTGGTCGTCTGGCCACGGGGGCTCAGGAAAAAGATCCCGGACTCGCGAGAGGGAGTGGGTACGCCATCTCTGTACTCTTTTTTTGCTACCAGTGAGCATATAGTGAAGGATAGGCAAAACTCCTGTAGTCCTGTATAGGGTGGAGTTCCTGAAGTACTTTTTATTCGGTCTCCTGTGTTTGGAGGAACATTTGCGTAGGATTTTCCTTTCAAGAATGTTCATTTCTTCCGCCACGGTTGGCGAGATGCCTAGCCAGGCTGGAAAGCAATAAGTCAGATTCGGGCGGATTAAAGATTTGTAGATGAGAGTCTTTGTGCTCAAGCATACCGACCTAGAGGATAACAAAGGGCCTACGGCAGCGGCAGCAGACTTGGCTTTGGTTATAACGTGTCTCGCATGAGGATTGAACTTCATCCTGTTGTGGAAGTTAACCCCCAGGTAGCGAATTTTTTCCTTGAGAGGAATAACGGCTCCATTGACGGCTACCCTGATTTCCCTACTCTCCTTTACAGCCCTGGGGTGGCCCTTTTTACTCGCGTTTCGGAAGCAGATTAATTCAGATTTAGAGGTATTAATTTTTAAGGCCCACTCTGACAAGTATACCGAAATCCTATTGACAATTTGTTGAGTTGCAACTTGGGCTTTAGATGGCAGCTCATCGCTTGCTAGGACGATAAGATCATCCGCGAATAGCAGACACAACTGAATGGGCGGCACATGGCTAAGAGGACTAACTGGTTGGGAAATGGGGATGTCCCAGATGTAAAAATTAAAGAGGGCTGGACCCAGAATCGAATCTTGGGGGACGCCCGAGAGAACGGGAATTTCAGCGGAAGTTTTGCCTGCAATTTTTATTCTAAAAGATCTGTCCAGAAGGAAACTCACCAAAATTCTAGAGAGTGGCATAGGGCACCTGGCCTCGATTAGCTTCAGGATTAGGCCATCTGTCCAGACAGAATCAAATGCCTTTTCCAGGTCGATAGCGCAAGCCACTGAGCATTTTTTGAGCATCAGATTATCTGTGATATGTTTATGTAGGATCATAACAGCTTGCTCAGCCGACTTTTGGTTTTCGAACTCGAACTGTGAGTCGGGGATCAATTCTCCTGAGAATTCCTTGAAACGAGAGAGTATTATGCGCTCCAGGACCTTCCCCAAGTTGAAAAGGAGCGAAATGGGCCTGAAGATTTCAATTTGGCCGCCCGAGCCCTTTGGGATGGGAATGAGTATTGCTTTTTTCCAAGTGTCGGGGAAAAACCCCAGATTCAGGCAGTTATTAAATAAAGTGGCCAAAGGTATGGCAAGAATGTTCCTACATTTTTTTAGGATTTTGTTTGGTATACCATCAAATCCCGAGGATGTTTTACCATTGACATAGGCCAGTGACGCTTCGACTTCGCCGGGTGACGTGAAGAAGTCAGGGAAAATTGAGTGACTCGGGGCGGAGGCCCTATTATTACTTGAGAAAATTCCTAGAAGAGAGCCCTGATGGCCCTGGACAAATGCTTCTCTCGTACTTATTGCTTGTTCTAGCAGGGTATGGTTAGGTGATTCGCGGGCTCGGCATAGCCAGCTATAAAAAGACTAGCATATATCAACTTTCTCTTCAGAGGAGGAAAATGTTTGGTTATTCCAGCTGATACTGTCCGTGTTAATATTCCTAGACGAAAATTTCCTCCCTGTAATTTTGTTTATTTCAGAAAAGGTCCTGGAGTTGGGTTTAATCGCCCGGAGACGTTTTTTATAGAAGTTATTTAGGTCCAATTTTATGCGCTCTCTTAAAATAGTGTTCAGCCTATTAATTCTAGCCTTGAGCTCGGAATATTCTCTGCTTGTTCTGTTCAGATAACGATGGAAGATGTTTTTAAGTTTTTGTAGCATATAGTCTCTAGATTTCATTAAGGCCAGAGTGGACTCCTCTAGATGACACAAGCGAGATGACTTCACTATTTTCAGGGGGGCAAATCTATTAATGCTTTGCAGCAGGGCGTTGGTAATTTCGGCGATGTAGGTCTCAATCTCCTGTTCCGTAAGGTTGCGATCCTCAGGAGGAATCGGAGGAAAATGGTCTTCCAAATGGTCCAGGAAGTCCTCCCAAATAACATTAGCGAAAGATCTGAATCTGTTGGGGACTGCAGGGAAAGGGAGAAGGTCAGAAAATTTGATGTTGAGCAAGAGGCTAAAGTGGTCGGAAGGACCGGGGACCGAACAGCAGTGGTATGAATTGTCGCCCATGAAGAGGAGACTCCTAGAGACAAGGAAGAGGTCCAAGAAGGAGGAACTCCTAGGGAAGGACGGGGTGTTCGCGTTAATTATGGCCAAGTCCGAGAAAGCCTCCGAGAGGAACCAATTCAACAGGTGAGGGCCGTTAAAATTCCGCGTTGAGTCCCCCAGTAATCATGTCGGGCGTTAAAATCGTCCCCAAAAATGACCGCATCAAAAGACTGGGAAAGATTAAAAATGGATTGAAGATCTGCAGGAATACTAAGCCGGGTGTAGTCCAGTGGTAGTGTTCTAGGTCTTGAAAACATTGCTACCGGGGTTCAATTCCCACTCAATGCATAATTTATTTATATGAATTTTTCAGTTTCTATTGGTTTCAGAATATTAATATAAATCGTGAACAGTGCGGAATGATTAATAGGGTCACTTGCAAAGGATTTAAACCTGAGCAAATGAGTTCTGTTTACATTCTTATCAGATTCACAAATACCATCAGAGCTGACAGACAGTAGTTGATTTGCTATAGGCAACTTTGCTGTTCTGGTAGATCGTATCACAGCCAATAGTACTGAAAAATTATGATCATTAACACCTGCTAGTACACTGCCATACCCGGCCCGATTCCTGATCTTCCTTCCCATTTCTAAAAACTGATTAAGTTCGGTATTCCCTTTCTTCTCCACAATTCCTTCCAACTCCCCTCTCCTTCGCACCAAGAAACACGGAAAAATATTTGATAGAACAATACCGCGGCCAATTGGGCTCAGTTTGTTCTTGAAAATTAGCCAAAAACAGCCATTAGCCGTAGGCGCTGTGCCGGGGTGCAGTGGGATCACAACGGACCCATCTAGCGGTCTATTTGTTAGCTATCTCTGTCACCTAACCTAATCTAACCTAAGCCCAAAACCAAAAGGGAAATACAAGGCTGCTAGAAGAACTCGAAAAGCCCCACCGTCCTTAGAGAGGAGTAAAGAAGCGAGTGTACCCGAACAATTGGAGCTGGAGAAGCCGATTTGCTCAGCTCGAAGGTTATTCCGAACTAACAGGGCCGTCCCCCTGCCAGAGTCGTTCCTGAAGACTGCGAAGTGGTCGAAGCGTCTAAAGTTCCTTGGGCCTAGCCTTGTTTCCGTGATAAAAGCTACGTCAACTCTGAGGTTTCGTAGTTGAATTTCGAGAGCTAAATGCTTATCGTAGTTGATAAGAGAATTGACGTTGAGGTTAAGGCAGTTTAATGAGAACTTGATTGATTCGAAAGAGTAGAGAAAAGAAAGGATAGTAATGCTTGAGGTTTATCTTCCTCCGGAATTAGTAAAAACTTTTGCTTGAAAATATTAATGCTATTGCATATATCGCTTATAGAGGAATCCAGATAGTTTAGGGACTGCTGTTCAAGCCACTCAAATTCAAGCCACTGGGGGCCTTTTGAGCGGGGGCCTCTCACGGAGTCGGCGAAAGAGACGCCGTTGGTTAATTGACTATGCACATTGGTTGCAGGGGCCGACTGGGCAGACCTAATCTCAGTAGCAGCAGGATTACCTAACTTTGTTTTCGCAGCCAGTAAGCGCTCGCGATTGCGTATTCTAACGGGACAGTTAAAAAAATTCGCTGGGTGGTCTAGCGCGCCACATGACACGCATTGCGGCAGCGGCAGGGCACTACGATCAGGGGCTAATTTCCTTGGGCAGTTAATAGAGGCGTGGTCCTCCCGACACACGACACATGTGGGCTTATAGCCACAATTGGCGGATACGTGACCATATCTCTGGCAGTTGTAGCACTGCGTCACGTAATTTTTCCTAGGCTTCTCCCACGTAGCCTTCTGGTGAAGGACGTACCTGATTTTTATTATTTTCTTGAGGTCCTCCTGAGAAAGCAAGGCGATTCTGAACAAGTCCAAAGTCCTGCCGTTCGAGCGGGACCAAGGCGTAGTAATTAGGGACACTGAAATTTCCCCTAGATCTGGTAGTTGTTCCCGAATAGAATCAGAAACTTCTTGAGGTGAGAATTCCGAGCTTATCCCTCTCAGAACAACCGTAGGTTTACGGCGGGAGGCGGGGGTGAAAGTATGCCCTACCACACCCGATCCTAGCCGGGCACGTATCTGGCCAATAATGGCCGCATGGACTTCCAGTGAGCTTACCTTAAAGGATACACTCTCGAGGTTAGACGATATGATCTTGTATTTGACAGTGGGCCATTCAGCCATCCATTTACACACCCCTTTGGGCGTAATGTATTTTAATCTAATGATAGGGCTCCAGACAGATCCGGCAGCCATCGGCTTCTTCTGGTTCGGGGCCGGGCCGGCCCTAAGCTCTTGGTTAGATTCTGGAGGGAGGGTGCGAAGGGGAGAGTAGCGGTTCGCCGAGTAGTTGTGATCCCGAGAGCTCGTGTCTACCGGGGGGGATTTCCCATTATTTGCAATGATTAGGCGACCGCGAGCCAGCTTAAATTCGCCAAAGAGCCCATCGAGTAACCTTGAGTCAGCACCATCGCCCGATGGCGAAGCGAACACAGAGGGTGCACTTACCTGGTTACCTTGAAGCCCTACGGGAGGGGGAGCCTGGGGAATCTCGAGGTCATCCATATCAGAATCCACAGCTGCGTTGTCTTGCATCGAAGATCCGGCAGTAGGTGCTGGAGAATCGGGTAGGCACTCTCGAGGAATCTGCCCGGAGGAACTGGTAGATGAGCTTAGCGAGTGAGCTGATAGTTGGTGGCAGTCGGCGCCATACTTGGAGCCAGCGTGATCGTGGTTAGAGTCGGTGGGCGACTGTGTTAATGCCCCGGTGGAGGGCGTGGCCGCCAGCTTTTGCTCTCAGCTCAGCGCGGCCGGTGGCCATCGATGAGCGCTTCTTGATATCGGATAACATGTACGGGGCGGCAAGTTTACTTGAGGCGCGTAATGCCCGCCCAACAATAGGTTGGGAAGGTCCACTGAGAACATGTGGCGTCCCTTGACGGTCCCTTCTCGGGGCCACCGAGTCGTCAGTAGGAAAGTGCTTGGACAAGTCTAGCAGGACACCCGCAGCCAGCAGGTCACGCTCCAGACCCTCGGCCGGACAATCTTTAGAAGAACTTGATGGTTTGGACGTTTTTGGCGAGGAGGGCGTGGTCCGAGTTACAGCCCTTGGTGGAGAAGATCGTGTCGGGTACAAGAACTGCGGTCCCGAAACATCCGGATTTGACGAAGATGAAGTAGTGAGATCCTGCTCAATCTCCCTCATGAACTGAGGAGGATGAGCCCTCAACTAAAGGCGACAATCAGGCCGGGGCTCGAGTCCACTATTGAACCGAAGATGCAGCAGACAGGTATCTTGGCAAAGGCACCACGTCGGCGCCACGTGGCTCCACTCAGCACAAATTCTATAAGTTTATACCAAAACGCGGGAATTTTAACAAATAATAGCTTAGCGCGCAGAAAGCACAAATCGGCTGTTCGATTTTAAAAATATTACGCTCGGATTATTTGCAGGATTCAGGAAATTTGTTGATTTTTTCAGAACTAGCTTCCAATTCAGTTGTGCGCAGTTCGACGCCGCACACACACTATGTTGCGAATGTTAATATCCTGCAGTTCTTCATCTTCTTCGCTTTTTAGTTGTTGGGATTGCCGAATTTCTGACAAGCTGACATCGGATTGATAGTTTGTAGTTGTTTTGGAAAACTTGCAATAATTAAAGATGTTGGTGCATGGTGGGCTGTCAGGCTTGAAATATTTATAGCATCGTCTACAACATTGACAATATCTGCAACAACAAAAAAATATTAGCAAAAGTAATATTGTGGAGAATATTCCTCCAAGCGTGAAACGACTGATGGTAGTATGTTTTTTATTGATTTTGTTTAGTTGTTTTTGTAACTGGTCAAGCTGACCTGCTGCCATATTCAATTTGTCTAGGTTTAGTTGATTGACTGTAATTGGGAGTAGTTACACGCCTTTTTCCTGTTCGTTAAAATGTTCGCAACAATCGAACGGTATCATCGGAATAATATTATTTTCGCTAGTGGTTGAATTTTGGGTTTTATGAGATGAAATTTGATAGCGATCTACATAACTTTTACAATTCGTATCCAATTTTAAGACTGAATTTTCCGTAATTATTTCCGATGTGTGTACGTTTCCACAATAAGTAGTCGAGGTGATTGGTTCGGTTATTATTACTATCCATGTTTGTTTATCTTCCAATGGTTGTAGTTTAGATTGCTCGTAATTCATTGTAATGGGTTTGCAATTATGTGCCGAATTAGATATAATAATATTCGCTTCGCATGGTGCTTTAGTACTGTATGGTATTGGTATAAGCGCTTCACACAATTTTATGGAGTCACTGTTATCGGGTTACTGGTATGATTAGGAGTATATGATAGGTTGAGGATTTTGGTACTTGAAAATGAAAGAAGACGACTTGCGTCGTCGGCAGCTAAATTATGACTATATTTTATTTTAACTAAAACTTACAAACTAAACTAGCTATGTACATTACGGTATTTCATCTCATTGTTATTACATTTCGCTTTGTAAAAATAATTCATGGCTTTTGCCGTTTCTGAATAGCGGTGCGGATTATTTCGGTGTCGCTATTCAATTTAAGTCCGCGGTATTGTTTTATTTTTATATTTAGAATTTCTCGTTTTTAGAAAATTGGAACGTTTGCGAGAAATTTCAAATATAGAAATTTTATATAAAATTTTAAATATGAAATTTTAATGTGCCGCTACACTGTATTGCCTGCATGGTTTAGTATTTTGGATATGAACATAGTCTTTTCTGTCTTGCGAGACACCGAGATACTTTGTTTCCGGAAATATGGTGTGAAATGCTTACTCTTGTTTATTGTAAGTGGGAATGGAATAGAGGTGATAGGTTTGATAGGTTTCAGGAGTAACTAGTGGAATTTGTAATATGAATATTAGTTTGTTATCGGATTGGAATGTATTAATGCTAATAGTGTTTATAATACTATGTAGATTGTTTAAGTTTGGGTTTGAAACCAATGAATCTAAGGGATTTGTTTCGCTTTGTATTTGTTTTAATTGATCAAGCAGGTGCTCGGCCGATATTATAG
Organism: Beris morrisii; assembly: GCA_951812415.1. Taxonomy (NCBI): domain Eukaryota; kingdom Metazoa; phylum Arthropoda; class Insecta; order Diptera; family Stratiomyidae; genus Beris; species Beris morrisii. The sequence goes on along the minus strand of OX638311.1, from coordinate 102,539,673 downwards.
AGGGGTGCAATATATTCAGTTTTGAAAAGGTTATGCTATTAATTATATTGTCAATTTCATTATCGATTGTAATAAGAGCTTCCAATATTGTTTCGCATGTGTTTATTATTTGGATTTGAAGTTTCATAATGGTAGTTTGGTTAAAAGTTTTCTTTAGTACCTCAAAGTTGTGGTTTATTGTCTCATCTATTCGTAGCTTATAAATAGTCTTATTGAAATTACTAATGGCACTGCTTGTTATTTGTATTTGATTTTTCATTAAGTCTTGTAAGGTGATATCTTGTGTTTCTAATTTATTAATTGCTTCGCAAAAGTATTGTCCATCTGCAGCGTCTAGGTTACCTGTAATCCATTTTACAAAAGTTCCTATTATATCAAAAAGAAATCGCTTCACTCTACTAGGCGTACTGTATTTTACATTTTTCATTTTATTTTCGATCCTTGCGATTGTAATATTAAGGAGGTATAGGTGAGGCTTAAGGAAGACCATAGTCTCTGGAATTTGTTTTGCTTGGAGTTGAACTTGATAATCGAGGTTATTTAGAAATCTTTTAGCGTCTTCGAATGATTGTCGATGTTGTTCAATATCTTTATGCACTATTAAATTCCATTTATTGTTGGAGATCCTGACATCAGAAATTCTTTCATAATACAAGCCGATTGTATTTGTTAATGGCTTGATGTGGAGGGCAGCATAATTGCTTATACAGAAGAGGGCGGATCTGGAATAGGGAGAGAAATATTTGTTAATTCGTTTGCATCGTCGGGGATGAGGATTGCATTTTCTTCCTCATCGTTATTTTCATAGGGTTTGATTTTATCGAAATTGACTTTAAAAAGGTTGTTGTTTAATTTGATTTCGACAGACCGTTCAAATACTCTAACAATTTTATGAGGTCCTGTGTAGACAGGTTCTTGTTTGGGACTAAATGGTCTTTTCTTGAGATAAATATAGTCTCCAGCTTTATAAGATGGTTCATGGTTACGAATATGCTTGTCAAAGTAGTCTTTGTATCTTCGTTTAGTTGCCTCAGTTTGGTTTTGAACCTGTTCGAATGCGAATTTAATCCAGTCTCTTTTGTCTCTCATAAACTGAGCTAAGTTAGGGTTTGGGTCTACTTGTAAGATTTTGACGATTCCGGTATGTCCGAACATTAGTTCAAATGGAGTGTATTTAGTAGTGTTGGATGTACTATTATTAAAAGTGTGAATGATTACATAGATGGATTCGTCAATATATGAACTAGGGTATCGATCTTGAAAACATCGTATCCCCTCCATCAGGGTAGCATGGAATCTTTCCAGGCTTCCGTTGGATTGAGGATGGTCTACTGAACTGAAAGTTTGTTGGATTTGAAAGATTTTTAAAAATTCCTTTACCTCATGATTATCAAATTCCGCACCCTTATCACTATGTACTCTTGTTGGAATAGGAAAATGTTGAAAGAAACGTTGAAAACCCTTAATTATTTCTTTCGAAGACTTTCCTTTGAGCCTGTAAGCTTGAGCATATTTACTAAATTCGTCATTAATGGTCAGGAATTTATAAGACATTATTTCAAATATATCTACGTTAATACGAGAGAATGGAAGACTCTGAGTTTCCGTTATCATTAAAGTAAGGTCTTTATTTCTTCGGTCAATTTTGTTTTTGTTACAAAGATGACATCCTTTTATAAACTGGTTAATTTTACTTTATTATTTTAATAATAAAGTATTGTTATCGATTTTGAAAAAAAAAAAATTTGCTACCCTGAAAAATTTTTTTTCCACGTTTCATGACTAATAGACACCAAAAAAGCAAAAAAAAATTTCAATCCGTCTGTGCGCCGTACGCCGTCCGCCGTACGCAAAATGGTTTGGACTTATATCTCTCAAACTCTTTGAGCTATTAAGTTGAATTTTTTTTGTTGGTAGACTGAGCAGACCCCTTCAAGTGGCCACCTTTTGAGGGGTGGTGGTGTGAAGGGAGAGGTGGGGGGAGCGTTTTAGACGGAACATTTTGGTTTCTAGATCTCAATAACTGCTTAGGCTAGAAGGCTGAAACTTGGAATTTATATAGAGCATCGATAGTGGACCCATTTGCAAAAATATTGTTGATATGGGAGAAGGGGTGTGGGAGTGGGGGGAATAATAATGCGTCCGAAACGCTTGAAAGCCGAGATTGAGACATTCTAAAATCCATATCTCCTAATCGGTTAACGTCACGAAATTAAAACTTAATAGACATCTGTGGGCATACTAGGAGAATAGATCCGAAACAAATTTTTGAGAGGGGGTAGTGACGTACGGGGGTGGGGGTTGAAAAATTTTACATTAAGATAACTCACGAACCAATTGCACTAGACAAATAAAATTTGGTTTCTGTAAGTAAAATTTTTTAAAAGGGTGGTGGAGCATGGAAGTGGAGGGGGTAAGAATTTTTTTAAAAAATCACGTCTCATATCTCAAGAACAGTGTAAGATAGATGCTTAAAATTTTTACTAGAAGTAGGCCTAATAGACCCCCAGTGGGAAAAAAAATTTCAGGGATGAGGGTGTAGAGGGTAAGGGTGGGGGAGGGTGAAAAGTAAAAAGTTCCGATTTTTATATCTCGAGAACTTATAATGATATAACGCTGAAACTTGGTATTTGGATAGAGCTACAGTAGTAGGATGTTGGAAAAATATAATTTTGTATAGGGATAGTATAGTACGGGGGTGGGGATTGTTTTCCCTAACTATAGAACGGCTTATGATAGAAAGTTGAAATTCGGTATATATACATAAATTAACTAAAAAAGTAATTCAAATATCTATTGGCGTTCGGAAGTGGGGCGAAAAAAATGATCAGTGAAAATGGAATGCATATATTTTCACGATTTTCGTCATATCTATAGGTCTTTCCAAATATTGAATTATTTTTTTTTGTACGGCTTCTTCATATAAGTACCTAGAAAGTGTTTTCAGGATTTTTTAATATTCGACCCCCAAGGTGGTGTAAAGGAGATGTCTACATTTTCATGAATTCAGCCGTATCCCTCAGGTCTGATTAGATATCGAAAAACTTTTCACTTCCACGGGCTTACTTAATAATCACCCAAAACCTGTTTTCAAGTTTTTTCCTTTTTCAACCCCTAAGAGTTAAAAACGGGTTGAACACGTTTTCACGAATTCCGTCATATCTCTTAGAAGTGATAAGACATTGGATTGGTTTTTACTTCCTCGGGCTTTCTTTATATACAAACTCATTTCAGGATTTTTGGATATTCAACCCCAAAGTGGGTGCAAGGGGGTTGCATATGTTTTCACAAATTTTCATTTTTTTACTTCTTATATAATCGTGAAAACGTTGATTTCAGGATGTTTGTTATTCAACTCCAATAGGACGTAATGCTTTCGACATATTTCTCAGGATTGATGAGATATTAGATTGGTTTGCACTTCCACCGACTTTTTATATAATCGACTGCAAATGCATTTCCGATTTCATGTAATGGCCTAAAACCAAATCACGAAAAACCTTCTAATGGCGTAACAACTGATATTATACTAGGACTAGACCTCGTCCCGGAGTATGACCCAATTATGTAATTCATATGTTATATGTGGCAGCGGCGTAAGTATTCTAGCGCGACCCCATTCTAACCGCTTCCCCAACTTTTTTTTAGGTTTTCAGTCACATAGTAACCTACACCGCATCTCAGAATTAAACTCGTTCCGAACTTCTACCCAAAAAATAATAAAGTTGCGCCCAGACTGTTGGCAGATTTTTTCTCTCATACCTAACCAGTGGAATTGTTCTGAAATGAGCTTGAATGTTTCTTGAACTCCTCTATGAAAATGTCTGTGATCGGTATGAAAGTTCTTCATTATTTTATTCTGTTCTTCAAGGGATATAATTGTCTTGATCTCTTCTTTACATAATACTAAATTTCTAGTTTCATTTTTATTGAAATAGCTAAAACTTCGTTCTAAAAGGTTTGAGGAATAAAACTTGGTTCGATATACTTGGTTAATGGGTAAATATTGTATATGGCCTTTGAGGATTTGGAAGATTTCAGAGGCGTGTATGTGAGTTCTAGCAGAGTTTGACACAAACATATAATATGTTGTGAGGGGGTTTGATTTAGCTCTGCATGTGGAAAACTCAAGAGTATTTGCGCTATCATAACCTACCATATCCGAAAAATATCTATTAAAACTAGTATCCTGTTTAGGATGGGCTAGATTTTTTTTTGTCAAAAACACTAGTATATTTGCGTTATTGGGCGTTCTTACTTGTTCAGGGGAGTATTTAATTCTGTTATAATTTATAGGAAATTGGATAAGCTTCTTTTTCCATTTCATCATGTCATTTGGATTACTTGTTTCTGGGGGGTCTGGTATTATGTAATCCTCGTATTCTTCTAAAGCATGAATTGTTGTTGGGTTACGGGAAAGAGCATCCGCATTGCTGTTTTGGATTCCAGGTTTATATGTTATTTCATAATCGTATTCCCCAAGTTTAAGGCGCCATCGAGCGAGTCTTGATCCCGGATCTTGATTTGAAAATAACCACAGTAACGGTCTGTGGTCAGTTACTAACTTGAACTTCCGCCCATACAAATATGGTCTGAAATTATTTACGGCCCAGACTATGCTTAGTAGTTCTCGCTCTATCACTGAGTACCTTGTTTCTGCAGGATTTAGAGTTCTTGAAGCATATGCTATTGGTAAATCTTTACCGACTATTCCCTGAGAGAGAATTGCTCCAAGAGCAAAAGCACTTGCATCTGTTGTAAGGATAAATTCTTTTTCAAAATAGGTGATTTAGTTAAGAGTTCTTTACATATTTGAAATGATTTTGTACATTCTTCGTTGAAATCGAACTTAATATCCTTTTTTAAAAGTTGGGTGAGGGGCTTAACTATTTGAATATTCAGGGATGAATCGTCTATAGTATCCGGTGAGTCCCAAGAATTGCTTAATTTCCTTATCATTCTTGGGTTGTGGGAATTCTATTACTGCCTTAATTTTCTCGGGGTTAGGTTTGACGCCCTGTTCTGTAACGATATGTCCTAAATAACCAACTTCTTTTCTCAGAAATTCACATTTATCGGGTTGGATTTTGAGATTATATTTTTGAAGTCTTTGAAATACCTTACGTAGTCTTAAAATGTGCTCCTCTAATGTAGCTGAGTAAACTATGATATCATCCATGTATATCAAACATTGTTCTCCTTGGAGTCCAGTCATTATATTATCCATGACTCGTTGAAAGGTGGCAGGGGCGTTTTTCAGTCCAAATGGCATTCGTTTAAATTCATAGTGACCGTATTCTACGTTAAAAGCTGTTTTTTGGATGTCATCTTTCTCGACTTCAATCTGATGAAATCCAGATGCTAAGTCTAAAGTTGTGAAATATCGACATTTGCCAAGTTGGTCGAGTAGGTCTGTGATATTTGGTAATGGGTATTTGTCACCTATAGATACATCGTTTAGTTTTCGATAATCGATCACCATTCGCCACTTCATTTTTCCACTAGCGTCCGGTTTTTTTGGAACTACCCAGACTGGCGAAGACCAAGGGGAAATAGAAGGCTGAATGATATTTTGCTTTAGTAAATTTGAGACTTGGGTTTTGACCTCATCTTTATGGATCGATGGGTATCGATAAGATCTTGTCGAAATTGAGCCAGCGGATCCAGTATCTATTGCATGTTTAATTTCATTAGTAAACGTAAGTTTGTCTCCTTCTAGGTAAAATATATCGGAAAATTCGTAGCAAAGCTTTTCAATGAGTGTCTTTTCTTCTGGATTTAAGTGATTGGTTCGGAGATTTCCTATTATCTTGCACTATGTGAATTTCGTGCTCGGTTTTAGTTTCTATAGTTTCCCCTAATGGTATGTTTGTTAGCTGTATTTGTGGGATATTCAGTATATGATTATTTTCATTATGGTTCAATATTGAAGTAATAAATTTTTGATTTGAAACCTGGACTAATGCATTGGGAATTTTTATACCTTCGGAAAATTGGGTTTCTGGACAGAGAAAGGTGCCATCTGTCTTATCAGAATTTAATTGGATGTACATAATAGTACGACTTGGATGTACATAATAGTACGACTTGGAACGATGATTTCACAATAACTAGAGTTGGTAACTTTTTCATAATTTTCTGTCTTAGTCGGATTTGATTCAGATGGTGTCACTTGATTTTGGGGTAATTTATGGAGTTCACTTTGGGTTTTATTGATTTTAGAATGAGTTGGATTTGGAGACGGTTGTGGGTTCCATTCGTCGCAATGTAGGGGTATTACCTTAAAATTAGAGTAAAGTTTTTTATTTACAAAGTCCAGAATACAGTGGAATTGCTCCATAAAGTCCAACCCAATAATTCCGTCGTATCGAATAGGCAGATCGCAGATGTAGAATTTAAATAATTCTCGTTCGTTTACACTTGCTTGGTAACTAGAATCTATTTTGATACTTTCGTTTGACACACCTTTAACACTTAAATTTTCATCGGCGATATGTGAATTGGGCGGAACCGAGCGCGGCATTATGACGGAAATACAGGCACCAGAGTCCACCAGGAACTTGCATCCACGGGAATCAACGATATAATATAGTTTGGTAGAATTTAGAATTGAATGGAGTTGGGTTGATTGAGATTCGGACTTTGGTTTACTGTCAGGCATGGGTTTTCCAACGCCATCCCGACTAACTCGTTTAAATGACCATGTTTTGGTGAATCTTCTTGAATTACCGACAGTCGATTTATGTTCTGGTTATAATGACTCGGACCTGGTCTGGGGTTTTGGAAAGAGTTATTATTATTCAGATTATGATTGGTTGGTTTATTATTTCGGGGTAAGTTATTATTATTGTTTGGATTAAATTGAGGAGTTTGATCTTGAGAAGAATTCATTTTTTGTTCATTATTATATTGGCGTTTCCTGCACTCGCGAATAAGATGTCCAGGTTTTTTACAATAATTGCAAGTTTTGGGTGTATTAGGGAAATTTTCATTAGGAACAAGATTTCTGCTGATTGAACTGGCCTTAAACTGTTTTTGAAGGTAAGCTATATTTTCTTCATCCAGTATAGATTGGCATGCTTCATCAAAATTTTGAGGTTTCTGTGATCTTAGAATTGGACCCATTGGTTCTCTGGTTCCAGCCAAGAGAGTCTTTAAAGCAATTGCTTCGTGACTCTGATTGATGACAATCTTTTGCCTGTCCTCTAAAGAGGTATCCAAAGCAACACTATTTCTCAATAACGTTTGCATAAGTAGCAATCTATCCAGAAAATGTCTAGGAGTTTCTTCTGTGGTCTGCGTTGCGTTTGTCATATCTCGTAATAGTGAGGCTGTGTCTCGACAATCTCCGAAGTGCCCTACGAGAAGGTCCTTAATATCCAACCAAGAACTAAGGTTTCTTGACGAAATATATTGTTTTGCTTTCCCTATTAATTTATTTTTAATTGCAAAAACGAACAACTGTGTTTCGTCTTCATCGATATGATCCGAAACATAATCACACACCTCTATAAAATCATTCAGGGTCACCTGGTCACCATCATATTCCGGTATGATGGAAGAATTCAGAAAATTCCGTAGAGGCATTGCCATGGTCTTACAATTTTTTTTTTTTTTTTAGGGAAAAAAGAGAGAAAAAAAAAATTGGGATGGATAGGAGTCAATAAACAATTACTTACATGAAGCACACGATCATCATCATCTCGACACAAAAAAGTTCTTCGCGACGAGGACCGAAAGACGGTATTTTAGTCCGCGATAGGCAATCACAATAATTTTTCGCGGCACCAAAACTCGCGAATCCTACCGACTGCGGCAAATTGTTATGTCGAGATTTAATAACGAACACAAATTTTGATTTAGAATATGAACACAGTTTTGATTTAGAATATGAACACAGTTTTGATTTAGAATATGAACATAATTTTGATTTAGAATATCAACACAGTTTTGATTTAGAATATGAACACAATTTTGAATTAGAATATAAACACAGTTTTGATTTAGAATATGAACACAATTTTGATTTGTACGAATCTTTTTGGAGAGGTTGTTTTCGTAATACCAAGATTTTGATAATGCCGCCCGAATAATACCGGCTAGCCCTTTTAATAGCTACTTTTGCTGACAACACTTTTCAAATGATCACGCCACATACGTGTCGGATTTCCGCGTGTGTTTTTGTTCGGTAGTTAAAGTGCTGACGGTGATAATTCTTGTGTGAATTATGAACGTAGCGAAAGCTCAAATTTTTGCCTGCGAGATTATTCGGTTTGGTTTACATTGTATGATTTATATTATAATTCTTGTGTGAATTATCAACGTAGCGAAATATCAAATTTTTGCCTACGAGATTATTCGGTTTGGTTTACATTATATTATATGTTGTATATATAACATCTATTCTTGGCAATGATAACGCCTAAATACTTGATCTGTGAAAGATAAAACCGGCATTTCTCTTTTAATGTAAAACCATACTTTTCTATCCTGCTTAAGACGTTTAGGAGGTTCTTATCGTGCTCTTCTTGGTTTCTGCCGAAGATGATAATATCGTCTAAGTATGCCGTTGCGCCTTCTGCGGAGCGTAACATTTGATCCATCAGTTGTTGGAAAATCCTTGGTGCACTTTTTACTCCAAATGGTAGCCGATTATATGTGAAAAACCCCCGCTGGATATTGATCGTGAGAAATTTCTTGGATTCGTCGTTTGGTTGAACCTGGAGGTACGCGTCCGAAAAATCTAACTGGCTAAATATTTTTGCACCTGCCAGTGATGACAATATTTCCTCTGGTATCGGCAACGGATATTGGTGTGGGTCGAGTGATTGATTTAAATCCGTAGAGTAATCGCCGCATAGTCGTAACGATCCATTAGCTTTGCGAACGCGACAATAGGTGCCGCCCAAACTGATGATTCTATTGGAGAAATGATGCTCGAGTCTTGTAATCGCAACAGCTCCTTCTCGATGTCAGGTAAGACTGCGAATGGTGCAGGTCGCCGCGGTTTTAGCACTGGAATCACTTTATCTCTTAGATAAAGTGTAATGTACACAAGCGCGTTTTTGGCGAAGCAATGCTGAAGTGATTTGGGGCGCTATGATATGAACTGAATCATACCATAGTATCCGTCCAACCAAACCATCAACATTACTACCCAAGTAATCGTCTTACCCATCAGCATGTATTCATCTCTCAGCCCGCTTTGAAACAAATGATGGGAGATTGTCTCCGTCATCACCTATTCCAAATTGGACAGGACAAACACACACCGCGAAGAAGATTGTCGGCCGGTGACCAAGCCACAGTTGGGTGACTTTAGTCCCATGGTTTCCCGATAGGTAGCGTGCATCTAGCTGCACGTGCGTAGCTCGTCGGAAGGGGCGTGAGTGGCTACCTTTAACCATGGACAAAACGTATTTATGCACGGTTTGGGCTGAAAGTTCGAATTGAGGACTTTGAACTCTATCTTCAGCGGGCTGGAAGGTGAAGGAATAAGGAAGGAAGGAACAACAGACTGTGGGAATGAAAATGGAATAGAAAAGATAGGAAATGAAGGCGGAAAAGCACAGGAATATAGACTTTCGGCGGGAAGGCCGATGCCATACTCAATCATATATCACTGAGATGGTATAATTAACTCAAAAGAGTTGAAGTAATTAAAGCCACAAGGCTCATCGAATAGGGTCTAAGAAATGCTTGTACTCGATCTTGATAGCACATATGCGTCGTATAGTTTACAAATTCCGAGCGCCATATAATGAGAATCCTAATCCCACAATCTTCTGGGCCTCATTTAATGTGTGGCGTTGGATAACGACGCCGTTGGGTACTATAAAATATGGGCCCTATGCAACCGAAAGAGCGTCTTATAACGCGTGCCCTGCCCTGTCGACACAACGTTGGGTGCCATATAAAGTGCGCCGTCCTCTGACGCCACAAAAACACATCGTTGAGCGCCATGTAATGTATGGTGCCAAATAATGACACCATAAATTAACGCACAAAAATATAAAGACGCCCTAAAATCAGCCTCGATAGGCGTCATGTAATTCGGCATACATTAGGAGGAGTTTTTTTTTTCCTCATATCGACGCTGTCTCCAATTAATTCGCTCTACCACTCTCACATGGTACGAAAACAAAATAAAACTAAACTAACATTTATCACGTAACATAATTCCTGACCTAATTTTTTTCTTGCTTAGTCCGCATTAAGAATTTCTCCAAATATATGCGGCTACCTTAGAGAAGGGGGCGGTATAGACAAAAAAAAATAAGTACTTATGCCCAAAATGTGCAAAACGTGCTTTTTTTAGTTTTCCTTTACTTTGCACTTCTGACCGGCGCGGTCAAGATTCGGTTCCCGACTGTCTGATTTACTTTTTTGCGCACTGCACACTGCCTCAACGAACCGTCCACTCCTCGTTCACGCATTCCTTCGTGACTTTTGGAAAGTGCATGCGCATGTAGCGTTGCCCAGCAAATAATGTGTACTTCATGCACCTTCGATGTATTTTTTGTAAGTTTTGTGTATAGTACAAAAAGTGAATTGTGCAGCGAGTATGTTGCATTGCATTTGCGTTCCGCTACAAAAGCTGTGAATTGAATTTGGTGCACATGCCTAATTTGCTTTTGAACATTTTTGGGAACTTTCGCTTCACTATTTCTGGGACATTTGGTTCTACCACTGTCTTGCTGCAAATCGAAACTAGGGGCAAGTTCCACAGTTCGAGGCGATCTATGGCATCGTTTCCGAAAAGGTCAAGGTCACTGGTGACATAGCACGGCATCTGTATTGTTTTTTTCCCGAAAACTTGGATCGCAATTAAACACACCGCTGATTTCAAGGCGTCTCCCGAGGCACTATGGCTTTATGCGCGGTTTTTTCCCAGTGGAGGGCTTCCTACTGTTCGCCAAGTTTCTTTGGATATTACGGTTAAGTCTGATGCGGAATCGAATTGAAGGGCTACTGAGGTACCGTTGAGGTATACCTTTATGAATTTGCGGTTCTTCTTGTTATCTATCCTGTTGACATTTGAGCTTGATTCTGTCGAACTACGATTTGACTTTGACAGCGACTTTTGTTCGTTTTGTTTTCTCGGCATTTTAGTTTTCGATGCTAATGACGGCGTAATGCCGTGTCCATCTTGATGACCGATTTTACCACACCTAGTGCACTGGTGTTTTTTATATGTGCAATCGCGTGCGTTGTGGAGTCCTCCACACAGCCAGCATGGAGTTCTGGGTACATTTGAATCTGTGTTCGTACGACGAGTGTTTGTTCTCGAGAAATCCGAATTAACTGCACACACATCGTTCGATGGACTTGTGTTTGTACTCGAAGTAGCGATCATGGCAGAATCGTGTTTCATGTTAATTATTCGTTGGCATCCCTCGGCTAATGCATCTAGTGATATAGTCTGTGACTCTAAATTTGTTAGTAGTCGTCATCGAACGACGCCTGTATTCCGCGTACGCATATGAGGCACTTAAATTGGTCGGCGGTTATTGATGCTAGTTAAAATTTTTCACAGGCCTTGTTGATTTGTCCGGCATATGAGATGAAATCGTCTGCTTCCCTCATGAATAGATTGAGGCACTGATACCTGCGGTTGAAAACTGATGTGTGGTTGCCAAATATCTTCTTGAGGGTTTGAATGGTTTCCTCAAACGTGACGTCTCTCGGATGCTTTGGAAGTATGTAATTGATATACCTCTCATGCGTTGTGGTGCTGAGTTTCCGGAGTAGGATCCTCTCCTTTGTGGCATCGTCCAATAATTTTCCATCGACGAGGAACAAGTTCTCATATCTGTTGTACCAGGTTTCGAAAGCTATTTCTTCTTCCGTGCCGTAGTGATACTCCGTGATGCTCGCGGAACGCGTTTGTGCTATTTTCCCGTCGGGGTTACAATTGTCGCTGTTTCTTGAGACCCTTGTGAGTTTTCCAGCGCCCTAGTGAGGTGTTCTAGTAATCTGTTTTGTTGGGTGAACAGATTTGCGATCGTCTTCGCGTCCATTTCGTTTTTTTTGTTTTGTTTTGGTTCGATTTCTTTTTTTTTTATTTTCCCATCCTCGTTGTCACTGTTGTATTTTTCACATCAAAGGGAAAACAAACTTTATTCGAACAAACAAAACTTTATTCAAACTCAAAATAATAACGAAAATTAGCAACGCGTGCGTTTGGCTTAGGTCAAGTAACTGGACTGAGACTAGCTACCCTCTGCTGTGCACACCTACATGTTGACGGTACATTGGTAGTAGTCAGTGGCTATGCAACATTAAAATTGGTTTCAATATCGCATATATAGAATAATCCTCAGCAATACCACCAGCTGTAAGGGTGTTTCGGATAGTAGGCATGATACACCCTCTGACGAGTCTATGTCATCCGATGACGAAACAGCTCCTTCGGAACTAGTCCTACACAGTCTTATTAACTGGCTTCTCCAGTGAAGGTTTTCCAACTGTCATGTCCTCAATGGCAGTAGCCAGGACAGCGATTAATCACCAGTCGGAGATTTCATGTTGGGGTTTCACACCAGAAACTCCTTTGACGCCGGTAAACAACAAAAAAGTTCTTAAAGTTTTTAATGTCAGTGTTAATGTTGGGGGTGGATTCTCTACTCTTTGCAACCGACATCAGTTCTAATAAGAACTGAAAGCGGTTTTTTTTTACTCTTTGCTATACGCAAAGCCTGTAATGCTCAGTGCATTTTTTAAAATTTAATTGTTCTAATATTCAGAATTGACCTAACGGGTCCAATTAAATTAGAAATTTAAATATTTCGTGTGCCATTTAGTTGGACACAGTGACGACCATCTAAATAGCTCACAGGTGTGATAGGGAGCAGTGTGACCGTTTTGATATTTCTCAGGGTAGCAAATTTGGGTAGCAATTCTTAGCTTGGGTAGCAAAAATATTTTCTAATACTTCTTTTAATTAAATGGAACTAGTTACCTCATTACATGCTTATCTGTTACTCATAACACTGTATATCCACTACAAATTTAAAATGTTTAAAGAAAAAATAATAATTTAAAGTGTGAACATTTATTTAGGAAAATCAAAATTATCACAACGAGTGATAGATTCGAAAAAGATGCTTAATTCGATTGCGATTATGTATGCGGTATGCACTAGCACTATACTATATTCCTAAATACAATAATATTAGACAGCTATCGATGGTACGCGATTTCGAATTTAAGACCAGAGGCGTGCATGAATTTTACATTTGATATGGTTGACAAAAGTATCATATTTTTAGCGTAGGGGAATGTTGTACAAAACGGGGTCCTTAGTGTTTACGGTAAAATATCTTCGAATATTATTAAGTTATTCTTTACTTCTTTCTTCTTATTTTCCCCGTACTTTTATTTGTATATAAATCACACTAAAGGTGAAAAAATGGTAGTTTCTCGACCACCTTAAAATTCCCGTTTTATACGAAATTAAACACACCTTCTTATAAAATTAAAAGCTTTTAATCATTTTTAATAAACAAAATTTGAATAAAATATAACAAAACATAAGAAAATATATATAAATTATTCTTTTCGTTCAGTCGAATAAGTTGTAATACAAATTTAAAAAGTTATTGTTCTTTCGCATTTTTATGATATTTCATTTTGATCAACATGAGTATTAGTAGGAATTATGACCTTATTTATATTTACACAAATCGCATATAAATATAATGTTCGCAATCTTCTGCATCAAGACTAGTACAGGCTTCATGAGCCCAACCCTTACAAATGGAGCACATTGCCCATCCTTCATTGCTTTTGGATTTATATTTATACATTTCATACAGGAAATAGATGGCGCATCATCGAGGTCAGATTGGGTTTCGGAAGTCAACACAGTCTGTCGAAATATCGCTCAATATCAAGCAGGAAAGCTCGAAGTAAAGGACACCGAAGTCTGTGTCTCATTATTTTGATCCTTATCTAATTGGTATGTTCGTAGTCTCTGACGGTGCAAACATCCAATCTGGGAACACATTTGAATCCAATGAATAGATACCCGTTTTTCGAAATGCATTTATGGCTGTTTCTATTGAGGCCGCTTTAATAAACGCTGTATCATATAGTTTTCCGATTTTGAATTGAGTAATTGCGCGTCCAGGGTACAATCTAAGCCATTTTCTACATTCATCCAAATAGTATTGACTTAGGGGTGTTATGAAGGACACGTCAAGTGGTTGCATTCTATGAGTGCAATGTCGTGGAAAACAAAGAAGTATTACGTGATTTTGATGAGGTTTTTCAATAAGTTCGATATTTTTGGTATGACTAGAATGACCATCCAAAAGCAATAGAACTGGTTTGTCTTCAGACGGTCTGGAAAATTCTATAAAACGGTCGAACCATTTCAAAAATATTATCTTCGTCACACTTGGGTCCTCTCCTGTTTTTACTTTTTGTCAATGATATAGTAGCTATGTTTGCCGACGTTAACTTTTTGTTATTTGCTGACGATTTAAAAATTTTTAAAACCGTAAATTCCCATGACGATTGTTTAGTCCTTCAGAAAAATCTAAACTCACTTTATTCATGGTGTATCTCTAATCATCTCCATCTTAACATTGATAAATGCCATTTTATTGTTTTTAATAGGACACGAGAAGCTATTAGTTTCGACTACCAAATTAACAGTATCTCCCTACCTCAAGTCCACACTGTCAAGGATCTAGGAATTATATTCGATGAAGGATTTACTTTTGTTCCCCATTATGACCGCATTTGCGGTACTGCCCGTAGAATGCTGGGTTTTATCTCGCGTAACACGAGGTCCTTCACTAATATACATACTGTAAAATACCTTTATTGTGCGTTAGTGCGACCTCACCTGGAGTACCTTTCTCCAATATGGAGCCCTCACTTTAATGTTCATGTGAATAGAATCGAAACGATCCAACATAAGTTTCTTCGGCTGATAGCCTTCAAATTAAACATTCCCATCAATGAAATGAACTATGATTCGTTGTCGTCGGATTTGCACCTTGCCACCTTATCTAAACGCCGCGAACTAGCAGAGCTTGTCACATTGTTTAAGGTCATTAATAATGAGTTGGATTGTCCTAGTCTTCTTGGTCTCATCAACTTCAGGGTACCTGGTTACTCATCTCGGTCCATCGACAGCTTTTCCGTCGATTACCACTCGACAGATTATGGTAAATATAGCCCTGTTTCAAGAATAATGCGAGCTGGCAATACTTACACAAGTGAAGCGGACTTGTTTAATACTTCAATTACTGACATTAAACGAATTTTCTATGTGTAAATGCTTTTTTTTCCCGTATTTTAATCTAATTTTCTTTAAATTTTATCATACTATTATATTTTTCTTTTTTTACATTTTTATCATTCCGCTAATATTGTTATACTATTTTGTACGAAAAGGATGTTGTCCGTTTACTCTAAATAAATAAATAAAATAAATTCATTCACTTGGATCGTACTCGGCAGTTGTGCCTGGCGGAGCTTCATCCAGCAGTGTAGGCTTAGCGGAACAAAATTGATGAAAGGGAATTCAAAAAACTTTTAAGTCGTATAAGACGGGGCACTACCCCGTTTCATCGACCCATAGAATACCCTGTTTTATCCAACTGGCAATTTCTTGCAAAAACATTTCATTGTAGGTATTTAGGCATCACTAAATGCAATTAATGCGTCACAAATTAAACAGAAGGCAACAACGAAAAGAATGATATACTTACCGCAAAATTAAACACACGGAATCTCCAAAAATAAAAAGAAACAAAACAGCTAAATAAAATAAAATTGTTTTTGAAAAATTATAATTCTGTCCAGCTTGCGGTAAAACATCTGATCGCGGCAGAAGACAAATGCCCAATGAAGAGACATGTGCATTTTTGCTGGTAAGGCGATTTGTAGCAAGATTCTATATCGTGATCTTTTAGTGCTTGAACCATATTTTGTCGTTTGGAAATGGAAATTCTACAAGTTTCATTTTGTATTTGGAGTCTTTGAATTTTTTATTTTGTACTAAATCGTTCAATTTGGTATCGATCTTTTAATGACTTCTGAAAGAATTGAAGTCAGATTGTATATTGGATTGTACTGAGGAAATTTCGGAGCCTATTCGTGAAAGGCAGTCTGCTAACCACGTAGAATTATTAAGAAGAAGCTCGTTTTCTTTTTCAAAAACTAATGATATTCCAGAAGCTAGGGCTGATGTCTCGAAAGTTAACGTTGAGCATAGTTGTGGCAAAATGCATTGATCATTATCGACATTGCCAATCGGTATATTCCGAGAAGTTGAAGTTACATTAAAATTTTGTAATTGTTTGTTGCTACGCTTCCTTCCAAAATTGGGCCTGATTTCTCGAAATCAAGGAGTTTCTCTGGAATTTCTGCTTCAAAAGGTGCCACGAAGCTAGATTTATCATGGGATTCACGACTATATTCGTAGTTACAGTTTCGGATGCTTTAACTCCTTTTATAATTTTGCTGTAATTAATAGCATTTGCGTTTAACAGATACAGCCCACAAGCACAAAATCCATTTTGGAGAGATTTTAATACAGAATCAAGTAACTTTGGAAAAATGCACTTTTGTAAGACGCATCTGTTCATTTTCAACTCTCCATTTGTGAACGGCCTCTCTCCACATGTTTTTTAGTGGATGGAAAACTGCCACGTCGATCGGCTGTAGAATATGGGTGGCATTTTGGAGAAGCGCAATGAAAACAATTATTTTCTCTGCACAAAACTTACTCAATTCCAATGTCATATGGCTGGTATGACCATCTACAAATAATATAATGGGGAATTCTACACCCTTGCTGATGACCCACGGAAATATATTCATAAAATGTTTCCCCGTCATCCACCCATTGTCAGACATTCCGAGTCCCCGGTCTTTTTTGTGTACTATTAACTATACCTCGGGGAATTCTCTTATACGCAAATAATACCGTCGGGGGTGGCATTTCTACTAAAGCACTGCCAGCTAATAAAACTGTTACACATTCCTTGTCGTCATTATTACTAAAGTTGTATACAGCCTTCTCACCTTTACGAATAAGAACTTTTTTCTCTTTAGGGGATAAAAAAATGCTGTCCATATTAAATATTCTGCATGGATATTCCTATACTGGTCAGAAACCATTTGAAGAAATGTATGATTCTATTTCGACAAACCATTTCCGTCATATTCCGAGGCTCGTGCAGTGGTTAAGTTTTGCGACATATGTGATGCAATTGTTGGATGGCGACTTAAAAAAGCTTGAAACTAATGTCGACCTAAGTAAATATATCACAAAAAATTAAATGAAGTGGTTCCGTTTCTAACGAAATTAATTAATACCCATCAAGCTTATTAGCTTTAAATATCGTTTTTCTTTAAGCTTTTTAGAAAAAGTTAAACACTTTCCAGAAGCCGATCCATCATAGAAGATCGACGATTCATCGTTCAAATGTGTTCTTCTCTTCCGTTGACAAAATAGTCACTGGACTAATTTTCCTGGCCAGTGACCCAGCTGAAACAACTTACAAAGAAGCATCTTCTAAGTCGTACTTAGGAACAGTATTACGCATAGTTGCAAATAAAATCGACCTAGAAACAGAGAATTATTCTGGCGAATTTATGAGACTCTTGAAGATTCTAGAGAATGGATGTGGCTTGTGTTGTGTTATTTCTGCATGTTTTACGTATTTTAAATATTAAACTTTTCTTTTCTTCTTTTCATTTTTCTTTTTCTTTCCTCTAACTACTTTTTGATTAGATTTATTAGTAATTACTAACTCTTATTATTATTCTTTTTTTTTTTTACATTTTCCGATTACTTTTTTTTATTTCTTTCTCTATCACGGTACTACCCCTTATACCAGTGCGTTGTGCTGTCTGGGGAGTACTTTCGGGTTATGGTATAGATTTAATAGACATTGAGCCCAATGTCGGCATACATGCATGAGTATCTCGATATGGTGAAAATTTTTCCAGCTCATTGAACAAGGAGACAGTATGGTCACCAGTTCTTTAAGCTGAGGAAGTGTGCCCAAATGGTGAATTTCTCACCAACTTTAGAGTTGGGAAGGAATTGCCCATTTTGCATGAAGGGATCAAATCAATTATTATTAACCCCTTTACTTTTGTAGAAGAGTGTTGTAAAGGGTAGCCGTGAGCCTTATACTATGTTCAGACTAGGAGATTAACGCGTTTAAATCGAGTTAAACGCGTTGAAAACACTTCCCGAACGCGTTTACGAAAACACGTAGCTACAACGCGTTTAACCGAAAACATGTACTGCGACCCTCGCGGAAATCGAAGTAAACTTTGAAAGAAAGTATTTAATGCTGCTGACACTCAATTTTATGCTTGTGCAACGACTGGATTAGCTAATTAATTAACTTTTCATTACCGCTATACAAACACTTTTGTTTCAAATAATTTAGAAAGCATAAATTTGCTAATGAAACACAGCTGAATATCTACTTGTCAAAACAAATCGCGTCAAGGTGTCATGTATCAAAGTAAAACGAGTTGCGTAGTCTGAACACTACTTTTTTAACACGTTCATTTTGCCTACTTAACCGCGTTTACGCATAGTCTGTAGAGGATATTACTCGCTTGATAAATCAATTGCAGTTCCTTGCATGATATTAACAAAGAAAATAATATATTCAACATTGCTCATTCTAAGCCTTAATACTTTAAGGAAGAATACCCCTTATTTCCTTAATCAGATATTTTAAAACCCGTATAAGCAATTTAATATTATCTTTGACTTGTGATTTGCTTAGTGATGAATAATTGCATTCATTACGGGCTCAAACGATATAAACTATGTCCCAGTCATGAATAACTAGAAATTAAGCTATAAAAAATGAAAAAAATATATATAATATTTACATTAATTTGTCAATTCCTTGATAGTTAAATTATCAGTCGCAACACTATTTTGTTGCTGAAGTCACAGTTTTAATACGGTGCACAAATATTTCGATTTCACTTCCTCTTAACACAATGGACAGTCAGCAACTGATATTGCTTAAGGTTCTGCACTTCTGTTAAGCTTAACGTCATTTTTCCGAGCAATAATGTTAATACGCTAAATCGGAAGTATACCGACTAGAAAACTATCGTCAGATTGATTTTTAATTGATGGTTTTAATTAGAATTGAACTATTATATTTGCTTAAAATTTAAAATAAACTGACATATTATTCATTATTGTCATCATCTTCCGCTCCAGACCTTTCATCCGTTTCGCTATCACGATTTTCTACAGGCTCTATGTAAACATCCACACCGGGAAGTTCGCAATTTTCGTCCAGCGTATCAAAAATCTCTGCTGCAGTTAAGCCCTTTGACCTGGAAAATATACACCAACGAAAACAACCCAGCGTAATTTAAACGCCTGATTATTAAATATTTCATTAATTCAATTTAAAATGTCGGGGTTTCTTATACTCTGCTTATGTTTTAAACAAAATACTATAAAATATTCTCTAGACAAAGTAGGGTAAAGACCCCAGTTCCGAGCCCCCTTAAGACAAATGTTGACTTTGAGTCATCGTTAAAAATCAGAATATAGTTACCAATCTGATATTTTACTATTATAATTTAATATTTAATTCTTCTTTGTTACAATATCCATTCAACTGAAAATTGTTATTATAGCTTAAAGAAAATTAATAAAAAGTTTAAAATGGTCTTTGTTGCAGTTTCGATCCCGCTTAGATCCCTTTTCCGAGTCATCAAATGCCAGTTACGAGCCTCACATGCTCTCATAGCAAATAGTACCTAACATTATTTAAAGAAGCTAAGATTTTAATTAAAAATAAATTTTTCATTTTAACGAATAAAATCCTTCAGGATAAATATAAATAAATGTGTATGATTGAAATTAATATTAAATTCTCTAAGTTCACATGATAAACAATGAAAATCAGCGTTATTTGTGCATAGCTTAAAAGCACATCTTGAATTGTAAGTCTTAAGGCACAGTACAAAAGTTACTCCTACGTCCTTCGTAGAAACATGCCCAGCACATTCATAACACATACTACATAGCTTTGTACTTGTCGACAGGAAATTGTTCATCTCCAAATAGCTTACTTATATGAGATCCATTCGTCGTTGGCTCCTTTCTGGAAAGGATTACAGTACCGGAATTCTGTGAAGGGCGAGTCGCCCAAAATTTCGTCCAAAAAACCGAAACTGTCAGCTTAGCGATTTTGTGCACTGGCGTCTCGCCTATTAATTTACCGCCTACTGCCATTCTGCCACAAAATTGAGCAACTGGCGAGAAAAATGCGATTTCGTGGAATCACTTGTCACCTGTCACGCATATTCTTTTCGCCTATTTTCTCGCCTAGTACTAGTGGAGCCGAGTTGTTTGTTTACATTATTTTTCAATGTTATGCAATAAATTGTAATTAGATATAAGGTCGACTACTAGGCCGAATTTCTCTTAAAAATCAGCACCAATAATAGGCATGTTGATTTCTGCTATAATGAAATCATGTATGAAGAGACGTCGAAGTCCGAAGTCTATTTCGATGAGTTTGCTACCGTAGGTAGCAAGAATTGATGTTTGAGCCATTTGCAGCGGAGAGACAGAAAACTGAATCTTTTTTTAAAATGGTATTGCATTTAGTATGGGGTATTCCCGAACGATCCGCTCCGGTGTCTATTAACAATTTATTTTTGTTTTATTGTCTTCGACAAAGAGACGACGACTCTTGCTATGCGCCGCACTGTTTGTCTGGCGCCAATTATTACCGTTTTTCCCGGTGGAAAACCGTTGCAGACCCCCATACGAAAGGGGGCGAACGAGACCTTGACCGACCAACCCAGAGAAGGGTCGTGGGCGCCAGTGATCTCTTTTTGTCGTACACCTTTCCCGACCGGATCACTAATCGGAAAAGAGAGATTATCGCGCGACACAAATTCCAAAAATACGATCAACGGAAGGAGGAGCTGAAACACGTCACAATACACGAAACGAATGGAAAGTTGGCGTTACCTCGTTAAAAACTGAATCCACAATTTATTTCCAATTTCAAAATCAAGTTAATGAAATCAAAACCTACTATGTACAACTCGCCAACCAAAAGTTATGAACCTATCCGCATGTTGCCCTTATCTAAGTTGGTTAGGCGACTCAGCCATAACTTCTTTATGAAGTCTAGTCCGACTGTGCCGGATGGTTTCGCGAGCATTTTTAAATGCCTATAAAAATCCGAGGGTTTTTGTCTCCTATTTCTTCGTCAGATATTAGTCGTTTGATGCGCTATTCTATACTAAGTAAATGGCGCTGAATTATGCTATTTTTTAGAAAGGTATATTGGTTGTCGTTTGGTGGACTTTCCAATATGTCAGTCATGAATTCGGCGACATCTTGTGGTAAGGATCCGATAAGGTAATTATATTTCGTCAGTTCGTTCGTGACTCGACTGATCGCGAATTGCGCCTCTACTTGGATAAAGCAGGTTGTAATATTATTTTGCCAAAAAGGTGGCAATCTGACGTGCATGGGGCTCATTTCAATGGATTCTCCTTTTGAATTCGTGTCGAAATTCTTTGAAGAAGTCTCCTCTTTCTCCGCATTATTCATGTTAAAATGTATAGTGCGAGATGATTTATTTTAAGTAAATGGGGATGTAACCCCAATGATTATTTAAGCTTGACCGTTTTAACCTAACAAACGGTCAAGCTTTCCAAAATGAAATTATGTGTATGTAAAATATTCACGTGTATGCTGTTATTTTCTAGTTTGATTGCACGTGTTTTCAACCTAATTTTGATTTATACCGGTTTATATAGTACAGCACTTTTATATTTTTAGGTTATTGAATTTTTCGGAGATCGAACAAACGATCGAATGATTTTGTTTTTGTTACAATATTTAAATTAGGTTATTGAATTTTTTCACGAGATCGAACAAATCGAATGAACTTGATTTTGTTAAAATGTTTAATTGAGGTTATTGAATTTTTTCAGAGATCGAATAATTTTTATTTTCTTACAATGTTCCTTTGTGTTAAGCCTATATCCTGGTTGCGGCGCTCCAGGCTTCGGCGCTCCAGATTTCGGCGCTCCAGGCTTCGGCGCTCCAGGTGCTTCCGGTTTCGGTGCTCCCGGCTTCGATGCTCCAGGTTTCGGTGCTATTATTTTAATTCACGTGCCGTGCTTCAGGCTTCGGTGCGATTACTTTAATTCACGTGGGGTACTCTAGGTTTCGGTGCGATGGCGATTATACCCTCGCGTCTGGTCACCACTGTACTGTACTGTATGTTTTTAAATGAAAAGACTTGTGCGAGTGCTGGGATAAGAATGTTGCCGCTGATCGCGGTTACATTTTTGTGTTTGTGTTTGTACAGTTTTTTTTATGTGTGCACGAAGTTATTGTGTTACAGGGTGTTCGTTTCCTACGACAAAATCATTCGATTGTTTGTTGGTTTGTTTCGTTAAGTTATTATGAAATTATTATATTATTGTTTTCGTGTGCACTACAGACTTACTTGATTTCTAGTACATTTATCCTTTTACCTGTAACCATTTAAAAATTAATGTGTGCACAATTTAAATAACCTACCCTGAAACGTTCAAAAGATATCAGAAAATATTCTTGAATACATGTCTTAAGGAGTTTTTGTATGCGAACTACCCGAAAGAGTAGAATGTTTTCGCTATCAAATTCGCTTTATTTTCACTCAAAACTAATTTGTACAACATTTTGACTGCGTGGTTAAATGATTACTTGAGTTATGGTGAGATCCGTAAATTAAGTTAGGAAATTTTTACAGAATTTTTGTATAACAGCTACATGAAGGACTTTTCGTATTCACAGCTTTAGCTGCAATTATTATTTACCATTACACCGTATTCAAAATTTTAAAATCGTAACTTAAAGTGTTCTGAAGTTATCGTTCAATATTGGTTAAAACGTGTTTTAAGGACTTTTGTATGACAGCTGAAAGAAGGAGTTAACTGATGTTATAATTAATGAACTTAGTCGTGTTTTTTTTTTATTGAATAATAATTGATTTGATCCCTTCATGCAAAATGGGCGATTCCTTTCCAACTCAAAGTTGGTGAGAAATTCCCCATTAGGGTACACTTTCTTAGCTTAAAGAACTGGTGACCATACTGTCTCCTTGTTCAATGAGCTGGAAAAATGTTCACCGTATCGAGATTATCATGCATGTATGCCGACATTGGGCTCACTGTCTATTAAATCTATACCATAGCCCGAAAGTACTCCCCAGACAGCACAACGCACTGGTATAAGGGGTAGTACCGTGATATAAGCTCAAGAATGGTATTATATAATATTTTATCTATTCCGTTAATCAGAAGAAGAGAAAGAAATAAAAAAAAGTAATCGGAAAATGTAAAAAAATTAAAAAGAGTTAGTAATTACTAATAAATGCAATCAAAAAGTAGTCAGAGAAAAGAAAAAGAAAAATGAGAAGAAGAAGAAGAAAAGAAAAGTTTAATGTTTAAAATACGTAAAACATGCAGCAATAACACAACACAAGCCACAACCATTCTCTAGAATCTTCGAGAGTCTCATAAATTCGCCAGAATAATTATCTGTTTCTAGGTCGATTTTATTTGCAACTATGCGTAATACTGTTCCTAGGTATGACTTAGAAGATGCTTCTTTGTAAGTTGTTTCAGCTGAAAGACATTCTTTGCCATTTGTATGTTTGTCGGTAAGGCATTGTATTCTTGTATTGCCTCAAATACGTGATCTTTTCTAAGTCGGTCTGTCCGGGGAAAATGTTGCTGTCTAATAGAATCCGCACTCCTTGTGTTATAGTTGTGTACTTCTTGATTGTTGATCAATTTGATGGAGGATTTAAGTTTCTTGTTCTTGATGTTGTAAATTAGTTTTATGCGTTCCAGGCTTATGAGCTGATGTATGGTTAGTTTACCATAATTAGAATAGAGTTCCTCCTATGGTGTTAATTGAGGTAAGTTATGTATGGCTTTGATGCCCTTATTCATAAGTCTCGCAATATTTCCCAAGTTTCTTTTCGCGGTTTGACTCCATATAAGAAGACCGTAACTTATGTTGGATATGATAAAAGCATTGTACAGCAAATTCTTTATAGGGACTTGTAGGTAATCGTTACGTCTTAGTACTCCAATAATCGGGGCAAGTTTATTTCTTAGTTTAGTTATGTGAGGATTCCAAGTCAATTTGTTGTCAATTGTTAGTCCTAAGTATTTCGTTTCCTGTGCTCTCATTAGCTGTATTCCATCTACTTCTAGCTTCAAATCAATGTCCAATTTGTTCGTTTGCCTAAAGACCATGTAGTTTGTTTTCGTAATATTTAATGTTAATAAATTGCCCAGAAGCAAGTTCTTGAAAAGTTTCAGGTCAGCGTTGATCAACAATTCCAGTTGTTCAGAATTTTTACCTTTGTAGAGAAGTAGAGTGTCATCAGCATAAGTTATATATTTTGCTTTAAGGCCTCAGTCTACTTTGGACGCCCCAAAAAAGGGCTATTTTTAGGAATTTTTTAGAGTTTACAAGAATAAATATCGATGTCATTCTTTTTGGGTTTAATGAATATACTCTAAAACTAGCTAA
The DNA here is from genome assembly GCA_951812415.1 of Beris morrisii. Taxonomy (NCBI): domain Eukaryota; kingdom Metazoa; phylum Arthropoda; class Insecta; order Diptera; family Stratiomyidae; genus Beris; species Beris morrisii. The sequence goes on along the minus strand of OX638311.1, from coordinate 102,515,093 downwards.
AACATTCTTTTTTATTTACTTTTTACAGTTTTTGTTGTTTAAAATACTCGTTAAACGTAACTGTGAAAAATACTTAAGTGGCTGACGGGATTGATTTTGTTCAGCAGATTGAAAAAATTAAAAAGTTATAGATTCAGTATAACTGTGATTCTGTCTGGAACTAGAAGATTTGATATTCATGCATAAATAACAAAATGGCGGACTTTTTCGGAAAAATACCAAAAAATGGTACTTTTTCCACTAGTTTTTGCATCAAAATTAATAGTAAAAATAAAAATTTTCACTTGGTTCCAGACGAAATTATATATTTTAGGTTATGTGGTCTAATTTGCATCAAGATCGGTTGAATGGTTTCGAAAATGTCAGTCCCGGAAGCCGAGAAAACGTTGTTTCGAGAAAAACGCGGTTAAAGTTTTTTTTTAGTTGTCGAGATTCTTAGTAATGTACTTCCGTCCAACTAAAAAGTTTTTTAATAGGTCATTGGTCTTTTCTCGGATCCCCATTTCCGACAATACTTCAAGTAATATTTTGTGACTTACAGTGTCGAAGGCTTTTTTTAAATCTACAAATATCGCAGCAACGTATGAACCTTTGTCAAGACCTTCATTTATAAACTGTATCGCATCTATCAACGCTGACGTCGTATTGCTTCCTTCTTGAAATCCGTATTGGTGAGCATCAAAACTAAAATATTTTTTTATAAATTGTAATAGCCTCCTGTTGATAACTTTTTCGAAAATTTTGCTGACTGCGCTGATTAACTATTGGTCGATAGTTATTGGGATCTTTTTTTGAGCCGCATTTGTAGATGGGAGAGATAAGTGCTGTTTTCAGGCAAATAGGAAATGTTCCTTCATTCAAATGGTAATTTATAACAATGCAAAGTGGAGTCGAAATGAGCGATTTTAATGTTTTCAGATCGTTTGTTGTTATGCCATCAATACCGGGTGATATGTTTGATTTAAGTTCCGCTATGATATTTACTAATTCGGTGGTGTCTGTTGGAAGAGTGAACATTACATTCGATACTGTAGGGCAGCATATCCTTTGAAGGTTCTCCGCATTATTATAAGTTTTAAGGTTATCCGCAAGAGTTGTTCCGATTGTGCAGAAGTGTTCGTTTAAAACGTTTGCAATTGATGCGGGTTCTTTAATTAGTCCATTGGGTGTATCCAATGAAATTACTTCCGTCGTGTCACGAGCATTGCTGTTAATACCACAAGTTTCCCTAATTGTGCTCCATAATTCCCTAAGGTTCCCGTCTGTTTTAGCAAACTGTGCATTATAACATTTTTCCTTGGCTATTTTTATCATTTTAGTTGTTTCATTCTTAATTACTTTGTATTGACTGATATAATTTTGGTTTGTCTGGTCTTGCTTTAGTTTTCTGTATGCTTGCCTTTTTCTTCTCAATTGAAACAAAATATCGTGAGTTATCCATGTAGAATTTCTGGTTCTTCTTACCTTTGTTGTGGACGCTGCTTTTTTTTGCCGAGATTATTGTCTGTATTATCGACTCAGTTGTGATGTTATTTAACTTCCTTATACGAGTATTTAATTCAGTTTCTCTTTTGAAAATTTCCCTATTTAAGAACAATACCTTGGTTTTCGTCATCCTTGCCTTTTTAGAAAATGTGCTATTGACCGTTAGCGTAATGACTTTGTGGTCTAAATTTGGCCATTCATCCAGTTTTATAGTATGGGATTGTATGAACTTGGGAATATCAGTCGCGGCGTGATCAATTAAGGAGGTTGAGTGAACGTTGGTCCTAGTTGCAAAGTTCCTATTTAGTAAAGTGAGATTATTTAATGTCAGCATTTCGCTATAGTTTTGCGATTCTCGATTTTCAGTCAATATGTTAATATTCGTGTCCGCAAAAGAAATTAGTTTCGAGTGTTTTGAGTATAATGCGTCTAGGTATTCATTTAGAAGATCAGCTGATTCGTTCGGTGGCCTATAAAATGTGGCTATTTTCGTTGGGGATTTGTCAGTTATCATTTCGATTTTAATTGTGTTAAAAGACTTTTCACTAAGTACAACCGTAAATTCAATGTCACTCCGTATTTAAATTGCCGTGCCACCACCACGACTACTGTCACGGCAGTTGTGAATAGCTTTGAAACCCTTAATATTGAAATATTGCGTTTCAGATTCGTATAACCAGGTTTCCCCAAATAATAAGAATCTGAATGTCAGGATTTTCTACAAGATACCCTTCTATGTCTGCCATTTTATTCCATATACTACGTAAATTTGCATAAAGAAATTTAATTTGCTTGCCCATTATTACAGTTTATTATATCGTACGATAATCAATTCCTTAATTTAATTTTCTATTCTAATGCTACGATTAGACGGTCACTCAAAACCGTCAATGCATTGACACTCTGACGTCAAAATTACGTAGAATGTGGTCACAAAGTTGTCAATTCAGTGTCAATCCGTGTGATCGTAATTTTTGTGACACGTCAATGCATTGATAGTAGAATTGACTACCGAATTGACACAAGTTTTTGTGTCAACGCATTGACAATTTTGAATTACCGATCACACGGTCATTCAAAACCCTGACAATGCGTTTGGACGAATTGACAAATATTTTGGATGGGTCGTCAATGCATTGACACTGTCCCACGGATTGACATGAAACGAAATTCTGCCGTGTCCTTTCTCTACGAATTGGCACATTGGCAACTTGTTCGAACGGAAATTATTTAATTGTGAGTCTTCTCTTGCATTTATTTTTACAATATTATTTTTGAATAATAAAGTTTTTAAAAAAAATCTGCTACACTGAAGTTTAGTATTTTCACATTTTAGGAATGGTTATTCCCAAAAAGCAAAAAAAATCCACCGTACGTAAAAGCGTTTGAATATGCGTAGCTCTTAAACGCGTTGAGATATTAAGTTGAAATTTTTTTTGTTTGTAAATTGGGTAAGCCCCTACGAGTTGCATCTTTTTGTGGGTGGTGATGTGAGGGGAGAGCGTTCTAGAAGGCTGAAACTTGAAGCTTATATAGAACTATGATGGTACATCCATTTGCAGAGGAGTGTAGGAGTTTGCGTCCAAAACGCTCGATAGCTGGAATTGAAACATTCTAATCTCCTGAACGGTTGATGTCGAAAGGTTGAAACTTTGTGGTTTTCTTAAGGTGTACTAGCAGCCTAAACAAGATCTAAAATTCTTAAGATGGAAGGTGGTGAGAGTGGTGGGTAAGAAACTTTGGATTACAATATCTTCAGAACCGATTGTACCAAGAAGATAAAATTTGGGTTTGTGTATTGAGGATTATAAGTGAGGTCTATTGAATGTAAAATTTAGGACGGGTGAGGTGGCGTACGGAAGTGGGGAATATCTATTTGTTTAAAAAAATAATCTCACATTTTAAGAACCATCTCAGATATGATATGATATGTGATGAGGGGTGGTTAATGTGTTATTCCTAATTCCTCTAAGTTGTTTTAGAAATAAAAGTTAATTTAATTTTGAAAATAAATAATTGTTTTATTTATAAAAATTGTTTGAATTAAATTTAAATGTGGTGGTACCATGAAACTTCTCCTTCGTCGGTGAAGTAGTGCATAAATTCTTCTTGAATTTCCTTAACCTGGTTCGAGTGGTCTCGCGCTGGTCCTAGTGAAAACATTGAATTGTTTTGTTCGTCTGCACGCCACTCGCCTGGGGACGTAAAATTTCAGTTGTCATCGTATTGGTCGAAGGAATTTCTCGGCGCATACATTCCCTTATTCGTACTGATAAGGTAATTGTGAAGTACACAGCACGAAAGTACCACTTTGTTGGTCTTTTCGGCGTTTAAGTGGATAGGCTTTCGTAGTACGCGGTAACGTGCTGACATTATGCCGAACACATTCTCAATTATGCGACGTGCACGGCTCAGACGATAATTGAAAACCCACTTCGTTAACGTTAGATTGCGTTGTGCGTAAGGTTTCATTACGTTTGGTCGCATTGCGAATGCATCGTCTGCTACGAGAACATATGGAACGGGAATTTCTCGTCCAGGTAGTGCTTTCGGTGGAGGTAAACTCAGTTGATCGGTGTTGAGCGCTTGACCAAAAGTACAACGGTTAAACACACCACCATCCGAGAATCCTCCGTTGCGTCCGACGTCGAAGTAAATTAATTTGTAGTTCGCATCAGCAACTCTATTATGCTGTGCGAACCTAAAAAAAATTAAATGAAGCGCAAAATTCAAGCTACGAGTAAGTGAGAGAAGAATCATACCTTTATAGTTGTAAAAAACGCTACCAGAATTAGGTGGTGCGACCATCACGACGTGTTTGCCGTCCACTGCGCTGATGCAGTTTGGAAATCGCCAAACTTCTTCAAATTGCTTTGATACGGCCTCCCATTCCCTATCGCTCTTAGGAAGCTATCCAAAAAACGGGAAAATTTGTTAGTGAATGGTAATGATAATATGATTGCATCCTTGACTTGTTAATAGCACATACCTTCACAAAGTCGTGGATAAGGACCTTGTATATCGCATCTAAAACTTCCGGAACAATCGAAGAGATGGTTGATTGTGGAACGCGAAAAGGTACTGCTGCGACCGAAAGTTGTCCCCAGTGGCCAGGTATCGCAACGTTATTATCAATCGATCCGACGAGGGAATACTCGATCTCATATTTGTGCTGCCTTTTTCTATGTGCGGCTTGACCAAAGCATGTAAGTAGTCGAACTGTTCGGCCGACATACGAACAAAGTTTCTGTATAAGCCCGGTTCGTCAGCACGCAATTAGAGCAGCAACTTAGCACAAAAGCCATCCTTTTCGCGAAGCCTTAGCCAATCCTTCCTCCAAACGCTGCGCTTTCGTGACAATGTCTCGTCGGGAAGGTCTTCATCATCGCTCTCCAGCATATACGCCGCTAAAACTGCCATCTCCAAATGATTACGTTTTGTCATTTTCTTGAAAAAAATCACTGAACGCGAACTACTTTATATTTTCAGGGGCCCTATTCTCGAGTTCATTCGACCAAGTTTCGTGCACGAATTTCATCAACTTTCAAATGACTTGAAAAGATTGCTATTCTCGAATTGTCACACGGCGGTCGCATGCGAATCTTTTCCATTGATATGCAACGAGTGGTTTCTATCATTCGAATTAAACTTTCGTGCACGAAACTTTAGCCGTAACCATGTAAACTGTCAAACAATATTTGAAATGTTTATAAAAATTAAATTTAAATTTATAAAAAGTGAGTATACATTTTAAAGATTTTTATATTTTAAATATTTTTTTATACATATTGTTACGACTATTTTAGGGCGTCCGGCCAGCTGCTGTCGGAGTGGGTGCGGGCGGATGGGAGAACGGCAGCCGGAACGAGATCTCTCCTTGTTTGGGCGCCAGGTATTTTTTCCTTTGGTGAAAATACCAAACCAAAACCCCTCCTGAGGTGCACGCCTGGAGTGGTCGGAAATCTGTGGATAATCAGAAGAGGAAACAAACAAACAGCCAAAAACCACACGTTACGTAATTCAAATACGACCTTTATTATTTTGTGTCGTTAAACCGATACACTTTGCCTGTCGTTAGGCGACGTTATTCGACTCTACGTTAATATTAATGCTCAAGCAAACAGAAAAAAAATTCAAGGAAAAAAACGCTGACGGTCGGTGTTGGTGATCTTTCTTCTTCGGCGGTCCAGATTCGAGAGCCAGATCGTGCTCTGGCAATTTCCTTGGCTGCTCCCTCGTACAGCGCAACCTTTCCAGGGCTTGCGGCCCCGTTGATCCTGGGTGAATGCCCGTCTCGGGAGCCAAGAAGCTCGCGCGTGCCGCGCTCTTGGGTTCTTTCGTTGCGTTGCGGCCATCGGCCGGTGAATCGAGGTGTCGCGCTGTAAAATACTCTGCGTCTCGTCCGCGTCGTACCACAGCAACTGTTGTTGTATTCATCGCATTTCGTTCTTCGTTCATCGTTTTTCGTTGATTGTTCGTCGTCTTTCGTTCTCCGTTCATCGTGCTTCGTTCAATATTCTTCGTTCTACGTTACTTCAAGTTCAATTATAGATCCTACATTTATGTAATGTTACTCGTTAAAAAAAAAACAATTCTTAAGAACAGTAAAAATATCATTTATTCAACAAACATTTTTTTTAAATTTTATTATAACACAACACACACGCAGCAAACAAAATAACACATCAAACAAAATAACGCAACAAACAAAATAAACCCATATAATTTTTACTGTAGTTTACTTTCCAGTAAACTCACGATGCTACTTGCAGCAACAGCAATTTTCATTTGAGCCTCGGATTGGATTTCCGTGGCAGCTGCAATTCGTTCTTGGGCCACAACTTGCCTCTCTTTTGCTGAAGCTATGCGCTCTTGAGCCTCTACTTTTCTTTCTAATAAAGACAGCTTCTTAGCATAATACTTCTCTCTAATATCGCAATCTGATTGAGACACTTTCAACATGTCATTACATTGTTGCTGCGAACGCTCTAGCCTTTTCGATGGCGCAACCATTTTTCTTTTCTCTACAATTAGGGTTGCAATATATTATTTGAAATGTATGAATAAAATTTAATGACTTACTGTTCACCTGACTGCGTTGATGTTGTTCCTCCATATATTCTATTTCCTCATATTCCTTGTGGAGACTTGCATGCTTAGTACCATTTTCTACGAGAATTATGTCACCACCTTCATTATCATCAATATCATCACTCTGTAATATGGTGCGTTATATTAAATAGCACGAAAGCATACGATAAAAGTGGAATGATGATACTCAAATTGACTTAGAAATTCGACAATTGACTCAAAAGTCGTTTGATCACCGGTAACTGCTGTAGCGTCGAGCATGTTTGCTATCCTGTTGCTTGTTGCATCCAAACTTACGACACTTTGTCGTCCTCCACCCGTGGTTCGAATATCTTTAAGAATGCCCGCTTGCCACCCTTTTGTTTTGTTTTTCATATCCTGCTAAGTCTGTAAATTACATAAATAATTATCTTGATTGCTTGTTTATAATGAATAATCATACCTTGCGCCATTGCTTCCAATCCTTTTTTGCACTAGGAATACTATTTAAAACATCCAAAACGATACCCCAAGCTTGTTTGCGTTTGCATGGGTAAATTCCGCATTGAATCTACCTTTAATTAATTTTGGATTACTTTCCAAAAATTCTATTAATATCGTTTTCTCCTCCCCACTAATATTACCAACCCGTTTTGATCCATTTTTTCAAGTTTGAAACTATCTATTTCTGTTCTGAAGTGTTTCACTTGTTAGTGGTCACAGTGGCTTACCAAATTCACGTTAAATAGCAAAAAACTTGTCTGGCAATACTACTTCCAATTCGTGTACGACCATTCGAATGAAAAAGTTTCGCATGACATTCAAGAATACCAATTTTTATGGGAGTTGGTTCGTGTACGAAACTTATCATTCGAATTGATCGTATGCGACCAAAATTCGAATGAACTCGAGAATAGGGCCCCAGATAATTAAAATTAAAAAATTACAATTTGTAGCTTGCTGTCAATTTCGTTTTATTTGAAAAGAGAGATGTGTCAATCCCGTGTGATCGCATATTTTTACGTGAAAAATCGAATTGACTACAAGCATCGTCAGTCTGATTGTCAATTTAGTTTTGGGACAGATATGACTAAAATGGTCATTTCGTGTGATCGTCAATACGTCAAGAATTGACACAATGGCGATTGACACTCCATTGATACTGAAACGTAGCATTTTTACGTAACGTCACAGTGTCAATGCATTGACGGTTTTGAGTGACCGTCTAATCGTAGCATAAGTTGCGGTTGAGGTTACCTTCTATTCCCATTACTCTGCCGTTTTTCAGATTATTTAGAACGGTCTTATAGCTAACTTAACTGACTTAAAACTAATTCCTGCAAAATGTTTATTTCCTGCTTTAACGCATTCTTCAGGTTTAGTGGATTCTGTAACTTGCATACATTTTTGAAAGACTTTTGTAGGCGGAGGATCCATTCCATTTGCATTATATTTGGAATTTTCGCTTCTTAAATTGTAACTTCCTAACTTGAAGACTTCGACCAATAATCGTGAATACGTGTGTTAAGGGCTCTTGGACGGGAGGTACCCGAAGGAGTGGAAGGATATCGCCCATTAACGAACTTAGACTTATTTTTTACAGGTGGTGACAAAATTTCAACTTCATGGGTCTACGCGTTCTTGAGTTCTTATGCAAACGGGCGGACGGACGGATACCTAGCGTATTTGGGTATCCCAAATAACTCAAATAAGTGAAAAGTCATAAAAAGGAAGAAAAAAAATAAGGTTTCTCGGAGATTCGAACCAGCAACGCGCTGATGTAAATCCAGCGCTCACGCCACACGACCACTGCTTCATGATTTCTTAATATTCTTGCAGCCTACTCCACTTGTGCTCAGTCGAATATGGGGAAGTTGACAGTAGCTCAATTTGGCTCGTCACTTACTTTTGTCCCATTGCACAAAATCGCTAAAACCGACAAGGGCCAAAACGATATGGGCGAGAAAATCGTAAAAGCCGAGTCGAATCGCCTTTGCACAGAATTCTACTACCTGACTATTTTGCACTACAGCAATTGCATGTTGTCTCTCAGTACCAAATATTTCTGTGACCTTCAACTTTTTTTTAATAAGCCCCCTAAACAGATAAACCATGTTATAGGTTTTTTCTCAATTTGGTTTTCTTTTCTCTCTGCCTTTCTTTTTAGCATTGCAGCTCTTTTTTCTTAAATAATGTTCTTTTTCTCTATCTTCTTCTTTTCTAGCTTCTACTTTTTTGTTGATTTTTATTTCTTCATCCTGAAAAGGTGTTGATGAAATAATGAAACTTTGTTTTTCGGTTTGTCGTATCCCTAACCGCGCAGGAGTATCAGGTTTCGTCAGAAACGACGTAATGTCTAATACATTTGAATCACCCATAAAAATAATTGGTATTTCAGATATATTGAAGTTTTCAACGTTCTATAATTATGAAAAATGTCAAGACCAGATTTATATAGCAATTAAATATAAGAACTGTAGGTGTTTATACTCACATTCAAAATAATTTCATTGTGTGCAGATTGAAGCAAGGTTTCCGAATGCATTTGGTGTTCATTATCGCGGAATTCTTTGTAAATTTTGTATAGACATAAAAAATCTTCCGAATCTGTATATTGACTATCAGCGAAGTTTTTGAATGCCTCAATTTTTTCATGGCCTACAATGTTGACAAAACTCTGAAAACTTAGATCCCCTTTTTTGGTGGTTTCTGAAAAGTGGCATGCTAAGGGTGCAGTTTCAGTGCCGGATGCGGAAATAGAATTTCTACCAAGACATTTGGATTAATCGATTGCATCTGGATCAAAAGGATAAAGTACACACGTTCGAAAGTAATTTATTATGGAGTTTTACTCAATGCAATTATCGACAACATCTTTTAGTGAAGGAGCAAAGTATACTCTTGTTAGCTTTTTATCGAGATTTTTACGTCTCCAGCTATGTACAGATTTTCGCCAACCGCTTTTCAGCGGTTTAAAAACTGATACATCGGCAGGTTGCAGTATTCGCGTAGAATTCGGATATAAGCAGATTAGTATGATTTGCAATTTTTCACAAAGTTGAGACAGTTTATATGTGAGATGGGTTCTATGACCATCAACATACAAAATTAAAATTGTAACTCATTAACTTCTTGTCGCAACTAATCAATAATCACGAATTGAAAAGGTCGCAGTTTCTGAGCATCGCATTATTTAATATATCTTGAAATATAAAAAATGTATAATAATGTGGGCTGAACAATGAGTCCTTCAGCGGAAAACGAGAACATGACGGTAAGGTTCTCCTTGGCTTACCCAAGATCTGCTTCATACACATTTTTTGTACCTAGATATAAAATTTATAAATTTTAAGTATCTATTTTTCTTACTTTTTTCTCACCTTTGGGAGCAAGAAACTTTCCACTTTGAGGACACATTAAAAAATTGGTTTCGTCGCCGTTAAACACTCAACTTGCACAAATGTGCAGTAAGTTTTTCGATTCCAGATAGTGCATAAGCCACTTGGAAAATCATTCTCCGCAACTTTGGAGCTGGCATCAGTAATTGCTTCAGGTGTACTAACTGACAAAAAAAGATGTCGCTGGAGGAATCTCTTGTACCTTTTATTCCCGGGAATATTCCTCTAGGCAGGGCATCCAAAAATTCCTTTACAGCTAATAGGATATCCTCTTTCCTTCTAGGGAAGCCTTTGAGATGACACTGTAATATCCAGTCGACAATTTTCTCTTCTTCTTCATCAGTGAAAATAGGTGAAGGGCCACTGATTGGTTTATGCGTTCGATTATGCAAACGGTTTTGTATTGTACCACGCGGAATCCCATATTTCTGAGCTACAGAACGAATTGTTGAACCTTTCCTGATTTCCTCTAAAGCATTCTGTAATTGCTCCTGTAAATATTTCGTTTTTGGCATATTTAATTACATTATACCTAAAACAAGTGAGTATTTTTTCACTATAGCATAGTAAACACACTTCGTAACCAAAAATATCTATAATAATTCATTATAACAATATTATGTAGTAGATATATTTATTGAATAAAGCAATTAATTTAAATTCAAGTTTAAAATTTTAAGTTATATAATTATGTTATTCGAATTTAAGTAATAGAAAAAATAAAATTAGATGAAATTATCTAATTTCATCTTTTTCTATTTAAACTCTAGCGAGTAGTAAATCACTCTTCTTATTCGACTTATAAAGTCTTTTCTTTTTCGCGGTTCAGAACTCAGTCGCTCTTTATTTTTGGTTGATTAGTCAATCTTTACTACACTTTTGGGACTTAGTCTTTTTCAATTAAAAAACAATTTTCACCGAAATACAAACGTAGTTTAATTATGATCTATTAACTTTGAAAGGTAACTAACAACTGGCTCGGCACACTGGCTTTGCCTTTCATTACATTTTTGATATATATTTAATAATTGCAATATCGGCAATATTACAAAGCTCGATAGTTAAATGACCAGTCTTTGTTTTTGAAACTGGAGATGCATCTTGTGCAGACTTTGCAAAAATCTGGGTGGTCGATAAGATTTTTGTGTTTAAGCTTCGTTATCTTTAGGAAGCGAAAATATCGCGATGTTGTTTATTGGGTCTCGTGGTGATATTTCCTGGTAATCATCTTCTCGTTGTGTTGTATGGCGAGTGTGTGTGTGTGGGTATGTAACTATATAATAGTAGTCCAGTAGTAGTTCAGTCGACTGCTGACGACGAAAAGAGGACGATGTCACCTTGTGCTTTTCGATCATGTATATTTTCGAAGTTAACATCGCAAATGATTTGCTGCGATGTTCTACTCCTACAATTATACCCGAAACCGGGTAGTTTGGTTTCGGGCGCCCTTAAGAGAATTTTTTAGTTCCAAGACTTACTTTTATCTTCATGTGTACCCATTATGTAAAAAAATATTGTTTTATATTCGTCGTAATGTAATTTTTCTATTTTGATATCACAATTTTAAGTAATAATATAAAAAAATGAAGAAAAATAAATTTTTATGAAAAAAGGCATCGTGCCCAGTTTCGGGCTTACTTCCGACCTGTTTCAGGCCATGCAAATTTGCCAGTTTCGAGCCCATGTATAATAGCAAATAATTGCAATGTTGTTGAAGTTAAACGTAGGGTAGTACCTATAATGCTATTTTTTATTAACGAAACAATTAAGTATATTATTTAATTTATTTATTTTTTATTGTTTAAAGGATTTTTCATATTTTTTTTAATCATCTTTTTCGATTTCGCTTTTTCTTGTTTTCTTGTCGTATCTTTTCGTTCTCCTCTCGTTTCTTCTTGTTTTCTTCTCGTTTTGTTGTTCTGTCTATTGATAAGCTTTGTTTCATCCGAAACGCTATCTCAGTGGTATACGAGTATACGAGTGCTAGATAAGTTCGGACAAATAACAGTTCGGATAATGACAGCGAAGAGCAGAGTAGCGCCGGCAAAGACTGTTTCCGTTCCACGTTTTCCTTGTGCATCGATAAATGGCCCGAAACGATGAATTGAACTTGATTTGCCTAGTGGTTTTTTAATAGATAGTTGCTCAACTTCTTTCGGGAAATAAGCATTTTGCGTAGATTTAATCCAGAAGATCCTTGCTGCGTCAATTTCTTCAGGAAATAGATTCAGTTGAGCTATATTCGATGTAAGGTAAATGTACCAATACGCGACCATGTAAGCATTGCTTTCATATTCAATAACGAAATATCCATTTCTATACTAATTTGATTTTCACGATCGTTGTTTTAGTCAAAGTCGATATATTATTCTGCAAATACAATTGTTTTTCACAACACACGATCATTATTTTAGAAGATATTCGAAAAAACGTTAATCGATGTACGAGTACGTCGTTGCGACCACATGATTGACCCGTTGTCTCGATTTGCGACCACTCGTTTGTCCCGATTCGCGACCAGTCGCAATCTGGTAATTGAGGCTATGTCATGAAAACTGATAATTGGGTTCTCAAAAAGGACATATGTTACACCATTAGCCGTAATTTTAATCTCCAAAACATCGATGATTTATTTTTGTTGAGGATTTTGATTCATCCGGACGCACAAATGTACATTCACTAATGTTTGTCCCACTCAGCGACCACAGTAAATAAAATGGATATTGATACCTTTGGTTTAATTAAAACACGTACGGTGACCAGCTACTTGTCCGAGTTATAGATATTGGCAGAATTAAATTGTTGATATCGATCCAAGTCACTTTGGCACTGAATAAACATTGAACGGTCGAACTGTCAAATCTAGTAACGAAGTGCCGTCTACAGGTGAAATGGAACAAAATGGCGGGTGAATGCGCGTATTATGAAATTGAAATTTTTTTTTAAATTCAGGTGTCTACTTAATTGAACCGTGAAAAATATGCGCATCAAGAGCATTGTTCACGGATCATTATGAATATTCTACTTGGACGAATAATTTTGAGAATCTATTTATTTTACTCATAATTCATTGAAACTGGTCGCACGGCGGGACATGGTCGCGTATTGGGACATTTACCTTACTTTTCGCATGATGACGGTAGCGAGTAACTCTTTGACACCAGGCGGTAACATGTTGAAGTCGGTTGAGCGAGGAGTAGCGATCGATGAGATCCCATGTGGATGACTTTGCTGCTCGCGTAGTAGTAGCTACAATATGGTTTCTTTCTTCTAGATCAACCTCACTTTCTATGAGTGGTATTACCGAGGGCCAATTAGCTGAGTGATCATGAAGCCATGTCGGTCCGTGCCACCAGAGAAGACTTGTTGCGAGTTTTCTAGGGATAGTCTCTCGAGATGCGAGATCAGCTGGGTTGTCTTCTCCAGGAACATGATGCTAATGGGCTTCCGATTGATGATTTCTTGTATCTGTGAAACATGATTTCGTACAAAGTCCTTCCAACGGGATGGAGGACTGCGGATTCAATAGAGACCAGTCGATGAATCAGTCCATAGATGAACGGGTGAATTTTCGAGTTTAAGTACGCGCTGCATACACATACTCAAAAACGTCTGCGTACACTTGCTGGTCGTAGCAAACATATCAATATGAAAACCTTTGCCATTTGTTTATAATTTAAACATTTTTGTTTATTACTTTCATTAAACTATATAGTAGATAAATATATAACTGAGTACTCGTTCGCTGTTTAGAATAACCAAAATAAAAAAGGTTCTTCCAAGAAGTCATCAAAATGCATTCAAAAAAGTCTGCGTACACCTGAAAAACTTTATTCATTTTATTTGAAATGCACTGTATTAGCTTATCAGATTAAGAACCTTAATATCTAGTAGCATAGCCTTTCCTATAAATGACTTCCTTTAGCCTATTTTGCATGGAGTGAACAAGCTTTGATGTTACTTCGGCCGTTATTTTGTTCCACTCGTTCAAAATAACATTTTTTAATGACTCTTTGCTTGTTATGTCATGCTGTCGAATTTTTCTTTCAAGTAAATCCCACAAATGTTCAATTGGGTTTACATCTGGTGATTGAGGAGGTGTACCTAAGACTTTTGGGACGTTGTAGGCCTACCAAAGCCTATTTATTTCAGCAGTATGTTTGGGGTCATTATCGTGCTGAAAGTAAAATGCGTTCCCCAGCCGCAATTTTTCAGCATTTTGCTTAACATTATTTTTTAAAATGTTAAGGTACCCGTATTTATCCATTGTAGATTCTATGAAAACTAGTTGCCCCACTCCACTGCCTGCCATACACCCCCAAACCATCACACCGCCGCCACCATGCTTTACAGTGGGAATCAAATTTTCTTTATGGTATAAACACAATTGCGACGAACTTCGCCAGCGGCAGCGAAGTTTGCTGTCAAAATTTTAAAATTGTACCGCAACACACGTACTGACGCAGAATTTCGACGGTTGAGCGAACTTTTCGTTGCCGCTGGATTAAATGTAATTTCTAATTTTGCCGTCGCCGTCACAGATGGCAGTGTTTTTTATTTCAGTCGGCAGTGAAAATTAGACACAACAAGTTCTTGCGACACATATTTTGGCGAAAATTGCATTTTGTGTGTTTTTTTTAATCTATTGGTAAGTAAAAAGCATAAAATTATAAATAAATAAGCATAAAATTGACGGCGAAATTCGCACGCATTGTGTTTCGCCATTAACGAAGGCGAACTTTTTCGACGAATTTCGCTCGCCGCTTGCGAAGTTCGTCACAATTGTGTTTATATCATTATTGAATTTTGTCGAGCGTTTTCTCCATACTAATTTGCGTCCTTTTATCCCAAATATACAAAACTTACTTTCGTCCGAAAAAAGAACGCTTTCTCAAAATTTTTTTGGCATAGTTACATAAGTTTTGGCGAATTCCATTCTCTTTCGACGATTTCATTCCGATATGAACGGCTTTTTACGTGCGACTCGACCATGGTAACCGCCTTTCCTGAGAATTATGCGCACTGTTTCATCGCATATTGCGCAGACTTTTTTGAGTATGTGTATGTGCTATATGATGAGCGAAAAGCAAGGCGGCTGGATCTCTTTGATGCTGTCGATGTCTTTTTGCATGGAGTTACCTTTGATTTGGCGGATACGAGAGGACTTTTGCTTCGTTAAAGTTGAGAAGAACGTGAATATAAACAGATGCGCCAAGTGCAGCTTGAAAGGCATCCGAAAAGCCATGTAATTCGATAGCAAGGGCAGTTGGTTGAATTCCAATCCAGCGTGGTATCGACATAAGGCGTAAATCGTCGAGATGAGTTAAGTAATTTTTCCAAAGAGTATCTACATGATGCGGTAAAGGTTCGTCCCAGTCGAAATTTGCTAACCAAAGCTCTTGCATAAATATCTTCGCTTGCACTACTATAGAGACGAGTAAGCCGAGTGGATCAAAGAGTTGAGCTATTCGCGAGAGCACATTTCTCTTCGGTCATTGTGCTGGCTCGCAATTTGTAGGATTAATAAAAACTAAGCGATCTGTTGCAGGTTGCCAAAGGAAGCCAAGAGTTCGGTGTAGTGGCCTATCTGGGATTGATATACATGAAGACTTTTCCTTTGCATCATCAGGAATGCATTCGAGAAGTTCATCATGTCCACTTTCGAAGCGGAAGCCTTTTCGATTGTAGATCCTCCAGAGAACACATCGTCCACATACGTACCTTCACTGACGATTATTTGAGCTAGCGGAAATCGGTGTCCTTCGTCATTGGCGAGTTGTTTCAAGGTACGGTTTGCGAGATAAGGAGTTGAAATGAGACCGTACGTAACTGTTGTAAGGCAGTAATCGATAATTGCGTTGGAGTCATCAACCCAGAGTATCCGCTGATAGTCCCAGTCATCGGGGTGAAGGCGAATTTGAGGAAACATTTTTGTTACGTCTACTGAGAACGCAAATTCGAACTGACGCCACTGAATAAGAATGTCTGCAAGATCGGTAAGAAGCTTCGGACCTTCATGAAGAAAATCGTTAAGTGATATACCGCAATTCGTCTTCATAGAGCCATTAAAAACTACACGATCCTTAGTGCTGGAACTTGTATCGCGTACAACGCAGTAATGTGGAAGTTAATATACTCGATTACGCGAATGTGGCGCGCTACTAGCAAGTCATGAATTGGGAGTAAGCTTTCTCAAGAGATGGTTTCTTAACGAATTGATTCTGGTGGATGATGTTTGAAGGGCAAACGAACAACGTATCGTCCGTCTGATGTGCGAGAATGAGTAGAAGCGTAATGTGCTTCGCAGTCTGCTTCTTCTGGAGATATTTCCTCTGCATTTGTGGAGAAAACTTCTTCTTGGATCCAGAATTTTTGAAGTAGTTCTTGTAACTTAGTGGCGGCAAAACAATGTAGACTTTTAGTAACCACCTGAGGTGAACTTGTTGATGCTGAACGCTGATACTGAATTGATAGTGGTATGATGAGTCGGATGATTGTTGGTCGAAATTGCCGATATGGTGCTGCTGATGGTAATAATGAGTTGGAAAGTTGTTGCGTCGCCGTTGACGGTGGGCCGTGCTTAGGTTAAATTTGGGAAAAGACTGATGCTGATAAGTAGGCGTGTTGGTGAATTTTCGTCTTTGGTGCGTTGCTGAAATTGCCGGTTACTTATGCTGCACTTATTCTCCGTGCGAAAAGTTTTTTTGGTGCGGAATTGACCTGAAATGGGAGGCAGTAGTTAGCTTGGGGTATTTTCAGGATTTTGAATGACTGCCCTGATGCTGCTGTTCTGTTTGCTGTGCTTTGAAAACGCAGCAAACAGCGGTTCTAATGCGATGCGTCCCGATGCGGTGGTTGCTGTTTCTGGCTTCCAAAGAAATTTTGGAACGGCTGTGTGCTGTGCTTACGGTGGCACAATCTGTGGTTTTGTCTCGTTAGTGGTATTGTAAGCGGCTTTCGGAATGATGATTTCCACGAAAAATCGCCTGATCTGCGAACTTTCTTCGCTAATGAAATCCTCTGGATACGTGTTGCTAACTAGGGGTCACCAGTTGTTGATGCTGCTTGATAATGCCCTTACTGGGTCGTGAGATCGAGGACTTAAATAAAACACGTCCCAGCTACTGGGCTTCTGCAACTCAACTGATTTTTATTTATTTCACTACTTAAAATTACACATTTACTAAATCCTAAAATAATGTAAAAGAGAAAAAAATGTAACACATAGCAATGCCAATACTTTTAGGTACCTCAACGTATAATACTAAAGGTGCCCAAAATACTCGCGTTTACAGGTTGTACCTAACGGGGCGGATTAGTCGGAAAGGTTTCTTTTCGAGGCGCGGTAGATAGGACCCTAACGGTGGCAATTGCTTGATAGCAAATACATTGTTATTACAAAACCTGCTGCGATAAATTTATCGGTCTAAATTTATCACAGGGTTTTTGTAAAAATAATATTACTTGATCAAAATTTTATTTCGTTATGATTTGTGATAATTAATTCATTCATTAATTCAGCGATCGCTACAAGCTCCATTCTAGTCGTAGATTTCGATTACAGCTGTAGGTAAGATAGGAGTTGTAATGCCTGTTATTGTTTGAGTAACAAGAGCGTTAGTTGAAGCTGCTTCAATGCTGGCTTGCCTGAGCACGAACTCTTGAGCTGAGATTTGGATTGATGATTGACTGTCAATTCAAGTCATGCCCTTCAACAGCACGAAGGGTCATGCAGAAGCAAGTGATGAAGTCCACGACACTCACGACAAACTTTATTAGAGCGACAGTCCTTCACTAAATGTCTACCGAAACAATTAAAACAAAGGCGATTACTGTTTACAAAGTCCTTTCGCTGATTTAATGTACAGTTTCTGAAGGTTTCACAAAATGCAAGATAATGCTTTTGTTGGCAGAATGAGCAATTATTTGATGAAGGTGCTGAGCATTTCTTTTTTGCAGTCGACGGCTGAGAAAGAGCTTTGATAGACCGCACTGATTTGTTTGCCGTTGTTTTTGTTGATTCTGCTTTCGATGAAAGACATTGTCGGTCAGTATGATTTAGAGACTCCAGTGTCCGTATTCAAGTGAGTATGAAGGTCTTAAGTGCCTCGAATGTTGGTGGATCAGTCACTGCTCCAAGCGAAGTTTCCCAAGATCGACGCGATTGATTGTCGAGTCTTTGGACTGTTATATAAACTAACCAGTCGTCCCAATTATCGACTGGACGGCCATGAGAGCTCCAATTGCATCAGTCGTATCGTTCTAAACGCGGTTTATTTATTTATTTATTTATTTATCAAACAAGATATATACATTTACAACATTAACTCAAATTAAACTAATTTAAAACAATACAATTTGACTTAATTTAACTATTTTAGTATAACTTAATTAGAGGCACTGGTGGGTTAAGCAGGATGAGGATGAGCTGATAACATCGAACGAAGTTTCAGTTTATATGTCGGCTTACTTATAGGAGGTGTGAAGTGTACACTGAAATTGTTAAACGTTCTACAGCATCTATTTATGGGTTCGTTTAGACCGTAATCAGTACGGTGGGGACATTCCTTAAGGGGTTTTGAATGTCTCGTCAGCCTGACAGTGTCATTAAGTTTAATTTTATTTGTAAGGTGATCAACCTTAATATCACCATTCAAGACATCTAAGGTGAAACAGGATGTTGGCATAGTTCTTCTAGAGCTGAGTGGTAGGAGATTCAACAATTGTAGCCTAACTGTATAGTGTGGAAGGTTAGCAAAGTCTCTAGGGTCATACAAGTCCCTCAGAACAAAAAGAAGAAATTGGATTGACTCTATTCTGCTGCTGTAAATCTGGAAAAAGGGATCCCAAATGGGACATGCATATTCCAGGAGAGGGGGAACCAAGGAGCAGAATAATGATTTAGTGACCCATACATTTCTGAACTCTTTAGCCCTTCTTTTGATGAAACCTAAAAGTTTGTTGGCCTTGGCGATTATTTTGTTGTAGTGAGATTTAAAGCATATATGCTCCACTCGATCTAAACCATTTCCACTTAGGGTATAGTTATGGTGATAAGTGGATTCTTTACGTGAGAAGCTTATCACGTGACATTTACCGACATTAAGCTTTAATTTATTTTGACTGCACCATCCATCTAATGCCAAGAGCTTGGATTGCAGGAATATAGCATCTGCCGGGGAGCTAATGGAGTGATATATTTTCAGATCATCGGCGTATAAAAGATGTGATACACTTTCCAATACTTCTGATAGATCTGAGATGAAGATGTTGAACAAAAGAGGTCCTAAGTGACTCCCTTGGGGTACACCAGAAGACACTGATATTTCTTTGGAAATTAAGCCTTGGAACTTAACACATTGAGTTCTATTACTGAGATATGACTTAAGCCAGTCAAGTAAAGGTCCTGTTATACCGATCTTTTTTAACTTAAAGGTTAGAGTATTGTGGTCTACTTGGTCAAAGGCTTTGCTAAAGTCAGTGTATATTGCGTCGATTTGGCGCCCATTTTCCAGTGCGCAGAGTGTATCAAATACAAGAATCATTAGGTTAGTCGTGGTTGAGCGCCCTTTTCTAAAACCGTGCTGCTGGTCATTAATAATGGGGTTGATAATATTGGTTTATCGCAGATGATTTTTTCAAATAGTTTCGGTATGGCTGATAGTATTGCAATACCTCGGTAGTTCTCTACGTTTCGTTTGTCACCATTCTTGTGAATTGGCGTGAGATGCGACGATTTCCAGACTGAAGGAAAATTCCCTGATGACAATGACTTGTTGAATAGAAAGTGTAGAGGTTTTGAAAGTTGAATGGCACACTTTGATAAGAATAGAGGAGGAATGAGATCCGGGCCAGGACCTTTTTTGACGTCAATATTTATAAGGGCATCAAGCACCTCCTCTGCGGATAATGAAATATTGTCAGCAAGTGGAGGGGTCGAGTTGTCAGGTTCGCTAAAGGTTGATTCTGACGGGGGACTAAAGACTTCTCGAAAACGGTCGGCAAACATATCGCAGATAACACGCCTGCAGGATGTGTGCTTGAGTCCATTGGTCATGGTTACGGGGTAACCTGAACTTTTGCGTTTTGTATTCACAAAATCGAAAAATCTTTTTGGATCGGTAATAAGATCCTCGCCAATTTTGTTTACATAAGACTCATACGCTGCTCGGGATTTAGAAGAGAATTCCGATGCCAGCTTGTTATATAATGTCTGAAGATCAGGAGTAGTCGTATCCGTTTTCTTAAGTTTTTTGAAGAACTTATTTCTTTGGTTCCGCAGTGATCTGAGATTTTTATCCAGCCACGGTTCTGAGACTTTATCCTTCAGCTTGATTACAGGAACATAGTTGATGACAATTTTGAAAATCACATCGTAAAACGATGATATAGCATTGTCTAGATTATTAGATGAAAAAAGGAATGTCCAGTCTATCGAAGATAATTCATTATTAATACTAATGAAATCGGCATTACGGAAGTCAAATACAACATTATTGTTGTAAGAGTTAACAAAGTTCATATCGTCACATGGTAGGTCTACTATGATGGCAGAGTGATGTTGGGTATTTGAGAAAAGATTCTCAGCGTCAGATGCAGGGGTAACAATCACTTCATCATATGCGTCTGTAAAGATCATATCAAGCCATCTCCCGTTTCTATTCGGAAAATTCACTACCTGATGTATATCATTACTATACATCGTGTCTATGATAGTGGTGTCAATAACAGACGTAAGATTCCCAGGAGTGATGGTGTTATCAGAATGATTAGTGACGAAAGAAATGCTTGGGCGATTAAAGTCGCCAAGGAGAAAAAGATTATCGTTTTCATCTAAGGAGCAATTGACACCATGTAAAATATCCAGAATGTCATGGTATTTCTGGTCTTCTGAATTAGGAGGGATATAAGCAACACCAATGTAAATGTATTTATTGTCCAACTTGATTCTGATAAACTTATGTTCGAAAAGCAGAGAAGGGTTTGTGCTTACTATCTCGCTGGATAAAGATCTGTGAACTGCAATAAGGACACCACCTCCTAATGAGAGACCAGTAGCGCTATAATTCCTATCATTTCTGTAAATGGTCCAGTTGTTGTCCAGTATTTCTTCATCTTTAAAGGAATCGTTAAGCCATGTTTCCGTTATAACTAAAACGTTGAAGTGACATGATTTAGCGTCAATAAAAAGATTATTTACTTTGCCCCTGATGCCGCCGCCGTTGTGATAGTATAATCGTAGGTTATTTCTAGAGCTAACGTCCACGTTAGGAACGAAAAAACCTATTGTGATCTTCGCGGCGTTTCTGCATATTAGAAATATGCATCGACGAAACATGGGAGCCGAACGTAGCGAGATCTTTTTGGACTTGGTCGGGCGTAAGGTTGAATTGTTCGTGGAATCGAATGTAGAACAATCGCAAAGCTTCTAGATCCGTTGGAAGCCCTTCTTGCTGGATGGATAGTATCAGACTGGTTTTGGTTTTTCCATTAATACAGGTTGAGTCAGATTTATTGTGCATGTAAGCAAGATACAGCCGCACATTGTCAAAAACTCTATGTTCTCTCAACCGCGATAAAAGATACCTAATCTCTTCGGATTTCGCCGAATTTATTGAATGCTTTACGACTGGGGGGAGAAGTGGGTCAAGGAAAGGGAGGTTATTATTACCAGCAATATCAACGCTTGGAGAAACGCGGTTATTATTACCAGCAATATCAACGCTTGGAGAAACGCAGGAACGTATATCAGTGTTGTTATGATTATGAGTTTGTGATGTGGTGTGTACTGAAAACGAAGGGTAGGGGTTAATTGTTTCGCCGCGAACGAAATTTTTGTAAGGATTAGGAACTGTAAAAGGATTCGAAGTGAGAGTGTTAGTCGCTAAGGGATTCTTAGTGGTGTTGATGTGTTTGGATGAGGTTTTAATGGAAGCGTTAGCATTAACTTCACGAGGTGCATGGTTGGCAGAAGTTTTGGTTTTGTTGGAAGAAATTTTAACATCACGAGGTGTATGGTTGGGAGAAGTTTTAGTATTGTTAGTTTTATTTCTAATTTGATTATTACTATTCGTACTAGTATTCTTACTGTTACGTTTTAAATCTGTCTTCCAGTGCCGGATTTCCATATTGTTCCATTTGAAGACATCCGATTTTGTATTGAAAAAGAGCCAGTCATATTCCATGGGCATGTACAGTTTAAAATTAGAGTATTTAGGCGTAATCTTTCCGCGGTATGTTAATTTTTCACATTTACAGCCTTTAATGCTAAACTGTTTTGCAAGGGATTTGCTGAGCCATGATTCGTCTACGTTTGGAGGAGCTTTCGTAACGAAATAAGAACAGGTGTTGTTTGACTTATTAGTCTTTTCTTGGTGGTTGAATTTATTGAGTCTCCTTATTCTGTCATCCCAATCAGTTTGCGACCACGTTGTATTGAATTTTGTTAGCGAGTTTGGAACATCAACAGGTAGGTGCACCTTCGGTAGCGAGAAACAGCTGACAGCGAAACGGTATGAATATGCAAGTTATTTTGCGGGATCTGCGATGTATCCTTGCAAACAAATCTGGTAACAGCTACTTCGCGTTCAAAATCAACAAGCTTCGCCGTCAAGTCGCTGGATGGCATAATGTTGGATCCGGAGGTTTCGTCCAATTGATGAGATATAGTAGCAAGACGTTTGTCAGCATTGGATGCTAGTGCTTTTACTGATCTGATGTCATCATGGATACTGTTCAGCTTGCTTGTAACCACATTTCCATCCGAAAGTGAACCGTAATCAGGGCGCGCAGAAAAACCGTCCGTAAAAGAACTATCAGAGAAACTATTCATGATAGTGGTCAGCTTGGAGTCTGATTGTGTCCACTTTTTTGTAAGTTTAGACGAGTCGTGTTGGATAATATTACAACATGATTGAATCTTGTCCAGCTGAGATCCATAGTCACGAAACTCGTCAACACATTCGCTCAGGTTAGTTACGGTATCAACAAGATTATTGATTTTGTTCGCGATGAATGAACAAACACTTTTAAGATCGTCTATTGCAGTGTTGCTCGAGTCTATTCGCAATGATGCAATATTTAAAAGCCTCAATACATGACATGGCTTAATAGCACAACACTCACTACATGTAGAGGATGTTATACAGTCATTATGAAAACTGCGTTCACAAATGCCGTCACAAATAATGATATTATTGTCACCAATAGCCTTAGCGCAAACACCACATAACTCATTAGAAAGAAGCGAAGACATATCAGATATAGTTTTGATTTTCGTTTAGAGTTGAGATAGGGTAGAAAAACACCAAATATGCGTCAATGACGATGGAAAGAATAAAATTTTTTTTTTTTTAGAGTCGATTAAGACTAGGTCAAGGTAAAATTTATTAATGGGCCACTGATCACATTAATCGATAGTCTTCGAAAACGACACAGTAAGCGGTTCGCACTATAAAAGAAACGGCAACGTAAGCGCAATATGACAATAATAATGCACAACACCGAGTAAATTATTGATATTTATATTGTTGATATTGTTACGGAATATTAAACTAGTATGTGCGAAAGTTGAATAAAATAAAATAAAGACGCGGAGCTAAACGATAACACGTCCGTACTGTTCGAATGTTTTAATTCTTTAAGTCTAAAGCAGATTCCTTGGCAATGGGGAAGGTAAGCCTCTTCCGCTAAATTCCAATGATCATCTCTCAGGTAATTTATGATTTTATCTGATTCTTATGCGATGTCAAGAATTTCAATATGTGCACTTTGAAAGGCCGGCCAATACTTTTCTAAATTTTCTAGGCGAGCTTGACAGGCGCCTCGAGTCATATTAGCCGCGCCGAGCTTCGTATAATTAAGAAAAGACCGTTGTATCCATCTCTTTCTTTTTTCTTGCGATTCAATAAGGTTACTTATTTGTTGAGAGCTGCTGCAGCTTTGCCGTTCGTTGCTAGGCTCGGTTGTCATGATCGGAAGAAAAGTAACGTACCAAGTGTAATATGCACTACACCGGCAGATTCAATGTCGAAAAATGAATTGCACTATAGGACACGACCTATCGCTTCGGTCAAGTTCAATGTAGAAAAAGTAATACAAATTTCGCACGTGATCACGCCCACTTGTTTGACGCATATACCGAATACCGACTGGGAACAGTGAAATCGAGTGGAACACGGCTATGTCGTGGCTGGCGGCACAATCACTTAAAAACTTAAAAAAACCACACAAAATAACCACGAACTTCGAGTACTATCTTTTTATTCATACAACTCATTTTCGATACGTTTATGGGGATAGCTTTCTTGAAATAAAGACTTGAGTTGTCCGAATAATATTTTATTTATATATATTTCCACTTAACAATAATAGTTTTAATTACGTTTGAATGCGTCCATTTGTAGAAGACAATGGAATTGAATAGAATGAAGTTGGTGGCAAGTTGACGTAAGTCCGTCTTAGATGAGTGAACAGATGGATACGTTATCTTGTGTAACCTGTCGATCGCCACAGCAGTTGACATAGGCCCGTCTTAGATGAGTGAACAGATGGGTAGGTTATCTTGTGTAACCTGCCGATCGCCACAGTGCTCCCCCAGACTTCACGTTGCGAAACGGACGGGAATTTTGACACTACGTCCTGATCGAGTTGTCACTGCATGTTGATTTACGGACGATGGTGACGGTTGACAAGTTGTGAGTGATTAGGCTGATGTCCGCGGAATGGTGTTCGGTGGCTGTGCGTTTTCTTGTAGTTGTACGACTGTCGGCTGCACGTCATGTTGAAACTCAGTAAATGCAGGCTTGAGTCGATCTATCGAAACATTGACTTTTCGATTCCCGAACTGAAGAGTAAA
The DNA here is from genome assembly GCA_951812415.1 of Beris morrisii. Lineage (NCBI taxonomy): Eukaryota > Metazoa > Arthropoda > Insecta > Diptera > Stratiomyidae > Beris > Beris morrisii. The sequence goes on along the minus strand of OX638311.1, from coordinate 102,490,283 downwards.
GTGCTTATCCTGTCTGGACACAATGGAAAATGGTCCGTCGTATGGCTGTTGAAGAGAAGCTCGTACCCTGTCGTTTCTAACGAATACGTGTGAAGCTTTCTTGAGTTCTTTGAAAACGAACGGCTTTGATGTGTCATGATTCGCGGTTTGAATTGGGCGAATATCTTGCAATGCTCCGGTGAGACGCTTGATAAACTCTGACTGTGGTTGAGCGCTTTTACTGTCGTCGAAGAGTTCACCCGGCAATCGTAAGGTTGTGCCGTAAACGAGTTGCGCTGCTGTAGTTCCTATGTCGGGCTTGAATGCCGAGCGAAGGCCGAGAAGTATGATCGGTAATCGACTCGGCCAATCATACTGCTCGTGATACATTATCGACGCCTTCAGAGTGCGATGCCAACGCTCGATGAGACCATTGGCTTGCGGATGGTATGGCGTCGTGCGAAGGTGAATGATGCCCAATGTCCGCGACAATTCCTTGAAGAGGTGCGACTCGAATTGTCTACCGTTGTGATTCGAGCGGGTACGCCAAAACGTGAGATCCAGGTATTTACCAATTCCCTGGCGACTGTTTCAGCCGTCATGTACTTGAGTGAAATGGCTTCAGGCCATCTGGTGTAACGGTCGATGATCGTGAGACAGTATTGGAATTCGTTCGCCTGCGGTAAAGGTCCAATAAGGTCAATATTTATATGCTCGAACCTTTGCGACGGGAGCGCGATTGGTTGACGAGGCGCATGCACATGCCTGCTGACTTTCGATCTCTGGCAACCTAGACATTTACGTACCGTATTAGCGATGTCTTTTCCCATTCCCGGCCAGACGAAACGTGCCTTGATGAGTTCGGTTGTTGCGCGTACACCACCGTGTGCAAAGTTGTCGAATTTGTTTATGATTGCGCTTCTATGGCGCTGCGGAGCGAATGGGCGAGCTTTTGTTGTCGAAATGTCACAATAGATTGGTGTGGCTGAATTAGGCAAAACGATTTTTTTAAGCTGAAGTGCCGTGTGCTCGTTCTCGATGTAATTTTTAAGCTCTGGACATTGTGTTTGGTCTGCCGCCATCCGGTCATAGTCGATGATGCTTGATTCGATTGCCTCAATGCGTGACAGTGCATCTGCCGTAATATTTTCGATTCCGGCCACATGCACAATGTTTGTTGTAAATTGTCCTATGAAGTCCAAGTGGCGGATTTGACGTGGCGAGCCTTTGTCCGGTTTTTGTTTAAAGACGTAGATGAGCGGTTTATGATCCGTTCGAACTTCGAAGTTCTTACCTTCAAGCGTGGAGCGAAAATGCTTGATTGCAAGATAGATCGCCAGAAGTTCCCTGTCGTAAGTACTGTAGCGACGTTGCGTTTCGGTGAGTTTTACGCTGAAGAATCCTATTGGTTGAAACACATTGTCCACGACTTGGTACAGGGCCGCGCCTATAGCGGTGTCACTAGCGTCTGTGCTCAGTGAAATTTTTGCATCAGGCGCTGGGTGCACTAAGAGTGCTGCACCGGACAGTTGTAATTTGCACTGGTTGAAGTGTTCGCGCGTGTCCTCTGTCCAGTTGATTGGTGTCGTATCGTTTCTTCGGTTGCCGGGGATCAGTTTTACTAGCGGAATCTGGTGATGAACCGCTCTTGGAATAGCACGTCGATAAAAATTAATGATGGCTAAGAATCGACGTAGCTCTTTGGCAACTTTAGGCAACGGGTAGTCTGTGATAGCTTGTACCCTGTCCTGCAGCGGCTTTATTCCGTGGTTGTCGACGGCGTATCCCAGGAACTCTATGGTTGACTGAGCGAACCTGCATTTTGCCGGGTTGATGGTGAGGTGATACTGTCGTAGGCATTCGAAAACTTGACGAACGTGCGTTTTGTGTTGATCGCTGTCGATCGAGGCAATGCAGATATCGTCGATGTATACGAAGACGAAATCTACCCCGCGCAGTACCTCGTGCATGAAGCGCTGGAACGATTGCGCCGCGCCACACAATCCGAACGTCATTCTCGTGAACTCGAAGAGTCCAAATGGTGTTATAATCGCGGTCGTTGGTACGTCTCGAAGTTCGATGAGGATCTGGTGGTAAGCACGATTCAAGTCGACTTTGCTAAACACCTTCTTTCCATATAAAAAATGGGTGAAGTCGCGGATATGAGGCAATGGGTATCGGTCCTTTACCGTTTGCCTGTTGAGTGCGCGGTAGTCGCCGCACGGGCGCCATTCTCCAGTCTTTTTTTGCTCCATATGTAGCGGCGACGCATACGGGCACTTCGATGGGCGGCAGATCCCTTGGCCGACCAGATACTCGAATTCCTCCTTTGCGGCTTTGTATTTCTCTGGGTTGAGGCGCCGTGCCTTGGCGAAAACCGGAGGACCCTGCGTCTCGATGCAGTGTGTGACGCCTGACGTTGCTGATTGTAGTGCTGATGTGTTGAACTGTGTGATTTACCCGAACTCCTGAAGTAAATCTGCGAACACTTCAGTGTCGCTAAATGTTTTGATTATTGTTGGTTTGCCGATGCTGCAAATGCCCGGTTTTTCGAGTGATGTTAATGTGTCGACTAATTTTTGGTTCCTGGCGTCGATAATTAATTTGAAGTGGCGCAGGAAATCCATGCCGATAATGGAGTACTTCGCGTCTGCTACGACGAATGTCCACGCGAATTGCCGTCGCAGACCCAGGTCGAGCGTTAAACGAGCGACACCGTACGTCTGAATGACTGTGCCGTTTGCCGCAAACAGGGGGTTTCCACGACTGCTACTGAGGCGATGTGAGGGTGTAGGAGGAATGACCGACACATCGGCCCCGGTATCGACCAGAAAATTTCGTCCAGATTTGATGTCCTGCACAAAGAGTCTATTTGAAAGTGTTGAGTTAACAGTGTTTACCTGATTGCTGATTGCTTGATTGTTGATTGCTTGATTATTGATTGCTTGATTGTTGGTTGCCTGATTGTTGATATGGTGGATGATTTTTGTTTTCGCAACCTGACCGCCACTGATGATGGGCGAGACTTTTGCGGAGGTTGCGGTAGTTAGTTTTTTGACGTCTCGGGAAAGTAATCGCATGGGTTAATGCACTTGCGTGCCCGATGGTACCAACACGCCGGCGAATTTTCTTGATCATTTATTGCACGCAGAGGTGTTGCGGCGCGGTTCGCCCTGCTAGCCGAACGGTTGCGATCTCTTTGCCGGCCCCGACTATTCCCGCCGCGTTGTGACAGCTTGTCGTTGATTTTTTGAAGGATGGCGTCTTGCTTGTCGAGACGCTTTTCTAGCTTTGCAATGCGGTCATCCGACACGGTAATTGCATTGATTGTCGGTTGACTAGAGATTGACGCTGCCGACAGAGCTGGCTCATTCATTGCATCCATGACGGCGTTGGCCATACTTGCCAAAGTCTCGAGTGATGTTTCTGGTGCTGTCTCGAGCATGCCAGCTATTACGGCGCGTAGCTGGCCTGGCAAGCGGCTAATCCAAAAGCTACGAACTATTTTGTCGTCCGTTGTTGCGTTAGTGCGCTTTAACTGGGTGAGGGGGTGACTGGGCTTGCCGTCGCCAAGCTGAATGCCTGATGTTAGCTTGTCCAAACGCATCATGGCCGATTCGCGGAACTTCTCTAAAATTGCATTTTTTAATGTTGTATATGGTGTAACGGGAGGCGGCGTTAGCACCATACTGTGCACCTGATCGAGGACATAGTCCTCCGCATGTGCGATGAGGGCCGTGTACTTCTCGCGTTCTTTTCGAACGCCGAAGCCGTTTAACTCAAACCATGCATCAATCTTTATAAACCATGTCTCCAACGCGAATTTGGACGACAATCTTGGGAATGGCAGTTTCCCGAAGATTGCGTTGACTTGGTTGCAATTGCCATGGTTGCTACCGACGACGGCGTCGTCAACTGTACCCCTTTCTGTCAAGCTGTTTGCAGCTACATTTTCATCTCGGGCGTCGTTTGCCATTATGATTGCTTGGGTTATCGATCGTTCGCGTTTAATTCGCGAGCGCTTACTTCTTTTGTTGGATTGTAACGCGATTTACTTGAACGTAACGCGTAGCGTGGAATTTGCAAAACTTTCCGAAAATGCTGTACCCGATTTGCAAACTACAATGAAAGATGAATAATAATTCGAACAAACTGCGCGTGTAAATCGGATTGCTAAGTTTTTTCGCGATTTGTTAATGTCGCGTGGTAGCGTCTTGTGCGTAGGAGAGCGCGTTTTATTTAAAAGCTACCGCCCAATTTAACACTATTTTGATTTTTTGGGGTCACCAATTATGGGGATAGCTTTCTTGAAATAAAGACTTGAGTTGTCCGAATAATATTTTATTCATATATATTTCCACTTAACAATAATAGTTTTAATTACGTTTGAATGCGTCCATTTGTAGAAGACAATGGAATTGAATAGAATGAAGTTGGTGGCAAGTTGACGTAGGTCCGTCTTAGATGAGTGAACAGATGGATAGGTTATCTTGTGTAACCTGTCGATCGCCACAGCAGTTGACATAGGCCCGCCTTAGATGAGTGAACAGATGGGTAGGTTATCTTGTGTAACCTGCCGATCGCCACACGTTTAACAATTACACATTGCTTATTATGTTTTAGTGACCGCGGAGCTACTCGATTCCTCGATTATCGACACAGAACTGGCCGTTTTTCCGACTTGGGAAAATCGATTAGCAATTATCGCTTGGTCAATTATTGTCCATCAGCCCGATAATTGCTAATCTGCATCGACCATCGATCAATTCTCGACGGTTGACCCGAGTTGGCCAGAATTGATCGATAGTTGATGTTGCAAAAATCCCGCAGACCGCTGAGCAAAGGTATCCGGCCTGTAGCCCAATTTAAGTTTATCACCTCGTATCAGAAATTGTGACATAGTTCGAATATTGAACCCAATCACCGATACGAGGTGTGTGTAGGGAGAGTCGGGGCCAAACCGGACCACGACATTCCTCCCCCCTTGAAAAAACCGATGTTCAGCAGTGTTAAGGTTTTCCCAGTCCGGGACATATTGTTCGGCAGGGTTTAAGGAATCTATTGTTTTCTTGAGTCTATGTTCCTCAGTTTTGCGTGTTTGAGCTCGAGTAGTGACCAAGTAGCAACTATCGCCTACCTGGTTAGATTCAACGGGTATCCTACTGAGGGTATCTGCATTGGCGATGTTCCTCAACGATGGCACCGATACTGTACAGCCAAGCTGACAAGCTTACTTTAGAACAGCGGAGAACAGACCTACTGGAATTCGTACTTCTAGCCGAAATGGAGGTGAGACGTATTGCGGAAACCATGGACACGTTAGTAGGGGTAGTGTTAATTTCGAACCTTGGGAAGCTACACCCAACGGTAATGCATGCGGAAAAGTTAATGCAGATAGTAAATGGCATCCTAACCCAGAGCGGAATCAGCCCGGTAGTGCTTAATTACCAAGTCTTGATGCAAAGCACCCAAGTCAAAACTGTGGTCGATAACGGAAAGCTACTGGTACGAGTCGACGTGCCACAACCAGAGAAAGAACAGTTCGTTGTTTCGAAAATGTACACAGTGCCAGCATTTGTAGATGAAAATGCCTACTATGTCTACGACTTAAACGGAGACTACATAGCAGCCCAGGTAGATACCAATCAATACGCTTTGCTAAGCGACAGTCAGTTTAAGGCTTGTCGCAAATTAACAACCAAAGAAACCAACACGTACCGTATTTGTGAGCGGAATATGCCCATGATGACGAGTATAGGAAAAACTGCGTGCTTAACTTGTATCGAGGCCACAGTTTGGATACCAGCGAATGCCCGAGAAGAAGAACCAGAAAATGGAGTGAAATTTTGGCACTGCTTCTTCAGACAGACCTCATCGTGCCCGTGGACTGTCTACTGTCTACTGTCTCTGTCGTTCTACTTCTGCTCGGTATTTCCGTAAACAGTTCGATGAGCAATGGTCATCCTTTTGGCAGAAGTCGCAATAAACTCCTCCTTTCACCTTTTCAGCCTTCTTTTGGCGTTCAATTTCTGCTAGATGCCTCCGCAAGCAGTTTGACGCATAGTGGTCATTCTTCTTACAGAAATCACAATATGCGGTTTCTACCACCCCTTCATCACTCCCGCCGGTACTGTTATCCGCATATCGAACATTTTCTCGTTGTGGCCTTGCGCCTCCAGAATTTTGCCACTCCGGTCTTCGCTGGGCAGCTCGCTGATTTCCTCGGCAACTCTTCGTGGTATGTCCATATCGATTACAGTTTGTGCAATACGGATTGACTCGTTCTTGCCGACATTCTCGTGCAAAATGTCCGGTTCGTTCACAGTTATGGCAATTAAACTTGTGGGAATTGCCGTTGGATCTGTTATTGTTGGATCCATAGTTTTGTGCTGATCCGCCACCTCCTGAGGTGGTTGTACTAGAACTGGGATTCTCTTGCTTCCTCTGAGGTCCACTTAACACCCGCAATCTCTTTATCTCTCCTTCATAAAAGACTGCAGCCTCTTTCACTTCACTCAAAGATGACGTACTCCGTCCAATCAAGTCCTACTCCGGCCTTGAACCGGCCAACCGCGTCTTTCTCCAATTCCTGTAATAGTCCCTTATCTCCCTCCGGGTACCGGGCCTTTACCGCCTCCTTCATCTGCCGCCAAATCCCTTCCAGGCGGAACGCGTATTCGCTCGTCTCTTCCCCCGGACGTTGTATGCAGTTTGCTAATTCGTTTCGTAACTCGTTCAGTGATGATTTTGGGAGGTATGCTGTATTGAGGATCTTTTCTAAGGTCTTGAAATCTGCGATAATCTCGGATGAAACCAGGTAGTAAGCATCCTCCACCAGTCGATACTTAATACACGTCAAGAATATCGTTTTCTCAGTTTCCGGTCATAAAGTGATCCGCTGCAATCTAAAAACCGACCCAATTCCTTGCCTAACTTTGGGGTTCTAGCTCCAGAGAACTGTGGTACATACTTTGTCACTGCATCCATTACTTTGTCATACATTTCGTTCGAGGTCATTTTGGAGCTTAGTTTTTGTGTGTTATTGATGCTAAGAGGTTCTTTGAATATCAATTCGTTTACGGTCAACGTTTGTTTTTTGTCCGTAGTACGTTGATCTACTTGCTTCCCCAAATTCAGATAAGACTGATCTGCTTCTTCAGCTTCTTCCAGCTGTATTTTAAGGGATTCGACAGACCGTAGAAGATATTCTTTTTCCTGTCCACTGTCTTCCAACTTGCGTTCAAATATTTGGATTCTTTCTGCAGTTACCTCCAGGTGTGAAGTAAGCAATGTGTCCACCACCTCCCCCCACCGTTCAGTGCCTTCCTTTACCCTAGCCCAAGTTTGTTCGCTATCTGATTGTGTGTATTTACCATATATTTCGTTATGCAGACGTTCTGCCAGAAATTCCCAATCCCTAGTGTGTACTTCTATTTCTTGCCTACTTTTTTTTACACTTTCATTTTTATGCTCTATCTCTGTTTCAAGTGACTGCACTCTGACTAGTTCTTCTCTTGTTAGAACATTTGACCTCAGAGTTGACATTTACTCGTGCAGTATTCAACCCCCAAACTGATGTATTTAGATTCACTCCGGTATCATAAACGTAGTGAACATTTTAGCAGTCCTAACCGTTAGGTTGTTCCAGCGCTAACTATACTTTTATGATAAATAAGAAGACTCGTCCGACCTGGACGTTGGCTCGATTTCAACTAGTTTTTTTTTACATTTCATACCTAAAACTAAAACTTAAAACTAACGGACAAGGAATGATAGTAGCGGGTGGAATTCGAGAGCTCGTGATGCGACATTGATTTTATGTTGCTACATCACCCTCCCCTTAGCTGATGGCTCAGGAGGCGTTTATTAGTGTTTATGTATTGTAATTAATTTTTTTGAGAATGTTATTGCATATGTTTATATTATACTTGTATATTTGTTTATATTCATTGCGCGAGTTTTTATTTTCTTTATGTTAATGCCTGTGTTGATATTCATATTTTGTACAATTTTTGTTTATTTTTCAAAATGAACTCTTTAAATTGTAAATTAATTGCTTGAGTCTATTGTGAATGCTGGTTTCAGTCTATCGATTGAGATCGAAACATTTTTGTTATCCTTATGGATAATGAAAGATTTTCGGTTGCGTCGTATTACTCGGTAGGGACCCTGGTACGGAGGTATTAATCCAGGTTTCATGCCTTCAACTCTGACGAATACTTGATCGCATGTATGCAGGTCTTTAGGTATGTAAGCAGGGGTACGTGATTTCCTCGTGTCTGTGGGTTTCAGTTGTGCCATTCGTTCGCGCAGGGATGATACGAAGTTGCTTGGGTCATGGTCATGTAGGGTTGCATCATGTGTGAAAAATTCGGCTGGAAGTTTTAGTGGTCCGTATACTAATTCTGCAGGTGAACAGTTAAGGTCTTGTTTAAATGTTGCTCGAATGCCTAATAGTATGAGCGGTATATCGTCACTCCAATTGCAATCAGATTCGCGACATTTTAACGAAGTTTTCAGTTGTCGGTGGAACCTTTCAACGAGACCGTTTGCTTGTGGATGCTAACTACTTGTTCGTATACGATGTGATCCGAGGATTATGGATAGTTCATAGAATAACTTAGATTCAAATTGTGAGCCTTGATCCGTCGTTATCTGAGCGGGTGCACCGAATCTACTAACATATTCCGTAAAAATTTTTTTAGCTATTGTTGTCGCTGATATGTCTCGTAGAGGATATGCCTCTGGCCAGCGAGTGAAACGGTCAATTATGGTTAGTATATAAGAGTATCCCTTAGAAGTTTTTAATGGTCCTACAATGTCCATGTGGACGTGTTCGAACCTTTGATTAGGTGGGGTGAAATTTTCTAAAGGCGATTTGGTGTGTCTATTGATTTTAGAACGTTGGCAGGAAAGGCAATTTTGTTTCCAGTGTTTTATGTCCGTATTCATCTTCGGCCAGAAGTATCGATCTGAGATAAGTCTGCGTGATCCGCGAATTCCAGGGTGTGATAATGAGTGTAGTGATTCGAAGACTGGTTGTCGAAGTTCTACTTGTACGTATGGCCGAGGTTGTTTGCTAGATACTTCGCACCACAGAGAGACAATAGTGGGCACGTGACGTTCTTCGAGGGTGAATTTTGAATTTGTAGGTTTGTCTTTTGCTTGTAATTCTTTCAATTCGTTATCTGATTTTTGAGCTAGAAGCAATTTTTCTAATGTCACCTTGGTTTGTTTTATCGCGAATATGGCATCGTTGACAACAGGTCTGCCATTGGAGAGAGCATGTTTGATGTTTTTGAAACTTTCTTCGCATTCGTTTTGCCAAAAATAATTTTTTTTATGGTTTTTCTGTTTAAGAAGTTCTGTTAGGGGATTATGTATTGGTTTAGCATTTTGGACAGTTGAGGGATGAATCGGTGGTAGTAGTTTACCATTCCCACGAACTGCTGTATTTTGCGTGCCGAAGATGGAGAGGGCAATGTTGTTATGACTTCAACCTTGGATTTCGAAGGTAGAATCCCCGTTGCGGTGATTTCGTGTCCTAAGAAGGATAGTTCTGAAGCCCCGAACACGCATTTTGAGGATTTGATGTTGAGTCCATATTCGACCAATCGTTCGAACAGCCGTTCCAAGTAGTACTTGTGCTCGATTTCGTTTTTGCTTGCCACAAGTAGATCGTCAACATACGCGAATGCAAAGTCTAAGTCCCGAATAACCTCGTTGATAAATCTTTGAAATGTGGCCCCTGCGTTTCTGAGGCCAAACGGCATTCGGGTGAACTCGAATAGTCCGAATGGTGTAGCTACTGCAGTTTTGTGGACGTCTTCGGGAGCTACCGGGATTTGATGGTAAGCCCTTACGAGGTCAATTTTAGAGAATATGGTGCATCCGTTTAAATACATTGAGAAGCTATGTATTTGGGGAATAGGATATCTGTCTATAGTCACCACATGGTCGCCAGTCCAAGCTATCCTTCTTAGGTTGCATGTGTAACGGTGAGGAAGTGCATAAATCTCACGGTCTGCATATACCCATTTAGATCATTTGATTGAATTCGAATTTAGCGGCTTTATGTTTACTTGGATTAAGTCGCCGAGGCTTTGATGTGGGTAGTGCGCCTGATGTTGTAATGTGGTGCTGTACTTTGTGTTTAATCGGGGTGTTGAAGTTTGGAGTCTTGCATATAGCACGAAATTTTTTTAATAGTTCCCCGTATTCCGTGTTAATTGAGAAATGTCGAGGTGTAGGAGAGTTATTTTTGATACACGGTAATTTGGCAGATAGACCGTCGATGAGGATCTTATTATGTAAGTTAACGACTATGTTGTGTTTGGTTAGGAAGTCTGCACCTAGTATAGCTTTGTTTACGGAAGCTACAATAAAGGTGTGCACGAAATCTCGCCGTAAGCCGATATTTAATTTTAGTAGTTTAGTACCAAATGTTTTAATTGGGGTACCATTAGTGGCGGTTAGAGCAAGGTTTATATTTTGATTAGTTTGATGATATTTGCTGTGTGGTATGATTGATACTTCTGCCCCGGTATCGACTAGAAAACTAATATTGTTGTTACTATCTCTTACGAAAAGACGGGGGGGTATTATGTTTTGTCTGCCGTTACAACAGTAGGCGGACTTAGTTTTTTTTACTATTCTTAATGTCTTTGGTGAAAGTACTTTTGTTAAAGGAGCAAGGGGATTGACACCTTTTTGAGTCGGATCCAAATTTTGTGTGGTACCAGAAAATTTCATCCCTACTTGTCGATCGGAATTTTTTTTTCGAATTGGATCGATCCCTTGACCTACTATAACGTTGGGAAGTGTTCAATTTTAGTGCGTCGATTGTTGGTCTAAGTTCTCTAATCTCAGAGAGTAAACTTTGTGTGGTTTCGTCAACGTCTGACGCTAGTTTGACTGCGGAAACAAGGTGTGAGTTCGGCAAGGCGTCCCAGATCCTGTCCGCTAGTGCGATTAATTCGCTTATGTTTTTATCGCTCTGGGGCATTAGAGCGATGGCGATTGAATGAGGCAGTTGGCGCATCCACAATTTTTTTACTAGACCTTCACTAATTGCTGCACATGGTCCTGCTAGCTGTGATAGGTATGTGTAGAACTCGGATGGTTGGCGGTCGCCTAATTCTTCGTTGCTCAGAATTTTTTCGAACCGTTTTTCTTCACTTAGAGAGTGTCTGCTAATTAAGGCTGTTTTGAGATGAGAGTACAGATCTGATTCGGGGGGGTTTTGGAGAATGTCGATTACGCTTTCGATCACTTCCTGTGGAAGGACTGCAATAACGTGATTGTATTTGTTTACGTCTTTTTTTATTTTTCCTATCGAAAATTGAGCTTCCACTTGTATGAACCACACTGCTGGAGATTTTGACCAGAAGAGTGGTAGTTTTACCGAAAGCTCTGGGGCATTTTTCTCTTTTACTGTATTTGTTGGGTTGTTATTGGTGGGTGGTTCCGTTTGTTGGGCGTTTGGGGTGGTTTTATTCTTAATGTTTTCGTCATCCATAGCGAACGGCATTCAAAAAAAATATTTTTAAAATGATTAAAATTTGTATTTCAAATGGTATGTCTGACGTATAGGCTGAAACCAAGGATCGTATACAATTTATTTTAAAATGTTTATGGTTATTGACTGGTACGTTAAAATTTTATTAATAAGACGTTGTATCGAAATATCCTATCAACAATTCAGGTGATTAAGGTTTGAAGTTGTCCTTATTTATTTCACGATTTGAAACTACTCGTATAATGGAAACATGCGCTGAGCAAAGAAAGTCTGCCATGAAATTCATGCAATTTCAATCAAAAGAAAAAAAAAAGTTTCGCAGTATTTTAGTCGAATAACTTTAATTTTTTTGTGAATTTAACTTGTTCGCGTCGAATTCCACCTTCACTTTTACATGCGGTATTTCCGTTTTTTTTTTGGATAACAGTTTAAGATTCCGTTTAGCGGTCACTTTTATTTTATTATTTTTTTGAATTTTATTTATTTATTGGAATTTTATATAAAATATTGCGATTATTATTTATGAATGTTTAGTTGACGTAAAGAAAATTTGTATTTAAAAAAAATGTATGTAAGGTTTTAGGAATTATGCATGTGTATAATTAAAAGAAAGAGAAAAAAATATTTGTTTGATACTTGATGGTCCTTGGTGTGTTTGATGCTGTGTAAATTCTTTTGATTGGTGATGTGATTCGCTGTTGATTGATTCGTTCGATGAGTTGACGATTACTTGTTCAATCCAATGTAGGAGTAATGATGATGAGTTTGGCGGCGATTGATTTCGAAGCTTTATATGCCAGGCGTTTTATGGAGAAATCGAGCAAATTTAACTTGTAGCTGAAGTAGCCACTGTCCGAAATATTGATAATTTTGCTATCAATTTTATTCAGATGTTTCCCCGTCGTTAAAATTTCGTGAATATCACTATGTTTGTTGCAGGTTTTAAATTTAACTTGGGAGAAATAGTATTATATCGTGCTTTTATGCGTCGAGGGTCACCAGTTTAGCAGTCCTAACCGTTAGGTTGTTCCAGCGCTAACTATACTTTTATGATAAATAAGAAGACTCGTCCGACCTGGACGTTGGCTCGATTTCAACTAGTTTTATTTTACATTTCATACCCAAAACTAAAACTTAAAACTAACGGACAAGGAATGATAGTAGCGGGTGGAATTCGAGAGCTCGTGATGCGACATTGATTTTATGTTGCTACAGTTTTTACCGTAGGTCAGTTTTGGTCTACTTACGACAAAAGCAAAAAACGAGAAATGTTAGCGACTCGCATTTGGGCATGCACAAATAAAACGGTGGCGCATTGAATTACACAACACTTTGCTTATTTAATGAATCAAGCGTCCTGCAGTATCATTTTACAATCAAACGATCATTTCACTTTTCTATTTAGAAATTATATCAGAACATGAAATTCAATATACCTGACGAGGTGCAAATATTCATGTAGTATACAATATATGTAATATAAAAAATTCAATGCTTGGTGCGAATGGAAATCCACACCTGCGAACCGTTTCCTCCCAAACCCTGCATGCACATTCTCGAGGCTACCGGACAGGTCGAGAACATCACTACATTCCCGAAATTTAATAATATGATAATTAACTATTTTGACGATCAATTACATTCCCCAAAACTATTCAATGGTATGAGGCTGGTAGTGAGAAATATGAAATACATTGAGAAAAAAAAAAAAACAATTCGTACTTACGGTTTTCTATTCTTTTTTTTTCTTTTTCGCCTACAATCACACTCACGCGAGTAAGTCTCGGTTAGCGAAACAGTCCATATTAGCTTGAACCAAGTAATTATCAAACTTTAAACACATTTATAAACTAATAAACACTTTTTAAACTTTGTGAATTTATCACTATTTTGTTTTTTATCCTACCGGCTGCGCTATTTGTCGTGGCTGGCGGCACAATCACTTTAAAACTTTAAAAAACCACACAAAAAAACCACGAACTTCGAGTACTATCTTTTTATTCATATAACTCATTTTCGATTCGTTTAATAATTACACATTGCTTATTATGTTTTAGTGACCGCGGAACAACTCGATTCCTCGATTATCGAAACAAAACTGTCCGTTTTTCGGACTTGGGAAAATCGATCAGCAATTATCGCTTGGTCAATTATTGTCTATCAGCCCGATAATTGCTGATCTGCATCGACCATCGATCAATTCTCGACGGTTGACCCGAGTTGGCCAGAATTGATCGATAGTTGATGTTGCAAAAATCCCGCTGACCGCTGAGCGAAGGTATCCGGCCTTTAGCCCAATTTAAGTTTATCACCTCGTATCGGAAATTGTCACATAGTTCGAATATTGAACCCAATCACCGATACGAGGTGTGTGTAGGGAGAGTCGGGGCCAAACCGGACCACGACAGCCGGACGGATGGGTTGGTAGGCTTACGCCCTTCAGCCGATCGCCACAATGGTAATATTTTTTTTAAATAATAATAATTATTTCGCTTAGGTAACTGCTTAATAATTATTTAGCTGCGTAACTGCGTCACTCCACTACTGAACATGTGCTACAACTGAGAGAACGATACACGCCGCGCCAATTTTGTCCCTTACGTCTCCGCCATTACTCTGCAACGCGCGGCGCATGTTGTTAGGGCGGAGACGTAAGGGACGAAATTGACTTGCGCGCAAAAACAAAGTATCTATTTTCAATTTTTTTTTATTCTCAAAATATTCGTTTCGGAACTTTTTCGGAACTAAAGTGGGTCACTTGAAATTAGTAAATGGGTCACTCGGTGACCCGCGGGTCATAGGTTGCCGACCCCTGATCTAGAGAATCCAGTGTCTCGAATGTTGGTGGATCAGTCACTGCTCCAAGCGAAGTTTTCCAAGATTTGACGCGATTGATTGGCGAGTCTTTGGACTGTTATATAAACTAACCAGTCGTCCCAATTATCGACTGGACGGCCATGAGTCTTAAGAGCTCCAATTGCATCAGTCGTATCGTTATAGACGCGTTTTAAGTCTAAAGCAGATTCCTTGGCAATGGGGAAGGTAAGCCTCTTCTGCTAAATTCCAATGATCATCTCTCAGGTAATTTATGATTTTATCTGATTCTTGTGCGATGTCAAGAATTTCAATATGTGCACTTTGAAAGGCCGGCCAATACTTTTCTAAATTTTCTAGGCGAGCTTGACAGGCGCCTCGAGTCATATTAGCCGCGCCGAGCTTCGTATAATTAAGAAAAGACCGTTGTATCCATCTCTTTCTTTTTTCTTGCGATTCAATAAGGTTACTTATTTGTTGAGAGCTGCTGCAGCTTTGCCGTTCGTTGCTAGGCTCGGTTGTCATGATCGGAAGAAAAGTAACGTACCAAGTGTAATATGCACTACACCGGCAGATTCAATGTCGAAAAATGAATTCCACTATGGGACACGACCTATCGCTTCGGTCAAGTTCAATGTAGAAAAAATAATACAAATTTCGCACGTGATCACGCCCACTTGTTTGACGCATATACCGAATACCGACTGGGAACAGTGAAATCGAGTGGAACACGGTTATGCTACTTAATACGAGTTGAGAGCCAATTTTGAAACGCGATCACGCACACTGGCTTGACGCAAATACACAATAAGCTGAAACCGACGCGCACTAATATACTGTTATGCACAGTTAATGTCTTTAAAATCATTTTTTCATATATTGATATGGAAAACCATGTGAGGATAATTACCGTATCAATGTATCCGGCTCGACGGACCAAATGTTGAGAATCGCGAATTAAAAACAACAAGCTGATTTAATTTATTATATTTGGTTTAATTCACTTTTCGATTTAACAGAAATGATCGTAACAAGGCAAAGAACAATGAACAACTGCCTCGTCATTAACGCAACGGTGGTCCGGCTTCGAGCTGAAGTATGCGGGTGTATGTGAACAGGTAGTGCGTTTCCGTGTGCGTACAAACCCGAACAAAGGTAGTTTAGATAGTTATAAGTTTTAGTTTTAGTACGAACCGTTTTGAATAAACCTTTGATACGAAAAGTTGTCTTTCTAATTTATTTCTACTCCCAGAATACCCAATATCCTACATCTTCTCACCTTACTGACGTTGTTTGTCGCAGTTCGAAGAGCATCCCGGAACGCAGCACTTCTTCGGCATCTTGTGCGCTATTTCATATTTGCAATCATATTTAATGGTAAAGATTAATTTAGTAATACAAAATTCGCAAATAATGGAATTGTTTTTCTTTGTGTACAAAATATTTTGGAGCGAAAAACGCGTACTCGATTTTTCATTAAATAGCAATGATTCTCTACACTAAACTTATAAGATTTATTATGAACAATTAGTAAACACATTTTTTTGAAAACTATTTCCATTTATTTTATAAATTTTTCAATAGTTTTCGTACGTTTAGAATGTTCGTGGAATCGTAACCGCCAAAGCTCTTCACTTGTTGTGCAGACAACTGACGGCCCCCTACGCATACTTTCACATAAACTTGTGGTGCCCCTGTAGTTATCGGTGCTTTTGATTTAATACATCAAGTCATTTGATCGTGTTCCGATCGTTATGTCTTCATTATCCGAATATGCGTACATTGTTGCCGCATCACATATTGATAATCTTTTGAAAATCATTATCGTGTTTCCACGATAATTGTCCCAGCTGATCTCAACAACACAGTCTGGTCGCCACTGTGCACTGTCTCCAATATATTGGTTACAGTGCTGAACAGAATCTTTTCAGTCTGTTCAGACTGAGAGCAGCTAAACCTACGATCTTCATTCCAATAAGAGAAACAATTTCTCATGCCCACGACTCAGTCAAGTCGGGCCCATCTAGAATCTGTCTGTGCTTACTGCCTCAAATCTTTTGAGTGATACACTCCCATCACTTTACCCTCCAGGTTTTTTCTTGCACGATTATTGTCTTCTTGAACTGCACTAGCTTTTAATCTGTTATTCTCGTAAATCTCTGCACATTTATTACTTTTACGTAGGTTGCTATTTAAATTTTGAGATATGGCAACACTGATGTGAATACGTCAAACCTGACATTGTCGTCGTAAAGTTTGACATTTTTAGTGGTGAACGTACTCAGAACGTGTTGTCATACGAGTGCTATTTCTGTTGTTTACAGATACTTGAAATTTTCATCTTGCTCGAAAAATGGAATTAAATCGTGAACATTTTCGTGCGATGATTTTCTATGACTTTCGACGTGGATCAAACCAACAGCTGTGTGCCGATCAACTCGCTTCGACTTTTGGTGATGAAGCACCATCTCGAGCCACCGTGTTTCGCTGATTTTCTGAATTCAATCGTGGTCGCACTTCGCTACAGGACGAATTTGGTGAAGGTCGTCCAAAATCGGCAGTTGTGCCAGAAAACATCGATGCTGTGCGTGAACTGATATTGCAAGATCGTCGTGTGACATACGGTAAGATTGAGGCATTCCTGGGTATTAGGTTCACTCGCATACATTCAATATTGCCTGAACATTTGGCTGTTTAAAAGATTTGTTCGCGTTGGATACAGCATAATTTGATAATCGCTCAAGTAGGTACCTCAATCGGAGTGGAAAAACTGTTTCGCAAATTGGTTCAAACGCATGCAAAAGTGTGTTGATCTTCATGGAGAATATTTTGAAAAACAATAAAGCCATTTTTGATTATAAATATTTGTTTTTTTTTGTCTATCTCAATACTTAGTAGCAACCTATGTAGTGACTTGCATAGCTTTTGTGGTTATTTTTCCTTCCGAGAACAAGTTCCCTGTTAAATCTGGGATGTATAACACCTCCGTGATAGTTGCATCACTCCAGACGTTGTTTAAGTTTTTTTTGTTTATTTTACTGTGCTAATACCTTTCGTAGTTATTATTTTATACAATTATTGTCTCTGAATGAATTGATTAATATTGATGGATTAAAAGCATAATTTATTAGATTTAATAATTATATTTTTATATTAAATCACTATTTTAATAATAATAGTTATTGAAATTGAATAGTTATTGAACAAGATTGTAATAAAACTGTTCGGATTCAGTGTGAGTGCATACTTTCTATGCTAGACTGAAAAAATTTATCTTCTGTTTTTAAAAATACCCTAAGCCGTGTCGACTTCGATCGATTTATTCTCTCATCGAAGTCGACCAAAACTTCTGCTTTATTGACAGTGGCGGAAAAACTTACTCAGTTAAAGTGAAACCCGAATTTCGTTTCAGCGCCACCACACTGCGATACTGCTTGCTGCGACAAAAGTTTGGTCAGGAGCGCAGAAACAAGCCATATGGTGTTTTCGTAGGGATCGTTGATGGTTTTCCACGCTGTATTGTGGCTTCTGCGGGAGTGAAGTGCCGAATGAGCCGCTCGGCCTCTCCCGACAGACTGGATTTCAGGTACCAAAGTTTCTGACAATCGGCGACGAGCTGATTGTGAACTAACTGGATGAATTGATCTCAGAATTGCCTCAATTTGAGATAGTCTCCTTCGAACTTTGGGAGCGATATCTGCGGAAACTTCATTGTGATGATGCTGCGAGTGGCTGAGCATCACCGCCCACTGTTGACTTATGGGGTTGCAAATTCATCCGCTGGTGAAGTTCGACGAGCATTTTGATCGTATGTTCTTGCAGATTGAAGAAGGATTCGATGTCGACTGACTGATCTAGACTTGACTGATCGGGTCGTCCACCTGATTTCAATTTTTTTGATGTAACTGTTGAATGCTCTCCGAGCTTTGCTCAATGAGCTTGGCCTTGATTCGGCGAGCTTCGTCGGACAGTTGCGCATTGCTAGCAAAAACTCCTGACAAAAATCTGCTGGGCAGAGATCAGGGAGTTCTGGTTATGGATCGACGAGTTACTTGACGTCTGACCAGATTTTTTGTTGTCGTCTCGAATTGATTGGTAATACTCCTGCGTGAAGTATTGAGTATTGGATTGAAGTCAATATGAGGTCCGATAGTCGAGGTCTGTCTGGTGAAACAGCTCCGACAAATCATCGAGATTACGAAGTCTTTTCCTGCTCTGCTGAGTCCCGCTTGTAGTTGGACACGATTTCGGACCCAGTGGTACTTTGTCAACCGACCATTTCGGGCGAACTTCCCGAAGGCAAGAAGAGATATGCAAGAGACAAAGAAAGTATGATGATAGGTAGGCTATTCGAGCTCCGAAGGTGGATGTTTTTCATTCGCGGGTCGAATCACGTCGGTGTCACCAATGTTGCGATTGAGCTGCTTTGCTCACCGTTGTCGAATTTGCTTGCGGACACAAGTACTTGCACTTGTGCTCTTCTGGAGCTGCGGCAGCGGTGCCGTTCCGAAGATCAATCACCCATTCACTTCACCAAGTTACAGATTAAATTGTTCTTTGGGTCGCATGCGATATGCTTGCGAATCTACTGATGAATCTACAGAGGTGCAATGTACCTCTGCAGCAACCACGATCAAAGTTTATTGAGAAAAAAGCGATCCGTCTCAGATGAGGCCTCGTAACAGAATAATTTATTGCAACACCAACTGAAGTTGTGGACCTGATGTCCACTTAAAGAAGTTAGTGCTGAGACGCCGATTTCCCATGCCTCGTCGTCATAAAAGGTCATAAACATTTTCTTGACTTAGAGACGAGACATGGGAAACTGGAGCTTAAGCACAATTTAATAATAGTTGTATAGGTAAACAAAAGGGCACGCTAAAGTTCTGCGTCATTCGAGCTCCGATGATTAGAATAATGCAAGCTTCATTGTTATATTTGTAAATAATATAATTCCTATTCTACATTAAAATACTAATATATAATTCCGAAAGGTACTTAGAACTAGCGGCCAGCTTCAATCGCGTATACAGAGGATCAGACCGGATACCTGAAGCCTTATACATTATAGTTCTTATAATTACTAGGGTTGAACAACATCGTAACACTTCTGATCTTATACTTAATAGGGTTGAGTCACATCGTAACTTTGGCAACGGACCGCCCAAGCACGATCGGATGGAATTGCTTATGCTTGTGACCAAGCTTCTATCGGAGCAGCCATGAGCACAGGATAATAACTTTTAAGAACACAAAATGCACAGTGGTGCTTGATGGAAAATTTACGTTCATTTAAAGTGCCGCACGAAGGAAATCTTACGTTATCAGTGAAAGGTAAAAGTGAAAAAAAAGGGAAATATGCCGATGAAACTGAACAATCACTGTAGAATTCCTTTGGAGCTCCCCTTCTGGCAAAAAAAATTATAATTGCAAAAATACAGGAATCAGTTGTTAGACTGTATGTCATTTCCATATGAATTGCCCCCACTGTGAGGCAAATAAATAGAACATACCATCTTTTTTCTACCTTCCAACAGTTACGTTTATGGGGCCGAAGTAGTCTGCTATCGTAAAGGATCTTAGGCGGACGTACGGCTAGTCCGCCATTTATGGGGCCCTGTGAACCACCGACTAGATCAGTTGAGCTTGAGTTACTTGTAGTCCACTTGGTTTCGTCATCCGCAACATTATCATCAGTTTGATGGGTACCCATCACCATTCATTAATGTTAGTAACCTCAAGTATTTCGCTAATCCGAAATGCTACATACTGTCGATACTTAAGAGGGTCTGATCTTAGCCAACTTAGGACCGTTCGTGAATCCGACCATAGAGAGAAGGTTTTGATTTGTATTCAATGACCTTGGATAATATCAGTAGCTAGTGTCGCCCCAACAGCGCGGTTTGAAGTTACTGTCGAGGGATAGAGATTAAATTATTAGGGGCAATTTTCGTTCTAACGTAGGCAGCTAGCTGCAGTGTAGGGAGTATAGCACTAGCATCTACAAATATATGTAGCTGAAAACTTTCGTCAGCGATAGGCTTTATCCGAAAGTAGCACCTAGGAATTCGAAGTTTCTCTACTCTTGGGAAGACTGAATCGATGTCAGGCATTTGTAGAAAAGTTTTTCAGTTAGTTGATCATCCCATTCCAGATTCGATCGCCAGATATCTTTAAGCATTATTGTGTCGCTGTGAAAGGTTGCGCTCCACGGTAAGGTGATGGCAGGAGTTTCTAGGGAGCTATTCTCCGAGCAGCGAAATATAGAGAAGCTATACTCCAAGAGGAGCCCTTTGGGCTACACTCTAGTAGTGATACTGGATATTTGGGATTAGATGATCTAGCTATACTATATAATTTAAACGAAATAACTAGTTGGAATCCAAACTGCAATTGAATTTTGTTGTTACCAAACTCTTAATTATTTATAATGCTAATTTCCTTACTCGCTAAATTCGTATTAATTACCTTATTACTACCTTACTTCTCGTTACAATTTGTCTCTCATGAAAATATGCTGACATGAGTTGGAGCATTCTTCGATTTCCATGTGATTACGGTAAACTCTGAACTTTTTTTTGCTTTAATAACTCTAGGAGCGCATCTTCATCTACTTAGTTTCAACTTTCTTGTATAAGCCGTTTCTGAGATATTAAAAACCACCACTCACCCCTGTACCATGCTACCCCTATCTAACATTTTTTTTTCTAGAGTGGCTCTATATAGTCGAAAATTTTTAGCTTTCTATTCATTACGGTTTTCGAGAAATGAAAATCAGAACGTTTTCCTTACTATTCCCCTTCACCATCACCCCCAATATTTTTTTCGCTACTAGAGGTCTACTGACCCCAAGTCCTGTAAAAATTTCAAGATCATATCTGGTACGGTTTTTGAGATATAAAAATGAATTTTTTTGAAAATTTGCTATCCGCTCTCTTTCGTGCCCCACCTCCTTCTCAAAAAGTTTACTTTCAGTAGACTCCACTTGTGATCCCATATACAGAAACTAAATTTTATCTTCCTGGTATAATTGGTTCGGAAGATATTGTAATCCAAAGTTTTTCACCAATTTTTTTCGTCTAAAACGCTTTCCTTATCTCCTTTTTTTAAGTCCGGTGCCTGTCGTCTACCTTTATCGAATTGCTTCTTCTGTACTTCACGATTTTTCGCAAGACCCTCCACTGACTCCTTCTCTTCTTCTATATTCAACTCTTCGTTTAGTTGTATAATCTCGGTTGTTAGTGCCCAGCAAACATATTGGCGAGAGTTTGCTGGCAGCAAGCATTAGGCAAGGGGAAATAAAATGCGATCAGCTCGCCCTTTCATCGAATTGTAATTGCCACAGACAATGATTTAAAAATTCTTGCTAAATGCTTGCAAAAAGATTGCAATTTGTAAGGATAAAATTTTTTTTAACCCTTAGAAATGGCACGCTTTTAGCAAATGCATAGATAGTACGTATACATGGAGAATCCAAAGATTGAAAGATCGAAATCTGAATCGCGTATATGACAACACCGGATCGAAAGATCGAAATGGGATTGAAATGACGAACGACATAACCTGAAATCTGTGTAAATTATCACTCTTGAACACGAAATTTTACACACACGCTTCATGAACACCGCGTCGCGAATAACTTCTTTCTCTAGGCTCTGTTTTCAAACAAAACAATTCTTTGATCAACAGAAAATGTCAAACGGCGCTGCGTTCGATTTTTCGATCCGCGTATACATGAGAAATTTTGATCTGATTTCGATTCGATCCAGGTCGGGAAGTTGGAACGGATGGAGTCGATCTCATTCCAATCCGATCTCTGTTTACATGCGATTTTACAGGATTAAATCTGGATTCAATCCGAAATCAATCCTCCATGTATACGCAGTAAGAGACCATATTGTATATTCTCATTAGGTGTAGTTATTAGTTGCGCATTAGTCGGAAAGAACACTTGTGAGTGCTAACTATTTATTTATTTATTTATTTATTTATATTGAAACAGAGGTTTACAGTTTTAATGAACCAAATAAAACCTATCATAGAAATTAATTTATATTTAATAATTGTATTATACATTACATTTTTTGCCGGCAAGTCTAAAATCGCCACTTAGAAGTTACTTGCCAAATTATCGTTTTGAGCAAGGGAACCGATAAACTACCCTTGCTCAAAGCGTTAATCAGGCAACTTGCGTTTGAGTTGCCATTTGTAACTTACCGGCAAAAAGCATTTTAGTCCGCCGTATAACTTATTTTCGAGGCTTTTGCAATTGTAGCCGCAAGGGTTTTCCTGTATGTGCTTTGTAATAGATACAGTTGATACAACGCCCGCCGTACTTCCTCACGAACTCCCGCAGATTCGGAAAGTAATACATTTCTTTCACTGTTGCTACGGTCTTGTCGATTCCCATGTGACAAAGTGCCTTATGAGCCTCCGAAACTATATCATATCGTAGCTCGTCTGGAACATATAAACGCCATCTTCCCTTCATGATCTTGTAAACCCTTGCTTTATACATCGTTAACTTCTGATGTGCAGTTGCATTACATGCCTTCAATTTCGCACGTACTTTCGAAATTTCTGGGCTCGTCCGATGCACTGCTGCTACCCAATCTGTATTTATAGTGATACCTAATACAGGTAGTCCTTCAACCTCTGTTTCAATCGCGTCTCCCACTGGATTTCGGCTTAATGCATCCGCTACAGAATTCTGCTTTTCTTTGTGAAATTCTATAACGTAGTGAAATTCAGACAATCGAACACGGAAAGAAAATCCTTGGTAATATCAAACAAAAACGTTGTTTAAATTTGCCACAAACAACGAAATAGGTAATATTAAACAAGTGTAAATAGTATAATATGGTAACTACGAAAAATAGTTCCAGAGACTCGAAAAAATTATCTGCTAACATTTTTAATAATTACTTTATAATACAGTTTGTTTAAATAATAATTAGTTTACTATTAATAATACACATTACCCCAACAATTTCAGTAGTTTTCCTAATAATACTGCCGTACGTATTTCAAGTACTCTTCCAATCTGTAAAATAAATAATATTATACATACTTTTGAATCTTCCTCTCTTCGAATGTAGACAAATAGATATATCTACACTGCTCTTCATACCTAGATACCCTTGAATAAAATCTTATAACTAGATTAAAACATAAATATCAATTGGTACTATAGGAAAAATATTTATTTAATATAATTTTAATACAATTATTGTAACAACTGTTAATTTAAAATGTAAACAGTATTTATAAAATCACCTGAATAATATGAAAAATAAATGTATGTGTACGAGTACACACGTGTCAATACATAAATAGTAATATACAGATCCATAAAAGTTTTCAATCTTTTAAATAAAACACAATTTGATGAAAAGTAATTACCAATAAATTCCTTACTAAAAAACACTTCCAATCTACATACATATATAAAGTTTTGAATAGTTTCAACATACCACATTGGAGCTACTAAATAATAAGAATTATTTTGCGAGCAAAAGCGTTTTATATCTAGTATTTCTTCCACTCGATCTGCTATTATAACCCGAAAAGTGAACAATGTAGCGAGCTGAAAATATTTGTGTTGAACTATAGCAATCACAGACAGAAAATCTTTTATGAATGAATTTCATGATGCCAGAAGTTAGCAATCGAGAGTTTATATCTTTCAATATCTTTAGACAAGAAAACAACCAAATATCCACTTACTTTTTTCGGAAACTTCAAATATTGAAATACATTAAAAATATTAGTGATCATCTACCGAATTATGGATCAGTCCAATTTACTTGTAACACTACGCGCACATATGACTATACACTTCACTGTATTTGGTATTTCACTGCAAAATGACAACGGTTTAACAATCACTAACGTCTACTGGTTCTTTGACTACGATTCTTATTCAAATTGAATACTAGAAAACAATATCAGTGTTTGAATCACTACTAATAATTGTCCAATTTGACAATCTTATTCGTAGTTTTTACTATTTACAATGTCAGATAACAATTTCGTAGTTACCGAACAACACCATTTATTAAATCAAACAATATCAACAACTATTCTTCGGTTTCATTGTGGCACTATTTTAATAATTAAATTAATTAATTAATTAATTAAACTATTTTTCAGTTGTTTGGTACAAATATTAAACTATTTGAATATACAATTGCAATTGAAATTGAAAGAATATCGTTTTGACTATGCAAAATAGTTAATCTAACCAATAATACTTTTTTCCGTGAATAAACCATCGCCCTACTCGTGGTTTTAAGTCTCGTTTCATTGCTAAGAGCTTCAGGCTATTACAATCAGTCTTAATTGTAAATCTAATTCCCAGCAGATATACGCGAAATCGTTCCAGCGTACACACGATCGCCAACGTCTCTAGTTCGTAAGAATGATACTTTGCTTCTTCATGCGTTGTCTTTCGACTAAAATATGATACCGGATGAAACTTTCCGTCACCCTGTTTCTGCATTAACACGCCTCCGAGTCCTAGTGAACACGCATCCGTATGAATTTCAGTTTCGGCCTGTGGATTATATACGCTCAATATTGGACTTTGTGTTAATTTATTCTTAATTATGTCGAACGTTTCTTGCTGTTTCCGCTCCCATTCGAATTTGCAATTCTTTTTCAGTAATTCTGTTAAATCTCCAGCGGTTAAGGCGAAACCTCGCACAAATCGTCTAAAGTAACTCGGAAGATCCACAAAACTGCGAACTTCTTTAACGTTTCTCGGTGTTGGAAATTCCCTGATTGCTTCGACCTTTCCTTTTCTCGGTGCTATTCCATCCATCGTGATTTCGAATCCTGGATAATAAATTTTCTCCTTTAAAAAATAGCATTTCCCGAGATTTAAAGTCAAGTCTGCATTCCTGAGTACGGATTCCAATTTTTGTAGTCCTTCTTTGATAGTTTTCGACGGAATTATTAAATCATCTAGATAGGCCATCGCCAGGCCCGTGCGCAGGATATCGTCAAGGGTTTTTTTTTGAATATGCGGAAATAACTGCTGAGATTCACTGCTTGCAATTCATCAATGCTCAAACATTTTTTAAGAGATTTGTATCTGATGAATGTGACGGTCAATCCAGTTCGTCATAGTCACTGCAAGAACGCGGTAATTAAATCCACTATCCTGCCCTACACTCGCCAATCGGCTTCGAAAAAGCGTGCAGCGTGGTTAATTTAATATTCATAACGGGTATATTCACTGGTAGTATTCCAGGTAATTTAGGAATTTGTCTCGAGGTAATGAAAAGATACACTGCTACCACGAAGCTAACTGGTGAAATTGTAGTATCAAATTTTAATTTTTCCTTATAAACCATCTTTGGACAGATGGTAATAAAGCCTACTGAAGTAATTTGACCATTTTAGAAGCATCCAAATTCTCCGTAAAATGTAAAAAGTGTGAAATCTCTGTTTGGCGAATAAGCCTCAAACCATGGTCCATTACTGTATTATCTCTATGTGATTGTTAAATGAAACCAGTGACCTGCTCTGTCCGTGTCCAGTATACAAGTGTTCTTTTATTTTATCGTAAGGTTTAACATCGTCATTTGTGTGTATAAAGTACTATATACCAGCTCTTCAATATAACAATATTGCTACATCTCTTCTTTTAGTTATCGTTTATGCAATTCAATAATTATTTATATAATTAAATTTATTAATCATGTAATTCAATTTTGTTTTTCTTAAGATTATAACTTTATAAATTAATTGACTAGTAATATATTTTAATTTGTTTAATTGAGTAATTAAATTTTGTTTTTCTTAAAATTACAACTTTATAAATTGTTTGAATAGTAAAATATCTTAATGTATTTAATTGCCATCAGAATCTCATAAAAATGAAAGTGTTGGATCGTATTAGAATATTGTTTCAAACTCAGACAAGTCGCTTTCGTATGAACTTTGAATTCCGTCGAACAATAGCATTATTCTTAAGCTTTATCCAGTATGATCTTGGGGTTGTGTCTTTTCGTACAATCTATGACTCTATCCACGTCTTTCCTTCCTTATACCAAATTAAATCACCTTCGCTAAAACTCGTAGCTGATTTGCTATGCTTATCATAATAACTTTTATTTTGAAGTCTATTCTTCATTAGGACCGGCTTTATGCCATCGAACTTCGTTTGTTTGAATGAACCATTTTTTATCGGTAAAACGGATATTGTTCTTCTAGCGTTTTCCCACCGATTAACACATCATCAAAGTAGACAACTGTACCAGGATTGTTTGCAAAATTTCCTTCATTTAATTTTTGAAACACTTCCGGTGCAGTTTTAATCCCAAATGGAAGTCGCTTAAATTTATAACAACCAAACGGTGTTGAGAATGTGCATAGTTTACTAGATTCGTCATCTAATTCAACTTGCCAATATCCCTCTTTCAGATCTAAAACTGTAAAAAATTGCATACCTGAAAGACTAGCCGCAATTTCTTCAAAAGTGGTTATAGGATGAATGTCGTCTATCAAAGCTTCATTTAAATATTTAGGGTCTATACAAAGTCGGAGAGTTCTATTTTTCTTTTCCACTAGTACTAAGTTAGATACCCATTCCGAGGGTTCCATCACTTTAGCAATTATATTTCGTTCAGTTAACTTCTCTAGTTCAATTTTCAAAGATGACATCAATGAAAATGGGACCTTTCGTGCAGGTCGCACTACCGGTTTCGTATTAGCTTTTAATTCCATTTTATACTGCTTATCAAATTTACCCAATCCCATAAAAATGTTTTCATAATTTTTTACAAATTGATCAATACGTTTAATTTCAATCGTTTGATGAATTCTTGCAACTAACTTGAGCTCCTCATACGGCTTTAACCCTAAAATTGCTACATCCCTTTCATCAATAATAATAAAATCTATCATGTATTCCAATTCTTGTATTTTGCATTTTAATGTTGTATTTCCTAGTGTTTTTATTTTACTGCCACCGTAAGCAATCAACCTATTTCCAACAGTTTTATAAAAAGGCACACCCTCAATTTTTTTAAAAATATCATATGGTATGGTGTTTACCATTGCTCCCGTATCTAATTTAAATAAAATGTTCATACCGTTCACGAGTATCCTCTTATGCCACGGCTTTTCCACGTAGTTGGAGTGCAGAGCTCTTATAAACAATTCATCTTCCTCGTTGTTAACAATCTGTTGCACATTATTACCCCTTCCTATCCGGGTAACTTTTATGGTCGACCGCGATAGGATACACACCAAAAAAAATAAGTTTGCGCGTAGTCTTGAACCGGGAACTCCCCATTCGAAGGCTATCTTCCTTACCACTCTGCTGTGGGTCTTATAAGTTATTTTCTCTATCCTCCGGTCACCAACTCCACCTACGCCGACTACGCTTAGTCGAAGAAAGGGAGGTTTCGGGAACTACTCTCGACGTTTACTCGTCCAAATGGGCGCCACCTAATTTTTAAGGGAGATTAGGAAACCTTCTTCCACGTAAGGGAAACACCCTTTGTAAAACTAACAAAAAAGCTGTAATTCGATAGAAAAAAAACAAAAGGAAGAACCAGACGTTTCAAAAGATTTTCACTGCTAGGAACCTCTTCGTCCTCAGGGGTTCTTCGATTGCGGTGATGAAAATCGCGAACCTAATGGAGATGGGGAAAAGTACAGTACCTCGGTTTTCTTTATTTTCTACTACTTTTATTTCGGCGCGCACGCCGACTTCACCATTCGAGCCTCGTATGCTGAATCCTTCCTTCTCAGTTTTAACCGATAATTCAATCGTCTGCCGATTTCCTCCTTCTGGGTCTTCGCCAACAATCCAATGATTTTTCCTTCCTTTGTCCTTCGTTCGCCAATTTCCAACTACCCAAAAAAACACAACCGTCTCCGCCTCAGTTCAGCACAAACCAACCCCTCCAACCTCAAGTTCGCCTCTTAAATACTCGGCTGGCAACGCCTCGGTTATCTTCGTGTTTCGTTTCCACGTTCCCTCTCGCCGCGAAACAGCTGACAATTACAGTCTTCGCTGTCTGACAGGCTGTCTGTCTGGTCACGGAACAATACGTCGCATAGCCGTTCTTCGGAAATTGTAGTTAGTTTTCTTTTTCCCTCTTTGGTTCTTTTCCATGAATATTAAGCCTCGACCCGCTCCGAGATCGACCAACAGAAACCGCGCGGAAACTAACTTCCGGTTCGTTCGGCTACTTCTGTTATTTTCGCGCAGATCCTCCTCCGCCCTGTGTGATTCACCCTATCAGCTACCGGAATTCACATACGGCAGCTGATCATGTAGGGGTTCAAATTAGCCGCTATCTCATCGTTGAAAGAATTCGTCCGGTGATCGGTGTATAGGCTACAGCCATGGCTTTCGGCGAGAACGATAAAGTCGAAGGATGGGGCAGGAAGTCGTCCGCGAATTTTCCTAAAACTTTTCCCCTTCCCACCAGGCTGCGCTCCCGGCTTCATAGCCCTGGAGCTAAAAACCCCTTTGAAACGGTATCGCCTTCATTAAAAGCTTAACAATATTAATTCACAATTCAACATTTTTTCCAGATGAAACCTGCGCTAGGACGCACCAAATTCAAGACAGCTCACCTCCTCAACTCCGGTGGCTCATACGCCGCCCGCATCCTCGATTGGGCCAGGTACCCTTGTTGTTCCTTCATCTTCTCATTTCGACCTGGAAAAGGAAGGAGGGTACAGTAAGGGTGATATAGAGTTGCCCCACATTTAACACGTAATAACATTTTGCGTCTTACACGCAGCTGCAAAATGATTTAGCCGATTGCACTTCCCGCATTTCTTCGCGAAGGCAAGACACTTTCCTTTATGATGATTCCGATGGTAATATGAACAATTTTGTACATGTGTTTGACTGAAATTATTTTTTCCGTTATCTACATTTTCAAAATACTTTTTATTTTTATTTGAAATAGTTTGCATTGTAGGTTTATACTTATCATTCTTTTTACCGCTCGCCCTTTGTTTAGTTTTCACCGATTGCACCACTATTGATCTGCAACTCCCTGCTGGTACGCGCTGCAATTCTTCGCTTTGTTGTTTTGACGTTTCGGGTGATCTGCAAATGTTTACCACTGCAGCCGATGATAAGTCCAATGTTTCCATCAGTTTCTTTTTAAAGGGTTTTGTCTGCTATTCCAATCACGATTTGATCCCTTAAAATTCTCAGCTCTTGGTCTCCAAACTCGCACGGCTTTATTAATTTTTTGAGATCCATCCAGAATGAATCAAACGGCTCTCTTTCTTTTACTTTATTATTTTTTAATAATAAAGTATTATGATCGACCTGAAATTTTTAAAAAAATTGCTTCCCTGAAATTTTGTATTTACACGTTTTAGGACTAGTAAACACCAAAAAAGCAAAAAAAAAACAATTTCCGTCTGTCCGCCGTAGACGCCGTCCGCCGCAGACGACGTCCGCCGTACGCAAAATCGTTAGAAGGCGCGTAGCTCCCAAGCCCGTTAAGGTATTAAGTTGAAATTTTTATGGTGGGTAGATTGGGTAAACTTCTACAACTGGCATCTTTTGGTGTGGTGGGGGTGTAAGGGGGGATGAGGGAGAGCGTTTTAGACGAAAAATTTTGGTTTCTAGATCTCAGGAATCACTTATGCTAGTAGACTGAAACTTGGAACTTATGTAGTACTATGATAGTGAACTCATTTGCAAAAAAAAAGTCGATAAGGGTTGAGGGGTGTGGAAGTAGGGAGGAAAACAATGAGTCCAAAACGCTTGAAAGCCGGGATTGAAACATTCTAAAATCGATATCTCCAGAACAATTGATGTCAGAAGATTGAAACTTTGTTGTTGCACTTAGGGATACTTCAAGATAAGACAAGGGCTAAAATTTTTAGTGGGGGAGGTGGGATGGGAGGGGTGGGGGTGAAAAACTTTGGATTACAATATCTTTCGAACCAATTACACCAGGAAGATAAAATTTAGTTTCTGTATATGGAATCACAAGAGGAGTCTACTGAAAGTAAATTTTTTGAGGTAGGCGGTGCAGCACGAAAGTGGGGTGACAGCAATTTCTCAAAAAATTTAATTTTTATATCTCAGAAACCGTATCAGATATGATCTTGAAAATTTTACAGGAGTTGGGGTCGGTAAACTTCTAGCAGGGAAAAAAAATTTAAGGGTGTGGGTGTTGGGGGTGATGGTGAAAGAGGGTAGAAAGGAAAACATTCTGATTTTTATTTCTCGAAAACCATAATGAATAGAAAGCTAAAAATTTAGGATTATATAGTGCCACTATAGAGACATCCTAGAAAAATTGTTGATAGGGGTAGCAAGGTACGGGGGTGAGGAGTGGTTTTTTATATCTCAGAAACGGCTTATGCTAGAAAGTTGAAACTTAGTACTTATATGTAGATGTGCTATTAGCGTAAATAAAGCAAAAATAAGTTCAGATTTTTATTGGCGTTCAGAGGTTGAGTAAAAAAAATATGCGTGAATCCACATTTTCACGAATTTCGTTACTTCTGCGGGCTATTTATATAAGTGCCTAGATACGTTCTTCAAAATTTTTCAATATCCAACCCCTAAGGGGGTGTAAAGTGGTTGTGTACATATTCACAAATTCTGATATATTTCTAAGGTATATTGAGATTTGGAATTCCCTTTTACTACTATAAGCTTTAAACGTAGTCGGGGAAAAAACCGATTTAAGTATTTTTCCCTATTAAACCCCCTGGGGGTATTGTTCAAGTTTTCACTGATTCCGAAAATCTCTTAGGTTTAACGTGATTGAATTCGCTTTTACTACTATGAATAATTATTCTATTAATAAAAAAAATACGTAAGTAAATGAAAAAAATCTGCCAACAGTCTGGGCGCAACTTTATTATTTTATGGGTAGAAGTCCGAAACGTGTTTCATGATAAGATGCGGTGTAGGTTACTATGCGACTGACAACCTAAGAAATAACCAGGAGGTTATTTGGAACGTTATTTTTTAGCACATTAGTACGGACTACTTAATCCCAGTAATGGATTTTCCGACGCCATACGAAATTGTATACCCTTGTAGAGTGGAGTGGGCGAACAATAGGGTACTACGTGAGGGAGAAATCGCCGTCTGGCGTCTTCTCTGAGCAGCTGAGTGTAGGGGAGTCGTTCAAACTGCCAAATGTATGTAGTGTTTTCCAAGCGGAAATTCTGGCTGTGTTGCATATGTGATCAGAATATCTCACTCTTCATTGACAGCCTAGCGGCCATAAAGGTGCTGGAATCGGTCACCATTTAATCCCAGTTAGTAAAGCGCTGTCGAGAAGTGCTGAAGGTACTTTGTAGTTAGAACAGAGTACTGACTTGCTAGGTGCCAGGACATAGTAACCCAGATAGAAAAAAACTGATGTTTAACTAATTCGAAATTAATGCTGAGGTATCAAGAAATCAATTTTTTTTTTAAGAAAAAATGATGTTTTTGTATGGAGCATGTCAGCTTTTTCAAGGATGGTGACTGGTTGGGCTAATAACCAATCAAAAGTGAAATGTAAAAATCAAAGTAAAATCAAATATTCATTGTTTCCTTTGATTTGAAAGATATCAGAGGAAATCAATGTGAAATCAATCTTAAATAGATATAATCACTTGAAGATGCAATCACAATGAAATCGGTTCTTAGTAGATTTTGACATTGATGGCGAAATCAGTATATAATCGTTTTAAAACATATTTTCGTATCCAAACTTCAAGTGCTAATAACCAATTTATAATAGATTACAGAAATCAATAAATAATGGATTTTATGAACTGAATAAAAAATCACAATGAAATTCGTTCTCAATTGATTTTTTTCATTGAAGAAGGAATCGGTATATAATCGGTTTCAAACAGATTTCCTTTCTTCACCTTTATATTCCAATAATGTATTTTTACAATTACCTATATGAAATTTCGCTAAGGGCTTTTTTCAGCATGAAACAATAAGAACGATTTACACATGTATGTACCCCTCATTTGAAACGCAGAAGTCTTCAAAATGTCAATCGATTCGAACATAAAAAAAAACAATCATCTCATCATTTTAATTCACATAAACTTTATTATAAAATAAAAATTTTCAAAAATAAGGAAACGACAATAACGTACATAAATAAAAGAAATCTTAAAAAATTAAATAAGATATTAATGACAACATAAATAAGATAATTGTAAAATTTTAAGTTTTGCCATTTTTGGCATTCCAATTTTGTTTATTAATTTTTAGCTTGAACGCTCTTAAGGCACTTTCTGCTGTAGATTGATACCCCTTCCATCCAAAGCCACTCTTTTTGAATCAATCTATGAATTAAGCGAAGTTTTAGTATCTACAATAATGATGTTAGCTTAAATTATCCAAATACTTACCAAAGATACATTGGTTGATGTTCGTGTAACATGTGAAGGTTTTTTTTTCCGCTTTTTCCTGAAAAGTTATAATCCTTTCCAATCGACTCATTCATAAAATATGGAAAAAACTTTTTAAGGTTCTGACTGCCTTTCATAGTCAGCAACCACTGGTTCTGTAAAAAAACATAAGAATTGTGAGTATTACACACGTGTTCCAAGTTATTCGAAACTCACAAATTTGCTTTTATTGTTGGACTTGGAGGTTGTGTTTTTTTTTTTTTTTTTAAATTCAATTCTTACTCTTTAGTGTTTATAATGCGTGGCGGCTTAACCTATCAAAAGAACTCGTGGTACCAGTGACAAGTTTTTTCATATTATTATTTTTTATGTTACAGTTGGTACTGTACCGGCAGGCCCGGTAGTTCTGTTCAAACGTTTTAACGAATCACAACATCCCACCGCCCGTGAATCGCTCGTAAAGATTTACGCTTGCTCTTCAGTAACGTCTAGAGTCGCTAACTTCGAAACTGGCCTTCTTAGAATACCGGAAGTTGTTTTAACATTTGCTGATCGTATAATCTGGTCTTCTCGAGCAATCTGAATCACAGATCAAGACCAAATCTCCAATCTTAATCGGTTCAGTCTTTTTAAACCATTTAGGGCCGGTTTCACACATTGGCGGATACAGTGGGGGGGGGGGGGGCGGAGGTGGTTGCCGCCCCCCCAAGAGCACTTTCGAATTTTCTAAACATACATACTTCAACCGTTCTCCGATTTATTTTACTCCACTGCAATGTGGACTGTAATTAGCATTTACTGTAGTTCTGCGGTGCAATGCAAAGCACAGAACAGAACCATTATTGTGGATTTACCATACACTCAACGTTTGAGGCGCGCCTCTATCCCCACCATAAAATCAACCAATCAGATGGCTCGTGAGAGTCGCAAGAGTCTAACATTCTTCAACTTTTTCTCCGACGCACGCTTCCATATGTGTACACACATACAATGAACTGTGGTACCACACAATTCGCAGCTCATCGTATTTCTGTCGTTTCGCACTTATAGGCAAGTTGCGCCGCAAAGGCATGTTGAGTGTAAATTGCGTTCAACACAGCAAAGAACACAGCCGATGAAAACCGGTTTGCAATGACCTGATGGGGGTAGAGGCGAGCCTCAAGGGTGGGTGTAAACGCACCATGATAAAAAGACTACAAGACAACATATTGCGTAGGTAATAGGGTCATTCCATCAAGAACCGCCAAGAATGACGAAATTTGTGACCTTACCATCTCCGATTGTTTTGAAAATTTTTGTACTTTAAGAACTAGTAAAAAAAATAATTGAAATTCAATTTTTTGTTTCTATCTCATTTTTTTTGTTAGTTATAGTATGTTAAAGTTTTCGCAAAAATGGTGTCCGAGTCCTCTTTGAATAATAAAATATGGCTTATTTTGAAGGGGAAGGTTGTCGCAATAAAAATTATCCTTGAAATTTTTTGGATAATGATTTTGTCCTTTATCCTTGAATATCTCAAAACGGGTTTTTTTTTTATATTTTGTAGGTTATACTGTTTTTTAAAAAATATCAAAAAATTAACTTGGGATCTCAATGGGATCGGGGTCAAAAAAATCGAAGAACATTAGAGTGGTTCTCAATTATTTTATGGAAAAAGGGTCATTTAATCAAGAACGAGTGTGACCTTATCATCGCCGATTCATTTGAAAATTTATGTACCCGAAGAATTAGTGAAAAAAAATATGATTTCAAGTTTTTGTTTCTATCTCATTTTTTTTGTTAGTTATAGTATGTTAAAGATTTCCCAAAAAAGATGTCCGAGTCCTCTTTGAAAATTCATATCTCTGGTAATTTTTATCCTTGAATAATAAAGTAGGGCTTATTTTAAAGATTGTTGTTGTTTTTGTTAGTTAAAAAATGAGATAGAAACACAAACTTAAATTTCAATTATTTTTTTCACTAGTTCTTCAATTACAAACATTTTCAAAAGAATCGGAAATGGTAAGGTCACAACTTTGGCGATTCTTGATGGAATGACCCATAATAAGATGAAAACAATATGATCCCGTTTTTGCTAAGTGCAGTCTTTGTAGCTAAATGCACACAGAACTTGATCAAACAAAATGGTCAAATCAAAAAAATTCCCCCCCCCCCCCCCCCCTAACAGCAAAGTCTGGATCCGCCACTGGTTTCACAGTCGAAGTTTAAACCAACAATTTGGTTTAAACTTAGGAACTTATTCGTTTGTTCCTAAGTTTAAACAAAATTTTTGGTTTAAACTTCGACTGTGAAACCGGCCCTTAGTCCGTCGAATTAAATCCGGTAAATATTCCGAGATCCACCGGCTCCAAAAGTGGTTCTTGAGTTGTTGTGCTATTCGCCATTGTTTTTTCAAACACAACTTTTCGCTATAGTCACTAGGCGTCCGAGAAGAATTCAATTTGCCCAACAGGAAATGATTCGGGGTTAAGGGCTCCTCTTCCTCTGTAGTGACTGGAATATGAGTTAATGGCCAAAAATTAACGATATTCTCCGCTTCCAACAATGCACTATACAACGTATCTGGCCTTGGTGCTACCTCCTTTAATATATGATGCAATACCTTTTTAACGCTTCGAACTAGTGGCTCCCAACATCCTCCTGAAGCAGGATTCGATGGACAATTAAAAATCCATTCTATTCCAAGCGTTGATAATTCACGTTGTATTTTGTCATGATCCAAAAAATCGTGAACAATGCGCAATTCCTTTTGTACACCGACAAAATTGGTGCCATTGTCGCTTCTTATTCGCCGTGGCACGCCGCGCCGGTTAATAAAGTTCCGAATACATACGATGATACAGGCGTCCGTAGATAGATCTGCAGCTAGTTCCAAGTGTATTGCGCGTACTGTCAAAAATGTGAACAAAACCACCCACCTTTTTTTTTACGTCGCCCAATAGTTACCAAAAACAGTCCAAAGTAATCTAGTCCAGTGAAGGAAAATGGGCTAACGTGCGGTGTAACTCGATCTATTGGTAATTGTCCCATTATAGGAGCCTGCGGTTTTGCTGCTTCCTTCCTGCAAGTGTAACAATCATGCTTGGAACGCTTAACCAGAACATGTAAGTGCGGTATCCAAAACTTTGCTCTGATTTCACAAACGATTAATTGTTGATTGTGATGATGGCGGACGTTTATGATAGTAGATAATTAGCTTCGTAAGTATGTGGTCTTTTGGCAATATTATTGGTCCCCGCGTTGACTCTGGAACTTCCGTCGCGGCATCTATGCAGCCTTGAAGTCGCATGACCTTGTATTCGTCTAAATAAGGCGTCAACTTGAAGAGAACACTATTCTCGTTGATATCTTTCATTCTCATTAATGATGCGTACTCCTCTTGAAATTCTGTTTGTTGTACGCTACTACACAAAAACTGTTCGGCTTTGTCAATTTCCTGTACAGTTAGCTCA
The DNA here is from genome assembly GCA_951812415.1 of Beris morrisii. NCBI lineage: Eukaryota > Metazoa > Arthropoda > Insecta > Diptera > Stratiomyidae > Beris > Beris morrisii. The sequence goes on along the minus strand of OX638311.1, from coordinate 102,454,148 downwards.
TTACATCGTGTCCTTTCAGTATTTCGAAGTTTCGCCAAACACTTCCCTACGAATCGGAACATCCATGCTGTTGCTCGCTTAAGTCGAGCGTAGTTTGAGAACCTTGACATGTTTGGTATTTGCTCCCTATCTGAGGAAATGTACATTAGAAGCAGATCTCTCGATCTCAGCTCTTCAGTACATTCGGCAATAACTGTGCCTACGTCCATTTGTGGCCATAATCCTCTGTCTTGATGTAGAAAGGTCGGTCCGTTAATCCACCGATCCTGTAAATCACTTTTCAGATGACACATACCTCTTGTCGCATCATCGGCTGAGTTTAGTTTTGACGGCAACCACCTCCACTCTGATGACGACGAGCTGTCTAAGATTTCAGAAATTCGATGCGCCACAAACGGCTTAAACCGGCGATGATCCGATTGTACCCACGATACAACAGTTTTTGAGTCACTGCAAAACAGGACTTGATTGATTTTTATGTCATGGCTCTCCACGATGGTATTTTACAAACGGATGCCTAAAACAGCTGCCTGAAGTTCTAGACGGAAAACGGACAACATCTTTTGCGGTGCACATCTGCTTTTGGCCGCAACGAAAGCCACCTCTATTTTATTTTCTGTTGTGATACGGCTGCAAACGCTGTCTCACTCGCATCTACGAAGATATGCAATTGTATGTCCGTCGCGTGGAGCACGTCGTTTGAATAACATCTTGGAACTCTTACTTCTTCGGCTTTAGTAAGTCTTTTATGCCACTGGATCCAATTAGGATAAATTGCGTCCGGCAAAGGATCATCCCATCCGATTCCTGACTTCCAAACTGCTTGCAGAAGAACCTTTGAAAATATTGTATAGTTAGCTAACAAACCAAATGGGTTTTTTTTTTTTTTAACGAGAAGTAAAAGCATCGAAAGCCTAAGTCAGTGCGGGACTTTAACCCGCTAATATTTTTGTTCAGCCGTTGTTAGTTTTTTTGAAAAGAAGGCTAAAGGTTCCCATATTTTGTTGTTTCGCTGTTGAAGGACTGCTCCTACCGCGATGTTGGAGGCATCCGTTGTGAGAGTCAGTTCTGCATTTTCTATGGGGTGTGCCAATAAGGTTGCTTCGAATAGTGCGTCTTTCATCTTGGTGTAAGCTTCGACGCAGGAATTTGGCCATTCGAAGTTCTTTTTATTCTTCAATTTAAGCAAGTGAACTAGCTGTTCATGAATGGGGGCTAATAGTTGTGCCAATTTTGGTAAAAAGCGGTGGTAGTAGTTCACCATACCAATGAATTTCTGGATTTGCTTAATTGAAGTTGAAGGCGGGTAATTTATGATGGCTTCCACCCGTTCTTTTGATAGTGAGATCCCGTCTTTTGTTATTTTGTGGCTTAGAAAGTCTAAGGAAGTCACATCTAGGACACACTTACTGGTCTTTACACGTAAACCATAATCCCTGAGTCGTTGAAATAACGTGTGTAAGTGTTGACAATGTTCTTGTTCAGTTTTGCTGGTGATAAGAATATCGTCAATGTACACGAATACAAAGTCCAGGCCTTCTACCACTTCGTGCATGAACCGTTGAAAGGTTTGAGCTGCGTTTCGAAGTCCGAACGGCATGCGCACGAACTCGAAAAGTCCGAAAGGTGTCGTTATTGCTGTTTTGTGTACATCTTCTGAAGCAATTGGTATGTGGTGATATGCACGCACTAGGTCTATTTTCGAGAAAATTTTGGAGTCTCGAAGTTGCAATGAAAAGTTTTGAATGTGAGGTATGGGATACCTGTCTGGTATTGTTGCGGCGTTGAGACGTCGGTAGTCCCCACACGGTGGCCAGTCTTCAGTGTTTTTCTTCATTGCTAAATGTAAGGGCGATGACACTGAAGATGAGGACGGTCGCCAGATTCCCAGCTCGACCATATGTTTGAATTCGACCACGGCTGTTTTGTGCTTAATGGGGTTAAGTCGATGCGGTTTTTCATAAGGCAGTGGTCCAGTTGTTAGTATATGATGAACTATACTGTGTCTGATTGGGGCATTGAAATCGGGTGAGGCTGTTAAGGGTACTGTTGTAAAATGTTACCGAACGTGCTGTCGATGGTACTGAAACGAAGAGTAGGTGTATTAACATATGCATCCGTTGCGTTTATTGACAGCCTAGTTGTTTGCATGTGCATGTTGATCTACACTACTTGCTTGAACTAAAAGAATTTAATAATGGTTTTTATGTTTTATTTAAAAAAAATTTGTTATAATAAATGTTCAAAATGGCCACCTTCATTTTGAATGCACGCTAAAGCTCGTTTGGCGAGTGTTCTTTTGGTATTCATATTCCTCAACTGCTGCCTTACTTCTATTGCTGCCGCATCGATCCTGATATTTAGATCTTCCAATGTTTCTACTGGCGTTGCGTAGACAAGGTCCTTCATCCGTCACCTACAAAGAAATCCATAATAGTAAGATCAGGAGATCTTGCAGGCCAGTGTATCGGTCCATTTCTACCGATCCAGCGATTGCTATAATTGGAATTTAACCAATCTGTGATCTGTCGGCCGTAATGAGCTGGAGCACCATCGTGTTGGTAAAACATGGAAGCCAATCGTACCAGTGGAATATCATCCAATAAGTCCTGTAGATCATTTGATAAAAAATGTAAGTAATTGGAGCTATTTAGAGTACGCGGAAGCCTAATAGGTCCAAGTAAATCGTCTCCAATCACACCTGCCCATAAATTGACGCTGAATCTGTGCTGAAATGATGCCGCTCTTCTTGTGTGTGGATTGCTCTCAGCCCACGTATGTAGGTTGTGGAAGTTTGTGATACCGTCTCTGCTAAATTGGGACTCATTCGTCCACAGAATATTGTTGACAAAATTGTCGTCATCTATTTGTCGTTCAAGGAGCCAATTGCAAAACTCCATCCGTTTGGAGAAATCAATGGGTAGCAGCTCCTATACTGGTGTGTGATGGTAGGCATTGAAGCGTTCTACTTTTAAAATACTCCAAACCTTCCAAGTAGATATGTTAAACTGCAATGCCAAGCGTCGGATACTGATCGATGGATCATTTTGCACTGCTTGCAGTATTCTTTCCTCAATCTGAACAGCGATTATAGGCGCAGGATTTGCATTTACTCTCCTTGTTCTAACGCTGCCAGTTTCCCTAATTCTCCTGTAATACTCCCCTGTCAGGTGTCCGTCGATGGGGATGTCTCTGATGGTAAAGCCTTCGCGGCTTGTCCATTTCCGCGACACTCTCCATAAATTAACACAATGTCAGCATATTCTTCATTGGAGTACTTAGACATTTCGAAATTATTTTTTTTATTCTACTGACACCTTATTCTTTTAGCAACGTAACTAAAACTGATAAAAATATGAAGGTAGTTTTGCTTTTATAAGCTTTTTATTTTGTAAGGCACCCTATTAAAAAAGGCATAGTAACGCACCCAGTATTACCTACCACATCCAGGTAAAAGCATCAATTATGTTGAAACTCAGTTACATTTAATTGTTTTCCTACATACTTTAAATAGTAATAAATGGGCAATAAAAATACTTCAGTACTACCGACAAATTAAACGAGGTCCTCTTTATGGCACTGACTTTTGAAATAATTGATTTTTATGCGATATGTATTTTTACCTATTACTTCCAAAATGTTAATCGTAACTCATACATATGTATGCAGCTTCTGTAGGTAATAATACGGCTCATAAAAAAATAAAATTAAAATGACATGTTTATATTGGGTTTTCTGAGAAAAACTACATTGAACACTGAATTTTAAGGGTTCACGTAGCAAAAATTTGTGTTTTCGAGTAAATATCTCAAGATTGGGTGCAGTTACAATTTAGACTGTTACATCAAATGAAAGGTAATTCGATTGCCTAAAAAACGAGTTATAACACTTTGCCTTGTGATTATTCGTTTTTAAGATATAACGTTTTAAGTTAGTAAGGGTACCGGTCAAAAACACTTTTCTTAACCACCCTGTATCTCCACTGTTATTGAAAATTGACCCACCCTGTGGAACAATTTTTTTCTCCAAATATATCAAGGAATAACCCCTTACAAGGTCGTGCACGAAGTATCAAACACCCTGTATAAGTATAAAAAAAAAAAAAAAATCCAAAATTATATAAATGTAGAAATAATGTATGTAGGAATCGTTGCAGAACTTCTCGTTTGATTGGATGTGTGTAGGATTAAATTTTGAAAAAATCGCAAAACCTTCCTTTTGATGAATTGTATGTGGAAATTTAAAATGTTGCAAAATCTCCGGTCGAATTCAATGTGGGTCGGTTTGCAAGCAGGTACTTCCTTCTTTGAATTTCGATGTTGGACGCCGTCGTTGTGTTGTGAGTTATCTTGCTTTAGGCAAGTTTTGTTTTGGAGTAATATACTTACTGCGTTGATGCTGGATATTTTATTCATTGTACCGAAAACCAAACTCATTGTCACTGCACGTAACGTGTAATTTATTGCTTTAAATTGCTTTATGTAACAAATTGTTAAGACATGTTTTTTTTATGCAGATTTTACTAATTAGTTGAATTAATTGTTTTTTATATTGGTATATTTCGGTTAAACGCGATGCGAGGATTTATATCACGAGTGCTGTTACGGTTTTTTTTTCTTTGTGAAAAATAACTGTTATAACTTTTACTGTTGGGCCACGTTGCGCGAAAATTTGCATTTAAAATTTGTATATATTTGATTTCATGAATTGCTCACTAGGGAAAAACTCTTAATTGGTTTTAATATTTATCTTGTGTTTGATTTTTAGCGTGTTTTATAATTTCTCACTTTTTGGGGTCACCACTTATAACCGCATGTTTTCAGAATAAACACTTGTATTTTGTCGGTTATATTATAAAATTTTATTTATTAAGTATTATACATAATTTCACTCTTTTTACTTAATTTAATTAAAAATAACTATTAGGCTTTAATTCGTTTCTAATTTAATACATATTACACATAGTACTATAGTTCACTGCGTATTTCAAATTTTTATAATTTATTCAGACCGGCTATTGATTAGGTGTGTTTCGTTTGCTGGTCAGTAAAAGAAGAAGGAAACGGGTTCAATTTTCGGTATTCGTTATGTTGCTATGGCTGTGAAGTTGGTCACATTTTTTTTTGTGTGTCGGCATCTATCTGTCGACGTCGCTACACCATTCCTGGATACTGCGCCGTCGCTCGTCCACTTTCGATGCTTCATCTGCTGCTACGTAGAGTCGCTGAAGTTCACACAATAGCGTGTGAACTTCAGCGACTCTATAATAATCTCAATTGGTAACATTGCCGATATTACTCCGATTGCTTCATCGGACACTGTTCGAAAGGCACTAGCAATCCGTAGTGCGCTAAGACGATAGATTGATCGGATTCCGGCTATATACGATTTCTTCTTCGTTGCATCTGCCCAGATCGGTGCAGCGTATAGCATTACGGAACTCGTGACCGTTGCTAATAGTTTTCGCCTGCTGGAGCGTGGTCCTCCAATGTTTGACATGATGCGTGAGAGTGCACCATTCACCTTTGAAGCCTTTTCGCTGATCGCCAGAAGATGGTCCTTGAAAGGCATACAGGTGTCAATTAACACCCCAAGATATCGCAGATTTGGCTGCGAGATGACCTCGTGCTCTCCGGCTCTGAATGTAAAAACTTCGCGCACTTTTCGAGAGCTCAAAAGAACCGCCTCCGTTTTATGCGAAGCAAACTAAGCATTTCTCTCTTCGTTGGCCGTCTTTTTTGAATTAATGTATCGCCTGGAACTCGATGGAATTTAAAGAGGAACGCAAATTCATCACTTCCTGTTATCCAATACATACCCAGGATCTTTTCACTTTTGTTCTCCATGTTTATGTTTTTCTTGATAACTGCGCTTTCTTTCGTTCTTTGTCCCTGTAACTCTTGCATAACTCGTGTTGAGTTTGAGACGATGCGACAGAACTTGAATCCTCCTCTTTTGTGAATGTCAAACACTTCTCGAACTACTTCAATGGCTTCGTCTTCTGTTTCATAATCGTTGACATAATGTTTTTCAAGTATTGCCTTAACCGCTTTTGGGGATTGGCTTTCAAATTCCATTGCCTTTTTATTTTTTACGAATTGAACAATACAGGGCGAACAAGTGGATCCAAATGTCATGGCTACCATTGAATATACCTCTATTGGGTTGTTTCTATCCCCATGTCTCCATAGGAAGCGCTGTGAGTCCTGATCTGTTTTCTTTATAACGACTTGATGGAACATGTCCATTATGTCACCACAAACTGCTATTGGCGATTGACGGAATTTAAATACTCGTAGAATCTTCAACATCGGTTGGTTGAGATCCGGTCCGGACAGCAATTCATCGTTTAAAGATACTTCCTTTACCTTAGCGGCAGCATCGACTAATCTGAACTTTCCAGGTTTGTTCGGGTTCGTGACTCCAAAATGAGGCAGATACCACGTTTTCGGATTTTCGTTTTTTATCTCTTCCATTGTTAGCTTTCTTGCATATCCCTTCGACAAATATTCCAATATTTTATTTTCATAAAGTACGCCAAATGCTAGATCAGTTGACATCTTTTTTTCAATACCTTCAAGCCGGCGTATAGCCATTGGCAGACTATTTGGTAGACACACCTCATCTTTCTTCCACAGCAATCCGGTCTCAAACCGATTACCAATCCGGCTTGTTGTTGACTCCATAATAAGTCTGGAGTCGAAAGCAGACGAAAGGTCTGCTTTCGACTCCAGCATCCTTGTGGCTGTGACACCGAAGTTCTCAGTCGAATAAAATCCTTTCACAAGATTTTGTAATTCCTGTATTTGATCACCACCGGATACTTCCAATTTATGATTATGTAGTATACGAAAATTGGCTGGACTGTTGATAATTGTTATTGGACCATACACCATCCATCCGAGTTTTGTCTTTGATACGATAGGTCCCTTTAGGGGGGTTATGTTTGTTTGAACTGACACCCCTAGGTGATAATTGTTGACTCCAATTAATATCTTTGGAGATTAGTTTAGCATAGTCTCTTATTGGTAATCCCTTGCAGTTGTCATATTCTATTTTTAATTGGCTTATATCCAGAGTTTGCGTTGGCAGGTTCATATTCTGCACCGTATAAACGTTCCTCTTCGACTACCTGTTTCGAGACCACTTATTTCAAGGTCAACTGTTTCAGACGGCTGTGTCACTGTGTGATTCCTGAACCACTGGAGAGTAAGAGATTCTGACTTACCCTTGAGTCCTAGTTCCGTTGCGATATCGTCATCTATCATGCTGATAGACGATCCTTCATCCAAAAAGGCATACGTTTTGAGTGCCTTTTTTGGGCCAATTAATTTTACCGGAATCACTCTAAACAACACCTTTGAGCCTTGGCAACTAGTGGACTCGGCATTAAATGCATTTACCACCAATGAAGCAGTGTTTGTTTTGTTGGGTTGACTAAGCTTTTCTGTGCCTTCATGGAGCAAGGGATTATGTTTTCGACAACAGTCTTGAATACCACACATCTTTCCCTCCGGCAGTTATAGGTGTTATGCCCCAGCTTCAAACAAAAAGAAAAGCAAAGTCGTTTTCGCGTTGCTATATTTCACCGTTCCTCGTTTGTGAGGTCAGCAAATTCTTTGCATTCGGTTATTAGGTGAAAATTTCCACAAAAATTATAGTTTATAATGGGCTGTGCTTCTGCAGCGAGTAATTCAACGTTATGCTTAGAGTGGTTGTTAATTCGGCGTTGACCTTGTGAGTCTCTTGTTGACGTATAGGACGAAGAATCAGTGACTATGCTCACAAATCTGGCTACATTATCAAGCCACATACTTATATCCTTTATAGTAGCAAAGGGTTTTATATTAATGGCATACTGCTTCCATTCCATTCTTTTGGTCATAGGCAATTTATTTATGATTTCCTCCATTAAGGTCGGATTTGAAATATGTTGAACACTTTTGCTACTTTCCAAGAATATGGCGAGATTTTTTACTTTTATGGCGAAGGGAACTATTAAATCCAAACGATTCTCACTGATAGGCGAAATATTACGCACCTTTCCAATTTGACTTTTTACTAATAATTCCGGACGTCCGTAACGAAATTCAAGCTGCGAAATCACCTCACTGTGATTGTCGGGATGAATTAACAAAGACTCGACCGTTTCCTTTGCATGTCCGTATAAGCACTTCTGCAGTCTGATGGTATTTTCCAAATTGGTATACCCGAATGCTCGTGTGGTTTCCCTGTATCTGTTGACGAAAATTGGTCAATCCTCCGGTTTTCCATCAAACCTCGTGCAACTTTTGACGATTTTCGTTGACGTTGACTGCTGTGTTGACAGCATGAAGATCGGCAAATTGTGACGTGACGGCTGGAAGTTGGACAGGTGTTGTGTTAATGGCTGGAAGTTCAACCAGTGTTGACGTGATGGCTGGAAAATCGGCAAGTTCGGCTGGAACATCGGCAAGTTCGGCTGGAACACCGGCAAGTTGTGACTTGATGGCTGGAATAGCTGTCAAATTTACGGCTCGAACTGGATCAACTTCGGAATTCCCTTTAATGGCGGACTGCATTGAATTGATTTCAGTGCGCATTTTCTCCATTTGGTTTCAAAATGCGGCTTGCACTGTCTGAAGTTAATTCTTTACTTGAGCCGACAATGCGGCGACTACCACCTCCAAAATACTAGGCGATGGAGCATTACCCACACGGACTCCACTGGCTTGGCCTTCTGACTTACGAATCTCTGGGGGCATGTTCCCTCGCGGATTTGATTCTTTCGTCTCCGATTTGGCGCTCCGAAGGGTTTCTGATTTGGTTTTGGCTGGCGTTTTATTCTTTGGCGGCGTCATGATAATACGGCAGCGGCGTATATGGCAAAATATTCCGGTTAAAGAAAAATAAGAAATTGTTATGGCGGCGTCACGGCGTTGGACTTGGAGGTTGTGTTTTTATTTGAAGAATAGAACTTCTGTTTTTGATGCTTAAACGTAGTCAAACGTAGGTTTAGTCTCTAAATTTATTCAAGTTAAATACAAAGTAAAGTTAAATTCAAATAAAAAGTTAAATACAAAATTAAATTCAATTCTTACTCTTTAGTGTTTATAATGCGTGGCGGCTTAACCTCTCAAAAGAACTCGTGTTACCAGTGACAAGTTTTTTCATATTATTATTTTTTATGTAATAGTTGGTACTGTACCGGCAGTCCCGGTAGTTCTGTTCAAACGTTTTAACGGATCACAACAATAACCTTTTTAATTGAACAGTTTGCTGAGCCAGAACTTTTTCCAGTTTTTCCACTAAAACAACAAAATTAATTCATTAACAAATGATGAATAAGATTTGGTATGAATTCTTTATTTTTAACTTCTTGTTTGACACCCTATTCCAGACCGAAATGAAAATATTCACCAGGATGCACTGTTTTAGCTTTAATTATATATTAATGTTTTTGCATTAGTGCAATCAATAATCCCACGTTCATTTAATTTTTTCAAAAGTACAACGCTACATTTCTCACGTTAAATTCCATACTCCAGGAACAAAGGAATTTTTTAAAGTCACAAGAATCGCTCACATTGGATATTTTACAGCATTCCATTTCACTTTCACTATCCGATTGGGAGTCAATTTGTTCACTAGGACTATCGAAATATTTACTACTAAGACAGGCTACATTACGTCTTTCAGGTTGAAATACAATTTCTGTTTTCGACTCTAAAAAATTAAAATTTTGTATTTCCTTTTGGACAAGTCTTCTACAATTACGCTTGCTCACACCCTCTATTCTTTGCGATTTCTTATTAATTTTGGACATTCTTAAAACACACAATTCACATGCGATTCTACGTCCTTATTATAATAAAACATTTAGCTATGAAATGGTAAACTCACCTGATCTATTGTCACGTTTCACGATTATAATCACACAGAACAAAACAGACGCCGCGACTTTATTAAACTGTATTGCATTGAAGACGAAAAACAAATGATTTTAACGTCAGAATCAAATATAAATTAGTTTACCATCATCTTCCACTTACTACTAAATCATGCTCCATGAAATATTTTAACCGCCATTCCTAGAAACTCTATGTTGGAATTGAGACATCAGTTCATTATCAGTTTTTGGGAATAATAGAATTGGAATCATTTTGAAAAAATAAAAATGATGTCAATAGATCTACTTTAAAACTCATTCGAAATTGATTTGAAGAACGGAAGTTTCATTGGAATAAATTTGGCCAATCAAAACTTATGTATGTTAAAAATCAGTGAAAAATCAGTTTTTAATTAGTGCTTGGAACTCGTATATTTTAACTCCTCCTCGAAAACAGTTTTGATTTCTTGGTATGGTTTTCCATAAATTTTCTCCACGGTGCAAAAATGAAGGAAAAGTGATTATAGAAAAACTGATTCTAATTTCTATCTGGGTAGTGTACGAAGTATGAATATGATGAATTTGAAATGAAGATGTATTTATGATCGTATATATGCATGAAATACTTATTTCAAGTGTATTTAATGAAGTCTGAATATATGGTTGATTTCGATAGATATGTGAATCTGAATCAATGATTTGGTGAAAATATCAAAGGAAGCACTGCTTCCTTTGCTACCAACGACCGCCCCTGCAATCCATGATAAATTCTGCGCTGGAAGACTATCCCGCCACTTTTTCGCAACTCCGGACAGTGTTACTAGGTCGTAATGACGTATTGCGATGTCATCCCAATTGTATAGGACCCCGAATTCATCGATCTTTGCGAGCCATTCTTCGATGTTAAGGTCGCCAAACACTGGATCGAACTTCGGTAGTGCTTCGTGCACATCGCGAAAATACCGTGGACCGTCGTATGTCGCTTCGACGTTTGCATATCGGCTGTGATTTTCGTCGTGTCCATTCACTTCCACGTTTTCTTCGATGTTTCGATCTTCCATGTCTGGTTCATCTTTACTACAAACTTGGCACTTCTTGGCACACGCGCCCGTTATTAGTAAATTACGACTTGATGGAACACTCGACAACACGCGACCTGATCGTAACACCGCCACAGCGCAAATTCTAAATTACGTAGTTTCGAATTATCGTGTTTACCACAATATCCGACATTCACGATATTTTATATCCTACTGCTGATTTCCTGCACTGTCAAGTTGAGACTATGTGCAAAGCCAGGCAAATGCCGAATTTTTAAAATTGCTGCTGTCTTCTTCAAACTGGCAGCCTGTAACTAGGGCGACAATCTTATCTCGTATACTGTATTCTAATACAATTTCGTTAATAGCCTGGAAGTGAAATTAAGGAATATTGTAATATGTAATAGTAGAAATACTGTTTCTATAGTTTGATTCCCAATTTCCATTCCCAGCTTTACTTTTCCAATAGCTTCTGTGCTATTATCACTATGTATACCATTGAATTTAATCCTGTTTTCTTTATTTACCTGATTTTCAAACACTTTATTCTTTTTTTATAACCCTTATTTCCGCACCAGTATCTACTAAAACTTTTATCATTTCACCGTTTATTTTCACGAATATATGAGGACTATTTTTAAGCATCGTTTTAATTTCCAGTACCTGATTAACTAGCCTCGTTTTAAACTCATTATCTTCACTGGATTTTACAGTATTTCCGTTTTGATTACTGTTTCTATTCGTTTCACTTTTCTGATTTCCTGAATCTTGTTTATTTAATTTCCCTGAACTATTATCGTTAGTCTTGTTTGTTACTTTACGACTTTGATTACTTTTTCCTTTTGACCTGCAATCTCTTGCATAGTGACCAATTTTTTCACAGTTATAAGACACACATTTTTGGTTTACTACACTAACGTTTGGCAATGCCCCAGTCGGAACAGTAATGTCTACGGAATCGAATCCGTACAATATACCTACTAGCAGCTCGTACACATTACTCTTTCGATGATAGAACTAATTACTTTAACCCGCATAGACCCTAGGGCGTAATCGCTTACAAAGCACACAACAAGAAAAGCCTTATTTCATTGAAGAGTGGTAAATAGTTACAAAGCATATTGCATGTAAGGCCTTGTTTTATTAGAGAGATATGACAACATACAAATTACATGAAAAGTAAGGCATTACATCAATAGTGAGTGGTAAATACTTTAAATGTATGGAAAGTAAGGTCTTATAATAGACAAATCAGTAATGTGTACGGAATTGATTCCGTACTAGAAACTTGTACCGATTACTCTTTCGATAACAGATCTAATTACTTTAACCCGCATAGGCCCTAGGGCGTAAACGCTTACAAAGCACAGAACAAGAAAAGTCTTATATCGTTGAAGAGATGTAAATACTTACAAAGTGTTGTGTTCGCTTCCAATTTAAACTATCTTTTACTTTGTTGAGTTTCAAATAACAACAATATGAAAAATCGAAACTGTTTTAACAGTAACAAAAAAAATTTATTCAATAGAAAATAAATTAAAACAAGTAAACAATACATAAAAATTCTTTCAATAAACAAAATAAAAAATTAACAAAAATAAAATTCTTAACGATAGGAAAAATATTTATACATTAAACTAGTTATGTACATTATTTTCCTTCTGTTGCTTCCTCCTATCAAACTCTGCCTTGTGGTAGCGGCTCTTGAGTACTCTGAAGGCTTGCTTAACACATGTTATGTGCTCCCCATACGTGTACCCATCTTTCAGACATGACTCTGTAATAAAAAATACATATTGGCAATTATGTTTTACTATAAACTATATCATCTAAATAGATATTTACTGTATAATGCTGCATTTATGTTTGTAAAGCTGTTAAATGCTTCTTTCTTTTGCTTGCCGTTGTAATTATAATTTAAAATAATCTGCTTTCCGAAAAGCTTATTGAATTTTTTAATAATTGATGATGGAAAAATTATTCGTCTGATTACACCAACCTACAATAAACGAATGTGTGACTTACTTTATTTACAAGTCAATGTCATATCTTACAATTTCATCGTCCCTTTCTCCAATATCCAACTCCAACTGCCTCAAATCTTCCTCTATTTCGATTGGGAAACGCGCAGAACTTTTTGGTGAGTCCACTTTTAACAGTTCTTTTATTAGAACAGATTGTTCTGTCAGAATTTTTACAAGTTCGTGATTTTGGTTTTTTAAAAAATTCGTCTCCGCTCTTAAGTCTTTAAATTCTTGTTGAATTTCTTTTCTAAGTTGTGATAAAATATCTACATCGGTTACAGACGGGGACGGCAATCCAAAACCTTGTGGTCCAATTGTAGCATTGAACCGACGTACCGGGACGGGAACATTCTCTTTTAGGACTTTCATTCTAATAAAAAACATACTGCAGTCACGATCGGTTGCAAGCCAATCGTATAATACTCTAGATGAATACTGAACTCCGATTTATATTGTAGTTGGGGATAAAGTAGAATTATGTGTGTGCATGTTGTATGTCCTTTATTAAGGACTGCCATTTGATTGCTACTCAAAACTAAAAGAAAATATTCAGTGTTTAATTTCATATCTTGAACTAGGTAAGTCATCGAAAGAAAATTTCCTTTTTGAAGGACTTTCACATGGGAGGTGCAGGAAGGACTCACTCGATTTCTTACATTTTTATCCTCTTCCTTGGAACCATTTAAAAATTAACGTGTACAAAATTTCAACTTCGTAGCTTGAAGCGTTCAAAAGTTATCGAAAAATATTGTTGAACACGTGTCTTAAGGACATTTTGTATGCCAGCTACCAGAAGGAGTAAAAGGATTTCGCTGATTAGTAAAATCGAACTTCGTTTTTACTCAAAACTAATTTGTACAAAATTTCCAATTCATAGCTAAAAGATTACTTGTAAGTTCCGTAAATTAAGTGAAGACATTTTGACAGGATATTTGTATGGCAGCTACACGAAGGACTAATAGGATTTTCTTCATAATCATGCATTTAGCTCCAACTATTGAAAAAATAACACATACAAAATTTCAAAGACGTAGCTTAAACCCTTCTGAAGTTATCGGCCAATATTCTTGAACACCTGTTTTAAAACAGGTGTTCAAGAATATTGGCCGATAACTTCAGAAGGGGGACATTTTGTATGGGAGCTACTAGAAGGAGTAAAAGGATTTCGCTGACTAGTAAACTCGAACTTACTTTTCACTCAAAACTAATTTGTACAAAATTCCGAATTCGTAGCTAAAAGATTACTTGAGTTATAGTGAGTTTCGTAAATTAAGTGAATACATTTTGACAGGATATTTGTATGGCATATTTTTTTTTATTTATGTTCAGCTTCAACTATTGGGAAAATAACACATACAAAATTTCAAAATCGTAGCTTAAACCCTTCTGAGGTTATCGACCAATATTCTTGAACACGTGTTTTAAGGACATTTTGTATGGCAGCTACCCGAAGGAGTAGGACGATTTTGCCCGTTAACGAACTTAGCCTTACAAATTCAACCAAACATCCAGATTCAAAGATCCAAGATCCTAGGTGAGGGCGTTCTTGAGTTATCGTGATCACTGACAGACGGACGGATGGACGTCAAGCGGATTTGAGGTTTTTGGCCACAAATAAACAAAAAATAATATATAACTTTTTTTCGTCCGAGGCTTGGTTCTATGCGTTACAAACTTTTGGGCTGGATTAAACTTATAATACTCTATATGATTTCATCTAGAGTATAAAAATTTGCTACCCTGAACGTTTCATGACTAATAGACACCAAAAAAGCAAAAAAAAAATTCAGTCCGTCTGTGCGCCGTCCGCCGTACGCAAAACGTTTGTAGCTCTGAAACTCTTTGAGCTATTAAGTTAAATTTTTTTTGTTGGTAGACTGAGCAGACCCCTTCAAGTGGCCACCTTTTGAGTGGGTGGGGTGTGAGGGGGGGGGGGGGCGGTGGAGGAAGCGTTTTAGACGGAAAATATTGGTTTCTAGATATCAGTAACCGCTTAGGCTAGGAGGCTGAAACTTGGAATTTATATAGAGCATCGCTAGTGGACCCAGTTGCATGTGTAAAGGGGTGTGGGAGTAGGGGGAATAATATTGCGTCCGAAACGCTCGAAAGCCGAGATCGAAACATTCTAAAATCTCCTAGTCGGTTAATGTCACGAAATTAAAACTTAATGAGCATCTGTGGGTATACTAGGAGAATAGATCGGAAACAAATTTTTGAGTGGGGCAGTGGCGTACGGAGGTGGGGGGTGAAAAACTTTAGATTAGGATATCTCACGAACCAATTGCACTATAAAAACAAAATTCGGTATCTGTATTAAAGTTGACAAATAAAGTTTTCTGAAAGTAAAATTTTTTAAGGGCAGATGAACACGGCAATATAGCCTTTCGTACTTTTGGCGTCTCCCATGTGCTGATTGAGTTGTTTCGGTTTTCTTTTAAAGCACGTTAAGCACTCAAAAACTGTTTTGCGTACAATCTTTCTAGCGCCAGTAATCCAAAAACTCGTATAAAGAACAGATAGTAACATCTGTGGACCAGCGTGAAGATTCAAGATGTGCACTTGACAAACGATCAAGTGTGATAATCGACACTTTTCCGGTATAACTATAGGATACATCTTGTCTGCAGCCAGTTGCGAGTGATGCAATCGACTGCCGACACGCAGTATACTGTTTTCGTCTAAAAAGGGGCGAAGTTTAAATATACTACTTCGAGCTGGAGTCGGCATGTTGTGATGGCAGTATTGTATCTCGTCACTGTAGTAATGCGATTGGGTTATTCTGATTAACACGTTCATTGCGTCGTTAAGTTCAGTAGCCGTGATCCAGCCACTAGCAGGTCTAATTGTCATTCGAATCTTTGAACGAATATTTCCAATGAAACGAAGAATGTATGCGATGACACGTTGCAACTTAGAGAGTGAGGAATATTGCGTAAAAAGGTTCCACTCTTCGGATTGAAGAACTCCTAGTTTTACGGAATCCTTTTCTGCTCCAGCTCGGTGTGGTACTTACTATTTAGGTCTTGGGCTGGTCATAACGTTTCAGCCTGTTTGAGCCAAGGAGGTCCAGTCCACCACAATGGGTGAGCTAACAGCTCTAACGGCTAAACTCCACGCGACGCGCAGTCGGCAGCATTGTCTTCGCTTCGAACGTGATGCCAGATACATGATGGTATTAGATCTTGGATTTTGGCAACCCGATTTCCAACAAATGTTGCCCATTTCGACGGGCATTGAGATAGCCACGCCAGCACGATGGTTGAGTCGGACCAACCGTATATCTCGTGTATGTGTGCAAGAGATGAGCGTATGTGTTTAATCAGTCGAGCAAGAAGTAGTGCTGCACAAAGTTCCACCCTGGTTAAACTAATTGTCTGCAATGGTGCCACCTTTGTCTTGGCTGTGATTAAATGCACTGTGATGTTGCAAAATTCATCTACAGTTCTTAGGTATACCGCAGCGGCGTAGGCAGATTGTGACGCGTCGGAGAAACCATGCAGTTGTGAGGTATGCTCGTTCCCTGGTTTTAGCCCAAGCCATCAATTGATGCTCACGTTACGCAGATGGCGAAGTTGTGAACGATAATGTAGCCATTCGTCCTGAATTTCGGTGGGTATAACTTCATCCCAATTCACTTTCGGCTGCCACAATTTTTGAAATAACATCTTCACGACAATACTTGTAGGTGACAGAAGACCCAATGGATCAAACAGTTTCGCTGCATCGGAAAGTAGTGCTCGTTTTGTGACGGGTAGTGTCGGTTGCTCTAAGTCAAACGAGAACGTGAATGTGTCCGATGCTGGATTCCATTGCAACCCCAGCGTCTTCACACTTTTGTCGAGGTCTAACTGTAGGGTGTCCTGAACTTCACGAGCTGACGTTGGTATGGCTTGTAAGATTGCCAAATTATTAGACGCCCACTTTCTCAGCAGAAATCCTCCAGCGCTAAGTAGCTCGTTGAGTTCGTGATAGATGTCAAAGAGATGCTGTTCCGTGTCAGACCCAGTTAAAAGGTCGTCAACGTAAAAATTATCCAAGACTATTTTTGATGCTATCGGAAATTTGTCTGACTCATTTTTGGCATTAAGTCATTAAGTTGTTATTTAGAGACTGACCTGTCGATGTTTTGTAAGATCCATTGAATACAACTCGCAGCTTCGTTGTAGAGCTGTCAGCCTTGATTACCGCATGATGCGGCAAGAAATATGAAAGTTGCGGATCGGCCAGAATTTTACTGACTTACATGTGACCTTGTCTCGAGATGGACCCAGCCTTGGCTCACCTTTGAAAGGTTGCGTAACGATAAAACGGCCATCTGTCAGCCAGCTGTAAGTATTAGAAAATATAGCTTCACAGGCTCTTTCATCTGCAGTCATCAATGCAACTAGTTGGGATACTCTCGATCGTCCATAAGTTTTTTAGAGTTTCATTGAGGATGCCTGAAAAGGCTTGAACTGTACCTGATTTGATGCTTTCTTTCACAATGGGTCCGAACAGAATCCATCCAAGGACGGTGGACTGAGCGATGGGTGATCCGAAGGTTCCTTTTAATATGCCATCAAGGAGAATGAGTCCAATTTGATCAGCCCCTATCAAAATGTCGATGGGTCCTGGGCACCGGAAACTTGGATCTGCTAGGTTCAGGTGCTGTATGTGCGGCCAATCTTCGTTGACACTAAAGTTCGGTATTATTGAGGTTATTCTTTTTAAAATAAGAGCATTGAAATTAAAGATCTCCTCACTGTAGATTGGCTTGGACACAAGTACGACCGTACCGCGGGATGTACTTGCGTTTGTCTTGCTGAGCCCAAGCACTGGTATGGTGAGATCCTTTCGCTGAAGACCTAAGTTCTGACTGCACTCTTCCGTTATAAAGGTTGCCTGCGATCCAGAGTCGACAAGAGCACGGCAGGTTTGGAAATTTCCGGAACTGTCACGAATTCGTAGTAACGCTGTCGATAACAAAACCTTGTGTTGTGGCTGACTGTTGATTTGATCGTACGGAACAGATGTTCCGTCCTGACGTTGCTCCGACAGCCCTGATAATTCAGCGATTAGTGTCGTCGTGGACGACATTGTGGTGGACGACACTTCTTCATGGAGTAGCGTGTGATGTCTCTAACGACATATTCTGCATGTTGACACTGAGCGACACTTTACCATGTAGTGGCCTTCGCCCAGACAGTTGCGGCATAATCTTTTGCTATTCACTAGGGATGTTAAAAAAATATCGATATATCGATATTGAAAAAAATATCAATATCGGCTGACGATATATCGGAGAAAAATATCGATATATCGAATATTTTTTCCAATGAAAAATAAACTCCAATGCTGCATCAAACTTAACATTAATAAAAAATACGGCGCACGCGGCTTTTAGCAAACCGAAAGCTAATAAATAAATGACATTTGATTTCGCTGCCTTCGGTCACAGTTGCCAAATTTAGCTATTTTTATCCTCTAGATGAAATCATATAGAGTATTATAAGTTTAATCCAGCCCGAAAAGTTTGTAACGCATTGAACCGAGCCTCGGACCAAAAAAAGTTATATATATTATTTTGTGTTTAGTTGTGGCCAAAAACCCCAAATCCGTTTGCTGTCCGTCCGTCCGTCCGTCCGTCCGTTTGCACGATAACTCAAGAACCCGTTGGCCTAGGAAGTTGAAATTTTGTCAGCACCTGTAAAATGGAAAAAGTAAGGCCAAGTTCGTTAATGGGCGATATCCTTCTACTCCTTCGGGTACCTCCCATACAAGAGTCCTTAAAACACGTATTCACAATTATTGCTCGAATGCTTTAAGTTAGGAGCTTGAAATTTTGAATACTTAAAGTTTACAATGTTTGAAACGAAAGTTCCGAATATGATGCAAATCGAATGAGGCCTTCGTGTAGCAGCCTACAAAAGTCCTTCAAAAATGTATACAAGTTACATAATCCACTATAACTCTAGTACAAGTTAAAGCAGGGATTCAAAATTTTACAGCAATTAGTTTTATATCAAAAGCAAGACTGATTTCATTAATTAGCGCAATCCATCAACTCCTTCGGGTAGCTGTCATACAAAAGTTCTTAAAACACGTGTTCACCAATATTGAACGATAACTTTAGAACGCTTTAAGTTACGACTTTGAAATTTTGTATACGTTGATTTTATAATAGTCGCAGCTGAAGGTATTAATATGAAAAATATCCCGTAAGTCCTTCATGTAGTTGCCATACAAAAATTCTGTAAAAATGTCCCAACTTAATTTATGGAACTCACTATAACTCAAGAAATCGTTTAACCATCCATCGAGTAGACACTATACAATAGTTTCTACCAGTAAATAAATGGTCATGCAATAATTGTATGTGCACTCCTCATTCTTTTGATATAATCCCAACTAAAATCTAAATCGGAGTTCAGTATTTTATCTAAAGTATCATACGATTGGCTTGCAGCCGATCGTGACTGCGTTATGTTTAAAGTCTGAAATTCAATTTCAATTTTATCATTGCAATTTCAATATCTGAGAGTTTTTTGATTGAACTATTGGAAATGTTGGTGGAAAGTGGAAAATTCTTCTCAGTTGACTTCTGAAATCAAAATAATGCCTTTTTTTGATCGAAATAAAGTGTCCGGATAGAAATACTGTTATTTTTTAAATATATTATTTTTAAAAAATAAACATAAAAGGGGCAAAATCGAAAAAAGTATTAAGAGCAAACTTGATTTTAATTATTTATTAATGAAATATTATATGGTATATTGACATATTTTTAAAAAAGCTTATGAGAACCAGTACTTTTCTGGGACAGTTGTTAAGAATACTCGCTCCTTAATATGCTCTCCAGTAAGCCGACTGCGATTATTTGGCACCACAATATTTATTGCCGACGCAACTCTTTCGGATGACACCGATGAGGCAGGGACAATCAGGTATTTTTGACTGATATCCGACAGAACTGGTGTGAAATGACGGCTATCAAACCAAAATTTTATTGGATCCGAATTCGGTGTTCTCATCATTGATCCAGGTACTGCTTCAACTCATTTGGGACGGACCCTTGACTTAGAACTGTCTGACTGGTAGAAGCTGCTTGCACTACGAGTTTTTCATGTCGAGACCAAAGTGATGTCGATGCAATTTGTTGTTTCAACAGAGATAGACTATGTGTGATCGAAAAAAGGATCTCTAATACAAACATACTTGAAAGAGCAAGATGTTGGCGCCTGAAGTGAAGATTTGCGTGCATGCGCCCGCATATGTCACGTGCCTTGAACCTAGTTTCGACAGATATGGTTTCCGTGATCGAAAATTTTTCTTCTACTTTCAACGTTTCTGGCATATCACATAAATACGCAGAAATGCAGATTAAATGCAAGAAACCCGTTCGATTTCTAAAATATCGAGTCCGATAGTCGGATTTCAATATCGATATATCGCTTTCTACAATATCGGCCGATATTATCGATATATCGTTCAAAAAATATCGCAATTTCGATATATCGAAATTTTTTTAACATCCCTACTATTCACTACTGATATGCGTTCTGGCTTAGATAGTGCTAAGAATTCTTGACAGTCAAATACTGTATGGCTAGCCTTGCAAACAGAACATGATGGTTCCCTTTGGGTGACAGTGTGATGTGATGCGACTTTGGACTGAAGCTTGTTATTGTTATCGTGATGTATGTTGGACGACTTACTTGGTTTCGATATCAGTTTCATATGATGATTGGTTAATGTCTCGAGTGAGCGGCACCGTGTTTCTAGAAAATCGATGAGTTCATTGTATTTTGGAATCTTGTCATCTGTCAATGACAAATACCACTGTTTGATCGTATCAGCATCCAATTTTGTGGTTATAATGTAATCGGCGACCGGTCTTTGCAAGGATTTCAAGGACCGTACATGTTCTTGTGCTTGGTTAAGCATTCGCTTTACCTCACATGCTGAGTCATTTTTCTGACCCGGAATGTGCAAAAAGGCTGCAATGTGTGCATTGACCAGAGTTGGCAAGTGGCGATATCGTTTTTTGAGCAGTTTCCATGCCTCTTCAAAGTTGTCATCGGTTACCGGGAGTGTTTTAATCATTTGAAAAGCTTCACGTTCAAGGTTTCCGCGAAGTAGTGTTAACTTTAGAGCACCTGTCAAGTTGTTATGACTTCCTACATGCGCCTGAAATAGATCGTAGAACGTTGTCCACTCCAGAGGATCTCCAACGAATTTTGAAAAATGAACTTCTGGTAGCCTGAATTGCGACGTTGATGGTTGTTCGTGCTGCAGAGCAGCCGCGATTGATAATGTTTTAACCTGATGTGATGTTTTAATCTTATTCAATCCGCGATTGAGGTTGGCAAGTGACATGCGGTACCACTCCTCTCCCTGCTCATATGTTGATTCTTCTACAGTGAATCCTTCTGCACTACACGTTCCCTCTAGTTGTGATTGAGCCTCCATAAAGGCCGACCATTGCCTTTCCAGTAATGTTAGGTATGACTGGAGGGTGGCCTCATCCCATGATGCGTCGATAGAATTGCTGCTGTTAAGCGTTCTTTTTAACGCGTTTAACGCTTTATCTCTAATTTTTACACCGTTCATATCCTTCTCGACGGACCAAAATGTTGCAGCGAACTTGAATCGCAATGGTTAAAACTCGCGATGAACCACAATTATGGTGATTTGTATGGATCACGAACGGATGACAAGAAATAAAATTAAAACGCCACGTTCGGATGTTAGAAGAAGACTGACGTTTTTATTTCCCTTTTTTGTAGGTTGGCAAACTTTACGCGGTACCATTTTATTCCAGCGGTTGGCGTAAACACGAGCAATTGACGCATAAGTTGCCATAGAGACAAACGAGAACGAGGCAAATCGAGAAGCGAAGGTTCCGTGATTGTGTTGAGTGCTGATCCTATGAGGAAGTGTCCAGGAGTTAATCAGGTCAAATCAGACAAATCGTCCGAGATTCCGCAAAGAGGGAATTCAACACAGCTTCCATTTGAGCAAGAAGCGATGATGCGTTTGAGATGAAATTTGACCGATTTTACTGCGGCCTCCCATTTTCCGCCGAATTGCGGTGATATGCACGAGGGGATTCTTCTGGACTTGTCCTCTACAAAATCTGCCGCAGATCCCAGTCATCTTGGTGTACTTTAATTTGACGGTACATTTTTTCTATATTCGAACATAAGTGTATTGACGCCAACGAGTTATTACATCCACAAGATCAAGAATTAATTCATTAATTGTGAAGCCAAAGTTCGTTCGCTGAGATCCATTAAACAATACTCGCACTTTAGCGGTTGGGCTACTCTCACGGATGACTATATGATGTGTATCTAGGTTTCACAGTAGAATTAGCGAGTCATGTGATCGAGGTTTTCATATTCGGCCAAAAAATTGTAGTATGCTGATTTAAGCGACGAATCCTTCAAAAACCGTTTTTGCTAACATAAGAGTGCGTACAGCGCTGGGCTATGCGAATTTCCAAGAGTTGTCAGAAGAGGTTTCAGAAGAAGTCAGACTATGTAACGTCTTTCCTGTAATCATCATAAGCCTTAAACTTTTTCCAGTTTGATTCAAGAATTTCAATTCGAGTCTGCACTGCAATAGAAGTGCGTTTCGTCAACTCAAGTTTTCCCAAATTTGAGACTGCACGACTATTCAGTCCGGAAAGATCATTCTGTTTTGAAATTACGTCTGCCATTATTGACATATTGACAAAAACAATGTGATCACTTAACAATGACAATGATTGATATGCGGTACAGTAGTGTTTCGGTTGGAAACTGGACCGATTGCACGCACACCGTTATGTTCGAAAAAGGTTTTAATTTTTTAATTGAAAATTTTATTTTTTACCAATTGCAGCAATTTTCACAGGATCCGGCTCGACGTACCAGAATGTTTTATGAGGACTCCAACAATCCTGTGATTGTTGGTGCAATTATAAATTTTGTTCATGACCATTAACCAGAGTAGGGGCGAGATAACACCACCCTGGGGTGTTCCTCTGCACACAGATTTTTTCAAATGGCTGTTCCCTAAGCTCGAGTGGATAATTCTTGTACTCAACATGGATACTATTCAGTTGCTGAGACATTCCTCGACACCGAACTCGATGAGAGATTCTTGAATGGCCTCAGTATGAACGTTCTTTAACACACCTTCAATGTCTAGAAAGACAGCTAGGGTATACTGTTTGTAATGCATTGTGTATTCAATTGTTCGCACAACCTCATGCAGAGCAGTCTCTGTGGATCTTCCCTTGAGGTATGCATGCTGGGATTTTGAGAACGGAGATCTGTGCAGGATCTGTCGCAAATGGATGTCTAAAATGCTCTCTAGTGTTTTCAGTACAAAAGAGGTCAAACTAATGGGTCTGAAATCTTTCGCGAGTTCATGACTACGCTTGCCCACCTTCGGTATGAACACCACTTTAACTTGTCTTCAAGTCTGGGGTTCATAATTTAGGGAAATGCAACTTCTAAAAATCGCCACCAGCCAGGGGGCTACTATGTCTTGTAGCTTCTGCAGCATAATTGGTATTATACCGTCGAGGCCACGAGATTTGTACGGTAAAAAGCTATTGATTGCCCAACAAGTCTTCCTCTCGTCGACAATCAATGTAGTGTCGTAATCTGATGTTCGCCGGTCACCCTGAAGGCTTTGGGTGTCCACGCGGCTATCCCTAGATCCGGGAAAATGAGTGCTCATTAAGAGCTCCAGTGTCTCGGCAGTGGAGTCTGTCCAGTTTCCGTCTACACGCTTCACAAACGACGGGTTCGTGTGCTGTTTGTACAATATCTTACTGATTCTCGCAGAGTCACGGGTGCACTCAATGGATTGGCAGTAGTCCACCCAAGCTTGCTTCTTAGCTGTTCTAACAGATTTTTTGTATATTTTTAAGCAATCCTTATAAGGTTGCCAGTACTTGTGTTTCTAGCAGATGTTGAAGACATCTCTGGTAATCTTCCTGAGATAGAATAGGTCTTCATTCCACCACGGGGGGAGTGTTTTCTTACTATATTTCGCTGGACACGATGCCTTAAAGGCAACACCGAAAGCCTTTTCCAGTGTCTTCACCTTTGCATCCAGCTCTTCTATAGTGTTTGGGGTCAAGTTAGGTATGTTTGAGAGTTTTGCCTTCACGACTTGCCTGAATTTCTTCCAGTCAATTCGCTTCGGGTTTCTGAACGGCTTGGGGGTACCGATCGTGATACTCACATTGTATAGGATCCAGTTGTGATCCGAGAATGATCTTAAACTGGATACTCTCCAGTTTTTAACCTTAACCCTATCATTGTCTGTTAGTAGTGTAACATCCAGCACCTCCTCCCATCCCTGAAATCCCTCCGTACTGGGAAGATAAAGGTAGGGGTATTGCCAGTGTTACATATAGAAAGGTTAGTATTAATAATAAAATCAAATAAGGACTCACCACGTTCGTTGATCTCTGAGCTGCCCCATAGCGTGTGTCTAGCGTTGGCATCACATCCGAACCGAAGGTTTTCCTTCTTGATTGTGATTTTGGATGTCAGTTGTTGTAGTTCTTCTGGCGGTGCCGG
Source organism: Beris morrisii (assembly GCA_951812415.1). Lineage (NCBI taxonomy): Eukaryota > Metazoa > Arthropoda > Insecta > Diptera > Stratiomyidae > Beris > Beris morrisii. The sequence goes on along the minus strand of OX638311.1, from coordinate 102,429,655 downwards.
TCTGTCATGAGCCATGTAGGCAGAGGCGATGTAAAGACCTTTGTTACCAAGCTCCAGCTTAACCACTGTTAAATCTGCAGAACTGAAGTTAGGGCACATAAAGGCGTTTATGTGCTTTTTGATTAGAATACAAGTTCTGGGCTTACCTTGATCCTGGCGGTTGTGGTTGTAAAATAGGTTGTAGTTTGCTGTTTGGAGTCCTTTTATGGTTAAATCTCTAACCCAGGGCTCCTGTAAAAGGCCGATGTCTATATCCTCCTCTTCTAGGAAAATTAAAAGGTTATCCGAGGCACTCTTCGAGTGCTGCAGGTTAACCTGGATGACCTTCAGCATTTTCATTTTTTCTTTCCTCCCCTACATCAATCCTCATATCCTCCAACAACCCGTTGGCCACGTCGACAACATCTGTGTCGTCGTCCGAACTAGAGGACTTGAAAACCTTTACTTTGGCAAGCCTGATGCCAAGCCTTAGTCGGTGGTCCGCTTTTTCTAGTGCCCCCAGGCACTTCTCGTTGATCAGAAGGAGGTAGGTGAGGCTGCCGCTCTGTGGCTCTTCTTCCTTAATGACCGACCAGTCATCCATGGGGATTTTAGGATTCAGAATACGCAGCAAACGAATAAGCTGTTCGCTGTCTATATCCATCTTGGGAATCCAAATGCGAGCTCTCGGTCTTCTTGGAATCTCTTTGGCTGGGATGAGCTTGAGCTTCACACCCTCCAATACGTTGCTGATCCTGGCAACACACGACTCCAGAAACGCTTTCGAGAGGCTGTCCGTGCACCGAATTACCCTATATCCCCTGACCATCTCGTCGCAGTCAAATTCTGGTGTGGGTTGGGTCTCGTTTTTGAGCAGATGTAGCATGTGCATATTCGACAGTCTGCCCTCCACTTTAATCCATATATCTGCCGTCAGCTTTCCATCGCTTGACAGCTCGTTCAGGAGTGCTACGTGCAGGTTGTTTCTCACTACCTCCGAGAAAGTCTTCGCTGTCTGAACACTGACGACTGGTGTACCGTTGTTCTGGTTGGAACTCTTGGACTTTGTCACCCTGCTTCGTTTCGTAACATGGTCGACTTCGTCCTGGGACCGGTTCCGCTTGGAGGCCCCTGCTGTTGTGGCTCGGTTTTCTATCGTGCGTTTGTTGTGTTCTTCAACAATCGCCTGATAGAACGCTTTGTCGTGTTCGTCACGCTCATGGGCTATACCAGCCGCTTCGTTCTTCGCTATCTTGCCAAGAATGAACAGGGCCTTCAGGTATCGAGTCCTACAGGCGACACTGGGAGACTTGCGTTTCTTTGCCGGTTTTCGGATGCCTAGACTGGCATTCTTCGCCAGTGCTTCGCTTGTGCGGTCCTTGGTGGTTGATGGGTGAGGTTGCGCAGGTGTGCTTTGGCTGGTACTCGCTACGCTGCCTAGTTCGACGATAGTCTCCTGACTGGCGGCAAGCAGTTCTTCCTCTGAGGAAGTGCCGATGTCTGACTCGGCATCGGCTTCATTTTGTTTTGTTTTGTTTTGTGTTTTGTTTGTGTTGTTTAAAGAATTCATGTTTGGTCCCACGAGTATGCTCGAAAAGGTTGGTCCATCTTGACAGAGCCGGCATATCAAGACAAGGCAAAGGACACTGCGGGGGTTGTCCAATTTTACCCCGCAGGCCACCGTTCGCGGTTGGGAGGGATTGGACCCCAACCAACTAGTTCATGGGCACGGTACTGCAGTGACACCCTTGGATTTGGTCATGTAAAGGAGGCGTGGAAAAGGAAAGGTATTGGGAGGACGACACGAGGGAGTATACACACAGCTGGGTACCTCTCTCATAATGCCCACAGCACACGATTGAAGCGTGAGTGTAAGTCTTAGCTGAATAGTCGAGTAGAAAGAAGATCCATCCCGACTAGTCATTTCCAGCAGGCGCCCACGTGGAGGACTAAGGTTGAGGATTTTTTGCCTATCTCTGATGTAGAAAAACTATGTCTCTTTTAACAAAACTTGTCAGGAACATCAATAAAATTCAATCGTTAACGAAAATTAATCTTTATTTCTTTGGAACAACACAACTGTCTTCGGCGAGATCTGTCACAAAACTCATTAGATAAGGTAAGGATAGGACACCCCGGTGTAAAAGCACAAAAAAAAGAGACTAAAATTATTTTGACAGCACCATGGGATCCAAGGATGCCAAGGGATCTTGCTTGTCAAAAACACACGTGAAATAAATATGTGGAACGACTAAAAATTCAGTTCTATATGGATCTGGGTCGAATGATAGCATAAACCGAATTCTTATTTCAATAAGTAATGAATTCTGTTTTGCGGAAAATTGAACCCCAACTGTTTTGATAACAAAGTGTTGTTTATAACATTACCCTCGATTACATTAAACGGAAGCCCTGTAATGCAATTATTTTTTTCAGTCAATCTCATCTTTAAATGACATATCCAGGGGTAACACCGATACTCTAATGCTAACTGAAAACCTGATCATCGACAAGCAGTACAAGGTTCGTGAGTTCAAACTGCTGAAGACGAAATACGGATAGAGACTAGCTGTGTATTTCGAGCAGGAGAGAGGGTGTACCTCTCCCCGGCCTAAATACGTGCTTCTCGACCGACAAAACATTCTCCAGTAGGAGGCCAAGTCTCCTGACCAAAATCTTTTCAAGGACCCTTGACAGGCAAGGGAGCAACGAAATAGGACGGAGATCCATTGAGGTTAATGCTGACGCAGAACGGTTGGATCTCTTGCGGATGGGCACTTGAAAAGCCCTCTTCCACATGTGTGGAAAAAAGCCTTGCGCCAGGATCAGGTTGTACAGATACACCAGCCTGAACTTCAGGCTATTGGTGGGCACCCCAATCATCTCGCAAGTGATCCTATCATGTCCTGATGCTGATCCTATGCTGGAACTAAGCACCGAACTTACTTCCGCAAAGGAGATAGGGTAACCAATAATTCTGTCTGGGTCCGGTGAAGGGATTGAGATATTATTAGGGGCTGACCGTTTGTTAGCGTGTATTCACAGGGCAGTCGTAACGGTGTTCCATATTGGAACTCAGATGCAGTTGCGTTGATTTTTGTGAGAAGAGATCGAAGGCCTAATGGGACGGTTGGAAGTGTTTCTATCCAATTTTCGTTGTGATACTTGAATTCCGTTTTTAACGTGCGATGCAACCTTCCTATGATATTTTCCCATTAGACTGAGAGTGATAGGGTGTTGTACGAATGTGCTTAATTCCCAGTATTTTCGTTAAAGATTTAAATAATTCGCTTTCAATCAATAAACTGTCGTTCTTGATCGGTGATGATTTTTCAGGTACTCCGAAACGAGCAATCCAGCTTGTATACAGAGTGCGAGCGATAGTTTCTGAACTAATGTCTTGAATAGGTATTGCTTCTGGCCAGTTGCTGAACCGATCAATACAAGTGAAACAGTATTGAAATCTCGCTGAATTCGGTAGAGGTCCAATTATATCTATGTCGATAGGTTGAAATCGTTGATTGACTGCCGGGTATTTCTGATATTCTGATTTTGTATGTCTGCCTATTTTTGATCGTTGACATGGTATGCAAGATTTTGTCCATTTCTTGATATCTATGTTGAGTGATGGCCAAATATATATTTTCTTGATGACTTCTGTCATTTTACTGATACCTGAATGAGACAGGTTGTGAAGTTGATTAAATATTTGTTCCCGCATTGTGTTAGGAACAAAGAGTTTCGCCGATTCAATTAAAATTGTGTGTCCGTGTTAGGAATTATAATTCTTGATAAATTCAAAGAATGTCTTGAAGGATGATGTCGTGGTGCTTATCACTACGTTCAATTAAAACACGTCATATTCTTTATTTTACTCAGTATATTTTTCACTATTGCTGATTATCTTAACACTTTTATCTAAACCGTCCTTTTTGTTTTGCATTTTTCGAATGCTTGATTGGATTCGTCAGTCCATTCAGGTTTTTTATTGTTTCTTATATTTCCTCTTGTAAGATCTGTTACTGCTGCTTGAGTCTGTGTTGCTTTTGGGAGGCACTGTCGATAGAAGTTGAGCATTCGCAAGAAACGTTGTAGCTGTTTCGTTATTTTAGGTCTCTCCATTTTTGCTATCGCGTCAGCTTTTTCCTGTATTGGACGAATTCCAGTTTCGGTTACTTCGTAGCCTAAAAACGTAATTTTTTTGGTTCCAAATATGCATTTGGAAGAATTTAGAGATATGTTGAATTTATCCAGTCATTTGAATATGATATCCAAGTGTTTAAGATGTTCCTTTTCGCTACTTGATGCTATCAATATATCATCCAAGTAAGCTAAACATAAGTTGAGATCGCCTTGGTGTATAAACCTTTGGGACGTTTGTGCAGCGTTGCATAGTCCAAATGCCATTGCCAAAAATTCAAATAAGCCGAAAGGTGTTATAACAGCTGTTTTTTCTACATCGCATGGTTCTACTGGGATATGGTAGTAAGCCTTTATTAAGTCTAATTTTGAAAAAAATATTTTTTTCATATAAGAAATGGTTGAAATCTGACAGGTGGGATACTGGGAATCTGTTTGGTTTCGTAACTGCATTAAGTCTTCTGCAGTGACCACAAGGTCTCAAATGTCCATTCTTCTTCGGAGTCAGTTGTATAGGATTTGCTCAAGTGCTCTTTGATTGTCGGTATATTGCCGATAAGACGTCTGTTTTTAATGTCCACGAGCAAATGGAAATTATTCAAAAAATCTGCGAACCAGCAAAATTTTCTGCGAAGGCCTAGGCTTAATTTAATGTAAGCATCCTCTCGCCGTAGGTACTTATGGTGGTTCCATTAGTGGCGAAAAGTTTAAAATTTGATTTGTTTTTACGATTGGTATATGAAGGTGAGAATATCGACAGATCAGCACCCGTGTCTATTTATTTTTTTTTTTGTTATGGGATCTTCTATAAATAGGCGACAAGCTTTCGGATCCTGAGCGTTGGTTGCCTTAGTTTCGCCCAGAGTCGCTAGTTTTCCGGTACTTCGTGTTTAAAGTGGCAGGTTTTTGTGCATTCTTTCGCGACATTGCCAAATTTAAAATGATAGAACCAGAACATTCCATTTTTTTTTAACGATCTAGTTCGGTATTGATTTGATGAAACGGATCTGGTACGCAAACGCGGTGGTCACTGTGCTATATGTGAAGCAATTTCAGCAGTTAATTGTTTTATTTGCCTTTTTCACTTGTTTTATTGGAAATCGACATAATGGCAGGTCCTTACGAGGCTTCTACTATCTTATCAGCCATTAGTGCCAGCTTATCAAGACTGTCCATGCTAACGACTAGAATTGCCTGAACTGTTTGTGGCAAATCGCCGAGCCAGAAGGATTTTAAAAAATCGTCCGTTAATTTATTTCCCACTAAGTTCTTAATTTCGCGCAACACATCTGACGGTTTTTTGTCCGTAAAACTAACATCTGGTGATAATACAGGGTGGGCCATCTAGTGGTTTCTTTTTAAATCATAGGTTCTTGTAAACCACAAATCGTTGTATCAAACGTTATTTGAGCGACTCGTATTTATTAGACTATACTCACGCAAAATAAAATTTCCGTTTCTACGGATGAAATGACGTGATATCTTTTTGCGTCGCTTTTAATAGAAGCCGTTATGACCTGGGCTTCTATTTGTTCAAACCACAATTCTGGTTCACTTTTCCAAAACATTGGAAATTTAATCGTGATGCGAGCGATTTCATGATCGCGATTTGTGACTTTTTCAACTTCGTCTATTTTTTGCGTTTTTAAAAATTGTTCCTCATTACCTTTGTTTCCCTTGTCGTCGCTATGGGGCATTTTGTAAATTGATGTTAAATTTGTATACCGTCCTAAGTAAAATTGTTCCCGGTTCTCTTCGTTTTTTGGAAATTTTATTCCTGTGAACTTTGTGCATTGTATTATTAAATCAGGAGTGTACTAGGTCTTGAAAACATTGCTACCGGGGTTCAATGCCCACTCAATGTATAATTTATTTATATGAATTTTTCAGTTGCTATTGGTTTCAGAATATTAATAGAAATCATGAACAGTGCGAAATGTTTAATAGGGTCACTTGTAAAGGATTTAAACCTGAGCAAATGAGTTCTGTTTGCATTCTTATCAGATTCACAAATACCATCAGAGCTGCCAGACAGTAGTTGATTTGCTATAGGCAACTTTGCTGTTCTGGTAGATCGTATCACAGCCAATAGTACTGAAAAATTATGATCATTAACACTGCCGTACCCGCCCGATTCCTGATTTTCCTTCCCATTCCTAAAACTGATTAAGTTCGGTATCCCCTTTCTTCTCCACAATTCCTTCGCACCAAGAAAAACAACAAATATATGATAGAAGAATACCGGGGCCAATTGGGCTCAGTTTGTTCTTGAAAATTAGCCACAAAACAGCCATCAGCCGTAGGCGCCGTGCCGTGGTACAGTGGGATCACAACGGACCCATCTAGCGGTCTATGTGTTAGCTATCTCTGTCAATACCCAGCAAACACAGTACTACTTCCATAGTACTGCTAAAGTAATGAACAAACGCCTGAATGCTTTCGCTGCAAATGATAGAAGCTTTGCCCAAAACTTCACCTATTTATTTCTTGTATATAAACGTGTGTGTTATGTGTTTTGTTTCATGAATAAACCTATTATCCATATGCGAGAGAGAAAGACAAAGACTAGTCGCAACAGTAGTGCTATAGTACTGCCAAAGGCATGATTGCGCATTATAAGAAGTGCTTTTGTACGACTGCTAAAAGTAGCTTCGGAAGTAGTATAGCAGTACTGTACATTGAGGAGGATTAAGAGGAGTATAGCAGTACTTCTGAATGCACCATATTCTCGTATTTCTTTCCTTTTTCGTAAATGCGATTAACAGGCTCATGCAATTTGCGCAAAGGCTTATTCAAGTCAAGTTTAACAAGGAGGTGCTGATAAACCCTTTGCGCAAATTGCACTAGAGTGTAAATCAATCTTTACGCGAGGCACTTGATGATGCATCTTCGAGTCCATACTTTGACCAACTGATTCGGAAATACTCGAAAAACTAATAAATTATATAAAAAAGTATGTACATTGACTCGAAAAAGTAAATATACATGCATGAATACCTGATCAGGAGTTTTGCAGTAGTATAGCAGTACTTTTAAATTTGTTTGGAGAAGTGGAATGCACGAACACACCTAAAACGAGACAAACACATAGACAAATGCATTACGCTAGTGTGCAAAGTGATGAACTCGCGTTTGCTGGGTACCCACCTAACCTAACCTATTATTAAATCACTGTATGTGTTGGTATGTACCATATGTACCAACTTTAATGGCTATGGCGAATATTGGTACAGTTCACAAGCACGTCTTATTGAAATTTTCAATACACAATCACAAACCACAAGTTTATTACTCTTTATAATTCTTGTTATCATAATGTTAATGTTGTAATTAACTAAAGTATTCCGATTTTTATTCTGTTTTTTTTAAGAATTATACCGCGGGTGGCAATGAGCGCGGGTCACCAGTGTTATGGGGCTAGGTAATCGAAACTCCTTGTTTCACGATAAAATTTAGAAAGAGGTTTAATTTATTTTTCGTTCGGTTTACGGTTTAACTACTTCAGTAATTTAGTGCTAAAAATACATAAATAGTGCTGTCAGTTTAAAATAATAACTATGGCTTTTTTTTCTGTCGTCGAGTATTTTTTCTCGGCATCTGTAAGTAGACGGCTGGCATATTCTATGGTATGCTCATTCTTTTCTCCCCCTGGACCAAAACTGCTCCTATCGCATAGTTACTCGCATCAATTTTGACGATATATGGCTGTGTTTCATTAGCTTGCTGCACGACGGGTGACGATGTCAAGATTTCCTTCAGCTTGTCAACAGCTGATTGTTCTTTCGGTATCAGTTTCCGTATTTTACCAGTCAACTACCGGTTATCGTTAACCTGGAGCAAAGAAGACGGCAATATTGAAAGAAAGAGGTAGAGAATCACTCGCATGAACACCGATACGAAGTACGAGTATATAAGTTAATTTTGCCCCGAGGCGTATACGTTTTAACTGAAAGATTACCGGTTAATGCTGCGGCGGAGCTCCGGCGGACTTAACTGGTAAATTTCTTGCTTCTAACTTCTAACACCCGAAAAATTTTGCTGTCACAGTATTGAATTTTCATTGTGTAAGCGTACTGTCGGGTACCGCTTTCTTGCAGGGTTGGCTTCGTTTAGAAATTTCCCAGCATCCATGTAGTTAATTTAGTATTCAACTATCGGCTACCATTCACTGGTAGTATTCCTGTTAAATCATACTGGCCTCGCTAAGGAATTTACAGTGTAGGATTGGGTTAATTTAACGGTGAGCTACTGGGTATCAGTAACTAGGAGTGAAAGAGATATTGACAGATAGAGGTAGAGAATAACATGTATGTACACCGATACCAAGTATATAAGTTAGTTTTGTCGCGAGGATTAGGAAAGATTACCAGTTAATGTTACGGGGGACTTAACCGGTAAATTTCTTACTGGGTCGTCATTCGCTAAGCATTGTGGTCGTTGAATTTATATGAATAAACAATTTTAGATGTTAATAATAAATGAATTTTTTCATTACCATTGAAGTTAATTTTTTTATGTTTGTATTGTTTTTCGGCGTCAGAGGAGTTTCTGGTGCGAAACACTAACACGAAAGCCCGACTTAGATCAATCACTGTCCTGGCTACTACCATTGATGACATAACAGTTTAAAATCCTTCTCTTTAGACGCCAGTTTAAAACTGTGTTAGACTAGGTACTAGGATGACACTGACTCAAACTCCTCTAACGCCGAAATACAACCAAAAAATTCTTATAATTATAGATGTAATATATTTGATGTATTCATAGATATTTTAACCACATTTTATATATGCTATATAATTTATTTTAATACGATTGACCAATTTATTCTATGTACCAACAAATATTGAAAATGAAATTAAACTTTATGACGATAATATGAAATAATTATAAGTAGATACATTGATTGCAATACAATAATACTTTATTATTAAAATAATAAAGTAATTTATTGATTTATGAAATAAGAATGGAAACTAGTAAAGTAATAACCCGTTCAATTGTAGAATCTCTGTAATTTCTTAGGTATTTAATTAATTTAAGCTAATAAATTATAAGATACAATACAGAAAAGATACAAAAGTTTTATATGTATAGTGTATAAGAAATGTTACATGTACATAAATATTTAAGTAATATATGCTAATAAAAACTATAAACATGATGTTTTAAGTATTGGAAGTAGGTTACACCTTTTTACCACAATTTTAGAACAACTGATATTTGGCTTGTCGTGCGAAGTACGCTAATGAGATAAACGGAACTTAGGCGTGGACCCAACTACACTGTAGTATTTTAAAATTGTCAGGTTTTTCTTTCATGCCTCCCATATCCAACATGCGGAAATCTAATTGGACGAAACGAAGTAGGATTGTTGATTGGAAGGCGTTCTGTTTTTGGTATGTATATCACCTTAGCATTACGTCAGAATATAGGTATCTATACCCATGCGTGGCTTGGACTGAATATGGATAATAGTGTTGGTAGAAGATGGTCCATTCCTCTATGCATTAAAGCGTGAAATATCCTGTTTTCTGCAAAGGATTTAAATGGTTTAAAACTCCGTATAGACCATTTAACTTTGTTGACAGTGAAGATATTGGGTGAGTTTTTATATTTCGTCTTCTCGTCTTTGGGACGATATACCCTTTTTCATTGCCTGTTTCTGTGATTGGGGATCCTGGGGAAGGAGTTTAAACTAAATGTTCCAAAGTCTGTTTCTCATTTTCAGTTACCGAGCCATCGGATTTATCCATGGATGTAGTAGTATAACAGGATCGGCGATAAATAAAATTTTGCCTAATGAAGTCCGATTGTCTTAGTTTCCAATTGCGTTTGTATGTGTTCAGTGCAGGCGTTAAAAAAGCGAAATGTGCGGGCTGCATTATGAAAGGGATTTCATTTTTCAACGCCGACGCTGTTATGAAAACAACTCTAGAGCAAAAAAATTGACAGGCTAGCACATATATATCATTGCCTCTCTTTCGTACGATGTTTTATCCTTCTCTTAACGAATTAGTCTCACATACAGGAACTTTACACACTACAGCCGATCCAGTTATACTACTACATCCGTGGATTTATCTCCCTATAAACCAAACATCGATGAAGAGGCGATGAAGAGGTGATGAAGAGGCAGCGAACAGTTTCGAAACTTGTCGCTGAAAAAAGATTATCAGTTGGGAACAAGTTCAGCTATGTACTTGCTATCTGTGAATACGTGTGAGGTATTCGCATTTCTTTCTTGCTCATACTGAAATGCATCCGACCATCTCATCCGCACTCTTGGACATAACAGATCTCATATCGCGCATTATATTTGAAATAGGAATGAGCAAGAACGAGATAGCAATACGTGCACTCAGTGAACAGTGAGTTTGAAGTCAGTATGAAGTAGAGCCTACTGGTCATCGATGAGGGGTGAATCTGAATTGCATACGAAGTCCACTTGAACGATCATCGAGGATCGGTAGAATGGATTTACATATGAATTATGTTCTACCGCTCATCGAATAATGGAGGGATGACTTTGCATAAGAACTCTGTGGCATGTGGCACCTTCCTGTTATTCTTTGCCGGTTGACACTGCATCGAATCTCGACGTCGGGTCATGGCGCCGAATGCAATTTTGCTGTTCGTCGACTAGTGCAATCGAAACACGACTTCCATTGCACTAGCCGGCAGAGTTATTTGATCCGTGATCAGTTTCGTATAGAGTTTCACGAACTGAACAGTTGAACGTCTAAGTTTGTTATGGCATTTGCAGGTCGAGTAGATACGCACTTGATGATCGGATGTACGAGTATAAGCATTCGGCGATTATACTTTAGTCTTTTTCACTCACTAAAAGTGGAAGAGGTCGGCATGTTTAACATACTTGAGGAAAAGTTGGGGAAATGTTTACTTTTTGATTTAACCCTCAATGTCGCCATAAACACAAGCGCGTGTGCTAACATGGTAGTAGTTTGTACATAAGGACCCATGCATTTTTCATGTTTTTGGTTTAAAGGGTATGAGCGCTATAAAGTTTGGTTTATAGGGTATGAGCCCTATAAACCAAAAACACGAAACATAGCTGAACTTGTTCCCAACTGATAATCTTTTTTCAGCGACAAGTTTCGAAACTGTTCGCTGCCTCTTCATCGCCTCTTCATCGATGTTTGGTTTATAGGGTAGGTCCATTTTATTAGTATGAGCTTTAGATAGGTATTTTGTGTTTACACAGAGTATAGTCATGCGCTGCTGGGTAAGTTATTTATACCCTGCCAGAACAGTTTCCACGAATTTTTCTTTGCATGTCTAATTTCGTGGTTGTACTCTATTGGAGCCTCTTTGTACGATTCTCACTCATCAGTTTTTCTCCCTATTAAGGAGTTTTCTTGTTAAAGATCTGAGCTTAGTAAGTAGTGGGTTCCACCAAGCTACTTTCCTATTACTTTCTCTGGTTCGTTTCGACCAGGATGAGTGGAAAGCAGATTCGATGGCATTGCGTATTTATTCTGATTCTATTTCTATGATGTCAATGTCTTTGATGTTGCTTATGGCTTGGACCATACATTCCGACAATTTCTGGTTATACAGGGTGTCCGGTACTCCGTGCGCTACCCTGTAAGGGGTTATTTCTTGATATATTTTGAGACAAAAATTGTTCTACAGAGAGGGTCAATTTTCAATATCCCTGGAGATATAGAGTGGTCAAGAAAAGTGTTTCGGACCTGTAGCCTGTACCCTCACTCACTTAAAATGTTATATCTTGAAAACTAATAATCACAATTCAAAGTCTTATAGCTTGTTTTATGGGGAATCGAATTACCTTTCATTTGATGTAACAGTTCAAGTTGAGATCTTAAGATATGTGCTTCAAAACACAAATTTTTCTACTTCTACTCTAAAAATTCAATGTTGTTTTTCTCAGAAAACCCCATTACAAAAAGGTCAGTTTAATTTAATTTTTTTATTTGTCATATTATTGCCTACAAAAGTTGCTTACACTTACATTGCATTAGTTTAATAATTAAGAAAAAATTATGATTCCAAAAATATTGCACTTTTATGCAAAAAAGAAGAACATGTTGATCTACACTCATTGCATGAACTGAAAGAATTTAATAATAGTTTTTATGCTTTATTTCCAAATTTTTTAATTACAATAAATGTTCAAAATGGTCACCTTCATTTTGAATGCACTCTAAAGCTCGTTTTGCAAGTGTTCTCTTGGTATTCATACTCCTCAACTGCTGCCTTACTTCTGTTGCTGCCGCATCGATCCTGGTATTTAGATCTTCCAATGTTACTACTGCTGTTACGTAGACAAGGTCCTTCGTCCGTCCCCATACAAAGAAATCCATAATAGTTAGATCATAAGATCTCTCAGGTCAGTGTATCGGTCCATTTCTACCGATCCAGCAATTGCTATAATTAGAATTTAACTTATCTGTAGTTCGTCGGCCGTAATGAGCTGAAGCACCATCGTGTTGGTAAAACATGGAAGCCGATCGTACCAGTTGAATATTATCTAATAAGTCCTGTAGATCAAATGTTAAAAAATGTAAGTAATTGGAACTATATAAAGTAGGCGGAAGCCTAATAGGTCCAATTACAATGAATCTGTGCTGAAATGATGCCGCTCTTCTTGTATGTGGATTGCTCTCAGCCCACGTATGTAGGTTGTGGAAGTTTGTGATACCGTCTCTGGTAAATTGAGACTCATCCGTTCAAAGAACTGCAAAACTTCATTCTTTTGGGCAAATCAATGGGTAGCAGCTCCTGCACTGGTGTGTGATGGTAGGGATGCAAGCGTTCTGCTTTTAAAACACTCCAAACTTTCCACTTAGAGGTGTTTAACTGCAATGCCAAGCGTCGGATACTGATTGATGGATCTGCAGTATTCTTTCATCGATCTGAACAGCGATTCTCGGCACATTATTTGCATTTACTCTACTTCTCCTAGCGCTGCCAGTTTCCCGAAACCTTCTGTAAACGTCTTGAAATACTCTCCTGTCAGTTGTCCGTCGATGAGGATATCTCTGATGATACAGCGATCGCGCCGCTTGTGTGTTTCCCTGACACTCTCCATAGATGAACATAATGTCTCCATATTCTTCATTGGAGTACTCAGGCATTTTGAAATTATTTTCTAAATTCTACCAATACCTTCTACTTTTAGCAATGTAACTGAAACTGATAACAATTTGAAGGTAGTTTTGCTTTTACAGGCTTTTTATTTTGTTAGGTACCCCATTAATAAAGGTAAAGTACTGTACCCAGTTTTAGCTACCACATTCAGGTATGTCATATTTAATTTTTGCGATATGTACTTTCGCCTATTACTTCCAAAATAGTAAAACGTAACTCATTTATATGTATGCAGGTTTAATAGGTAATAATATAGTACAAAAAAAAATTAAACTGACATTTTTATAATGGGTTTTCTGAGAAAAACTACATTAATCACGGAATTTTTAGAGTAGAAGTAGAAAAATTTATGTTTCGAAGTAAATATCTCAAGATCGGATGCAGTTACAATTTGAACTGCTACATCAAATGGAAGGTAATTCGATTCCCTAAAAAACAAGCTATACCACTTTGAATTGTGATTATTAGTTTTCAAGAAATAACGTTTTAAGTGAGTGAGGGTACAGGGCCGAACCACTTTTCTTGACCACCCTGTATCTCCACGGATATTGAAAATTAACCCTCCCTGTAGAACAATTTTCGTCTCAAAATATATCAAGAAATAACCCCTTACAAGGTGACGGACGGAGTACCGGACACCATGTATAGTTTCCAGTTCGTCGATTGTGGCTTCCTGTACGTTTCACATAAAATGATATTAAGATTCTACGTTGAATGTGATATGCCTGTGACGCATTAGAGACGTGCCAGTTGGAGGCAGGATCCGTCTGCATTTCCGTGGCTTCCATGTCGACGCGCACGGTAAGGGATTCTCGGCCTCTGCCTTGTCGACCCTGTGTGTGAATTGGCCTAAAATTTAGCACACCCTTCAGGTTGGCTAGGGTCGCCAGGGATTCCTAGTTGATCACCATTGTCACGACCCTCACGGCCCCTTTCGAGTCCTCCATCTTAACGATCTTCCAATTTTGTGTCAGAACAGATCTGGCGCATCGGTGGGCTTACTTGGTATCCTGGCTCTTGTTAGTGGCCGGCTTAGGATGTCTTCCATTGCCATAACCAACCTCTAACTTAGCTCCAGGCCAAACCTCACCTAGACCGGCAATTGCTTGTTTGAAAAGATCTGCCGATCTCTGGTCGGAGCAGATCACCAGCTTTACATGGCCCTGATGACACCCACCGTCGCGGTAGAAGGGGAAAGGACCAGGATGCTCCCTCTTAAGTTTGAGGAAACCATTCGCCATCTCGCTCTGCACCACTTTTCAGTTATTTGGAGTGATTCTACCGTCATAATCACTTCTGTCGATGACGGCCATCACACGGTAATCCTTCTGAATTTCGGGCTTTAACGATGCCGCGGAACTTGAGTTGCCCGTCTTGACCTTTTTTGCGGCCTTGGGAGACTCGTCCCGCGATCTGTGTTTCTTGGACATTTGACCTTTGCCGTAAGGATCCCACCCTTCGGTGGTAACCTTTAAAGCAGAATCAAAAGAGGCCCTTTGTCTGTCCGTCCACTGGTCTTCTGGTATGTTATCAAAGCGTTTCAGTTGTTTGGAAGGAGCGAGATGGCGTGGAGATTGGTTGCTACCAGTCCCTAGAAGTCCGATTGTGCCCGTACTTTTTGGGAGCTTAGCAGCTTCTTTTCCTCTGCTAGTTGGTGACCAAGGTATTAGAAGCTTGCCCTTTCACCCCCTTCGCAGAGAGTGAGGCTTGCGCTCCTTCTTGTATGAGCCAAGACCAAATCTAGTGTCCAAAATCTTAGCGGTGGTATTTAAACCGGGTCTGGTGATCATAGTCATCATTTGAAGGGCCGAGCCTGTCTGTTCGTTACCTCCTAACGGATTACTTGGAGATCTGGACTTAGATTGACCACGTGGATCGGGTTTGGAAGCCCAAGTCTTCGCGGATGTGATGCTTGGACCAGGTTTGTTGGCCAGATTCCTAGTGAGTACGTTGCTAGGACCAGGTTCGGTGTCCGCAGTGTGTGTTCAGTGCAGGCGTTAAAAAAGTGATATGTGCGGGGTGCAATATGAAAGATGTATTTTACTGGACATTTTAAATACTTACAATCTTTAAAATTGATTTCCAAAAGCGGTTTTTAAAAATGCACCGATTCTAGTAATTATTGATTATTTCATGTGCATGATTCAATTGAATTCCTGCGTTTTTTTTTTATAACGACGCTGTGATGAAAACAACTCTGAGCAAAAAAATTTGACAGGCTAGCACAAAATTATCATTGTCTCTCTTTCGTACCCGATGTTTGTCCTTCTCTTAACGAATTAGTCTGACACACAGGAACTTTACACACTACAGCCACTCCAATTATATACTACTACCTCCATGGTTATAGCTTGTTTTTTAGGAATCGAATCATCTTTTATTCGATTGTAACTATACCCGATATTGAGAAATTTATTTCGAAATATAAGTTTTTGCTATGTAGCTTAAATGTTCTGAAGATATAGTTCAATATTATTATAGTTAACACGTGTTTTAAGGACTTTTGTATGACAGCTACTCGAAGAAGTTTGCGGATGTTGCTAATTAATGAACTCAATCTTGCGTTTGATTTAAAACTAATTCCTGTGAAATTTTTCTTCCCGCTTTAACGCCTTCTAGAGTTATAGTATATTTTGTAACTTGCATACATTTTTGAAGGACTTTTGTAGACTGCTATATGAAGGCATTTAGCAAATACTAATGAATACGTGTTTAAAACCTCTTGTATGTTTAGTTCCCGAAAGAATAGAAGGGTATCGCATCGCCCATTAACGAACTTACCTTTTCCATTTTACAGGTGGTGACGAAATTTTAACTTCCTAGGTCAACGCGTTTTTAAGTTATTATGCAAAGAGATATTTTAATAGTTGCAGCTAAAAGGAAAAATATGTTTGAAATCGAGTGAATCCTTCCTTCAACTCCCATCTGAAAGTCCTTGAAAAAGGAAAATTTTGCCTTCGGTGATTTACCAAGTTCCAGATATTAAATTGAACACTGAAGGTATTGTATTTTACTTTATTTACTTTAGGAGTAACACCCAAATCAGAGTCCTTATTAAAGGACAAACTACATGCACAGTATTTCATCTAGAATATCATGCGAATTGCTTACCCCCGATCGTGACTGCAGTATGCTTATACTCTAGCTGTAATCTGAGAGTATTATACGTTAAATCCAGCTCAAAAGTTTGTAACGCATAGAACCGAGCCTCGGACGAAAAAACGTTATATATTTTTTTATGTTGAGATGTGGCCAAAATTCTAAAATCCGCTTGATGTCCGTCCGTTCGTCTGTCTCTCCGTATGCACGATAACTCAAGAACCTAGGATCTTGAAATTTTTAATCTGGATGTTTCGCGAATTTGTAAGGCTAAGTTTGTTAATGTGCAAAATCGTCCCACTTCTTCGGGTAGCTGTCATATAAAAAGTCCTTAAAACACGTGTTCAAGTATATTGACCAATAACTTAGGAACGACTTCGAAATTTTGTATACGTTGATTTTCCAATAGTCCCAGTTAATGGTATAAATATGGAAAAGTCCTTCGAGTAGCTGCCATACAAGAATTCTGTAAAAATGTCGTCACTCAATTTACAGAACTCACTATAACTCAAGAAACCTTTTAGACACGAAGTGTAAATTTTATACAAATTAGTTTGAATGGAAAATGAAGTTCGAGTTCATTAATCAGTAAAATTTCGTTACTCCTATTCACAAATATTAGCCAATAACTTCAGAACGATTTGCTACGACTTCGAAATTTTGTATGTGTTGATTTTTCAATAGTTGGAGCTAAAGGTATGATTATGAAGATAATCCCATTAGCCCTTCGTGTAACGAATCGGCTGACTACTTAGCTAAGCGGAGAGCCAACTCACCAATGATTGGCCCGGAACCATTCTGTGGAGTAGGTAAAGGTTTCATTAAGGATGGCATTTAAAAGTGGGTAAATCTTCAGGTGAAAGATTATTGGAACTCACTTTCAGGACTTAGAAAGTCAAATAAATTCCTGATTTTCTCAATTAAGAGAGCGTCGGAATTTCTTTCCTTAAATAGGTATAATGCAAGGGTTATAATGGGATATTTTTCAGGACACTATTGTCTTATTTATCACCTTAAAATCATCGGCATAGTATCACTAAACGCATGTCGATTCTGTGAAACCACATCTGAAACCACTGCATATATTCTGTGTGATTGTTATGCAGTTGCCAAATCAAGAAGGCAGACTCTCGGTGCATTTACTCTTACCTATGAAGACCTGTCGAAGACTCCCCTGAGTAAAATCATATCCTTTCTTAAGGGAATAGATATGACCTATGGAGTGGTTAAGAGCCAGGAACAGAGGACCACTTAGGTCGTGGTTCGAGAAGCAGAGAGACTTCTACAGGGTCTACCAACAAATAATAATAATCACGCTTATTCTAGAAAACGGCGGATTTTCTATTCCTGCAGATTCCCATTCACGGCACATGCGATTATTAAAAACGTTCGGAAACTGCTTTTCGACATACTTTAAAAACGTCTTTTTCGGGTATTTGAAACCATATTTTAAGGGAGAAAAATGTCGAAAATTCTAATACTGTAAATGTAAGAGATCAACCATCTC
This sequence comes from Beris morrisii, assembly GCA_951812415.1. Taxonomy (NCBI): domain Eukaryota; kingdom Metazoa; phylum Arthropoda; class Insecta; order Diptera; family Stratiomyidae; genus Beris; species Beris morrisii. The sequence continues at coordinate 102,411,795 of OX638311.1, read as the reverse complement.
AAATTTCTCTTTATTTATTGCCAATTACTTTCTGAAAAAAATTTAAAAACGCGATTATTTCATTGTGGATTTCAACTGTCAAATTTTCGAGAAATTGAATCGTTCCCGCGTTTTCAATAATTTAAGATTGGGGGTCCCGCCGGCGTGTTCCATACAAATAGCCTGTCATACAAATATCCTGTAAAAATATCTTCACTCAATTTATGGAACTCACTATACATCAAGTAATCGTTCAGCCACGAATACGGAATTTTGTACAAACTAGTTTTGAGTGAAAACAAAGTTCGATTTTACTAGTAATCAAATGATAGTCCTTAATACAGAACAAACTACATGAGCTCTCCTTTTTCTATTTTATCCCCAACTGCAATATAAATCGGAGTTCAGTATTTCATCTGGGGTATAATTGATATACATATATACGTAATGACATTAAATCACATATTTCTGATAATAATTTCAGTTATAAATTATGTTTTAAATGTTAATTCGTGCTATTTCGGCTATACGAGTGTGTGTAACTTACCACACACGGTAAGTAATGCTATTAATATATTCAGTTATTCATTTATGGCGTATCATGATTTCCATTAAACTATTGCAATTGGAAATAATTTTATAAAAAACAAGAAAAGTTTATTATTTTGCGATAGATTGAAGAAGCGAAAACTGGCATTAACGACTGCCTTCTGCCATTTATTTCCGGAAACTTACTTGTTGTACTGTACTACAATTTAATGTATTTATACTTTCTTTGAACTAGTTAAGGAGCATTAGCCTGATTTCCATAATCACGTCACTGCTTTCAAAGGACTAAATACACAGTATATGTAGAGAATATTGTAAGAAAAAGTATGTATGATTGCATGTTGGGTTTTACCTGTGTTTACTGATAAATGCCATGGCAACAATCGAATATGTGTTTTTTTTTCTAGAAAAATTGATTAACCTGGACTTCGTGCTGGTCAGTAACACAAGAGGTTAGTGCCGCAGTCAATGTCTCCATTTGTTGGTATTCCTTCACTCATTTTAGTAGTGGTTTCCCAAATAGCAATTAACTGGGCTAGGAATAATGTTATTCGTTTAATTGAATGCAGGGTTGTGTAGACTTCTAATATTGAAGTATGTAAATAAATTTTATTTGACATCACACATCAAAAATACTGGTATAGAAAAAAATTTGTTTACCGCTGATATTACAATAACAACAAAATACTGAGTTTTGAATATATGTAAATGAAAACATATCAATTTAGATACAGAGTAAATTATTTTCAAAGTAAGTATGTAGACATCACAAAAACGTATACCAGTTGCCTAACGTAAACTTTATTTACTTCGTCAGAGCTACGTCAAAACAAATTATATTCACGCTTATTCTGGAAAGCGGCGGATTTTTTACTCCCGCCGATTGTGGTTCACATTCGATTCCCATTCACGGCACATGCGATTCTTGAAAATGTTCGTAAACTGCGTTATCGACATACTTTAAAAACGTCTTTTCTGTGTATTTGAAACCATATTTTAAGGCAGAAAAATGTCGAAAATTCTAATACTGTAAATATGAGAGATGGACCATCTCAAATTTCTCTTTATTTATTGCCAATTACTTTCTGAAAAAAGTTTAAAAACGCGACTATTTCATTGCGGATTTCAACTGTCAAATTTGCGAGAAAGTGAATCGTTCACGCGTTTTCAATAATTTAAAATTGGTTGAATCGCAGTTTACTGTCCCGCCGGAGGGTTCCAGAATAAGAATATAATTATCTTCTCCCACAGATTATGAAGCAGAAATGCCATATCATTTGTGGAAAATATTTGACATGTGTAACTGACAGCTATCAACTGACATATCCTGGAAAGTTTGAGTACCGTAAACGTCAGCGGATGCAGTAGCTCGCAGCGTAAATCGGACCAGAGCCACATATAAAAAATAGAGTATAACATTTAAATATGAACCCCATATCTAAGACCGGTTTCACTCCTTTCAATAATAAGTAAAATTTTAGAAAAATTAATAATTAATCAACTTGAAGGAAATAGTATTCTAAGAACCATCACTTGTAGATTCTACAAATGAACTGATGTTTTTTAAATGACGTTACGCAGTACATCACTCATGTTCATGCAATAGAAGTATCTAGAATCAACGTGAAATATTTTTCATAGGCTTGAAAGAGTGCGCGCTTGTTTCATTCATATATGTATATACAGGGTGTTTGGTACTCCGTGCACGACCTTGTAAGGGGTTATTCCTTGATATATTTGGAGAAAAAAATTGTTCCACAGGGTGGGTCAATTTTCAATAACAGTGGAGATACAGGGTGGTTAAGAAAAGTGTTTTTGACCGGTACCCTTACTCACTTAAAATGTTATATCTTGAAAACGAATAATCACAAGGCAAAGTGTTATAACTCGTTTTTTAGGCAATCGAATTATCTTTCATTTGATGTAACAGTCTAAATTGTAACTGCACCCAATCTTGAGATATTTACTCGAAAACACCAATTTTTGCTACGTGAACCCTTAAAATTCAGTGATCAATGTAGTTTTTCTCAGAAAACCCCATTATAAACATGTCATTTTAATTTTATTTTTTTATGTGCCGTATTATTACCTACAAAAGCTGCATACATATGTATGAGTTACGATTAACATTTTGGAAGTAATACCACTGTGTTGGACAGGGTCCGAAGGAGCTGTTTCGTCATCGGAGGGCATAGACTCGTCAGAGGGTGTATCAAACCTAAATCTGAAACACCCTTACAGCTGGTGGCATTGCTTGGGATTATTCTATATAGGCGATGTTGAAACTAATTTCATTTTCGCGAATTATAATTTAAGTAAATTCTTGCCTTCGCCTCCTTATACTAAAGGTAGGTGGCACTGAAGATCACCCAATATTTCAACCAATTTGATGGAATTTTTGGTTGTTCGCTATGATATATGAAATTCAACGCTGAGAGCGCCGAATCAAATCCCGCCAACAGCAATTTTATTTTTTTTACCAATTTTTATAAGAATGAAATTTTTCATGGTGAGAAGCTACCATAGAAGCTTGTTGTTTTCCGGCGCCAGTACATTAAATATTATTTTTGTTTTTGTATTTACGTGAAATATTTTTCATCGGCTTAAAGGAGTGCGCGCTTGTTTCATTCATATATGTATGTGTTATTGTATTGTATTGTAAACGTAGCTTGCTAACATTTGACCTGATTTTGAATTGTACCACTTCTTCCGGGAGAAAAGTGGTATAAAAGGATACACAGTATGCGCTCGCTCTATATCTACCAACGACGTGCGACGAAATGACGACGACGAGCAATCATCAATACATTAGTATATCTTTTTTTCTTTTCACACATTCTTGCATATTATTATATATTTTACATTTTGAATTACACATTATCTAACATTTTAAGCTGTTTCTCCACTGCAGTGTCCTTTCACTTCACATGTACATATATACACAGTGCGACAAATAAGTTTCGAGACTGGTCATGGAAAACATCATTAAAAGAAAAAATCTGGATATTTTTCATTTTTTTTATTCAAAATATTATCCTCCAGTTACAGCGATTCAACAGTGATTCAAATGCGTTTTCTAGCTCATTTTGTGGAATTGCCTCTAGTGCTCGTGTTGAAGCTGTTTTGATGGTCGAAATGTCATTAAAAAACATCCTTTTAACTTCAATTTCAATTTCGGGACTAGAGAAAAATCGCATGTGGCCAAATCAGGTGAATAAGGTGGATGATTCAACACACAGACTTGATTCTGAGCCAAAAATTGACGAACAATAAGTGAGGTGTGACTCGGTGCATTATCCAGTTTCTGGATCACGATATTCGGGTCGAATACGACGGTTCTGGCCATCACACGCTTCAAAACTTCGAGATAAAATGCGCCAGTAATTGTTTGGTCCGTTGAAACGAATTTCCTGTGGACAATTCCTTTGCTATCGAAGAATTTAATGAGCATTGTTTGAGCAACATTTTAATATTTCAACATCGACAAAAAATTTGTTTTGGGAGAACTGTCATAACTTTGCTATCTATCAACCGATTTAAACAAAATTGGTATTACCGGGAAGAGGAGTGTCACAGCTTTCAAACGCCGGTCTGTAGACATAGATGGCCCTACTAGTCACTCAGATATGGTTCGAACTTATTTGTCGCACTGTGTATATATAATATATCCAGTACTTCCGGGAATGTGTCATTACGGTTTGCATGCACATGACTCTTCTTACACTTTTAGCGTGCTCACAATCGGTCCGAATTGCACGCACAATATTTCTTACAATTTGAATCGATGAATATAACGACCTCATGCAAATGAAATTTTGTTGCGCTTACAATACTGAGGATTTAGATGATATGCGCTCTGAGCACGACTGTACCTGTCAAATTGGACGCTAATTTTGAATTAAATTTTAATGCAAAACTGAGGCCGAGGTTCAAATTATGCTTTCTGCACTTTTAGCGCGCTTACAATCGGTCCGCTAAAAAAAATTCCGCTTCTGCTTTTATTGTGTCACAGCCTTTATTCAAACGGCGGTCTGAGTGAATGCGTTTGTGTGCACATGATCGGTCCGAATTAAATGTGACATAACCATGCCAACAATTCGGAGCGGCAGTATGCACTGTTACTGACGTAAACTCCGTCAGCGTAATTCGGAACGTGGCCTAATTCGAAAATTTAAATTGCGTTTTTCCTACCCGATTCTTTTTAAGTTATACAATTATAAAACGTATTATTCGGTACTTCCAATAACGAAATCCAAGAAAGTGCACAGGAACAATATGCTGCGAATATATAAAACTATGATAGTATACGAGCTGTGCTCTGCTATGGCAGCGAGACGTGGACATTAACGCGATTTCCGAGAAAGCAGTTAACGCATTCGAAAGAAAGGTCCTCCAAAGAATTTTGGGACCTGTGTAGGAAGGAACGGACTGGCGAATAAGATACAACCATGAGTTGTATCAACTCTATGAAGAGCCAGAAGCTTTAACCTTCATTAAGCTACGTAAACTGCAGTGGGCTGGCCATGTAGAGGGAATGGAATATAGAAGAATCCCCAAACGTGCTTTTAAATAACAACTTGCCCATAACTCGAGTATGTCCATTTGAACTTAAACATAGCCTCATATATCAGGGAAGGAAAGTGCTTAATTTTTATACTCTAGATAAAATCATATAGAGTATTATAAGTTTAATCCAGCCCAAAAGTTTGTAACGCATAGAACCAAGCCTCGGACGAAAAAAAGTTATATATTATTTTATGTTTATTTGTGGCCAAAAACCTCAAATCCGCTTGACGTCCGTCCGTCCGTCCGTCCGTCCGTCCGTCTGTCCGTTAGCACGATAACTCAAGAACGCCTTCACCTAAGATCTTGATATTTTGAATCTGGATGTTTGGTTGAATTTGTAAGGTTAAGTTCGTTAACGGGCAAAATCGTCCTACTCCTTCGGGTAGCTGCCATACAAAATGTCCTTAAAACACGTGTTCAAAAATATTGGTCGATAACTTCAGAAGGGTTTAAGGTACGACATTGAAATTTTGTATGTGTTATTTTTTCAATAGTTGGAGTTAAATATATGATTATGAAGAAAATCCTGTTAGTCCTTCGTGTAGCTGCCATACAAATATCCTGTCAAAATGTATTCACTTAATTTACGAAACTCACTATAACTCAAGTAATCTTTTAGCTACGAATTCGGAATTTTGTACAAGTTAGTTTTGAGTAAAAACAAAGTTTAGGTTTACTAATCAGCGAAATCATTTTACTCCTTCTGGTAGCTGCCATACAAAATGTCCTTAAGACACGTGTTCAAAAATATTTTTCGATAACTACGAAGTTGAAATTTTGTACACGTTCATTTTTAAATGGTTCCAAGGAAAAGGATAAATATGTAAGAAATCGAGTGAGTCCTTCGTGCACCTCCCATGTGAAAGTCCTTCAAAAAGGAAATTTTCTTTCGATGACTTACCCAGTTCAAGATATGAAATTAAACACTGAATATTTTCTTTTAGTTTTGAGTAGCAATCTAATGGCAGTCCTTAATAAAGGACATACAACATGCACACACATAATTCTACTTTATCCCCAACTACAATATAAATCGGAGTTCAGTATTCATCTAGAGTATTATACGATTGGCTTGCAGCCGATCGTGACTGCAGTATGTTTTTTAAACACGTTAGCTCTACGATACAAATTTTCCGAAAAACAGTGTAATATTGAAGATTTTTTTACGTTGCATCATCATTCCAGAATTAAAAGGTCAACAGTAAGCAATCATATCTGACGTATTTTTCAAATCTGCTATTACACATATTTAATTTTTTTCCGCAATGTGGAGGGAGGGGCGGATTAACCCCCCGAATGCACCCGTAAAATAGTAATAATCATAAATAATAGTAGGATTTATCGTAGCCATATAAAATACAGATTCAAATACTCATACATACGTTAGAATTTCATACTCCAAAGAATGAAATTAAATTTTAAAACAATTTTATAGCTAAATAATTACATGAGTCAAAAATCTATGAGCGTTCTGCAGAAATTTGACAAAAATGCAAGCTTAAAATTTAAATTGCAATACGTAAAAATAAAAGTTTCAAAAAAGTTAATAATAAATGTGTATAACAACAAAGAGCATAGCTAATAAGGAAAAAAAAATTTTAGATTGGTAAAGATTATAGATTAAATTTTATCTTACAAATTCGTTAATTTTGAGGTCCTAATGAAAATTCTTACTTTTTGACCCCGAAACATACGTCTCCACGGCACACTCAATTTGGTTCCTCTTTCTTGATATATGTGTGTAATTAAATTTATACATATATACAAAATAAATTGTTACTGAAGATTATAGGCCACACGGGTCTGGAAATATAATATGTACCTTGTAGAACCTCTATAATAGTGATCACCCAAGGGACTATGCAAAACTGGTCACTTTATTCGATTGGTCAGATTATAAAAATAATTTAACAAATAAAATCCGTATCAGATTTACATCGGGACCGTAAAAAAATGGCAACTTTAGGCAAGTGGTCAAGATAGGAAGGTGGTCACTTCTTCAGGTTCTACTGTATTTAAAAAAAAAATTTAATCGGATTTTAAGCGAATACCGCAATTTCTTCTAAAATTAAGCAGCATTCCAACATCTCAAACTAATGATTTACATTATGACCTATAAATGAACAAATTTGTTAAAAACAAAATATTGTTAGGTCAGGTCCTAATTTTCTATCCCAGGGAGATAGATGATTACAATAAAAACTATTTTCACGGAATATCTCGAATACTAGGCATCCTGAAAATGTGAACCGAAGACATAATGCTAATATAATATAGTAAGTTTGAACCGGGATAACTACACCTAATCTGTGAAAATATATTTTTTGAAAATGATAATCGACTAACAAATATCAAATTTGAAAAATATTCATCTTTCCATCTTCTACTAGCCACTTTTTTGCTTATAAATTATTTAGTTTTTAAATACCATTTTTGGGCATTGCCCTATACTCTTCTGATAAACTATCACTGCTTCAATTATCTTTTTTCTAGCCTACAGCCTCAGTGTTTATACGCTTAATGCGCTTATCCACGTATCGATCCATTATCTTGAAAATTGTATTAGATTTAATTATGGTTCAATGTATTTTATATGTACACCCCGCAGAAGCCGAGAAAATTATAAAAATATATATATATATATAATGTAAAATTTTTGAAAAATTTTTTTCAATTACAATTTCTACACGAAATTTACTTGTGGATCATATATTCAAACTTATAATCAAAAACAAAAAAAAAATGGATATTATTTTTTCCGACGTCATCGTACGTTCTCTAGTATACGATGGTCGGATTTTTTTACACAAAATAAGACTGTAATAACTATTTGGGAAAAAATTGTGTCTGAAGCTATGATAATATCTTAACAATCTATTGGTGTTTGAACTTTTATGATAATTACTAACTAAAGCTAGTATTACACTGTTTGACCAAGTGGTCAAATTGCAGTAATAAGCAATGCGGATATTGCGGATATTGCGAGAATAATTTGAATTCGCTATTTCGCATTGCTTATTACTGCAATTTGACCACATGTTTGACCAATTGGTCAAACTGCAGTAATAAGCAATGTGAAATAACGAATTTGACCGAGCAGATACTTTGAGATTAATTCGAATTTGCTATTTCGCATTGCTTATTACTGCAATTTGACCGCTTGGTGAAACAGTGTAATACTAGCTTTAGTTAGTAATTATCATAAAAGTTCAAACACCAATAGATTGTTAAGATATTATCATAAACTTTAAGAAACTGTAAACTGCCTGTAGCTAATCATGTTAGGAAAATTTGAAGCGAACCTTAGAGTATTTTATTGCAATAAGGGCGATTCTAAGAAGAGTGTAATGCCCGAAATCTCGCGATTCAGAGAATTGTATTTACATTGCATTAATAGATTTAGTTTGACATTTATTATTACTTATTTTTGAATTATTTAGCAGCAAACTGTTGTTTTAACTTATTATGTAAGATTTTACCATTTTCAGTAATGGAAATTTGTCCTTCATGAGTAGAAATCAAAAAATTAAACTATTTAATTCCAAACTTTGCATTTCGAGCAAGTAATTTGAAAAATTTATTTGAAATACGGATATGTGACAGTAAATATTGTTGTGAAATGAGAACGTGGTGAAATATAAATTTCAGGATTTTAAAGGACAGTTTCGATAGAAATTTTGGCATAATCTCACAATTTGGAAATATCAGTCCTGTGTGGAGAATCCATTAGATTTCCTATAGATTTACGAAATCTATAGAAACATGGCATTAGCCGCCGTATAGAAATGAGTTTTAAACTATAATAACAGGCAAGGTTTTTTCTCTGTACTTTTCCCTGGCAAATTATTATATATTTTCTATTGTTTTTCCACATTGCTAAAATTATTACAACTTAGCTGTTAAGATGAGAAGTCTAATCTCTAAAACATGTTTGCTCTGTTCATGCACATTGAATTATTATAAACAAATATTGTTTTAGTTTGAGTATAAACTAGGTATAAGTAATAAGCAAAATGTATTTTCTTATTATTTGATTGTAGAAAGATTTTTTTATTTTTAACATAAGTTTTCACTCTATGTTTATAGTTTCTAAAATCTATTTTATTTTTTAAACTTGATATCTAATTAATTTTTGATGTCGTAAATCATATTGACTCTCTTTAACCTTAAATAGACATTTTGAATCCGGAGACGAAAGTTAGATGGGAAATCGCTTTATTAGTCGACACTAAATTTGTGTATGGCTCCGTAGTCATTCATTTCAACGTTATATTTAATTGTACTGTGCATTGCCGAGCTAATAATTAAAATTATAGTAATCTTTGAATCCATCTTAAAATATACTTTCAACTTATTGAAGGTATATACAATTTTTAAGTAATAAATAAATCGCTGTAAAATTGAACACAGCATAAGTAAAATACAAATACGAAAGTGTGTGGACATCCCTCCAAAATTACCATAGAAAACTGTTGAAAGAAAGGCCACCATACGAATATCGGAATGAACTTTGTGTGCGATATAACGATTACAAGTCGAGTACCTATTTAGGCCGTCAGTTTCTTGACACGTTCCTTTGAATTCGGACTTTTCAGGTTCTTAGTGGTCAATTAAGTTCCATTTAATCCTTCTTTATTAAAAGTTTCTGTGGGATATTTCAAAATGGAATTAACGACTAGTTTAACGAAAATAATATTATTTGTTTTAAATTTTCTGTTTGCGGTAAGTTTTTAAACACAGTTTTAAAGTTTTTCTGTCTTAAAATCGTTCTCTTTTTTTCACTAGTTTTGTAGTGACTGAATATAAAAGCATATGCATAGAGAAAAAATTTGTGTCACGCTAAATTGGTTATTTAATTTCAATATTAATTGTAGCAATTATATATTTATATCTACAATTTTTTTAACATCTTACTTTATTTTGCTAGCACATATTTTAAATAATCTGAATTCCCCATTAATATCCAATCTGAAATTTCTGGTTTCTCTTCATCATCGCAAAATGTGCACGCAGTTAGTTTGGATTAATTAGTTTTCTACATTTTGATTGATGTCAACCCCTTCCTAAAAAAATTGTTTAGTGGCTGATTGCTTTATAACTTATTAAGGCAGCACTCAGTTTTACTTCATTATTTGTTTTTTATTGTTATTTCGATTTCATACCAATTTGTTCGAATTTATTATAAAAATCAATTTTGAACAATGCAATTTTCGGCGTATAAAACAATGCGAATGTAATTTACAAGTTGAAAAATATTGTTAAATAAAATAAGTAAGTGCAGTAACAACCAATGCAAACTATAGATTTGAATTTTAGTGTTATCCAAGGTGTAGTGTGTGAAAACGCTAGAAAGTATTATACATTAAAACCAGTTTGAAGAATGGGTTTTAAGGCTTTACTGTAGCTTTTATACTTGTCATTTATATTTTGATATAAGTTCCAAATTTCAACTTGTGGTGTTTGTCGTTGCTGGTAAATCTAATTTTTAATTATTTTAATCATTCCTTGATTCACTCACGTAAATCCCGAAAGAGATCAACTGAATCTACCTCTTGTGATAAAATGTTATGGTATCGAATATGAGAAAAAATATGTTTCTTCAGTTAATTTCTTTCTAGTTCCGATTGACCTCCTTCTGCGGCATAGCGCAATAGTATCACTCCTCTGAGGCATATGGCTAGATGGGTTTCAAAACCTTACTTCTTAATAAACCATTTTTAAAAGTTTATGTATACTTTAGGTATAATTGTTCGAATTATTTATTTTGTTTGAAACGCATTCGCATGAAAAGTCATGCGAGCAACTGCAATAATAGGTTATTGAATTGGAAATTAAGAATCATCTGTTTCCTACTTTTACTTAGTTTGACAAGTGCTACTACACTCTCTAAAAAATCAATTTTCTTAAATACCGTCCTCAAAATATTGCGCACATTTAACACTTTCGATTGCGAATATAACTACAATACTTGGCGTTAAAATTCAATACATCTTGGATGGAGTTCAATGAGCACTTCAGTTGGAATTATCACTATTATTTTCTTCCAACTCTGATATAATTAATGGGGCTCTGATTTTTGATTTTCTGTTTTGCAAACACCTCTTTTGCACTAAGTTGAGTTGCTACATTGGGAAATGAAAATAAAAGGTCTTCGGTGGCGCAGTGCTACTATTATACTATTTCTACTTCAAATATTATTATTTTATTTACTTACTTAATAAAGCCATTGACTTTTGGTAGGAATCGAACCCGCGCGTAGACACTGCGTCACCGAAGGCCTTTCATTTTCATTTGCCCACTTGACTTAGTGCAGTGCAAATTAACTCCATATCCGAGTTGCCAGAAAATAATAATGATAACTTAATTATGAAGAAGATTTGTCATTTTGACAGTTTAAGCACCATAAGACCTATGATTTTAAATCGGGCGACAGTTTAGTTGAATGGCTGATGGCTCTGCAGTTATATGCAAGCGCGTACACCAACCGATTCGAATCGTTCAAAATACAAAATTGTATTATATAATATATGCAAAGCAAATTTGTTTCTACGGAATAGTTGTACTACTCTCGGACGAAAGTTCTATATGCACAGCAACTTATGACCATCCCCAACAACTTAAAAATCGTTTACAACCGATTTTCTCGCTACATTTGATCGTACCGTGTGTACTCGTATGTTATTCATGAGACACAACTAAATGCGGCAATCTGTCTGGCGTGACTCAAGATATAGAGAAGATAGTTTTAGTATAAAATCTGCCCTGTATACTTTATGATTTTTGCGCAATAATAAGGCCGAGTAGTTTGAACAATATGCGCATGATTATCGACTAAGTAAATCAGTTAGACAGAGTAAAAAAAAGGTGTCGGGTCCAACAAAAAGGGATGATATTCACAGAGTCGGTTTTCTTTCTATTAATATTTCCACTTACGCTTGTATATAAATTTGTGATATTTCCACTTACTCTTGTATACAAATTTGTGATATTCATTTTCCCAAGAAACTCGACAATCGCTCGTCGTATGGCAAAAAGATGATGTGCAAAGTTTACTTTTTAGTGGCTTTTAATCTGGAAAATTTGGGGGGTGATATTTCTCCGAGCCGGATAAACTGTCAGCTGTCCTGGAGGCAAAGTTTCGTATACTATACGACGGAACGGCACTGTACAAAGGTCATATAAACAAAGACTTTTTCAATAATTTTGTACATTCTGTCTCTATCTTACACATGGACTTGCATTTCCGTACAAAATGTATTGAGTTTCCACGACTTTTCAACGAGCATGTTTTGCCTGTTAGGTGCAAATACCTGCTACAAATTGAATTTACTAGTCATTACTGCTGAATCGCGTGGCGCCATCTGTGAAAATGCTGGACATTTAAATAAGCTTTAAAAGCGCAAAACTGATCCAACTATGATCCCATTATAATTTTGGATCATCTCTTTGTTGTTGTTTTCAATGTAAAACGAATGATTTTGATCTTGATCCAGTTGAAAAAAACACAGCTTATGTCATTGCATGTACTTTTTTGTTTTTAGGCTCTCCTGAAAAGTAGTGCTTTTTCAACTTTCGGTACACGTTTCTCAGTAACCACACACAGTAGCGTTTTAATTTTTTTTGTGGTAATATTGACTAGCTTCACACATGAGCAAATTAAAATATCTCATGAAAAACTATCATTTTTTCAAATATGAAAGAAGAAAAGCAGTAAAAAATTTTATTCATTCCCTTTTTCTTAAATATCTCGACTTTTATTGAACATTTTTTAATTTACTCATGTACTAAGCTTTTAAATACACTAAGCAATAAGTGTGCAAAATCTGACTGTTGTGAGTTAAGTGGAAGCTAAGATTCAGGTACCGAAACATAACGCGTTTCACCATACAAAATGTATGGGAGCTAGAAATTTGCAACGACCCCCTTAAAAAATTCTTACCCTCTCCACTCCCATGCTCCACCTTCCCCTTCAAAAATGTTACTTTCAGCAAACTTTGTTTACCAACCTTTATACGGAAACCATATTTTATTTCTCTAGTCAATTGCTTCGTGATCTATCGTAATCTAAAGTTTAGCATATACACATTAGCATATACACACTTTAATCGCGTGTACTGCCATCTGGTGGTATTAATTTCAAACGGAGATTCTGTGCATAATGACGTCATCGACGTCTGACTTGAAAATGATCAATGAAATTATAAATTCATCTGAGCTTTTACCAGTTTTCACGCATACACATGCGTGAAATGTATGATGAGTATCTAGAAAGCTCTCATGTACACAGCATACAGATGTGTGCAGTAAAGAACGTCCGGTCGGTGCTTGGGGTTTTGAACCCGACAAGCACATTCGACCGAATGTCCTGATATGATTTCTGTCCCATTAAACTATTTAGCCGGGGTTCAAACAGGGTTCTTAATTCCTCAGCTCTAATTTTCTCGGAAATTCTCAACGAAGATCACTATCAGATGAAATGCAGATCAGCCCTTTGAAGGTGACTATCATTTATACACGGACGCTCCTAAGACGATAGCAGGTACAGGAGTTGAAGTATTCTTACCGGACTCTGAATATGCCAACATGGTTCATCTAAGTTGGACTTGGTCATACGGGTATTTCTTCCCCGTAAATGTCGGATTACAGCGGACCCATTGGCGTTCCATGTTTAACTAAAATAGCACATTATTAACCAATCAGAACATTCGAAAAAATCATAAAGTTTGTTGTGTTTCATGTGTAAGATTATACGAGATACGAAATGCTGTGAAAGCTCGTTCTTGACAGATTTTTTAATTGCTTCTGTGGTGTGCATACAATCTCAGCAAACATAACGATTCGAGATCAATTCATTATCAAATCGCGAAAGGGAACTATGATTTCGATATAGAACCGAGTTCGGTATCGGTATTGAGAAAAAAGGAATGCATTTCTCGACAAGAAAATCAGATTTTATATCGAATCGTAAGAATTGGTATTTTTGTGTAAGTACCTTATGTATTCGAAATTGGTACGAAATCATTTCGATGTATGTACTACAGTGCCGCTGTGAGATATGCTCGAAGGATAGCATTATGCAACTATAAGTAGGTAATGCCAAAAATTTAAAAATAAAATATTAGTACGAAATTATGAAATATGTTTAATATCAAGGTTATAAGTATGTATATTAAAATAAACATTTTAGTAAGATTACTTTTGAAAGCCGCTAATATCCTAAGGGATTTTACGGGTTTCTTTTCCTTGGTTCCCATCCTGGAAAATTCTTTTTCCATTTCGACTAAAAAAAATTGTTGAAACCCAAAATAGATATTCACTATGTAATTGCATTTCACTTCACTGACACAAATGCTTTGCTATCTTCATTGACCGAGTCTTCCCATCATTTGCGTGGTTTGCCTACTGCCCTGTCCACTCGCTTTGCCTTTAAGAGCATGTTTGGGGATTCTTCTATATTCCATTTCCTCTACATGGCCAGCCCACTGCAGTTTACGTAGCTTGATGAACGTTGTGCTGTGCTACGTTGTGCTCTGGCTCTTCATAGAGTTGATACAACTCATGGTTGTATCTTATTCACCAGTCCGTTCCTTCCTTCACAGGTCCCAAAATACTTCGGAGGATCTTTCTTTCGAATGCCTTAAGTACTTTTTCGAAGGCTGGCGTTAATGTCCACGTCTCGCTGCCATAACAGAGCACAGCTCGTATATTAGTTTTATATATTCGCAGCTTATTGTTCCTGTGCACTTTCTTGGATTCCATTATTGGAAGTATCGAATAATATGTTTTATTTGCTAGCATGATCGGTCGATTGATTTCGTCCGTTTCATTGCCTTTTTTTGCTAGATTAGCTCCAAGATATATGAAGTTCTTCACACTCTCCAAATTATACTCCGCAATTGTTACATTGTGTGTGATTGGCGTTCTTTTTCTTGTTTATGTCATTACTTTTGTTTTGCTTTCGTTAAAGCGCAACCCGACTTCTTTTGCACGAGGGAAGGATCTTGCGAGGATGTTTATATCGTCAGCGTATGCTACTAGTAGTGTGGACTTGAATAGTATGTATCCCATTGGTGTTGACTGGGGTTTTTCGAATAACATACTAATGCCAAGTTGAAAAGCATGGGGGCCAGACCATCTCCTTGCTTTAAACCACATTCCGTTCGGAAGCTGGTTGTGGAATCGGTTTCTTACTTGGGATTCAGTGTTCGTCATTGTAAGTCTTGTTAGTCGGATTAGTTTTGGTGGAATTCCAAAATCTAGCATGATTTGGTACAGTACCCTCCTGTCGATACTGTCGTATACTTGTTTAAATTAAAATCTACGAAGATTTGGTGCACATCTGTATTATATTCCCAGCATTTCTCAAGCACCCCTTTCACCGAGAATATCTGGTCTGTCCTAGATCGTCCGGTTCTAAATCCACCTTAGTATTCGCCAATTGTTTCGTTAATATAGGCGGGCTTAAGACGACATTCAATTGTTTTTGTCAGTATTTTGTTGAACGTACACAACAATGATATTCCTCTGTAGTTCTCACAGCAGAGTTTGTCTCCTTTCTTGTAAATTAGACATATGATGCTTTTTCGCCAATCGTCGGGTATATTTTTCTCTGTCCAAATTTTGCATATCATCTTGTCTGTGTATCTATATGATCGTTCACGAGAAGTTATTTCTATGAAACTGGCTGTCCTAATTCACTGCGCTTCTCTTTACACTGTTTAGCACTGTAGTGGAGATATCACTCTGCAGTAAGTTTTCATGTGTTTACCGGGGTCTAAGTATTGCTGCATACTGTTACGTAGTTGACGACGTGAACGCAATATAAGCCATTCAGGATATTGCACTTTCTCTGAAATATGCTTCTATTATCGCAATTTTAATGTTCTCGATTATGAACGTCCATTCGCAGGTTCTTTCTAACCTTAGAGTCACTGTTCTTTCTCTCTCTCCGAATGTTTCAATTTCCTTGAGTTCGCATAAAAGTATTAACACGCCCGCGTCTGTGTTGATTAGAAGTCACGCTGTAACAAGTTTCTCCTTCAGTATCTGCATTTTAGGTGTCTGTTCATCCTTTATTAAAACGATGCCATCCACTTTGATGTTTTGACGTCATATGAACAACTTCGGACATTGCTGAAGAGATGTAAGATATTCCGATTCCGATTCCGCAAAAACCTTGGATCATCTGCTGCAATAGTTCCCATCTATTCAAGTATGTTGAATTCACTGGTATAAGGCTTCGGCACGCTGGTTAGTGAACGACCGATTAGAAAATGACCTGGTGAGAAATAACCAATGTCCTGAGCAGTTAGTGTGCAAATAGGTCTTGAGTTTAATATTTCCTCTATTTGGATCAGCAATGTATTGTATTCTTCTAAGTCAAAGATAATTGCCCTATTCCCTATAAACCAAACATCGATGAAGAGGCGATGAAGAGGCAGCGAACAGTTTCGAAACTTGTCGCTGAAAATAGATTATCAGTTGGGAACAAGTTCAGCTATGTACTTGCTATCTGTGAATACGTGTGAGATATTCGCATTTCTTTCTTGCTCATACTGAAATGCATCCGACCATCTCATCCGCACTCTTCGACATAACAGATCTCCTATCGCGCATTGTATTTTAAATTGGAATGAGCAAGAACGAGATAGCAATACGTGCACTCAGTGAACAGTGAGTTTGAAGTCAGTATGAAGTAGAGCCTACTGGTCATCGATGAGTGGTAAATCTGAATTGCATACGAAGTCCATCTGAACGATCATCGAGGATCGGTAGAATGGATTTACATATAAATTGTGTTCTACTGCTCATCGAATAATGGAGGGATGAAATTGCATAAGAACTATGTTGCATGTGGTACCTTCCCGTTATTCTTTGCCGGTCGACACTGCATCGATCCTCGGCGTCGGGTTATGGCGCCGAATGTAATTTTGTTGTTCGTCGACTAGTGCAATCGAAACACGACTTCCATTGCACGAGCCGACAGAGTTATTTGTTCCGTGATCAGTTTCGTGTAGAGTTTCACGAACTGAACAGTTGAACGTCTAAGTTTGTTATGGCATTTGCAGGTCGAGTAGATACGCACTTGATAATCGGATGTATAAGCATTCGGCGATTATACTTTAGTCTTTTTCACTCACTAAAGGTGGAAGAGGTCGGCATGTTTAACATACTTGAGGAAAAGTTGGTGAAATGTTTACTTTTCGATTTAACCTTCAATATCGTCACGAACACAAGCGCGCGTGCTAACATGGTAGTAGTTTGTACATAAGGACCCATGAATTTTTCGTGTTTTTGGTTTATAGAGAATTACTTGTTTTAAATGGCACTGGCTTCGCAAATATCACCAAAACGGGGGGTTCCTTGTAGTGTGCAAGTAGCGCGGTGAAATTCGTCTAACTTTCTTGCCGCGCTAACGAAGTTTGTGCCGTTGTCGGTATACATGTTTGCACAGATTCCTCTTCTTGATACAAAACGACGCAAAGCAGCTAGGTGTCTGTGTACAGGTCGCTAACCATTTCTAAATGTATTGCCCTAGTAATGAAGTTTTTGCATCTCGTCCATTACAATTGCGAATTCCGTGTTAAAAAAGGGATGAGAGCGTTAAACTCACAGAGCTACTGGAGACGACAAGCCACCGGTTTTGTATAAAGCGCTTTGAAGCCAAAAACACGATGGGAAGTGAGACAAAACAGGGTCGTTGTTGTTGTTTTAGCGTGAGAGTGAGTGAGACAGAACAGGTTCGTTATGTTAATTGTTGTTGTTTTTGCGTGCAAGTGAATGCAACGACGTCCGCCTTCAACTCAATCGCTGCTTGTCATCTCCAGTATTTATATCTATATGGTTCAACTCGATATTTCGGTAGTTGCCCCATTGGTTGTTGAGACGCATGTTTTTGCCGAAAACAGCAGATATAATTTGAACCCCTTGCTTGACTACGGATCGGCAGTTAGTAATCCACCTGTGTTGACGGAGAATTATAAATTTTAAATATTTAATTTGCATTTCTTGAACGATAGTTTTAGTAATACGATGAAATTGAGATAATATAATAGGATATTTGAAGTGTGTATATAGGCTTAATATGGCAATATGACCGCATACTCTGAGAAATTTATTGTCTTGTCTATACATAGCTAGTTGATGTATTTTATATAGCATTTATTTTGGACGTGGCTCACTATGCATACTTTTGCTGCTGCTAGTTCTGGATCTGTTAATTACATACGTTTATGTCGTTTGTTTCATGAGCATCGGTAAGAGAAGGGCTCCACATAGATTCCAACCTGGGAATATATATATTGTTACGTGCAAGCCTGGCCACCGCGCAACTCGATCGATTACGAATAAGGGAAACAGCAACAACCGAATACCTAGTTGCAAAGTTACCCAATCAAAAGCCTAGTTGAAGTATATAAGGAAGCGAAACAACACGATTGTACCTCAGTTCTAATCGAATGTACTAGAACAGCGTAGAAGATCAAACTCGAAAGATCTCAAGCTCACTAAAACCCTCTACACACACCACCGAACGAAGATTCAAAAATAGTCTCGACTACAGACAAGTAGTATAAAAACCGGTGAAGCTTTCAGCGAGGGACATAGTAATTTTTATTACGTCGACTGTGACAGCCAGCGTGTATACGCTACCGTGTTGGTAGAAAGCGAAAGTGATCGAGTCAAGCGAAATATATAAGCGGGCAGTGTTTCCATATAGTGCGAATTATTGTGCGAATAGAATTAAAGTGCGAATAATTAATAAACACTTATTTTGATTTTAAACGAATTGTGTTTTACTTGAATTCCCGGCGAACCCCTAGCTCGCAACAATATTGTTTTGACAGGAACGACTTTACACTTGGCGATAAGTAGATTAGTTGAAACGATGTCCATTACACTAACTGTTGTGATGCATCTGAAAACCATGTAGTTCAATAAGTTGATTCTCTGCAGATTGTACCCAACGAGGAATTCGAAGGTTATCAATGCTATTGAGATATTGTATGAATTTGTTTCACTCTTTTATGACTTCAAGTGGTAAAGGGCTATCCACTATCCACTCCAATTCGAACAGCCATTAACTTTGCATGAGTATCTTCTCCTGTATGACGACTTGTGCGATATACCCTAAAGGGTCAAAAATCGTTTGAAAGTAAAGTTGTTAAGTAACATCCGCATCAAATGTTTGGTATTAACGAATCGCTTCCCTTAGTTGAATTAATACGCCACGAGCCACGCATTCGCCCCGATAAATATTGGAGCTGAACATATATTAATAATTGAAATTTTACTCTTTGCAATTTTTCAGACGCATCTTTTGCGAAATTCTTAGCGTATAGTTACTTGTTTGCCATATATCCAGTTATGAAACTTATTACATGCAAAACATGTTTCTAATATTTCTTTCACAATTTGGGCATATCTTTTTCCAACATCCGTTAAGCTTTTGGATGCAAACGCAATTATTATTATTATTATTATTATTATTTAATAATCAGGAAGGCAGCTTTCGCTGATACACCTGATATCACAAAGTACAATATTACTACAATTGTTGTGTTATCCAAAACAAAAAAAAATATTAATAAGAAAAGTAGAATGTATGTAACTAAAATTAGTGCAAGAGTAGAAGTATCAAAATTAATAATGAAGAAAACAAGAAAACAGTACAAAATAAAAGTTAATTCTTAATTCAGCCAAAATTGAAATGTCTATCTACTTTGATTTTAAAATCCAACACTGAAGTAGCGCCCATAACGTCCACAGGAAGAGAATTCCAGCCATAAACTACTCTGTTCGGTAGAAAGTTCCGAAAAGGGTTCGTGCTCGTGCTCACTATACATTTGCTCAGTTTGTCGAAATGTCCTCTAAGGTGAGGATTCCTGTTGCGCGTGAATAGATTCTGTAGTTCAGGGCAGTTGAAATGACCGTTTAAAATGTTGAAGGTCTCTATAAGGTCACCTCTTATCCGTCGTTGCTCCAAAGTTGGAAGTCGTAAGCGTACCAGTTAAATTTCCAAGCAGCGGATTTCCAAAAAGTTTCGTATCATCATCATCGAACAAACATGAGCTGCATGCTAGGATGTTAGGTATTTCAGCGGTATAAATTATAAAAAGAGTGGACCTAAAACTGATCCCCGAGGCACACCACTAAGTACTTCATACGAACTTGAACATGAATCTCCGATTCGAAATTGAAAATATCGATCTGTGATGAATTCCTTAATCCAATCCTAAAGGTGTCCACGGCTTAAATAGGAGTCTTTTGAAGGGAACTCTGTCGAAGGCCTTTTCAAAATCTAAGTAAACTACATCAGTTGGTTGTTTTCCATCAAAGCGCCGCATCCAATCATTCATAGTTGTAAGAAGATTCGATACTATTGATCTTCCGGAGCAAAAGCCGTGTTGACAGTCAGATATAATGTTACCGTCGCTGATGTAGTTCCGAACCTCTTGGGCGATTATTCTTTCTATTGTCTTACATACGACAGATGTGAGCGATATTGGACGGTAGTTGGCACAAACCATCTTATCACCTTTTTTGAAAATTGGAGTAACCTTGGCAATCTTCCAGTCGCTTGGTAAAACTCCGGACAAGAACGACTTTTGCGTTATCGCGGTGACAGTACAAGCAAGAACATTAGAGCATCTTTTCAATATGATTGGAGGTATTTCATCTGGACCGGCAGCAGAATTCTCATTTAGGTTTGCCAATGATTTTCGTACTAGTTCCTCGTTGAACTTAATAGTCTCCAGCGTATGTGTCGTGCGGGCGATTACTTTAATTGCGGGCATTCTTCCTTCCGGTTCATCCACGTATATTGTCTTAAAGTAAGATGCAAATTCATCGGCGATTTCCTGAGGATACGTAATTAGTTCATCTAAATGCATCGAGCGCAAAGTAGTTGGAGTGGTTACACTAGATGATATTTGTTTCCGCATATAGTTGTAGAAAGCTTTGAATACAATTTTAACTTCATAGTCCCTTATGGCTTGTTTCCTAGCTGTATTTATTTTATTGTTGAGATTCATATATTTTTTGTAATATGTTTCATTATGTGTTTTCCTGTGTTTAGACCAAAGCTTCGACTTCTCCTTAATCAGTGTAAGCAATGGCGGAGTTATCCATGGTTTTGAAAAATCCTTGCGCATTTTTACTAAAGGAGTGAACAAATGTACTGTTTGCATTAAAGTGGCTTTAAAACTGATCCACATCTTCTCGGTCGTGCCATGTTCGCTAGTAGCAGAAGACAGATTCAGCAATAAGGCATCGTTGATGGCATTGAAATCCGCCTTTCAATAGTTCCAACGATACCAATTCTGTGTTTGAATATTCGATGCAGCCTGAAATTGCATATTACATAATAACACAACATGGTCACTTTTTCCTACTGGTGGCAAATAGTCTATCCCAGATATCAATTCGGTGTCGTTTGTTAATACTAGGTCCAATAGCGAGGGTGTGTTGCCATCCTGATATCTGGTTGGCTCTCGAACTAGTTGGTGCACGTTACTGTTATTAACCATAGTCTCAAACTCTTGACTAGGACTATTCCCCGTGCTTAATATACAGTCCCTGGCCATATTATTAGACGCACCCAGAAATTTTTTAAAATTTTACCTTTACGGAGTAAAATTAAGACTTTCTGCAGAAGGACTCTACTAAAATAAATATTTTTCCATTTTGCAGGCTATTAGGTAAATAAAACTCATAACTGCAATAAAATTTTGTAGGACATGTATTTTTTTAAAAATATATAATGAAGCAAGAAAAAAAACTCGCAGATTTTTTGTATGCTTAATATTTAGTATTTCCTCCTTTAGCAGCAATTAAAGCCTGTATTCTCCTCGGCATACTGTTTATTCATGACTATGGTTTCAAACATCTATTATTTCTTCTATCAGCCGGGTTTTGTTGTAATGACCTCCTTCGCTACCTCTCTTTTGATTAGTGCCCAGAAATTCTGAATTGGATTCATGCCTGGCCAATCCAAAAGGGGAATATTTTCTTCGCTCAGAAAAGTTTTGACAGACCTTGCCGTGTGGCAGGGAATACCATCCTGTATGAAGATAAAATTATCTCCACTTGGAAACCACTCCCTCAACTGAGGAAGCAATTTTGTCTAGAGGACATCTTTGTATTGGTCTTGTTTTATTGTACCCTTTACAATGTACAGACGTCCAGTTCATTTTGCAGAGATGACTGACCAAATCATCACCTTTGTAGGGTGCTTCACTGCTGGTTTCACGCAGTCTGGATGAAATCTCTCACCTGGACGCCTTCTGACGTATTGCGCTTTATTGGCAAGATTTTCGAAAGTGCTTTCATTGCTGAAGCACACCTGAAATAATATTCATTACGACGAAAATTTACGTAATTTTAATTAAGTTACGACCAAACGTAAATAATAAAGTATAAAACAAAAATATATTTACCGATTTCCAGAAGTCCAAATCTTTGTCCTGATGGTTCCTTGCCCAAAGCTTTTTGCTTTCATCGCATGAGTCAGTTTAGGCTTACGAGCGTGTATACAGGCTTTCATATGGAGCTGGAGAAGCTCATTACTCACATTACTCTCATTTAATTGAGTTGTAATCTCATTCGTGGAAGCAAAACGATTTTCCACGCATATTTTCTTGAGGAGTCGTTCACCCCGTGGTGAAAATTTTGATTTGCGGCCAGAGTTATTGTTCCTTTGAGGACCCAAATCTTCATTATTTTGAACTTTTCCTTTAATTCATCTTACAGAAGCCTCAGAAATATTCAATCTCCGGGAAATTTCTCGATTCTTCGTGGATTTTCTCTTTCGTGAGATCTCTGGCTCTACCCTTTTTTTAAATTTTAATTAAACTTAACACAAAACTTAAATGGCTTTGAAAATAATAAGAAACACTTCTAAATTACAGCACAGTTCATAAACATACAAAAATCCTGCAATACTGAGGCAAAAACAAAAATACATCCTTCTTGTTCAAAACCGTGGCGGAGACTGAGCCAGGTAGTCCTATTTGTTTTAGTTGTAACGACTCGAATTTCCGGGGTAGGCTCAACGGATGCCGGGATCCGTTACAAAATATTTATTTGTTATTAGACTTCACTTTATTATTATTGGTTGACATACATTAAAATTATTATTTGATTTCCTTTGGGTTTTCGCCATGCCGTCTGATCGTCGTCTCTGCTAAACGTGACTCGATTCGTATTTTCTGTGGGTGCGACTTCACTTGCCTCGCCTTGACCCTCTCTGCTCTCTCCCTGTCTCGTCCCTCTGTGTGGCCTTTGCTCTCCCTGTTTTCGTCCTTCCCTGTCTGCACGTCCTTCCCTGTCTTCGTCCTTCCCTGTCTTCCTCCTTCCCTGTCTTCGTCTCTCTGTGCGGCCTCTGCTTGGTTCGTCTTGGCGCAGCTGTGTCTGCTTGTCGTGATTTGGCGTCGTTCGTCGTGGCTTATCGTAGCTGGATTTAGCTCGACTCTTGGCACGACTCTGCTTGCCTTAACTTGACCCTGTTTACTGATCGTCATCTTGTCTCTGTTCGCCTGATCTACTCTGTCGACGGTTGTTGTGCTCTGTTCGTCTGCTCTGCTCATCGTAGCGTGTTCTCAGCTTGTCGCTGCTTTGGTTCTGCTCGTCGTGGCTCGCTATACTCGTCGTGGTTCACTGTGGTCGCTGCGTTGCGCTGCGCGTCGTTGCTGCTTTGCTCTGAGCGTCGTAGCTCGCTATGCACGTCGTGGTCCGCTGTGGTCGCTGCGTTGCGTTGCGCGTCGTTGCTGCTTTGCTCTGCGCGTCGTTGCTGCTTTGCTCTGCGCGTCGTGGCTGTGGTCGCTGCGTTGCTCTTGTCTTCGTTTGCTGCCTCTGCTTGCTATCTTCGCTTCTTTCGTCGTCCTCACTTGTCGTTTTTGCTCATCGTCTCTCGACTTGGCGTGGTCTGGACACGAACTAATTGGTCTCAAGCTTTCGAAGAGGAACTTTAAGTCCACATTACCTTGTCCAGCTTGGGAACCGATTAGAGATGGTTGTCCGGTCAGAACAGTAGTCAATGTTGCTACAAGAGGAACTTTAAGTCCGCATTGCCTTGTTAGCAGACTAGTTACTGACTGACCCCTTTCTCGTCGTTCGCTGTTGCTTATATGTTTGCGGGAACATCTACCACCTGTGAATCATTTCGTTAGCACTCGGTATTTTACTTTATTGTGATTCGCGGTCGGTGTATGCATCCGTCAGTATATAGTGCTTTCGGATCTTGAATGTAATTTTGTCGGTGGGTTTATCCAACCGTGCAGTGTCGCCTGAGACATTGTTGCGGTCCCACCGGCTTTTTTTTCAGGTATTTTGCCAACGTGCATTTTTCAGCTTTATGTCTTCCGTGCTTGTGTTTCCCCTCTTCCTTGTTCCTTTATGTTTTGGAGTTCTATGTTGTTTGTTTCTTCGTTAATTCAGTGTTTATTTGTCTTAGTTTAATGTTTGTGTGTGTAAATTTACCGCGGAAATTTCCGTTCTCACATAGTTTATAGACAAGCGAGCCCTGGGGAGACTGCAACGTTTTCGGTGTTACTAAATATATAACAGAAATACGAATCTAGGTAGAGCGGTTTACGCATCCCAAACATCAAAGAAAGCACTTTAGAAGGATCCGAATCCAGTTCTTGGTAAAATTTTTAAGTGCGTCTAATAATTTGGCCAGGGACTGCAGTAATAGTAATATAGTAATAGGCCACTAATTAGTTTGCCTTCTTGCATTATGCAGCATCCCGTAACATTCGTACTGCTATGTATGACAAATTCTAAATTTTGATCAATATATCGTAAAACTGGAGTCTTCATTATCATGTGTTTCATTTTATTGAAGTGATTTGTGTGTGGTTGCCATTGATATATTGTAGTCTTTCAAGGTTGTTGTCATTTGCGCCAAATTAGGATGAAAAGTTTGCATATGATTTATCATTCGTAACAGTTTTTTTAGGTACCTATATCCTCGGTTACCTGTAATCCACTTTCGTCAAATGATGCGCCTTTTTATACTCTAGATGAAATCATATAGAGTATTATAAGTTTAATCCAGCCCAAAAGTTTGTAACGCATAGAACCAAGCCTCGGACAAAGAAAAGTTATATATTATTTTTTGTTTATTTGTGGTCAAAAACCTCAAATCCGCTTGACGTCCGTCCGTCCGTCCGTCCGTCCGTCCGTCCGTCTGTCCGAGAACACGATAACTCAAGAACGCCTTCACCTAGGATCTTGAAATTTTGAATCTGGATGTTTGGTTAAATTTGTAAAGCTAAGTTCGTTAACGGGCAAAATCGTCCTACTCCTTCGGGTAGCTGCCATACAAAATGTCCTTAAAATACGTGTTCAAGAATATTGGTCAATAACTGGAGCTAAATATATGACTACGAAGAAAATCCTGTTAGTCCTTCGTGTAGCTGCCATACAAATATCCTGTCAAAATGTATTCACTTAATTTACGAAACTCACTATAACTCAAGTACTCTTTTAGCTACGAATTCGGAATGTTGTACAAATTAGTTTTGAGTAAAAACAAAGATCGGATTTACTATTCAGCAAAATCCGTTTACTCCTTCTGGTAGCTGACATACGAAATGTCCTTGAATTACGTGCTCAAGAATATTGGCCGATAACTTCAGACGGGTTTAAGCTACGACTTTGAAATTGTGTATGTATTATTTTTCCAATAGTTGGAGCTAAATGTATGATTATAAAGAAAATCCTGTTAGTTCTTCGTGTAGCTGCCATACAAATATCCTGTCAAAATGTATTCACTTAAATTACGAAACTCACTATAATTCAAGTAATCTTTTAGCTACGAATTCGGAATTTTGTACAAATTAGTTTTGTGTGAAAAGAAAGTTCGGCTTTACTAGTCAGCGAAATCCTTTTACTCCTTCTGGTAGCTCCCATACGAAATGTCCTTAAAACCGTGTTCAAGTATATTGGCCGATAACTTCACAGGGGTTTAAGCTACGACTTTGAAATTTTGTATGTGTCATTTTTCCAATAGTTGGAGCTAAATGTATGATTATGAAGAAATCCTATTAGTCCTTCTTGTAGCTGCCATACAAATATCCTGTCAAAACGTCTTCAATTAATTTACGGAACTTACTATAACTCAAGTAATCTTTAAGCTATGAATTGGGAATTTTGTACAAATTAGTTTTGAGTAAAAACGAAGATCGAGTTTACTAATCAGCGAAATTCTTTTACTCCTTCTGGTAGCTGCCATACAAAATATCCTTAAGACACGTGTTCAACAATATTTTCCGATAACTTTTGAACGTTTCAAGCTACGAATTTGAAATTTTGTACACATTAAGTTTGGAATGTTTCCAAGGAAAAGGATAAATATGTAAGAAATCGAAGGAGTCCTTCTTGCACCTCTCATGTGAAAGTCCTTCAAAAGGGACATTTTTTTTCGATGACTTACCCAGTTCAAGATATGAAATTAAACACTGAATATTGTCTTTTAGATTTGAGTAGCAATCTAATGGCAGTCCTTAATAAAGGACATACAACATGCACACAAGTAATTCTACTTTATCCCCAACTACAATATAAATCGGAGTTCAGTATTCATCTAGAGTATTATACGATTGGCTTGCAGCCGATCGTGACTGCAGTATGTTTTTAAATAACGTTCCTTAAGAGTTAAAAAAACTCACGAAGTTTCAACGTCTAGCTTCCACAGGAGCAACGGGCGTACTTAGCACCACACCTACAGCGGCATTAGAGATGATTCTGCATCTTCTATCGCTGGATATTTATGAGAAGAGTGTAGCAGCAAAAAGTGCCGTGCGACTAAGAGCCCTTTTTAGCCCTTTCCATAACGCTTTTGAATGTCTTAGCATGTTCTTCTATTGATGCAGCTACTATTGTTATTCCTTTAATCCCCTCAAAATTTCTAGTGTTGTGCTGTTGAAAGGTACCTGGCACTATGTGAACTTCAAAGGGAATTCTTCGAAAACTATATGTCCCAAATGGTGTACTAAACGTACAAAGTTCACTTAATTTCTTATCTAATTCCATTTGAAAATATCTGTCTTTTAGATATTAAACTCAGGTAACACTTCTTCCGTGCAGGAATTGAAAACTTTGTTTCTTTGATTGTCCTGTTCAACTCTCGAGGATCCATACACAATCTGACAACCTATTACGACCTGTGGTCATACTATAGGTCCTTAGAAGTAAAAGAAACAGCCTCGGATTTGGAAAAGGTATGGAAGGCTCTGACTTCATGTTCTCACCGAAGCTTTTAATTCCAGTTCCGAGGGGTGGATGGCTCCAATAACCTCCACTTCTTTTTGTCGGGTCGATTTAGTATTTCAATATTTATTTAAATAATACGAGGAACTGTGGAAGAGGAGATAAGAGAACCCCACAAGAAATTAAAGAACAAGGTCACACATAATCGCTAATAATCCGCAAGTTAATAAAAGTAATTCGAATTCGGTCATTTTCTGGGCGTAATACAAATATTTGAACCTGTTGATATAAATTATACCCACATTGTGTATGCCCATCTGGCAACACTATTGAATATTGTTACCGTCAATCAAATAAATACGACTCGTTTGTTTTCTCTCGTGTCGAAGCCGTCGAAGCCAACAGACGTGTTTGCATTTCTAAAGCAATTGTTTCTTTTCAAATTCATTATCATCAACTCTGGCGCAACAGGTTATGGACCCAGAATGGTACTGAATTATTGAAAATAGTCTAGGCTTTACGAAAAAAGAGGTATTTTTGGTTTTTGGAAATTTCGTCGGCGGATTTTGTAAAAAGAAAAATCACCGACCAGAAGTGCATCGATACACGTGCGGAAGTACAAATCTTAAAGGTTGTGTGAATGCAGAATGGCCGAAAAGGGCGAAGATAAGATCCAGAAGTTGACCGGCGCGTCGAATTACTCGACTTGTGCTCGGGAAATAAGAGTGCTGTTGGAATGGCACGATTTGGATGGAGCTATCACGATTCCCGTTGGGACAACGGATGCGCTGAAGCTCAAGAAGGCGCGAGCCAAGATTCTCATCAAGATCGATCGTACACTCTACGACGATATCGGCGAATTGGAAACGGCACGCGAAGTTTGGGACAAGTGTCGAGCATTATTTGATGATGTGAGCTGGATCAGACTGGCTCGTACAATTGGCGAATTGGTAACGACACGTTTGGAGACGTCGTCATCGATGGACGACTATTTGAAGAAAATCACGACTGCATCGCGTTTGTTGGCTGACTTGGGCCTCAAGATGCAGGATGAGGTGATCTTCGGAATCATTCTGTTCGGACTCACATCCGAATACGAATCATTTGTCACCGGATTGGATGGAGGATGCTCATCAACAAAGAGAAGATGATAACCAGCTTAACCTCAAACACCTTGAAGCGACGACTGATTGATACGGAACGCGCCAAGCGTGAAGGTGGAACTGGTAATGTGTTCAGAGCATCGGTGAACCACAAAGGAGCCAAATCAGGGAATCCATCTAGAAAGAATGGACCGAGGAATAGTGCGAAAAAAGGTGAATTCCAGTTCAAGTGTTTTCAGTGTCACAACACCGGTCATATGCGTCGAGATTGTCCAGAGCGACCGGAAGGTCCAGATGCAAAGTGCGTGGAATCAAATAACAAACCAAAGACGTTTCTGGCAGAGACATCGAACAGTAGAGCGAACGCAAAGTTTTGTGATTTAACCGAAAAATTGGAGCCAGTGGCTCTTAATGCAATGGGATCATTCAAATGGCGTATGCTATGTCGACAGTGGTGCGAGTCAACACATGACTGGGAATCGAAATTTGTTCAAGAACTTTGCGGAAAATGCAGCATACACAAACATTTCGACGGCTGATAACACGCATTAGAAAGTACTTGGTACTGGATCAGTTGATCTGCGTGTTGAAGACCAAACAATAAGTGCAAAGTATGTTTTGCTAGTATCCGGCCTATCAACGAATTTGCTGCCAGTGCATAGAATGGTGAAATCCGGTAAAAGGGTTGAGTTTGATGAAAACCGTTGTATTGTGTGCGATCGAAGTGACGGCGGTTTGGTCGGATGAGTGAAACCAAGTAACATTACATATAAGCTGCAAAGCGATTCTGTCGCGTTGACGGCGGCCACACACACCGGCGTGAATTTGATGACATGGCATCGTCGACTAGGACATTTGGCATATGGCGACTTGATCAAGCTGAAGAACATTGTGGATGGATTCAACATGGATGCAGAACAAAGTGATTTGTCAAAATGTGTGTCATGCTTGAAGTGGAAGCAGAATCGCGAACCGTTTCACAGCTCGGACACAGTAATCAAATCGAAGCGTGTGTTGGAGTTAGTGCACACAGACGTTTGCGGTCCGATGGAGAATGTGTCAGTCGTTGGCGCATTGTATTCCGTGACATTCGTTGCTGATTTCTACAGAAAGGTGTTTGTTTACTTTGCTAAGAGGAAGAGGGACATTCAGCAGTTGTTCGTAGAATGGAAGGCGATGGTCGAGACGCAGACCGAGTTGAAGCTAAAGGTGATACGTTCGGACAACGGCAAGGAGTATTTTGGTCAGTTTGATCGTATTTGCCGGGAAAGCGGAGTGATTCATCAAACCAGCTGCTCGTACACGCCACATTGGACATTGGTTGAACGGGCAAAATGCATGTTGTACGATGCTAATTTGGAAATTCCGATGTGGGCCGAGGCGATCAATTCGGCTGCGTACGCGACGAATCGAACGATCAATCGGACATTGGGCAAGCGAGTGCCAGAAGAGTCTGGATTGGACGGAAAGTCAACATTTCCGATATGCGTATATTCGGAACCGAAGTGATGG
Source organism: Beris morrisii (assembly GCA_951812415.1). Classification (NCBI taxonomy): domain Eukaryota; kingdom Metazoa; phylum Arthropoda; class Insecta; order Diptera; family Stratiomyidae; genus Beris; species Beris morrisii. The sequence goes on along the minus strand of OX638311.1, from coordinate 102,381,874 downwards.
TGCACATACCCAAAGAAAAGCGTCGTAAATGGGACGCGAAGTCGGAATCGATGTTGTTCGTTGGAATCGCAGCGAATCAAAAGGGCTGGCATTGTTTCAACAAGGAAACGAACGATGTCTGCATTAGTCGTGACGTCAAATTCATGGATCCGTCTGAAGTGAAGGTAATCAGTCTATTCAATTAACTAATACCTCGAATGATATCGTTTTAGTGGAGAAAGTTAAATCTGAACCTCGCACCGGAAACGATGAAAAAACACCAGGGTTGACAAGCGATTTGAAAAGTTCGGGTCAATTGGAGAATTCGATTCAGTTAGGGAATCCATTAGGTGATTCGAATGATGCAACGATTTCGGGAGGAAGTGAGGATTTCGAGGACGAAGACTTAACGTGTGTCGACGATCCTAACGACGAGGATTTTGTTCCAACCACACCCGACTCTTCACTGATCATTCAACGTCAGAAATCGGAACGGCTTGCTAAGAAGACCGCTGACACTTTACTGGCATCGGCATATATCCTTGTAGCGGTTGAACCCGAAACCTTGGGCGAGGCAATGGAATCCGGTAACAAGCAGCATTGGATCACTGCGATGAACGAGGAGATGGAGGCTCATGCTGATAAGGCACTCAAGACCAAGTGGGTGTTTAAAGCCAAACTCGAAGTCGTAAATGATGTGAGTAGATTCAACACGAATTATGGTGAAGCTCACTGGACTACGGTGAAAAGAATTATGCGATACCTGCGTGAAACAACCGAGTTTCGCATTCTGTACCGCTATGGAGGCGGTCAATTGCGAGGTTTTTCGGACTCGGATTGGGCGTCGGACATCGACCAAAGACGTTCATGTACCGGGTATGTGTTCACGATAAGCGATGGTGCTGTGTCATGGAGCAGTTCGCGTCAGCACACATATGGCGCTTTCGGAGGCAACCAAAGAGGCAATCTGGCTGCGTCAGTTCGTTGACTCGCTCAAAGATATTAATGGACCAGTCGAGATCAAGTGCGATAATCAGGGTGCCATTTCATTGGCGATGGAGGATATGTTTCGCAAGAGGACGAAACACATTGATATCCGCCATCATCACGTTTGAGACAGGATTGGCGACGGAACGATCAACATCAACTTCATCGCATCAGAAGCCAACGCAGCGGACGCTTTGACAAAGGCTGTGTCTCGCATCATCATCCAGCGTGGACTGGACATTATTTGTATTGTTTTTCTTGAAGAAAATTGTTAAAATAGAGTAGCTTAAATAGATCACTTGATCCAATGAGTTGGGGGGGCTCTACACACTTCTCGCACATTCCATAAACTTCTACCCACTTCCTGCAGGTTCGCACACACACAGCCGAATATGCTCAGTTTTTCTACTGCGAGAGCGAGATAACTGTCAAAGTGTTACACCACCGACCCCGCACGATACCTCCCACTCTAAAAAGTGAATTTCAAGTGAACCCTTTTAATATATTGTCAGAAGATATGAATTTTACAATGTACCGAATGTGTCCTCCCACGATTTACCGCACCCCTCTACTCTACCCAGGTCGACTTTTTCCCAACATAAATTCAAAGTTTCAATTTCTCAGTAACGTACGGCGAAGAGATAGACTGCAATTTTCTAGGCGTTGAAGACCTCAAGGCCAGTATGCTAGACCCTAGGAATTACTGTTCCTATCTAAAAACTGGTCAATGCTCAAGAGAAATTTTTCTGTTCCGATATGCTAGAGCAGAGAATAGCACCATTTTTTTTTAATGATATCGAACTGGAGTTAGGAGGTTAGCCTTTAATACACAGTTAGTGTATGGGATGGGGAGGTCAGAAATCTGGCCGGGTATAGTAGGTGTTAATAGTTTCTAGTGCTTTTGGCTGTGATACGATTCCCCAGAACAGCAAAGCTTCCTATAGCAAATCAACTACTGTCTAGTAACTATGATTCTGCTCACCTTGCTCTTCCTTGTCTTCGTCTGCCCTGTCTTCGTCTCGGCGCGTTGCCTCTGCTCTGCTCGTCTTTGCTCTGCCCTGCCTGCCTCTGCTCGTTGAGGTTTGGCGCAGTTTATCGTAGCTCATCGTAGACCGTACTGGCTCGACATCCTGGCACGATTCTGCTCGCGTTGCTCTTCCTTGCCTTCGTCTGCCCTGTCTTCGTCTCGGCGCGTTGCCTCTGATCTGCTCATCTTTGCTCTGCCCTGCCTGCCTATGCTCGTCGTTGCTTGGCTCTGCTCGTCGTTTGCTTTGCTCGCCGTGGTTCGCTCTGCTCGATGCGGCTTGCTCGTCGTGGCTTGCTCTGCTCGTTTTGGCTCTGTTCGCCGTTTCTTGCTCTGCTTGTCGTGGCTCTATTCGCCGTGGCTCGCTCTTCTCGCCGTGGCCCGCTTTGATCGTCGTGGCGTACTCTGCTCTGCTTGGTGCATCGCTGCTTTGCTCGTCGATATTCTGCTTGGCTTGCTATGCTCTGCTTGGCTCGTCTTTACTCTGCTTGGCTTGCTCTGCTCTGATTGGCTTGCTCCGCTCTGCTTGGCTCGTCGTTGCTTGGCTTGCTCCGCTCTGCTTGGCTCGTCTTGACTTACTCCGCTCTGCTTGCAGTGATGGCTAAGCTTTGATTAGAAGTGTTGTCCTAGATAGATAAATAGATTGGAAATAGGAGTTGGTATGGTTATCCTCTATCACTGCAGCCACAGTTGGACCTATTGTGACGTCCCACCGGTATGACTATGATTCCTCTTCAATCCCTACGTTTTCAATGAAGCCTAGTATTTTGCGAAGAGGAATGGTCAGGAATTCCGATGGGTCCATGAAACCCTGACCGAAATGACAGTCTTTTGTGAACTGAACCCTCACATTCACAGAGGATATGCTCTGGTGTTTCGTCTTCGTCATTGCATATTCTGCAAATTTTAGTCTCAGAGAGACCAATCCTATTGAGATGCTTCCTCATGTGACAATGTCCAGTCAGAGCTCCCACTAGGGGTCTGATATCTGCTTAATTTTAGATAATCGCATGTTCTTTTTTTCGAATGTTTTGGCATAAAAAGCTTTGAGTGCCTGTTGCCCGGTGCCAAGTCCCAGTGAATGTCACTTTGCGATTTTTGCCACATTCGGATGTTCATTCTGGCTGTGCTTAATGGTATCACACAGAATGGGTATGGTCCCATGAAGTCAGCTTCTGAACCTTTCCTAGCCATTAAGTCGGCCATTTCATTACCTTCATAGCCGCTGTGTCCCGGAATCCAAATGAGATTAACTCTGTTCTTATTTCCGAGTTCAATCAGGCATTGGAGGCAATTCCAAATAAGTTTCGAGTAGATTTGAACGGACTGAAGTGCCATTATTGCAGCCTTGCTGTCCGAGAGAATATATATTTGTTGATTTTTGTAGCCCCGTCTGATATTTCTAAAGTTATAGTTTGGCGGATTTACAAAACCTCGTACCCAAAAAATAGCAAGCAAAGTCGAGCTCAGCAATTCTTAAGTTTCTCAAGTGGATCAATAAAACCACAACCTTCGTCACAGAAGACTTACTGCACACTGGGAGTGGGTGGGTGCCTTCCGGCGTAATACTGGTGCCGACGAGGGAGCCCCAAGGGCTCCACCGACGGTGCTATGAGTCGCGCCCGAGGCGCAGACTCCTTCATCTAAGATTCCCGACAGGGTAACGGTTGGTTAGAAAGTGTTGGAGTGAAGTAACTTACCAAAGTGGCAATTAATGTCTAGAAAAGCCAAAACATTAATGATAGACTGATTTCTAAATTTAATTGAAGCTAAAACAAATTTATTTATATAGGTGGCAAAGCTACTTATAACTAGAGGATATAGCTATCAGCTCCCGTCCAGGAGATTCCCCAGGGCAAAGCAGAGACAATCTAAAATGATCGCCTCAGCCCACCGTAGAGTCACCGCCAAGCAGAAACCAACAGTCCATCCATGAAAAAATTACTTGAAAGCGGAACTCGTGAGTTAGCATCGACGTAGTGCGAACGCGCTGTAAAATAAAAATAAAAAACTAATACATGAGGACATGTATCGAAATTAGCGTCCATGGCTGACTTTGAAATGCTTTCAAATTTATCCAAGCCCACAGGAAAAACCACGAAAAAGTTGCTTTCTGCTCAAATACTCGCGGCAAAGGCCGAGCCCGAAGGGCTCGGTCGGCCTGAAGATGAGTCGCGCCCGAGGCGCGCCCGTTGCCTAAGAATGAACCTGTAAAAGGGAGAAAAACGATGTAACGGTAAAGATAGACGGGGAGAGCCGTAAATCAGTTGAGGATAACCTAACATGCGTCCATGGACGACTTTTGAGAATGCAACGACATTCGTCTACGCTCCACAGGGAAACCATGGAAAACCTGTAGAAATTGCAGTGGCAATTAAATAATTGCGATATGAATGCGATAGACGCTGTGCTTGAACAAGTCAACCGTCCGAGGCGGATGCAGTAAGAGCTTCCGAGGAAACTCTTTCACACCGGCACACGTAGTGTCCACCTGAACAAGCTACCCGTCCATCCCGTTCACTTCAGTGAGGAGTTGGACGATCTACAAGCGCCATTCTAGGACGCTTGTGCTTCCACCGTGCAGCTTCGTCGTAGTCGGTACTACGGCGAATCAGCGGATTGGTGTGAACGACTGATGCATTGAAAAACCTCAAAGCACTTTGTTTGAGGAATTCCCGAATAGATGGAAGATTCGCTTCCCGATGTAACTGGTGATTCCTGACGTACGGCGGCGCACTCATTGCGGCTCTGAGACATCTGTTCTGCTTTACCTGTAATCGCGAAATGTGGCATTGGGCTGCATGACCCCAAGCTGGAGATGCGTAGCACAAGGCTGGCCTTGTGATCGTCTTGTAGAGGAGTAGCTTACTGCGCGGAGAAAGCTTGCTGCGATGATTGTTAATCGGGTAAAGAAGTTTGGATGACATGGTAGTCTTGCCCAGAACTGATTGGATGTGCTGGCCAAAAGTCAGCTTCTTGTCAAGTTTGATCCCGAGGTACTTGACGACTGGCTTCCAGGGGATAATATCCCCAAAAATGGATACGTGTGAGTGCGGAGGTTTAATCCGTTTCGCAAAGAGTATGGCCTCACTTTTGGAAGGATTGACGTTAATCCTCCACAACTTAAACCAGTCCTCAAGTTTCGTGGCAGCCGCTTGTAATTCCCTAGTAAATACCATTGGACTCCAACACTGACACATGAACGCAGTATCGTCCGCATAAAAAGCAGAGATAGTGCGTTCAGTTCCAGGTGCATCTGCCATGTAGACAGAGAACAAAAGTGAAGACAAAGCCGATCCCTAAGGCACACCAGCTTTGATTGCCTTAAGTGTCGATCTCTCCCTATTCAATATTACTTTGAAAGAGCTGACTAAACGCACTAGCTTAATTGGGAACTGGTGTTCAATAAGTTTGAACAGCAGCCAGACTCTGTCGAAGGCCTTTTGCACATCCAAGAAAATAGCCCCCGTGTACTGATTTTTGTTAAATCCCTCAGTGATGGTTTCAACAACCCGGACCAACTGGGCTGTTGTCGAATGGTCAGTTCGAAAACCGAATTGCTCATCAGGAAGAATGTTTTCGTCAGTAACATGATCCTGAAGTCGTTTAAGAATAGTCTTCTCCGCTACTTTTGCAAGTTCTGGCAGAAGACTAATCGGACGATGATTCTGTGGAAAGAGGCCGCTTAGACCACCTTTGGGAATCATCACTACGTCAGCAATTTTCCACACCGTAGGGAAATAACCAGGATCTGGAAATCGGGTCGAGGTGGGGTTCATCCCCTCGCTGAAGCAAAGTCCTACGTACTACCCGATCAACACGTTCAATGTGATCGAGGTCTGCATGTTTGTAATTGAGCCTGCACTCCAGCTCAAGAGAGCCAGCAAAGCATTCTGCCTTTTCAGAATCAGAGTAAACTAAGCCGTTGGCGCCATGGAGAGGAGTTAGTCTAGAAGACTTATTCCTGAGAATTTTTGCTAATCTCCACAGTTCGTTATCATGTTCTGATATGATCTCCAGTTTGGTTAGCCAATGATCGTTAAACTTTAAATGATAGCATATCTAACCTTCTCGTTGAGTTTGTTACACTCCCTTCGCAAATTCGGATCCAAAGTCCGCCGATAACGCCTTCGAAGGCGGTTTCGATCTCTAGGTGCCTTTTGGTTGTCCGCTTGTGCTTTTATATTCGCAGGTACACATACCGATCACGAATCATAACCAAAGTAAAGTTCTCCATGTTCTGTGTCAAGTTTTGAGAGCGGAAATTTGTACGCAAATTGGCGTCCTCACAACATGTACCTGAAGAGATATTTTGATTAAAATTTCATTATCACATATCCATATCCACATATCCATTTTCGCATCTCGCAACTTACTTCATCATAATTTTTTTTTTTACATATTACGTTATTTCACTTTGATGAACGATTTAATTTTTGCACTATTCTGGACAGATATAATCACATCGATTTGTGATTGAAGTATTAACGAAAATTCGTTAATTATTTTCAGTTGACTGGCATTGTTATGATAATAGTAGCGATAGTAATCATCGCAGACGTAGAATATTTTAGACGATTTACCGAAGGACAAGTGAACGAAGCGGCAATAGTTTTGATAGTGCTTGGAATTATAATATTTGGCGTTGCATTATTCGGTTGTTGCGGCGTAATCAAAGAATCTCCTCGTCTGCTTCGAATAGTAAGAGCTTGTTTTGTTATAAAGACAAATCACTTATTTCTATACTATACTATATTTTATATCAACACTTCACAGTACGGCTTTTTGGTTTTGATCATATTCCTAGCCGAAATAGCTTTAGCAATTGCGTTCTTTATATATAAGCCTGACTTGGTGAACAAACTAAGTAATCATATGAAAGATGCAATTAAGGACAATGACGAGAAGGATCTGAAGGTATTTGATATGATACAAAAGGATTTGAAATGTTGTGGCGTTGAATCACCAGCTGATTGGATAGAGCAATCTCCAACGCAACTCTTGCGCGCTAGTTGTTGTGTCCCCGAATACATTGATGAAGAAACACGCGATTGTAAAACTGCTGCTCCACTATTTAAAGATAAATACTACCAAGTATGTATAAATTCTAATGTCTGTACCATTATTTACAAGGTCATAATAATATATGTTATTTTTCAGGATGGGTGCTTAAGTAAAATGCAAGATATATTCAAAATGAATATCGATCTTGTATCATATATTGCACTTGGGTTTGCATTATTTCAAATATTTGTAATAATTGCTGCATTTCTTTTAGCATCTACTTTCAGCAAAAATGAATCATAGGTGAGTTTTTATAAAAGCTTAGCTACTCGTAGCTTGTACTCTAGTCAAATTTAATTTAGAAAATAAAGTAGTACGGCGCAGCTTGAAGCAACCAGTACACGTCAAGTCAGATAACTACTCACTGCCTGAATTTTTAGTTAATATAAATTCATTCTGCTCATACAAATCGATGTGTTATGCCGCGTTTCCACTATCGCATTCGCGTATCGTCTATCGTGAATGTGGAAACACTACATTCGTGTTCAATGAGAATCCCTTTGATGCGCATCCAAAAACCGCCATTGACGCGAATGTCAGTGCGAATGCGAATTTTCAAATGGTACTAGTGGCAGGTCGTAAGTTCAGTTCAGTCTCAGCGGAAATATGAATAACGTATTATGTAATGTATGTATATTGTAGTTTATGCAAGAACTATTAGAATGTGTCTTTCTTTCAGAATGTGGCATTCTGAACAGTGTATAAATAATCATTCCTTCAACATTACATGAAAAAATAAAATATTAATAGTATAGTAATGCTTCTATGCATTGAATCGGAATGTTTACGAAATGCATTCTTCTGCATTCTTTTTCACGCTGTGGTACCTAGTGTATTTGACAGTTTGTGTTTATTTGTGCTATAATAGTTTGACTAACGTGTAAAACTCTACTGTGACTTGGATTGACTGTACCAAATTATCGGATTTTAAATTAACTATTGTTAAATACCTTTTTTGAGTTGATCAAAAATTACATTATAATAATTTAAGAATTATTGTAACTTGTTGAATTGCTGATGTAGTAATTTACTTACACTGCTTTTTGGGGTCAGGTCTATAATACCACTATCTCTCGGTAATTTTTAGTGCAGGTTGACCTCAGTTCTGTTGTGTTATGGAAAATAGATTATCAATTTCCCCTTAACACAACGTTCAAGGATAGCAATGTAATTTTGGACACATTCATTTATTATATTTTTCAATTTGAATCTAAATATAAGAGCTAAAATATCTACATAACGCTTTAGGGAAATGAAATAGCACAATAGCACATTAAGTTAAAAAATAATCCGATATTATATGTTAAATATCACAAAATTCTGGAATTAATTTTTAATGTGATTATACAAAAAGCCCATAGAAGTAAAAGCGGTTTGGATTGATTTATTATACCTAAATTATGTGTCGGAATTCGTAAAAATTTATAGCTAATCTACGTCGCAAGATTTTGAACTGGATTTCGCGAAATCTTGAGATTTCGACAAATCTCCATAAACATCGACTATATTTTATGAGCCGAACTTTGGCTATGTAAATCCGCTTCTTTATTTATTTATTTATCTGGTAGAGCCTATAGAAGCTTCAATACTTCTCGAACTACGACCTAAGAGGTCTTTTGTTCCTGGCTCTTAACCACTCCCTAGGCCATATCGATTCCTTTGAGAAAGGGGATGATTTTACCCAGGGGAGTCTTCGACAGGTCTTCATCGGTCAGAGTAAATCCACCGAGAATCTGCCTTCTTGATCTGGCCACTGCATCACAATCACACAGAATGTGTGCCGTGGTTTCAGATGTGGTATCACAGAATCGGCATGTATCTAGTGATACTTTACCGATTGATCTTAAGGTGATAATTAAGGAAATAATGTCCGGAAAGATATCCCATTATAACCCGTGCCAATCATTGGTGAGTTGGCTCCCCGCTTAGCTAGCTGGTCAGCCGATTCATTACCCAGAATACCCTTATGTCCTGGCACCCACATCAGGGTTAGACTATTATGATGTGCCAGCTCTTTAAGAAGAGTATGACAGTCGCACACAAGCCTAGAGCGGAAACAATAAGATTTCAGAGCTAGTAGTGCCGCTTGGCTGTCAGATAAGATAATAACTGTAGCGCCTTTTGGTTTATTCAGTAGAAATTTACCTGCGCACAGCTCTATGGCATGTACCTCAGTCTGAAACATAGTGGCTGTTTGTCCTATTGACGTCCATATTTTACAATTGGCTCCAAATACGCCGGTCCAGTTCCACTATATATACCAGACTGAAGCACCTTCCCCAAAATGTGATAGACCAGATTGCCATGATACACGATCTCTCAGAGTTACCATATATGGTTTCTCAAAATCATATACCTTTGGCATGTTATCGTTTACTGAGTCGGTTAGGTCCTTCTGATTAAATTCCTGTAGAATTTTAAGGTGACCGACAAGGTCTCCTGCCTTGAATTTATTGTACTGCTGTAGCCTTATGGTCTCTCTCAGAGCCTCCTTCTTTATCTCTAAGGAGCCAAGTCTATCATAGCTTCCATTGCAGCAGTGGGACATGATTTAAGTCCCCCAGTAATGCTAAGAACAGCACGCCTCTGAATTTTGCAGGGCCTTCTGTGCTGTGATTTGTTTAACCCTAGGCCACCACACCATAGCGGCATATGTGATCATTAATACCAATGATAATTAAGAAATTATAGACTTGTATAGGGCCAGTATATACCATATTTGGTCTGAGACCCCAAGTAGTACCACAGAGCCTTCGACACGCCATGAAAGACAATGTTACTCGTGTGGAGATGTTTTTAAGATGTAAATTCCAAGTCAGACACTTGTCCAAGGTAATTCCCAAGTATTTGACATCGGAAGAGAATTCAATTGTATTTCCTCTCACAATCCGGGGCCTTAAGTTTACCTTTCGTCTTCTAGTGAATGGCACTATAATTGTTTTACTTGGATTTATACTTTATCCCTGTTGGATGCACCAGTGATCTACTATCTCTAAGGCCTCTTGCATGCGCTCCGAAATGAAACAGTCATGTTTACCTCTTACAGTAATCACCAGGTCATCAGCGTATGCTTGAGTCTTAAAACCCTTGATGCTCAGATCCTTAAGGAGATCATCTACAACAATGCACCACAGCAGTGGGGAGAGTACACCTTCCTGAGGGCATCCCTTCACCGCTCGTACAGTGAGACCTTTACCTCCGATCTGAGCCGAGATTCTACGAGAGTCAAGCATCGCTACTATCCTTCTCGTTACCGTTTCTTCTACTTCTATTTTAGGAGTAAGTAATTCAATGGATTTGTAGGAAGTGTTGTCAAAAGCACCTTTAACGTCAAGAAAAGAGCACAACGCTATTTCCTTGGCTGTCAACGTCTTCTCAATTTTTTGCACTAAATTGTGAAGAGCGCTAACAGTCGATTTACCAGCTTGATAAGCGAATTGATATGTATCTCTCTAATACCTTTTCCATAGATTTAAGTAAGAAAGAGGTTAGACTGATTGGGCGATATGACTTTGCGTGAGTCCAACATCTATTCCTCACTTTTGGAATAAAAGTCACATTTACGTCTCTCCATGCCAGTGGCACGTAAGCGTATTCAAAACTGGCTCTAAATAATTTGACCAGTGTGGGAAGAAGCACATCGAATCCTTGTTGCAGTAATGCAGGAAAGATGCCATCAGCTCCTGGGGATTTAAATGGGAGGAATGACATTACCGCCCATTCTATTGTATTAGGAGTAAAGACTCTGCCAGATAAAGTCCTAGTTCTTTTATTTGGCATAATACCATAGTGCCTAATTTCATCCGTATGACACCCTATCTCCTCTGAGCCTGGAAAATGTGTTTGCATCAGAACTTGCACAGTTTCCTCGATACTAACGGTGTTACTTCCATCTTCTATGTTGCTTGTCCAATGCCGTTATTGTGAACTCTAGAGAGTATATTTTGCATTCTGGCAGCTTCTGGTAGGCTATCAATACCCTCGCAAAAGTTGCGCCAGATGCGTCTCTTTGAGTTTCTTTATTATATACTGTTAGAGCCCTTTTATACTCAGTCCAATTATTGGGCCTTTTATCTCTATTGAACAGTTTCCTAACTCTTGTCCGCAGTTTTTGAAGTTCTCCATTCCATCATGGCACATCTCTTTTGGCCTTGGCCTTCTTGAGTGGAGAACTAGCTTCATAGCTATTAAGTATTACTTTTTGTACCGTGGAGGCTACTCTATCAGCAGGGCCATAAAGACTGACATGTGGGAGCAATTCCTCCAGGGTTGCTTTGTATACAGACCAATTTAAACATTTTGGAATGCGTCTTTCGACCTCCCACGATTGTCTGACTTTGGAGTTAAAGCAGATATGCGCATGGTCTGACATAGATGGTTCGTCAGAGACATGCCAGTCGTAGATGTTTTGAGCGGTTAAAGGATCTCTGAGAGTTCCTTCTAAGACTTCTTCCCTAATAATATTTCTAAAGGTTGGCTTATTACCTTCATTAATTATCTGTAGATTGGTAGAAGATAAGTAATCAAGTAGCAACTCACCTCTTGTATTGTTGTCGCTGGTACCCCAGGCCTCATGGTGCGCATTCACGTCACCGCCGAGGATGAACCGCTTGTTGTTACTTGAGCAATAGTTCACTAGATTCTGTACCTCATCTGGAGGCACTTCGTCGTTATCACCGGGAAAATAGGCAGAGGCCACCACCAACTCTTCTGTTCCACCTTCCCCTGTAAGAGTGATGACTATTGCTGCCGCCAGATCTTGTATTTTAGTTGTTTACTTATTAGTAAAGCAGCGAGTTTACCTGAGTTTGACAGGCCTTTAATGTCACCATGTAAAACCCGAGCCGTTCCAACATAAATCTACGACCGGAAATGCTGCTAACAGCCTTGGCATGATGTAGATTTCCTTGGATACAGCTGAGGGACGGGGGCCTACTTGGAATCCCGTTCTCCATCACTGGGCTTTGCACTTGTGCTAGTTACACGGGCCGCTATTACACAACCTCCTTACATCACCTTTATTTATTTATTTATTTCAGTTTCATCAAGACCTGATTACTTAAAAGTTCATTACAGTTTTAAAACAAATAAAAGCGACCATTAAATATAACAATTACATAGAATATTTAAACAAATTATTTGATTATTTTATTTAAAGCTGACTTCAGTTGTGTCGCGCTCAAGTCAAAATCAATAGCATGATAAAAACGGTTAACAAGACGCGAAATGGATGTGATCGGTTCATGTTGCCCATAATTAGTTCGATGATATGAAATATTTAGTAGTGTATAGTCTCTCAAAGTGCGACCCGGAATACAGAAAGAAATTTCTTGTAACAACATAGGGGCATCAATTCCTCCAGTGATAATGTTAAATGCGAAAACAGTCCCGAGAACTTTCCTTCTGTTATCAAGCGATTCAAGACAGAGAAGATTAAGACGTTCAGAATAGGGAGGAAGATTTTGAGAGTCAAGCCAGGGTAACCCCTTAAGTGCAAACCTCAAAAATCTTTTCTGCACAGATTCAATTCAGGTCTTATGGACCTCATAATATGGAGTCCATACCTGGCACGCATATTCCAGAATTGATCGAACAAAAGCACAATATAACGCCTTTGTGACGTAAGGATCATTGAAATCCTTACACCATCTTCGCACAAAGCCCCAGATGGAGTTCGCTTTATTCACAATATAATTAATATGATCGTCGAAAGTTAAAGATGAATTAAAGTAAACGCCCAGATCACGTACCTTGTCTGATTTTTGTAATTAGTTTCCTTCAACGGTGTAATTAAAATTAAATGGGCATCGCTTACGCGAAAAAGAAATAGTTGTACATTTATTAACATTTAGAGACATGTCATTTAACGTACACCAATAGGATAAATGGCTAAGGTCCTCTTGCAAGAGAATGCAGTCGTCCATATCCGTAATATTGCGGAAAAGCTTTGCATCATCAACATATAGAAGAATTCTAGAGTTTAAAATCATTGAACTCAAGTCATTAATAAATAATATGAATAATAAAGGACCTAAGTGGCTGCCTTGTGGAACTCCCGATGTGTTAGAAATTTCCGAGGATAATACCCCACGAAATAACACTCTTTGAAATCGGTTGCATAAATAAGATGTTATCCAATTAATAAACATAATTGGAAAACCCAAATGCTTAAGTTTGCATATCAGAATGTTATGATTGATCTTATCAAACGCCTTACTAAAATCGGTATAAATACAATCAACTTGATGACCCGCTTCGATTACTGGAATGGAGAAATTTGACAATTCCATCAAATTTGTCGTTGTAGATCTGCCTTTGGTAAATCCATGTTGGAAAGGTACAATAATCGATTTGCTATGAAATTTCAAAACTTCACAGACAATCGATTCAAAGAGTTTAGATATACAGGCTAGGTTGGCAATAGGTCGATAATTCTGTATATCTGTCCTCTTGCCCTTCTTCCAAAGTGGTCTAATTGTGGAAAATTTCCAAATGTTAGGGAACACACCGGAAATAAGGGAGGTATTGAATAGGTATCGCAAAGGTGTCATTAATGAAGCGCCACAACGTTTCAATACGATAGCCGGCACACCATCTGGACCAACCCCAAAATTATCATTAATGTCCGAGATGAACCTTAAGAAAGTGGCCTCGTCAATATTGAGGTCTTTCATTTCTAATGAGGTCTGCGGAAACTTAGTCATGTACTGGTAATCACTGTAGCTAATATTACAGTTTGATGATGTAAAAGCGGTACGAAAATGATCGGCAAAGAAATTACTTATAGTTAGGGGATCATCGCTGACAACATCGTCAAGAGATAAACGTGCTGGGTATCCATCGGTACGTTTCTTTGAGTTCACAAAATTCCAGAACTCCTTAGGATTTTCTTTAATTAGGTTGAATGTCGAAAAATGTTTGAATTGTTTTTTGGCGGATATATTTTAACCCCTTAGAAGTAAAAGCGAATTCGATATCTCATTAGACCTAAGAAATTAATCGGAATTCGTGAAACATACACAACTCCCTTATACCGCCTTAGGGGTTGAATAACAAAAAAGAATTTCTAGGCGCAGAAGTAAAATTAATTCGATATTTCGACAGACCTGAAAGATATGAAGAAATTGTAGAAAATGTATAGAAATTCCTTTTCACAGACAATTTTTTTGAACACTATCGTTCGCCAGTGCAAATCTGTATTTCTTGTTGTTGCTTAAACTACTTCTGTGATACATCTACATATAACTACATATTAAGTTTTAGCTTACTAGCATAAGGTCTTCCTGAGATGCAAAAAGCACCTCAAACCAGTACCTTGTTTCCCCTACCAACAATTTTTTTATTCTAAGATGCCTCTATGAAGGATCAATATAGCCATCCATTTTTATGTTTCTATCCTAAGCGGTTCTCGAGACATAAAAATCAGAATCGTTTTATATAAAAAAAAAATTGTTTCTTCACTAACTTGTGACACTCACTAACATGCATTCTAATCAGTTGTAATCGCAGAGGATCGGTTAAAGCACGCGCGTCGCGTTCACAATAATTAATGCTTCTGGTGCGACAAGGGGTCAACTCATTTTAATTTATTATTTTAATAATAGAGTATTGTTATCGTCTATATCTCCGCAACGGTTAATGTCACGAAACTTAATAACTGCCTGTAGGTAACTAGGAGAATAGAACGGAAACAAAGTTTTGAGGGGTGTCATATTATTTTTTTTTTTCTTTTTTTTATTATTTTACTTTTTCTTATTATTTAGTTAGTTATACGATAGGTTAAGTTAGGTTAATTTTTTTTTTAATAATCAATTTTCCTTAATTCACACATAATCAGGTTAGTCAAACATCTTACTACCAATTGCCCCAATAAAAATATACCATTGGTGTAAAGGCTTTAGATCAGCCTAATCTCTGAACTTTGAATATGTATTTTTATACTCTAGATGAAATCATATAGAGTATTATAAGTTTAATCCAGCCCAAAAGTTTGTAACGCATAGAACCAAGCCTCGGACGAAAAAAAGTTATATATTATTTTCTGTTTATTTGTGGTCAAAAACCTCAAATCCGCTTGACGTCCGTCCGTCTGTCCGTGAACACGATAACTCAAGAACGCCTTCACCTAGGGTCTTGAAATTTTGAATCTGGATGTTTGGTTGAATTTGTAAGGCTAAGTTCGTTAACGGGCAAAATCGTCCTACTCCTTCGGGTAGCTGCCATACAAAATGTCCTTAAAACACGTGTTCAAGAATATTGGTCGATAACTTCAGAACGGCTTAAGCTACGACTTTGAAATTTTGTATGTGTTATTTTTCTAATAGTTGCAGCTAAATATATGATTATGAAGAAAATCCTGTTAGTCCTTCGTGTAGCTGCCATACAAATATCCTGTCAAAATGTATTCACTTTATTTATGAAACTCACTATATCTCAAGTAATCTTATAGCTACGAATTCGGAATTTTGTACAAATTAGTTTTGAGTGAAAAGAAAGTTTGACTTTACTAGTCAGCGAAATCCTTTTACTCCTTCTGGTAGCTGCCATACAAAATGTCCTTAAAACACGTGTTCAAGAATATTGGCCGATAACTTCAGAAGGGTTTAAGATACGTCTTTGAAATTTTGAATGTGTTATTTTTCCAACAATTGGAGCTAAATGTATGAATATGAAAAAAATGCTATTAGTCCTTCGTGTAGCTGCCATACAAATATCCTGTCAAAACGTCTTTACTAAATTTACGGAACTTACTATAACTCAAGTATTCTTTTAGCTATGAATTGGAAATTTAGTACAAATTAGTTTTGAGTATAAATGAAGTTTGAGTTTACTAATCAGCGAAATCCTTTTACTCCTTCTGGTAGCTGCCATACAAAATGTCCTTAAGACACGTGTTCAACAATATTTTTCGATAACTTTTGAACGCTTCAAGCTACGAATTTGAAATTTTGTACACGTTAATTTTTAAATGGTTCCAAGGAAAAGGATAAATATGTAAGAAATCAAGTGAGTCCTTCCTGCACCTCCCATGTTAAAGTCCTTCAAAAAGGACATTTTTTTTCGATGACTTACCCAGTTTAAGATATGAAATTAAACACTGAATATTGTCTTTTAGTTTTGAGTAGCAATCTAATGACAGTCCTTAATAAAGGATATACAACATGCACACACGTAATTCTACTTTATCCCCAACTACAATATAAATCGGAGTTCAGTATTCATCTAGAGTATTATACGATTGGCTTACAGCCGATCGTGACTGCAGTATGTTTATATCAGCAGTGTATCTAATATCCATCAATAAAAACTATAAACTATGAGTGGGGTCAGTGGCGTGGAGGGATGGGGGTGAAAAACTTTAGATTACGATATGTCACGAACCAATTGCGCCAGAAAAATAAAAGGGTTGAATACGTTTTCACGAATTCCGTCATAATTCTTAGGACTGATACACATCAAATTGGTTTTTTCTTCCTCGGGCTTTCTTTCCATTTATCTTGAAACTGATTTCAGGATTTTTGAATATTCAACCCTCAAGTGGGTGTAAGGGGGTTGCATACGTTTTTGCAATATTATATATCTCTTTAGGTTTGATGAGATATCAAATTAGCTACAACTTCTGCAGAGTTTTTATATAATAGCCTACAAACCGATTTTAGTATTTTCTGCTATCCAACCCCCGAGGCAGTGTAAAGGAGTTGCAAACATTTTCACAAATGCCTACATATTTCTTAGATCTGATGATATGTCGAACTTATTCCTTCCTATAAATTTGCCAGTAAGTTAATTTTAGGATTTTTAAATATTCAACCCAAACGAGTTGTAAGGGGGTTGCATAGAAACCTACACCGCATCTCAGCATTAAACGCGTTCCGGAGTTCTACCCAAAAAAAATATATTATATATTATAATATATATTTTTAATAGCATGAGAGGACTTGACTTTTCTGACTCCTTATTGTATTCCGATGAAATTCAGCTGGTGCAGTTAATCCCTTATGATTTAATAATATCCTTAAAAATTTAAAAAAAAATTATAGAAAGTCAAGTTTTCTCATGTTGTTGGAAAAATATAATAGGTTGACACCTTGTTGCACCAAGGGCTTCAATTTTACCTTAAGACCGGTCATCACCCTCAATCCTTGGTGCGAGTCGATGCAAGACTGGCTGTCACCTTAATTTCTCGTCCTTATTTAGGAATCGAGGTAACAACCAAACCAGAGTGCTTGTATCAAAATCCAATTTTTGTTGAATATTTTCGGCTTGAATGGCTTGGCCGCAAAACATCTATCAACAGGTATTCTTATCGGTTTTCAATCCGACATTTTTAATTTCTCTACAATTACTGGAATATAATAGCGCTGCGTACTCCTTACTTCAATCCACTTTTGTTATTCTTGCTAGCCGCAGCTTCTTCAAAGTTTTATCTTGTATTATTTTTTCCTTTACCTGATTACCATGAACGGTCATATTCCATAAGCGATATATTCATATTCAGTTTGAATTTCTTTTCTTGATTCGAAATTTTGTTCACTGTCACACTCTCGGTAATCTTTAAATTTGACCAGATCTTCCTAATCTTCAAAATGTTCACGCACTTAAATTGTAGTATCTACTTTTCTCCGGCACGTTCAGTTAGTCTATGTGTTATATATATCAGTATAAAGTACTTCTTTCAGATTGTAAAAAAACGGAGCTGGAAAAACTTGCAAATACGAGACAACAAAAATACCTCCATGCTGCATCTACTACAATAAGATAAATTTTACATTTTATTAAAAGATAATGTTATGTATATTTGTCGCAAAGTTTTTAATATTTTATCTATTTATATTCTACGTTTGATATAATTTACTTGCAATCAATTAGTTTAAGATGTACAAAATAAAATTTATATTTAATCCATAACCATGTAGTTTTCCAGCAGAAAAAAAAATAAATATATTATAATATATAATACATATTATAATATATAATACATATTGTAATATATAATACATAGTATAATATATATTATAAAATTTACATAATTATAGTTAATTTGTTGAGATAATTAAATACCATTGTTTTCAGTTAACTTAGTCTTAAGCTTTTGCCATTCTGCTTTTTCTAAAAACATTGCTGTCATTTTCAAGTTTATGTTACATAATGTATGATTAATATTTTGATATGAAATGATGCAAAAATAAAAATTAAATAAATATATATATGTATGAATTAAATTATAGAACTCACTGCAAATAATTTTAGAAATGTATTCTTTTTTTTAATTGTCAGAAGAGAAATATTCTTCAGAGAAGCAAGAAGTTGCAATTTTCAATCTTTTCCTAAAATTTGTTTTCTGGGATCAGGGTTTATAATGTGACTAATTCTATTTTCGCAAATGAAGTTTACTGTTGGAGTTGTGACAAGGTTTGTTTAGTACAATTTTTTGACACTTATTTTGCATTATTTGAATCATCTTTTTGTGTAGAAGAGCACATGTATTTATGGGTGCCTCATACATAAGTGATGATGGCATGACTGTTTTATAAAGCAGGATCTTGTTGTAGAGTTTGGATTTACGATTTATTAATGAGTAAAGCACTCTTAATACTTTTTGAAAATATGGTTACAACTTGATTAGAATATTCGTGGAGAGTTGAGTTCTTAACGAAGTGTACACCTAGATATTTGACAGACGAGGACTATTCTACATTTTCACCGAGAATGGTAATGATTGGTGGTGGGAAAAAATGCGTTGCTATCTTTTTTTGTGAAGAATATTTCTAGGGTTTTTTGGCATTTATTTTCCATATGTTCTAGTACTTTGTAAGACCTTCTAGTTACTCTTCCAAATTATTTATTAGAACAGCTGGATCATCGTGCCTACTTATAACGGCAGTGGCATCTGCGAAGACGGCAAGTTCATAGCAAATCGTTTTCGTCAAAGCAACTGTGTAAACGTTGACTAACGCGGGGCTAAAGCAAGAGCCTTGTGGAAATATATTACATCAAAAACTTCAATTGGAAATTGAAGGGTGACTCACCTACGCTTACTGTATTATAATATAAATATATTAAAACAAGAAAAACCTCTTGATCATTTAAACAGTCTGACAATTCATTGATACGAATAACTATTCGGACAATCTGGAGATTATAATAGTATGGGCGACGGTAATTATAATATCCGAAATGCGTTAAAAACATCTTGTTTTAGGACCGAAAAAGTCGTTACTGGGAGGAAGAAGTTTCTTTGTACAGCGATGAACACTTTAAGCAGCAGTTTCGCATGAAGATAGAAACCTTTTCGATATTATTAGAGCGAATAAGGGAACTTGAAAGGAGTGAAACAGTAAGGCTAGTCGTCCACTGGATGCGTGTTCGTCCGAATTTCATTCGTCCGAATTCGGACGAAAATGTGCGAACAATCCCAATCAACTAAACTGCATGTAGCGTCGTCCATTGCATCCGCATCAAATTGTGCGTTTACAAGCGAAATGTTGCGAATCGCAAACGATCCCATTTGATTGGAATTTTCGCAGTAGTTCGCATTTGCATTAGTTGGAAGACGCGTTGTTAAAGAAGTCTTTTGGTTGTCGTATCTTTCGTATAGTGGTTCATTATGGATGTGGAAAAGTTAATTACTGTGGTATTTGACAGAAACCCTTTGTGGGATATGACTCTGAAGGGTTATCACATGCGACATGTCCAACGCAAATTGTGGAATGAGGTTGCTGTGGAAATGGAAAAAGAAGGTAAGTACAATAAATAAATAACGCTTTTTAAGGAAATGAAAATACTCGTATATTTTATGAGTTTAAATAAACTTCTTCACGATTTTAAATGTATTAATTTGATTCACCGGAACAAAAGTATGCTTTGAATTTATCTCTGATAATATATGCTGAAGAGGAACCTCTGTTTTCTCCTATTGTGCTAAACCTTGGACGGTTTGATACAGTATTTCTACCAGAATGGGAAAACAAAGTCATAAATTCTTCGCCTTGTCCATCGATTACGATATTGTGCAGCAAACAAATGCATTTAACAATGGTATCAACATGATCGGGTGTCACTTCAATTGCTTTTTGTAATATTCTCCATTTACTAGTCATAATACCAAATGCACACTCAACAACTTGTGGAGCTCGTGATAACCGTTCATTGAATATTTCTTCCCTTGGCCCAAGCTTTGTCATCGGATATGGTCTCATAAGATATGTTTTGAGAGGATATGCCTCATCTCCTAAAAGAACATGGGGTACTGTAATGTCTGTTCCTGGCAAGGGATTTTGAATAGTGGTGTTTAACGCTCCTTCTTCTAATTTCTTATAAAGGTTCGAATGTAAGAAGATTCCACCATCACTTTGTTTGCCATATGCGCCTACATCTATGGCAATAAATTTATAATCTGGTCCGGCATCAGCTTGTAACACTATTGAAAAGTACTGCTTATAATTGCGATATGTACTTCCTGAGTGATATGGGCACTTAGTTCGAATGTGTTTTCCGTCGATACATCCGACGCAATTCGGAAATTTCCACTTGTCCCAAAATTGATCTCTTATCGATGATAGACAGTCGCCTGCTGGAAATGGCATATGTTTCGTATAAAGATTATCCCAAATAGCTTGGCAAGTTTCGTGAACAATTCTTCCAACTGTTACGTCTGACATTCGGAATGAATAACCCAACGTTTGAAAAGATGAACCTGTTTCCAAATACCTAGGAAAATATTTTTAAAATGAAATTCGATCTTCCAAAAATTTGCATTAATTTAATTAAATTATTATATCTATTTGAATTATTTATTTATCATTAAAATTTTCAGTCGAAGAAGTGAAGAAGCGTTGGAGAGGAATTAGAGATACTTTCCGAAAGGAACTAAGGAAAACATCAACACATAAATCTGGTGATAGTGCCAGTTCTAGCCCATCTTCCACTTGGCCATATTTCAAAAACCTACTATTCCTCTCAGATTCGATGAAACGAAGAAGGCTTGACGGAAATATATCTCAAGAAAGAGAAAGTAATGTAGACCAGTCAGATAACGAATCTGAATCTTCGGATAATAGAGTCGTCCTAGAGCCTTTGGTACAAACACAAAAAAACATCTCTTGTCAAGGTACATCTGTAGAAGACGAAGTCACGCAAGATGTAATGCAGTGTTCTGCATCACAAAATACAGAAGCAGCAGAAAAACGAACTCTAACTAATACATCTGATACACCCTTTAAGCCTCCGATAAAGAAATCTAAATATAAGTCTGTTGATGACAAATTTTTGGAAATAGAAAGGGCTAAATTACAATACATTAAGAATGCCGAAGAACAAAAATCTGATAGTGATCTTCAATTCTTACTAAGCCTTCTACCTTATTTAAAAGAGGTTCCACATGATCGAAAATTAGTAGTAAGGTCAAAAATACAACAGGTATTCATAGAAGAAAAAAAGAAAGAGTAATTCGCACACCGCATTCACCATATCAGCTGTCTTCAAGTGGCTCTTCTAATTCATTATCCAATTTATATGATACACAAACCTCCACCACTTCCTCTTTCTAATATTCATTGTACACAAAATATTATTCAACAGCCACAAATATAATCTATTTGAAACACTTTCTTAACTAATTATATCAATAAAGAATAATTAATGATAATTTTTTTTTAAATAAAATAGTAAAAATCTTATATACTATAGCAGAGAATGAAGTAAATTTTATTTTTATATTATATTCAAATGAACAAAATATTCAGTTTTCAAATGAATATATTTTATGTACTTATATGTTGAATTAATAAAGAATTCTTTATAATAAAATATTTATTAATTTACCGTAAAGTTACTGTCAATCGTTCTGCTGGTGAGATAGTCTCCCGAAAATTTGAAGTTTTTGTTACTGTCGAATTAATTTTGCTCAAAATGTACTCGAAAGTACTACGATTCATTCGGTAATAATTGAAAAACTTTTCTTCGCTATTTTTTAAGTCATCAAATAAGTGATGAAATTCACCTAATTTTTCTCTTTTTTCGACAATATCGCTGATCCAAAATGCTCTTCGTTTTCGACTACGTCTACGTAGATAGTAAGAGCTTTCTGTCAATAAAATAGTATCCATTTTTAATCAAGAACACAACGTCCGACACCTAATACTGCCCGTTCAATACTAGAATGTAAATTTCGTATCACTTCGGATGCACCTACTGGACGATCTCAATGTTTGAAATCATGCGAATTAGTTCGTCCGAATTCGGACGAATGAAATTCGGACGAACACGCATCCAGTGGACGACTAGCCTTAAGCACGTTTCGGACTTTTTAGTCTTGTACTACGATTGTTCTCACACACTCTTCAACGTGAACAGCCTTGTTGGTATGAATAGCTCCAAATTTTTGCTGTTCATGTTATCGCGAGTGTACTGTATTTCCAAAAATTTTTGGGTACAAGTTTACAAATTTTAAGTTAAACCAAAATATCTTTAGGTTGGCATTCATGGAACAGCCTACGCTGACAAATAGTTTCAATTTGTGTAACCAACTGTAAAAAATGTCACTACCAGTTGTCACGTTCATCGCACCGCAGTTAATTTTAGTTATTGTTTTGGTTATTTTATTTATAATGGAAGCCGCTGACGTAAAGGGTACTGCGAATTTTACATATTTGGGGCAAATGCCACATTTGTAGAGAAGCACAATAATGTAATTGAAAAGTAAAATATGTATACAGTAAAAAATAACCAGAGGTTCACTAATGCCTGAAGTATGAGACACTTTTACTAATACTTTGGAGTTTGTAGGATATCTGATATTGAAATACAGAAAATTATTTTAACTACAGCGGATGCCGCTTATTGTAATCACTTTGGGACCGGCCATAAACAATAACATTAACCGGATGATAACAACGACGGAGGGGAAAATTTTTCTCATTTATTTTCCTACGCTTGAATATATATTGCTCGAAGCATCTAATATTATTTTTTTTATTCATTAAGTGTTATTTACAACTCTAGCTTCAATGTTTCACAAAGTTACAGAGAATATGAAATACTGTTTCCTCTTCCTCCTCATCCAGGCAGCTTCTACAGAAAGTCGTTTGAAAAGAATCGCCGTCTTTTAGCATGCCCGATTATAAGACAGTGTCTGGTCAGGACACTTACTGTGGTGCTGATTCTCTCTCCTTGTAGCAAATTCAGACTTGTACAGCGTTTTAGATCCAGCTTCGGTTATATCCGTCAGCTCAGCGCGCCACTTCTATTAAACTGTCTCGAAAACTTACTTGAAGTTGAGCTCATTCTGTTGAACGAGATCAACATCAATACTTTTCAGGAGCTACGAAAAGACTGAAATTTCTCATAGTTTTCTATGATATGTATCGCCTTGTGTTTACATAAATGTAAAACCAAGAGCAATCATCTTTAATTTTGAGATTGTTTTTATTTTGCCTTTTTGATCACATTCACATGAAGAAAAAGAGGAGGGATTAAGAATACAGTCACAAAACTTGTAATGTTGTATGGAAATCTGGCCCGAATGATAACATAAAGCGAATTTTTATTCCAATAAGCGATGAATTTCGTTTGTGGAAAATGGAACTAACTTGTTTTGATAACAAAATGCGGCTTATAACATTATCCGCGATTACTATAAGCGGCATCTACTGTATCACTTAATCAGAACCACTCAAGTTAACTTTATATTATAATATTAGTCCATAGCGATACCCGATCAGTTTTTCTCCGCGAAGTAATCGTAAAAGCGATTTTGATTGAGAGACAACGATCGAGCGTGGCCGAGTTGTATATGAAAATCAGCATTGCCATTTTTTGCGAATAAAAAGATTACATTTAATACGAATAAAACGTTATTGTTGAAATCAATAGATTTTAAACGAATTGTGTTGTACTTCAAACCCTGGCGAGCCCCTTCGCAACAATATCATGGGACCGATACTCTCACCGTATCGTCGCGTAATCGCAAGGCGATTACTGTTTTTTTCTTTTCTTCGTCTAATGACGCATATCAAATGCACTTTTAGAAGGGTATAGAAAGTCGATAGGTAAATGGGAAAATCTGTGCAATATCGCGCTATTAAATAAGGAAAGTGTGAATAAGTAGGTTGATCACATAGAGATATATATACTAGAGATGACAAGCAGCGATTGAGTTGAAGGCGGACGTCGTCGCATTCACTTGCACGCAAAACAACAACAAATTGACATAACGCTCCTGTCTTGTCTAACTCACTCACACGCTAAAATAACAACAATTTGATATAACGACCCTGTTTTGTCTCACTTCTCACAGTGTTTTTGGCTTCAAAGCAGTAGCAGTAGCACTATGGTTGATCATGTTGGATTTGAATAACGAATGCGCAATATTTATCGAAAGGGAAAGGATAGAAAGTAAATCTAGGGCCATATAATGTATTCCATCGATCGTCGTTCGCTGCCAACACTGTCGCTATATTGATATGATGTAAACCGTCGCGTCGCCGTTTTTGACATTTCAATTGACAATCATTGCACGACGCCGTGTAGGAACGACGTTGGGATCGAGGTTGGTTGGTCGACGCTGGCGATTCGAAAGTTGCAGCGTTCGTTACATCATACGGTCCCTGTTTATTTAGTTTAGCACCTACTAAGTAAGGAAAGAATAGATACGAATATTTACATTCGCCATATCACATTCGATGATCATATCATGAACATTCTTCCAAAAAGCACAAGGTCAACACGATATAGTAGTTATTCGGGATATTCTCGTATCAGTAACGAATATTTTCATATTAGATGGTATCACCATATTATTCTATAGGGTGTTTTTTTAGAGGTAGTATTTCTTTTTTGAAAAAGACATACGTAATTTACCAAATGGTAAAATTTTTTATTTATTGAAAAGATTATTTTATGGCATTTAATTTTTAAAAACATATGACCACCGCGACTGCGTCTAATGAACACCATCCGATCAGTCCAATTTTTGGTCACTTTTTCGAGCATTTCTGGCTTTATCTCATCAATAACCCGTCGACTGTTGGTTTCTAAATGTTGAATCGTTGCTGTCTTATCAGCATAGACCAGTGATTTGATGTATCCCCACAAAAAGTAATCCAATGGTGTCAAATCACACGATCTAGGTGGCCAATTGACAGGTCCAGTTCTTGAGATGATTTTTTCACCATATAATTGACGCAGCGATATGTGAGTTTTCCGTATAGAACGCAAATTTCGAAAATAAATTTCCACAATTTGTAAACGTTGTTCTGGTGTAAGTCTTTCCATGATAATTTGCCAAAACGTACTGAACAAAAATGTAAAAGATACCAGTCAAGTTTGACAGGTATCTCTGCTGACAAAAAAACCACCATCCAGGATGGAGAAATTTTTAACAACTGACTTTTAAATTTAAGACTTGAAGCTCGGTATGTAAATTTCATTATGAAACATATAATAAAAATTTGTGACAGCCATTGCGGTTGATAGTAACGAAAACCCGAAAAAGAACACTTCGCTGAAGTGAGTGAGTGAAGTAACTCACTCATTTTGGTAAACTGCAGTTCAATTCGAAAAGTGAATAAATAAATTAAAAACGAATGAAGGAAGAACAAAGCCTATCAGAGTGAACTGTACGAACACCGCGAGGAGAGAGACAGATTTCCAACAAATCTTCTCGTTTCGCCCGTCTCCGTGTCCGTCAGAAACACACACAGCGAAGACATAACTTAATTCTTCACAAAGTAACAGCTCTTCTCTCTCAGGGGCCAATTATATATTTGTGTTTGTGTGAGTGACTAATGACTACTGAAATGCGAGTAAAGAAAATACGAAAAGAATACTTCAATTGAAGTACTTCACTGAACTTACTCTTTAAAGTGAGTGACTAGTAGTAAAGTACTTTACTGAAATGAACTGTGTTGACCATCTCTAAGAACAACACCACTTGAAATTGGTGTTTTGGAGAAAAAATATGTTGGTTCTTCTTATTTATTTGTTAGACCAATTTAAATTCCTCGCAAAGGACCGGCAATAAACACTATGCTACTATTAGCATCTTACTCACGTTTATATTATACTCCGGCCTTGAACACGAAAAACGCCAAACATTTGAATGCTAGGCTACTATTTGCATTTCACTGCCACCTGGTATCAAATGCTCCATACAAAAACGGTCAATTTGGCTTCAAAATGCTTCAAAGTGCTTCATATAAAAACTGCGTCTTGTCGTCTCCATTATTTTTATCTCTATGAGGAAAATACTTAAATTATTCATTCGCTATCTCAATTTTGAATGAAAATAACGTTTAACTGTCTGTTTCTGTCCATCTTGGAAGGTTCAAAACGGCTGAAGTAATACGTTTCTTACTTTTTTGATAAGTTAAGTACATTCCTATGTGGGATGTTTATGTAATGTATCTGTACTGCGTTTTGATCTCTTAAATAAACGTACATAATTCTATAATTTTTGATAGAATAAAATTCCACAGCATATGTAAATATTTTTATTACATAATAATTAAATAGTTATCGTTAATAATGAAATGATGAAGTTAGGAAATCATAATACTGCACTTTGATCTAGCAATTTATACGAAGGTCCATTTGAACTTTTCGGTGGATAAAATAAAAATAAACTCAGTTGTGCGGCAGATAGCATACAGCCAAGGAAATTTGGTATCTGAAATAGAGAAGAATTTTGAGAAAAAATGGGGAGAATATAACAATGATTGTATTATAATCGATAGTGTATCATAATGTAATTGCAATAATAATTTTTCAGTTAAGTACGTAAGAATAGAAAATTACTCAAACTTAATTGATTTGATTAATCACTACCGTCCACAAAATTTCGTATGTATTCTTTGTATCGTCGTATCGTTGTTTGAAGGACATAATCAGTCCTAGTATGTTTTTTTTTATTTACAATTTTCTAGCTTTTATTTTACGCCTTTTAAAATATTTTTCTCCGGCCCTTCCTAAAGCTAATATTAGGTGCGTTTTAATGCTCTCCAGAGTAGGATAGGATAGCATAGAAAATTTATATACAAAATAACAACAACATTGCTGTTTTTACGATTCTTCATTACTTTTTTCCATAGATAGTAGGCTAGAATATAGATTTTAACCGGAATAGTTCCCCCAGTGAGCTCACTGGGGGAACTATGCGCGATAAATTCTCTAATGTAGCCTACTATCTATGGAAAAAAGTTATAAAGAATCGTAAAGACAGCAATGTTGTTGTTATTTTGCATATAAATTTTTTATGCTATCCTATCCTACTCTGGAGAGCATTAAAACGCACCTATTATAGTGAGTATGTAATGAAAAGGTCAATTGTAAATGTGTTCGATTTTATTTGGCCCGAAAGTGATTTTTTTCGTAATCGCGTTGTATTAAATCATCGAGGAACGTATCACACAAACTCACCAAAACCTTACCGGTGTTACTGCAAAGTTTTTATGAACTAAATTTATTTACCTTTTACAAGTTTGAAAATAAACATTTACATGTACGTACACGTACTTTATTACTCACTCGAATTGAGTGTCCTAATAGGCCCGCAAAACATATATATGTCAGAAAATCCATCATTAGGTGTGATTTTTTCAAATGGATCAAGATAAAATCATTCATTTTACATTGAAACAACAACAAAGAGATGATCCAAAATCATAATGGGATCAAAGTTGGATCAATTTTTCGCTATTAAAGCTCATCTAAATTTTCACTATTTTAGCATTTTCACAGATGGCGCTCTGCGACTCAGCTGATAATAATACCAGTAAATTCGATTTGTATCAGGTATTTGCACCCAGAAGGCAGAACATTTCGTCGAAAAAAACAGTAAGGATGCGTCTGTTTTTAGGATTCAATTTATTTTCAGTCTTACAATTATTTAAAGTTCTAATTTATTTTCAGTTCTGTCTCTTAAATTTGGAACGCAAGGAGACGAAATTTGATACTACGTCTATGTTATACGCGACAGGACTTAAGAAGTCAAATTTTGTATTCTTCCTTTCTGTATATAGCATATGATACAGAAATGAAAATATATCAGCACATAATGTGCTATCTAAATGAAAGCTTATACCCAATTGGGAGCGTTAGATCTCTCGAAAAATTATGCGTAGAACCATCGTAAATATTTCACGTATAATTGCTGTTACAAACTATACGTATAAACATATAAGGAAATCGTTCCCAAAAAATTGTACATGGGTTTATGACCTTTATATAGTACAGTCCCGTTTCGTCGTATAGTATACGAAACTTTGCCTGCTGGGCAGCTGACAGTTTATCCAAGGCATTTGCCAACAGAATTGTTAACCCTGCTAAATAAGCTTTTGGGTTGATCCACATCGTTTTTTTCAATTGTGATCCGATCCAGTTGGAAAAACACACCTAATAACATGACTAGTGTAATAATTTTAAAAAAGCTTCGAAATTATCATTCAAATATGTACCTCCAAAACTTGTTCTTTAAAGGAAATTAATAACTTAGCAACTAAACTAATAAAAGAAGTGACAAACAAATAAATTTACAGTATACCAACAAATTATTATAAATGAGCAATAATATAATTATAAATTAAAAAATACGTGAAAATATATAACCCATTAAATACGTTAGGCATATTAGTCCTATTGCGATTTTACTGTTTTCTCAATTACGATATTAATACTATTGAAAGCATATTAGTTACAAATATGCTTTCATGCTTCTTATTTTTATAAAATAATTTGTAATAATAATATTAGTGAATATCAATACATTTTTTACTAAGGTTCGAATGCTGCAAACAAATAAAAGATTTGATTTTTTGTCAAAAATATCGTAGTTTTAAGTCCTTACAAAATTGACAATATCAGACCTGAGACCTGCATATGAGTATTCAACAGTTTTTCGTTGTGGTTTAGTTGCCGATACAACATCTAATTTTCAGTAGGGATGGGTATCGATTAATCGATTATTTTATTGAATAATCGTTGTTTTTTAAATCGATTGCATTAGGGTCGATTTAATCGGGTAATCGATTATTTTATAACGATTATTAAACTTTTTTCTTCGCTGAGATTTCAGATTTCAAGATCTTATGTAACACATTTGCAGAACACATGTTGACCATCCTTCGACATTTGGTACTTTATGGTCCGGGTTTATTGAGTATACAGTAGACCTTGGTTAACGCACGCCCCGCATAGCGAACATTTCGCATAACGAACATAGAAGTAGAAGACGAGTGAACACCGTCGATGACAATTCTGGCCAAGTATTTCATCGAGAGCGTGTGCGATTTCTAAAGGTACATAAGCGAACGATTGGGGAATGTGTATGTCTCAGTTTAAGATCAACACAAGTTGTTGTTCCATAACTGCATATAGTATATGTAGTATGTGATGTGTAGTATATTATATACTGTTATCAACAGAAATCATATATAATCTGTGTAGTCCGATTTTTGTAGTTATAAATTATATGAGTGAAATCAGTTGTGTTTTTCGTTTGTGTGTTCGCAGTTTTCTTGAGATTACCTCGCATTACTTTGAACAAGATACCTCCAAAAAGTGTGGTTTGGGAACATTTTGAGAAAGTGGAGGATAAACATGCTAAGTGTCGACATTGTGGTGTGAAAATAAAAATATGTGGAAACATGACCAACTTGAAGAACCATCTCGAGCACAAGCATCCCAAAATTGTTGTGAAGAGACCAGCAGAGAACGAGACGAACCCCGTTGAATGTAATAAAAAACAAAAACTATCTGCCAGTTCTTCTTCGTCAGTTTCAGTGACAGTGAGTCAACCTCTGATAACCAAGGCTCTAGACAACGTGGTTTCTCACAAAGAGGGAGGGTCTTTAAATCACAAGATCACTCAAAACATTGTATACATGATTTGTAAGGACATGGAACCTTTGTCAATAGTTGAACATGCAGTATTCTGAAGACGACTGCCCCACTGTACACTGTGCCTACTCGCAAAACCATCCGCACTGCTATTATTGATAAATATCATCTTGTATCCCGTTCGTTCAAAGCTGAGTTGAAATCTGTTGAGAAGTATTGTTTCACCACTGATATTTGGACCGATTTGCAAAATCGGAGCTTTCTAAGTTTGACTAATGCTGACAAAGGTTGTGTTGTCAAAGGTACAGTAGGAATGTTCCATCTCACCCAACGGCACACTGCTGAGTACATTGTGCAGGAAATGAAAATAATTTTTGAAGAATGGGAACTTGAAATTGAGAAAACCCTTGCCATCATCTCTGACAATGCAGCAAACATTACAAAGGCAGTGGATATAATGTTTGGTAAAAGCAAACATATCCCTTGTTTCGCCAACACCCTCAATCTTCTTGCTACAAAGGCAATCGATGACGTGTCAGAATTGAATGACATTTTGAAAAAAGTCAAAGCCATCGTGGGATTTTTCCATCATTCGACTTCCGCATGCGATGAATTGAGAAAACTATCCACCAAAACAGTAATCCAGGATGTTTCTACCAGATGGAACTCCACCTATGAAATGCTCTCAAGATTCATAGAGCTGCGACCGTTCATAAACGAAATTGTCAACAGGAATACTACTGCTCCACCAATGCTCTCCGCAATGGAAATGGAAATCTTGCAAGAAGTGTGCGAAGTTCTAGAACCATTAGCAACAGCTACCAAGGACATAAGCTCCGAACAACATCTCACCAGCAGCATGGCGATTCCAGTGGCAGCCATACTTAAGAAATCAGTCGAGAGTTTGGATCCGAAACACCAAGTTGGGAAGGCCTTGCGATGCTCAGTGTTGACTCAACACAAAAAACGCTTTGGCTGTATAGAACAATGTTCGTTTCTGGCACTATCCTGCATCCTAGATCCGAGGTTCAAGAAGATGTATTTCAAGGATGAGTCCAGTCTTGCCAGAACCATAAATACAGTTTCGAAACAAATACGGCAAAATCAGGCTGTATCTCCTACTCGTTTCCTAACTGAGTACCTAACTCACATAGTTGAAATCAGCAAATTTGTCAGATCATTTGGAAGTTGGTTAGAGCGTAAATTTAGATCATTGATAGATTGAAGAATTTTGCTACACTATATATTTCTTGCTTTCAGGTGCACCATCTTCGTCTTTGTTTAAGAAACACAACAAAAGTATTCAGAAGATATGGACCAAAAGTCGTGCGGCACCCCAAGACGCTCTAGGCGGCATCAATGAGGAATTCAGTTTGTATCTGAGAACGTCACAGGAGAGGATTCAACAAAATCCGGTCTTATTCTGGAAACAGATGGCTGAGACGTTCCCAGCAGTTTCTAAGGTCGCCTTAACATATGTGCCAGCGGTGGCGACCTCAGTTCCTTCAGAAAGGCTTTTCTCTGAAGCTGGTCAAATTCTTAGAGAACAGAGAAGCCGGCTGACCGCCGACATGGCCAATACACTTATATTCCTTAAGGACGTTGATGGTAAGTATTGGGATTAATAAATAAGCCCAATACTTCTAACATCTCAATAATCCCTATTATTTCTGCACCTACTGGGAACGTCTCAGCCATCTGCTTCCAGTAGGTACTCGTATAATTATTATTTCTCTGTTTGATGATTTTTTTTCTGTTTTCTTGTGAATAAATAAGGACTACTTTTTACTTTGAGTTCGTTGTTTTCATTGTACCCAATTTTTAATTTTTTTCCCAAACTTTTTTGAAATTTTCTATTAATCGATTAATCGATTTTTTAAGCCACGAATAATCGGTGTATCGATTAATTAGTAAAAAATTATTTTCGATTCCATTAATCGATTACTTGTTGGTCGATACCCATCCCTAATTTTCAGTAGGTACACAAAATATAGTAAGTATTAACTGCAGGGTTAACAGATATGCAGTTACCCTTATTCTGAAACACGCCGAAGAGAAAGTGAATTTCGATTTCCCCAAATTTTAAATTATTGAAAACGCGTGAACGATTCACTATCTGGAAAGTTTAACAGTTTTCAATGATCGCATGTGTTGGAAATGGGAATCGAATGTTCCCAGCTAAACAAAAGCAATAATATTTGGACCGCTCTTATGGAAGTATCTAAGAATTTATTTAAAAGATTACTTAGTACGTATGCGCGTCAACATTGGATTTAACACGCACTATATTCGAAAAGACTAGAAGTATGGTCATTCCTTCAGGATATGTAGCCACAATAATAAAGTAAGCGTCAAATGCAGGGGCTGTCATCGTACAGCTGACTGCACTGCAACATTTGATTGGGTTCATTGCAAAATCAGCCACCCTCAATATTGCCAGCATAGAGCGGATATTAACGATTATCCCGAGTACTTGAAAGCGGTTCGTATCGGTCAAAGGAAAATTGATTACCTTTGCAAATTATAAGAATCGGTAGATTTACGCTTTTATATATTATTATAATTATGAAGAAAATAAAAATACTATAAGCCAACTTAAGAAGCATCCACAACAAAATACCCACACTTGAAACTAATTTACAACAAAATGAAGACATACAAATTCTGTCGAAATGATTATAAATGGGATAAAATCAGTAAAGACTGCACTACGACTATAAAAATTAGAAGGACAAGAAATAGTTCTTAGATCACGAAACTACATACATAATAACGAAAAAAAATTAGATTAGAAAAAGACCAAGGCTCATGGGAACCTAAAATCTGAATACCAGAAAATCAAAATAAGTCAAACAATATGATCAGATTAGCCAAAGGTAAATGTATCATCGATTACGATAACGATTTGCAGATACGGACGGTAGCTTTAGGAAACTATGAAACATAATTAAGGAAATCGGCTGGAAAAAGAACAACACGCGAAATAAGAAAGGGATGAATGAATTTGACACGCCAACTGGAACAATGAGAGATCATCCATTCATTATTAATATTTTGAACGTGCATTTCACTATAATTGTAACAGGTTTAGCGGAAGATTTAAAAAATAATAACAATGCAGAAGATTTTCGTAGGAAGTCCTGTCCTTATATTCTTGAGACTACGTCCTCTTCCTGACAGAC
The DNA here is from genome assembly GCA_951812415.1 of Beris morrisii. Lineage (NCBI taxonomy): Eukaryota > Metazoa > Arthropoda > Insecta > Diptera > Stratiomyidae > Beris > Beris morrisii. The sequence goes on along the minus strand of OX638311.1, from coordinate 102,348,805 downwards.
AAACTAGAAATAGAAAATATTGTTATGGGAGTCAAGAAAAAACCTGCCCCAAGAATCGACGATATAACAACGTATAATCTAAAAGTTCTCTAAACATTAATGTAGTATCAGGTTATTTATCACGAACAATAAATAATCACATGAAATTATTTTCCCTCCAGGTTTAATAGACCTAACAAACGTTTGATACGATAGACGACAAAGTTTTACTCTTATTAAAAGAATTAGGTTTGCGAGAAAAATCTAATGAAATTATAAGTAATTATCTTCTGGGAGGGCAATGCACAACTAACCTAACCTAACATTATTTAACCAAGAACCATCTACAGTTTGTCAACTAATTCTTTGCAAAATGAAAAAAAGTCATAAAAATTCATTTGGAAGTGAAAATTGATTAACAAAAACGAGTTTTCTTTCTATTTTTCTTTCAATATATTATTAAGGTAAGTATTAGTTATTAACATGAATTACAAAAATATTAAATTTCAATATAAAACATAGCAAAAAACAAGCAAAACCAAAAACAAAAAATATTCAACTGTCAATTAATTCTTTGCAAAATGTAAACTCATGTTGGATTTATAACTGAATCTGAAAAACGATGATTCTAATAGTATTAGTATTTGGTATGGTGGCCATTAGCATCCATGACTGCCTTCAGGCGACGCGACATGACTGTATAAGGCCATTTAAGTCGTAATATTCAGGAATTTTCTGCCATTCTTCTTGAATTGCTTTGATTAAAGCATTTTTATTGGTAGGTCTGCGTTTAGCCACTTTCTTCTTCAGCAAAGCCCACAAATTCTCGATAGGATTGAGGTCCGGACTCTGGGCAGGTGCATCGAAAACTTTACTGCAAGACTACAGCAGCCAGGTCCTGCACAGCAACGATTTATGTTTGGGGTCATTATCCTGGTACAGCTTGTACTTTAGTTTATTTGCGTTGCGAGGATCAACAAACCCAAAATTCATCGCGCTCCGTGACAATTCATTTTTCAAAATGTCCAAGTAGTACTCCTTTGTCATAATGTCATTGAAAATCCGCAGCTCACCAACGCCTTCGGATGAGATACAACCCCACACCATTACAGAAAGCTTGCCAAACTTTACTGTTGGTATGATGTTCTTCTGCAGCAAGGCTGTATTAGGCTGTCTCCAAACTGTGCTGGGTCCATCATGAGAATATAACATTATTTTAGTCTCATCACAAAAAATAACGTCGTTCCAGTACTCTGCGGGCTTGTTTACGTGAGCAATAGCAAAGTTCAGCTGCCTTTCAATGTTAATAGCAGAAATCAATGGCTTCTTTCTGGCTACATGTGCTGAGTAATTGTGCATTTTAAGAACTTTTCTTACCGTCTCATGGCTCACTTCCTTACAGCAATCCTTTTTCATGTCCAATGCTAACTTCCTCAGTGTTGTGTGCGGATTATCGCCAATCGTTTTTAATATTTTAGAATGATCGCGTCTTGTGAGCTTTGGTGGTCTGCCTCCAGAATCGTTTAGATGCAGACGATTTTCTTTCTCAGCACGCTTAATGATATTATATACGGTCCTTAATTTAATACCAAACATTTCCACCAATTCTTTAGCCGTTTTTCCTTTATAATGGTTGTAATAAACTAACTGAATTATATTTTCATCAACTCGTTTGCCGGGCATTGTTGAAAACTTCGATTTCGCCAATATGTGCACTTGCCCAAGGCATAAATTACAATGAAAGCAATAAAGGAAGGCATACTAAAGCAGCACGTGTTAATTTTTCTCGAATTTGATCTACCGTTAGTTAGTTTCGTGTCTCTTTTCCACGTACATGTTGCATTTTGCAAACAATTAATTGACAGTTCAATATTGGAGGCTTTTTGGTTTTGGTTGTTTTTTTGTATGTTTTATTTCGAAATTTCTAATTTTTGTTAATCATATTAATAGCTTATGCTTACTCCTATATTATTGTGAAAGAAAAAATTTGAACAAGCAAGTTTTGGTGCAAAACAACTCTAATTGAAAAAAAATTGTGGTCATTATTTCATTTTGCAAAGAATTAGTTGACAAACTGTATGTATGGATCAATACTAGAACAAACGTGATATCTGCTTTATATTCAAAATCTACAGTACATAGGACTTAAGGTAAAATATATTATATACGCAGATGATACACTACTACATCTATATATATAAAAGAGGATGTATGTGCGTATGTTCCCTATGAACTCCTAAACCGCTCAACCGATTTTGATAAAATTTTCAGGGAACATGTAGAATAGTCCCGCGATGGTTTCTGTGAAGTTTGGTACCGATCGAATCAAAAACAATTGTTTTTTCGACATTTTTTCAATTTTTTAGCGATTTTAGCCCTAATTGTTTGTTTCTTTGTCCCGTATGCCTTCCTAAACCATTCATCCGATGGCGATGAAACTTTGTTGATATGTTGAGCGCAGGCCCGCGAAGGTTTCTGCGTCAACAAAATCATTTTACAATTGATGATACGCGAGTTATTTCAACATTTGAGTGTATTTCATATAGTTTAGCGGCAGTTCATTCGTTTTCGGTGTATTAGTTATACGTTCCTATTACTAAATGGTAAAGTTGGACGATGGATGTTGGATAGGGGATAGAGGATAGTGGATGGAGGATGGAGGATGGAAGATGAAGGATGGTAGATGGCGGATGATTGATGCTGGATAGAACATGGAGGATGGTGGATAGATGATGGAGAATAGAGAATGGAGTAACGGGAGCAACGGAGCAACGGAGCAACGGGAGTAACGTGAGAAATGGAAGCAACGGGAGCAACGGAAGCAACGTGAGAAATGGGCGCAAGGGGATCAACGGGAGCAACGAAAGCAACGGGAGAAATGGAAGCAGCGGGAGAAATAGAAGAAACGGGAGTAACGAAAGCAACGGAAGTAATGGGACAAATAGAAGCAACGGGAGAAACGGGAGCAACGGGAGAAGTGGAAGCAGCGGAATCAACGGGAGCAACGAAAGCAATAGAAGAAATGGAAGCAACGAAAGCAACGGAAGAAATGGAAGCAACGGGAGTAACGATAGTATAGCACCAAACAAACGTGAGCGTAGCGAGCGTAGCCGCGGTACGCGGCTAGTATTACATAAAGGGAACAATCATCTCCAAAAGTGGTTATTGGTTAATAGGCTTACTTTATATATATAAAAGAACAGATATATGTTGTTCAAGGGCCATTCCATCCAGAATCGCCAAAAATGACGAAATTTGCGCGATTCCTTTGAAAATGTATGTACTTGAAGAATTAGTGAAAAAAAATGAATTTCAATTTTTTGTTTCTATTTCATCTTTTTTGTTAGCTATAGTATATTTAAGTTTTCGCAAAAATGGTGTCCGAGTCCTCTTTGAAAATTGAAATCTCTGGTAATTTTTATCATAGAATAATAAAATAGGGCTTATTTTAAAGGGAAGGTTATCGCAATATAAAAAAAGTACGAATAAAAATAATCCTTGAAATTTTTTTTTTCGAGGATAACGATTTTGTTCTTTATCCTTGAATGTTTATCTGATGCATAGATGGCTGCATCGTCAGCAAATAATGCCAACGAACATTTAGTGGATGCGGGAAGTCATGGATATAGATCAGATATAGTATCGGGCCAAGAACAGATCCTTGCGGAACGCCACTGCTTGCCTCGTAATTATTAGAGATTAGGCCAGTCAATGAAGACATTGATCTTACCAGAACTCCGATCTTTTTGAAATTGTGGGAAATGATTAAGTTTGTTGTTAAAGTAATATATCTCAGTTTGCACCCCTCTCCGAAGTCCGGGACATGTTCAAAATGGTTAAAAACGTAGTAGACTATAAAAAAATTACAAACGTTTTACAAACTTAGGATAATGTTGAACAGGGTATTTTCGATATTGTATTAGATTTGCAACCCATTTTTAGGGCCGGAAAATATAATATCATTAACAATTAATATTTTGATCAAAAATGGCCCCAAAGAAATTGCAATAGTTTTGCAAATTATGATCATACTTTTTACTGGCATCAGGAACATCTGTGCAGATTTGCAACCCTTTTTTTTGCACGGAACATACTTTTAACAGGATTAATAGTAAAAAAAAGGATTTATTGAAAGAAAGGCCATGAAAAAAACTATCACAGTTTTTAAAATGGGTTGCGAATGTTCCGATTAATGTACTGAAACTTGTGTTTAGTTTGCACCCTCGTAGGCGACATGGATCCTGTAAAATTTAGTAACAATAGCAATTCCGTGTATTTTTGACCCCTGAAAAATTACAGAAGTTTTGCAAATCGAACAGAATATTTAAATCACCTTCTCTCATCTTAATACGAATTTGCAACCCCAACAGAGATACGCAACATGTTAAATTAGCAATAATACCATTTAATAACAAGTTTGCAACCTCGTACTCTACCCGCAACCTTGCAATTCCACCCCCACTGAAGGAATATCACAAATCGTATATTCTAAGTACCTAAGCTTGACACTTACATTATGTACGTAGTAAAATACTATTGGTAAAATAGTAGTTAGCTGATATGAATGAAATCAAACATACTTTTCCCTGTACATACATAAAAAATTCATTCCGAATTTGTATTTGTCAATAGTATTCAACAAATAAACAAACTTCACGAACCTAGCATAAAACGAGAGAAAAAAATTTATTTTGCACATTGCATAGTTCTTTTTTAAAGGCAGCGAAAATATAAGAAGGCATATTTTTCCAAAATTCTCGCGGTCGGTATAGACGACCGCTTGTTTCCCTTCTGTAAACAGCTAATGTGTAAACATTGGTATCATATTGTGGATATTCTGTCGATCGAGAACCTTTAGTTTTTCATCTTGCATTGCATAATAAAATTATGCGAAATTTTCAAACTCTACCTTTTTGTCGTTGTACCTAGTACTAATTTAGAAATACTGACATTTCATTTTTAATACAATATCTACATAGGTAAATAGGTACAGTCAAGGACATGCTTGGTACCAAAGAACATAGAACATATGTTGTACAGGGTGTTTGGCACTCCATCCGCAAGCTTGTAAGGGGTTATTCCTTGATATATTTGGAGAAAAAAATTGTTCTACATTGTGGGTTAATTTTGAATATCAGTGGAGATACAGGGTGGTTAAGAAAAGTGTTTTTGACCGGTACCCTCACTCACTTTAAACGTTATATCTTGAAAACGAATAATCACAAGGCAAAGTGTTATAACTCGTTTTTTAGGGAATCGAATTACCTTTCATTTCATGTAACAGTCTAAATTGTAACTGCACTCAATCTTGAGATATTTACTCGAAAACACAAATTTTTGCTACGTCAACCCTAAAAATTCAGTGATCAATGTAGTTTTTCTCAGAAAACCCCATTATAAAAATGTCATCTTAATTTTATTTTTTTATGAACCATTACCTACAAAAGCTGCATACATATGTATGACTTACGATTAACATTTTGGAAGTAATAGGTAAAAATACATATCGCATAAAAATTAAATATTTAAAAAGTCAGTGAATGTGCATGTTGATCTACACTTTTTGCTTAAACTGAAAGAATTTAATAATGGTTTTATGTTTTATTTAAAATGCGTTTTATGCTAGGTTCGTGAAGTTTGTTTATTTGTTGAATACTATTGACAAATACAAATTCGGAATGAATTTTTTATGTATGTACAGGGAAAAGTATGTTTGATTTCATTCATATCAGCTAACTACTATTTTACCAATAGTATTTTACTACGTACATAATGTAAGTGTCAAGCTTAGGTACTTAGAATATACGATTTGTGATATTCCTTCAGTGGGGGTGGAATTGCAAGGTTGCGGGTAGAGTACGAGGTTGCAAACTTGTTATTAAATGGTATTATTGCTAATTTAACATGTTGCGTATCTCTGTTGGGGTTGCAAATTCGTATTAAGATGAGAGAAGGTGATTTAAATATTCTGTTCGATTTGCAAAACTTCTGTAATTTTTCAGGGGTCAAAAATACACGGAATTGCTATTGTTACTAAATTTTACAGGATCCATGTCGCCTACGAGGGTGCAAACTAAACACAAGTTTCAGTACATTAATCGGAACATTCGCAACCCATTTTAAAAACTGTGATAGTTTTTTTCATGGCCTTTCTTTCAATAAATCCTTTTTTTTACTATTAATCCTGTTAAAAGTATGTTCCGTGCAAAAAAAAGGGTTGCAAATCTGCACAGATGTTCCTGATGCCAGTAAAAAGTATGATCATAATTTGCAAAACTATTGCAATTTCTTTGGGGCAATTTTTGATCAAAATATTAATTGTTAATGATATTATATTTTCCGGCCCTAAAAATGGGTTGCAAATCTAATACAATATCGAAAATACCCTGTTCAACATTATCCTAAGTTTGCAAAACGTTTGTAATTTTTTTATAGTCTATATAACGAAACTACGTTTTTAACCATTTTGAACATGTTCCGGACTTCGGAGAGGGGTGCAAACTGAGATATATTACTTTAACAACAAACTTAATCATTTCCCACAACTTCAAAAAGATCGGACTTATTATTAAAGAATCAATTTTTAATGTCTTCATTGACTGGCCTAGATACTGTTCTGAGCACATGCACTGAAGGTACAATCCTGCAAGAAATTGTGAATACTTTTTATAATGTAAGATGAAAATTTAAAGTGGTTAATTTTGTATATAAACCCATTATGCCATACACGGTCGAAAGCATTTTCAATATCTAATGAAACTAAAGCCATCGATTCTTTTCAAGCTATTGTGCCTTTGATAGCATTTCGCTGATTAGGCTAATGAGTCGATTTTGGTCAAAAAGTAAGGTCTACCCTGTATATTAGATTTGTGATATTCTACAGATTACCTCAAATAATGTTTCTGCATTACCTCGGGCCCGAAAAACATATCTTGAAGTACACCCTATAGCGGCTATATACCAAATTTTGCCAGCCTTATCCATTCAAATTGGAGTTCACTTCTGATAGCAGCCCGTCAATAAAATACATACAGTTACAATACGAAAAGAAGACGTGGACTTTCTTGCGAAAGAGTAAACAAACATAACACTACCAGTAAGATATCCAGCCAATCTTTGAGTAAGATAGCCAGAACGCCAAGCAGAAAAAAAACGAAGATAAGATAGGAATTGAAAAAAAATTTAATATATTTCATTTTATAGCTTGCATTTACCAGTCGTAAAGACCATATTTCCTGAAATCCCAAACATGTAAATCGGATTAGAACTGTCCTTTGCGACTAATAAAAAATCGCAAGACAACGTTATTTATATCAGTATTCTGTTGAGAAGCAAAATTACCCAGTTCAACGATAAATTATTAGCTTGTTAATGCAGTTGCATGTTATTTGTATTGTTTATGTAACTTATGAGTTTATTTCTATCAAATATCACGCGAGAACGTATAGTCGAAGCTCATAAAGTACTGTAGTAAACGATAAATACTAGCTGAAGTGAATTCGATAGTCGTGAAGGAATGTGTATATAGAAACAAACATACCTGAATAAATGTGTCGTTTATAATGATACCATAAATCATCCATTGGAGCGATACAAGAAATGATGCTGATATCAATGAAAATGGAAGACTAGCAGAGTTTTTCGCTCGAATAACGTGAACTAGCATAGTCAGTGGTGCCGCAAAGAACAGTACAGTGACTCCGCAACAGATTACACCTGCGACGAAACAAAAAAAATCGATAAAATAATTTAAAAAACTTTAAGACTTAAAGATGGAGTTAAAAAAGAACCATTCGGTAAGTAAACAGACAAAATTCCTACCCATAATATCAATTGCTTTTGTTCGGTCCTGTTCGTATCCCGTGTAAATTATGGCTGCTAGTATTACTGATATAGCCATTACCATTTGCCTTATGTACGCTTTCTTATTAACGGTGAAGACGTAATACACAAGGGTGTACACGACCATGAGGAACGTTCCGACTATGTTGACCATCGTGACGATTTTCTCGCCGGTCATGTAGCCGTAACGCAGCCATAAGCTACATCTGAAATAAAACCAACCTCGGTAAATGCTTACGCGGTCAAAACTACAGGGAAACAAACGATAAGAATCCGCACACGAAGGGAAATCCGGACGAGTCACCCGTACTTTTTTTGTTGATAAACTTCCGGCAGACAATACTGAAAAATAAAAATATTCTTTATTTTAAACTAAGAACTACCAATCACCTCTCTTACACGCCGGTCAGGAACTGGAATATTGTTGTCGACACTGCCGAGTACTCCAAAATAAACTCGTACGAAGGCATGTTCTCAGATATTTCTTGACTCTGTCGGCTAACTATCAGACTTACCATTTAATGAAAGTGCACTTGAAATTACACGCATAAAACTAAAATACTGTGTACAATACCAAAGTTACAAATCAGTTGCAACATAACGAAACCGTGATAAGAATTTGGCAGTTAACAGGCCAGCGGGAAATAAGGTTATGACAGTAGAGTGACAATTGGACAAGCAAAAAGAGTAAACAAATACTAACGGAATGACATCACCCAGTGGGAAAGTAGACCTGGCTTTTCCTTCGACATAAAGTAGACAACACATTCCTTAAAGGCCGTGAAACAATAAAAGCAGAGGCAGAAGCAGAATTTTTTTTAGAAAGCACTGGATCACATGACCAGTGTTACTAACTATTTTTCTTGGTTGAGCACTAAAATATGAAAGTTTGAGCGTTAATTTCAACTTTAAGGTACTAAAATTGCATTTTTTCATAGTAATCGCAGGCATATTCAAATAAAGTGCAAGCGGTTAAACTAATTTTTGACCGCTGAGAAGATATTTTGAGCACCAAATTTAACGCTGAAAGCACTAAATTGGCATCACTACACATTACACCTCCCAACAGGCAGATCATACCTGTAGAAAACTAATCGAAATTCTACACCTTTTCTACAGCCATAGAGCTCCATGTGTATGAAAGGGACAGTGAACGAAAACTGGCTCCGTAGAAATGTGAGTAAGGTTTCCCACCAGCCAACCATGGCCATCGAATAGTCGTGAAATTTCTACACATTTTCCACGGACATATATGTCCATATGTACGATAGAGATGCATATACTCAAAATACTCCGTATAAATGTAAGGAAAATTCAAAAGATATTCTACACACATCTATCGCACCCACACACATGCAAGAAGCAAGAAAACTTTCAAGCGTCAAGTCAAATAAAATTTTGATTGCGACGCATTCCGTGTTTGAGTTTTGAAGTTTGAAGATTAGACTCTCCATGGATTTTATTCCATGTATTTTTTTAAATGTTTCAGTATATTCTAAGGCTTGACGAGCTGCATTCATGTTTTTTTATTTTCAGTTTCAGAGCACGAGCGACAAAGGTTTCGAGTTGCCATTTGCCAACGTATTTTTGAAGTCACTTTTCAGGTACTTTTTGCATACTCATTTTTATTACTTCTTCTGGCTTACATTTAGAATTGAAGGATTCGAAATTTGGCAGGTGGTTCAGCGTCAGAATTTCATAAGTCAAATTTAAAATCCTTCAATTCTCTATGTAAAAGGAAGAAATAAAAAAATGGGCGGGCAAATCCGTTGCACCACTCGTAGAAATGGAGTGAATTTTGTACGCACAAACAACGTACGTATGTTACGTTTAAGCACCTACAATAATATACGTAGAATCGCCATAAATATTCTACGGCTAGTGCTCTTCAAAACTATACGTATACATTTACAGAGCGGCCGAGGACATCGTACCCTAGAATTCTACGGGCTTTATCCGGCCTTTCTACGGTCTTTTCTTTCGTATAGTATACGACACTTTGCCTGCTGGGACATTCCCAATTCTTAAGGGATTTATGTTGGCAGTACTGAAGCAGAAGCAGAATTTTAGAATTTCCCAGCAGGCGAAGTTTCGTATACTATACGCATAGAGCTACTGGAGACGACAAACCACCGGTTTTGTATAAAGCGCTTCGAAGCCAAAAACACTGTGAGAAGTGAGACAAAACAGGGTCGTTATATCAAGTTGTTGTTATTATATCATGTGAGTGAGTGAGACAAAACAGGAGCGTTATGTCAATTTGTTGTTGTTTTGCGAGCAAGTGAATGCGACAACGTCCGCCTTCAACTCAATCGCGGGTGTCATCTCCAGTATATATATCTCTATGACTATACGAAAGAAAAGACCCTAGAAAGTGCGGATAAAGACCGTAGAATTCTAGGGTACGATGTCCGCGGCCGCTCTGTAAGTCTATACGTATAGTTTGGAAGAACACTAGACGTAGAATATTTACGGCGATTCTACGTATAATATTTTAGGTGCTTATACGTAACATACGTACGTTCTTTGTACGTACACAATTCACTCCATTTCTATGAGTGGTGTAACGTATTTGCTCGCGCATTTCTTTTATTTCCGCCTTTTACATAGAAATGAAGGATTTGAAATTTGACTTATAAAGTTCTGACGGTGTACCAGCTGCCAAATTTCGAATCATCATCATCATCATCAATGGCGCGACAGCCCAAATCAGGCCAGGGCCTGCAGTCCTGCTTTCGGAACAATAGGTTTTTTCCGGGGACGAGTTGTTAGCCCATCGCCTAACCCCCAAACCTGGAGGGCCAGGTCTATAGTGCATAGACATGTGAACAGCTTTCAGCCGGTTATGGTGTGTTGGAGTTCTCACAACTATGCCGCGAGTCCAAATACACCGGTCTCAGACCTACTTCCTGAGACGCACTGGTGTTGCTGGCCATCCAGGATGTGTTCACTCGCTCCTTCTTATCTCAACCTGGGCTTGCGACCTGCTATGGCGGAGTTTCGAATCCTTCTATTCTAAATGTAAGACAGAAGTAAAAAAATGAGAATGCAAAATGTACCTGAAATGTGACTTGAAAAATACGATCGAAACTCGAAACCTTTGTCGCTCGTGCTCTGACTGAAGCTTAAAATAAAAAAAACATGAATGCAGCTCGTCAAGCCTTGGAATATCCTGAAACATTTAAAAAAAAACAAAACATGTAATAAAATCCGTACAAATACGATTGGCGATGAAATTCGTACCGCCATGGAGAGTCGAATGGTTAAACACGGAACGCGTCGCAATCAAAATTTTATTTGACTTGACGCTTGAAAGTTTTCTTGCTCCTTGCATTTGTGTGGTTTTCGTTCGCTGTCCCTTTCTTACACATGGAGCTCAATGGCTGTAGAAAATGTGAAGAATTTCGATTAGTTTTCTATAGGTACAATCTGCCTGTTGGATCCTGCTATCGTTGGCAGTTAGCATCATATATGTATTAGAACTATATTGCTAGCTGTCATATTTTTCCATACAAAATCAATAAGCACGAGTTGAATTGGAAAATTCAGAATCAGCTGTTGATTTTGTCTCAAAAATATAAAGAATCAATGAAGGGGAGTACAAAATTTTAATACAAATCAAGTTTTTATGAAATTAGAACATTGTAAATAAAAACATTAAATTGCGAAAAATGTGTTTTATAAGAAATTGTACTGTTCATAATTTCAAATTAGCAGCACTTACATAATTTTCACAAAATAAGATATGTAATGTGAAATATAGTGTTATATTTTTTAAATGTTCCAGCTATTTGAATTATAAAAAATATAAAAAATATTATAATATTAAATTAAAATCCAGTAACGTTTAAACTACCACTATATTGAATTGGCAAATTCAGAATCAGCTGTTAACAACGATACTGACTCTGACAAGTGCCGCTATAGCTTACTAATACCCCAATTACATGTTGGGCCAACGTAGGCCAGTGCGAAGTCGGACAAGTGCAGGCCAACACCACCGTGAACAAGTGCTGCCATCCACACGTTGGCCATGATTGGCCATGGTTTGCTGTCAGGTGTTCAGTGTGAACTGTCAATCGTGTGGTGTTCGACGTGAATTTCGTGTGATGGACGCAAACGAGGAAATAATTGCTGCAGCAGCAGTTAATTTAATGGCTTCCTGCAACAATTACATCAACATATACGGACGTCTGTCGTTCTTGAGTTCCAAACGATGACTGAGCGGCTAGCCAACATGTGTACGCCATTGGCCAAGCGTTCACAAATCCCTTTGATTTGTGACGAAAAACCGACACAGCGGCGAAGTAGCACCAGCGCCGACAAGTGGTAGCCAACGCACACAAGTGGACTGTCCACATGTTGGCGCTTGGACGCATTTGCTTTGGTTGGCCCAACATGTATTTGAGGCATAAGACATATATGGTTAGCATGGGCACATTTTTCTTTGGTTCTGCTTTTGTTTAAATTCATTAAGCAGATCAGAAATCTGCACTGCCGACACTGCTTTCTGCTTTTATTGTGTCAAGGCCTTAACGCCAGTACGTAATACTGCAACCATATAAAATGCATAAAAAAAAACCTGGCAGAATTTTTCCAATTCGATTTTTGCGTTGGCTTTCTGTTTGGTTGTACGGAGTTCGAGCCAAAATTCTGCCACAATTTGACAGTTCGCTTATCGACGCTTATAATTCGGGCCGATCGTATGCACACAGTGTACTCACAGTATATATCCTCGAAACCGTAAGCAGTGTAAGCGCCAGAAAATTACCCCTTCATGGAAATTGTATGCATCGTGAGCGCAATTCGGACCGGTTATAAGCGTGCTAAAAGCGCAGAAAGCGTAATTCGGACCGCGGCCTAAATGTGTTGCTGTTTAATTTTGCATTGCGGTAATTTTGACATCTCCTGTTAGTCATTTGAATTTGTCAGTTTCTTTTACTTTATTTTTTTTTAATTATAAAGTATTGTGATCGACCTAAAATTTCAAAAAAATTTGCTATCCTAAAATTTTGTATTTTCACGTTTTAGGACTAGTAAACCTCAAAAAAGCAAAAAGAAAATGTCCGTCAGCCGTAGACGCCGTACGCCGTCCGCCGTACGCAAAATCGTTTGAATCAATCAGTATCCGACGCTTGGCATTGCAGTTTAACATCTCTACTTGGAAAGTTTGGAGTATTTTAAAAGTAGAACGCTTCCATGCCTACCATCACACACCAGTACAGGAGCTGCTACCCATTGATTTCCCCAAAAGGATAGAGTTTTGCAATTGGCTCCTAGAACGACAAAGAGATGTCGAGAATTTTTTCAACAACATTCTGTGGACGGATGAGTCCCAATTTACAAGTTTATCACAAACTTCCACAAACTACATACGTGGGCTGAGAGCAATCCACACACAAGAAGAGCGACATCATTTCAGCACAGATTCAGCGTCAATTTATGGGCAGGTGTGATTGGTGACGATTTCCTTGGATCTATTAGGCTTCCGCCTACTCTAAATAGCTCCAATTACTTACATTTTTTAACAAATGATCTACAGAACTTGTTGGATGATATTACACTGGTACGATTGGCTTCCATGTTTTACCAACGTGATGGTGCTCCTGCTCATTACGGCCGACAGATCACAGATTGGTTAAATTCCAATTATGGCAATCGCTGGATTGGTAGAAATGGACCGATACACTGGCCTGCAAGATCTCCAGATCTTACCATTATGGATTTCTTTGTATGGGGACGGATGAAGGACCTTGTCTACGCAACGGCAGTAGTAACATTGGAAGATCTAAATACCAGGATCGATGCGGCAGCAATAGAAGTAAGGCAGCAGTTGAGGAATATGAATACCAAGAGAACACTCGCCAAACGAGCTTTAGCGTGCATTCAAAATGAAGGTGGCCATTTTGAACATTTATTATAATAAAAAAAATTTGAAATAAAACATAAAAACCATTATTAAATTCTTTCAGTTCAAGCAAGTTCAAGTTCTTTTGTACAAAAGTAGCACTGACTTTTTTAATATTTAATTTTTATGCGATATGTATTTTTACCTAATTTCCAAAATGTTAAACGTAACTCATACAAATGTATGCAGCTTTTGTAGGTAATAATACGGTTCATAAAAAAATAAAATTAAAATTACATTAATATAATTAAGTTTTCTGAGAAAAACTACATTGATCACTGAATTCTTAGGATTGACGTAGCAAAAATTTGTGTTTTCGAGTAAATATCTCAAGATTGGGTGCAGTTACAATTTAGACTGTTACATCAAATGAAAGTTAATTCGATTTCCTAAAAAAGGAGTTATAACACTTTGCCTCTCTACGTATGTACATAAGAAAACAATAATTTCGTGAAAAGAAAAGTAAATAATACAAATTTTTTTGGGTGTAATATCCGTCTGGAATTTGACAATTAGTTTATTAAATAAGATTTTATTCACATTTTTAAAGTTTTTTTACATAAAACACATCTTTATACAATTCCTTTTCTAAGTATGTAATATCTACGAAACTTTGCCTGCTGGGTTGGATTGTTGAAGTTTTTATTTTCTCTAGGGAGGTTCGAGAATTTGGGTTTAGTGGTTGTGGCGTAAACGTAGGGTGAGATTGACGTTTTGGAGAAGAAATTCGACATGAAATAGAAATTGTTTCACTGTCGGCTTCGGCAATCAATGTCAACTTTGCTTTTTGTTCGGCGTATGGTGAGCCTGGACGAAAGTGCATTCTGGATTTATACTAATATGATTTAGAACCGTCTTATCAGATTAGAAACTGTAACAATGTGAACAAGTTCTTCTTAGCACCTTCCACAAGATTACCAGTTCAGTTCAGAGTCGTTGGGATTCTGACGTTTCACGTCTGGCCCTCATTAAAGCTGTGAAATTCCCTAGTAGGCCAGGCAACTCGTCTCGAATTTGTACAAATAGTGGTAGCATGCATTAACTAAAATTTCCTTCGTAATCGTACGGACGCGATCTAAATTTAAATCATTTACAGTTTAGACGTGCAGTCGGGCACTTATTTTGTATACCTTTGTTTGGGTAACATGTTTTATTAAGTAATCGTGAAACTTTTGGGTTAAAATTTTAGTTCCGTGAACAATGGGCGAAAACGGAGAAACTGTGACTTTAGTTCCACTGCCACCTGGGCGACTGCAGCAGACCAACAATCCGAAGGTGAATTTGTTTTGTTCAACCGGTAATTTGAACTCTGCTCGGTATTTACGCAACTGCTTGCTGTTTTTTGCAATTGCTGGTGCTTTGAAAAACAACGTTTAATAAGAATGTTGCATTTACGCATTCATTTTCATGTGAAATTATGAATAAGCGCATAAACTTGTGAAGTTACAGTCTGGACAAATAGCTTTAAGACCTCGCGCACGCTTCTTTTACTGAAAAAATAAACATTACTTTCCAGGTCTGTTTAGTTTAGCAATCATAATCGTTTATTAAAAAAGAGAAGAATAATTTACTATATACAAAAGTAATGTGGTTGGCGGTAGTCTAAAAAGATATCCCCAGTCCATTGCCGTAGTAGTGGGGATACAAATTAGAGGGGGACTGTTATTCAATTTCTTCGCAGGTGTCGGGCTCTAGCCAGAAACCTTTGAAACGAGAAATAAAATTGGAGAACTGATTTTCTTAATAGATTTAGATATGAAGATCCAGTCCAGTTCCGGATCTCTGTAGCGGTCCATATTCACTTTATCAGCACTCAGCGATGAGGTTTAGCAAGTTATAGCAAAAAAGAGGGCTAATCGCGAACAGAGCCCTGATGTGTTTCTACGTAAACCAACCAAGCTGAGAAAATTGAGAAAAATTAATACGTTAGAATGGTTTTTCTAAAACGCTGACGGAACTGTAACCAGTCACGTGTTTAAAGGAAGGATCAAGAAAACCGAAACCTGCCCTCCCGAAACACATCAAACTTACACTAGATAACACGATTTTTCTTGGTAATCAGTAATTTAAAATATACCCCGTTGGTCGAGTCTGCGAGTATCTCGCAGATATTCTACTTTATTCTCTTTATGGAAAACTTGAAAAACAGCAGCATTTAAGCCTGAAACGAATTAAACTTATTTACAATATCAAGAGCAATAGACTCAAATCTTTAATCAAATTGATCCACAATCACGAAATATACAAGAAGTGCGGATTATATTAGACAACAACGTTGTCCTAGGACTGGCCGACCTAGAAAAGCTCCTGTATTTGAGGCAATACGTGAATATAACTCTTTACCAACAATAATACAAATGACAAGGAATTCTTGCAGCACCTTGCAAAGAAGCATCTTCTTTGTCAAAGCTAGGAACTGGATTTTAGAATTGTTGCAATTAAAAACGTCCTGAAAACAATTGATAAGTCAAGCGGCTTCACCTAATCAAAGGCTATTGAAAAAACAGACGAGCCTGACGCCCAAACGTATGGTTGTGGCTTGTGTTGTTGTGTTGCGTATTTTTTATATTACTATTTTTATTGTTATTAATAAAATATTTTTATTTTGGTTAATCTTTATTAATTTAACCTTTTTTTTTATTCACACTTTCATTTCTTTGTATTTATTAATAACTTGTTTTTCCTTTTTTCCTTAAAAGAAAAATTCAAGTTTTTTTTTTATTTTCCTTTTTTTTTCTGATACCTTTTTTTTCTGATGTTACCTTTTTTTTCTGATGTTACCTTTTTTTTCTGATGTTACCTTTTTTTTCTTTTTCCAAAAACAAAAATTCAAGTTTTTTATGAATTTATTTCTACTTGATACTTAGGCCGCGGTCCGAATTACGCTTTATGCGCTCTTAGCGCTCCTACACTCGGTCCGAATTGCGCTCACAACGCATACAATTTGCATGGAGCGGTAATTTTCCGGCACTTACACTGCTCACGGTTTCGAGGATAGGCACTGTGAGTACACTGTGTACACACAATCGGTCCGAATTCAAAGCGAAATAAGCATACCCACAATTTGAACCGAACGTATGCACTGTTAGTGATGTAAGCACCATGAGCGCAATTCGGACCGCGGCCTTAATTGTTTTGACTAACCATAACCATGTCTATGATGTAGTGTTCTATGTTTGAATTAAATATTTCTCCGCTGCCCCTTATACACATGCGTTGTACTGACTGGGGAGTACTTTCGGGTTTAAGGTATATTAAAAACGTTCCAAATAGCTGGTTATTTCTTAGGTTGTCAGTCGCATAGTACCCAACACCGTATCTCATCATTAAACACGTTTCGGACTTCTACCCATAAAATAATAAAGTTGCGCCCAGACTGTTGGCAGATTTTTTTTATTTAATTACTTATTTTTTTTATCAATAGAATAATTCATAGCAGTAAAAGCGAATTCGATCACATTAAACCTAACTCATTTTCGGAATCAATGAAATCTTGAGCAATACCCCTAGGGGGTTTAATAGAGAAAAATACTTAAATCGGGTTTTTCCCCGACTACGTTTGAAGCTTATAGAAGTAAAAGTGAATTAAAAATCTCAATATACCTTAAAAATATATCAGAATTCGTAAATATGTACACAACCACTTTACACCCCCTTAGGGGTTGGATATCGAAAAATTTTGAAGATCGTTACTGGGCGCTTATATAAATAGCCCGCAGAAGTAAAATTGCTTTGATAGCTCGACATGTCTAAACATTTTAACGAAGTTCGTGAAAATGTGGATTCACGGACATTTTTTTTACTCAACCTCTGAACGCCAATCAAAATCTGAACTTTTTTTTGCTTTAGTTACTCTAATAGGATATCAACATATACGCACCAAGTTTCAACTTTCTAGCATAAGCCGCTTCTGAGATATAAAAAACCACCCCTCATCCCCGTACCTTGCTACCCCTATGACAAAATTTTTCTAGAATGTCTCTATAGCGGCTCTATTTAATCCTAAATTCTTAGCTTTCCATTCAATACAGTTTCCGAGAAATAAAAATCAAAATTTTTTCCTTTCTATCCCTTTTCACCATCACCCCCTACACTCCCACCACTAATTTTTTTTTTCCTACTAGAGGTCTACCGATCCCAACTCCTGTAAAATTTTCAAGATCATATCTGATACGGTTTCTGAGATATAAAAATTATATTTTTTGAGAAATTGCTATCCCCCCACTTTCGAGCCTCACCTCCCCCTTCAAAAAATTTACTTTCAGTAGACTCCTCTTGTGATCCCATATACAGAAACTTAATTTTATCTTTCTGGTGTAATTGGTTCGGAAGATATTGTAATCCAAAGTTTTTCACCCCCCAACCCCACACCCCATCACCCTCCTTAAAAATGTTGGCCCTTGTCTAATCTTCAAGTATCCCTAAGGGCAACCACAAAGTTTCAATCTTCTGACATCAATCGTTCAGGAGATATGGATTTTAGAATGTTTCAATCCCGGCTTTCAAGCGTTTTGGACTCTTCTTTTGTTCTGATGCTATTTCCATGCTGTCAATGCCTTGATATTACGTGTGGTGCATGCCATGCATTCCGACAATTTCTGGTCGTATAGTTCTCAGTTCGTCGTTTGTGGCTTCCGGTACGTTTCGGACAAAATGATATTAGATTCTATTTTGAATAGGATATGCCTATGATCTGACATAGAAGTCTCATTAGAGACTACAAATGGTGAGATCCATCCAAGATATCGTGCGGTTCCATGTCCTAAATAGAAGCATGACATGGACATGGTCCAACCTTTTTCACAGTTAATCACTGGCTTACCACCAATGGTAAAAAATATACATATTAACAACAATAGGTTTCTTCTTGTTGGCTACACCAAAGAGAATGATATAGAGTGGAAGCGGAGCGTATTGGAAAATCAGCGCCATCTATTCGCTTCAGTTGACTATTACACTCTAAAAACATTAAACTGTATGGAGGCACTAAGTTAAGTTGCTACATTAGGAAATGGAAGTGAAAGGCCTTTGGTGGCCCAGGGCTACGCGAGCCGAACCAAAAACCAAAGAGAATGAGCCAAAAACTTTGATCGTGGGTTCGATTCCTACCCACAGCCGTGGTTTTTATTATGTTTTTATTTTATTATTATAATTTAGTCATCGACCGAGACTGTAGCTGAAGCTCGATACAGAATGCTCTATTAAGCTCTTATGGCCACTTCCTCTCTATCTGATACTCTTTGGGCTATACCATCTTCACACAAATAAAAAGTTAAACATTTTATGTATCATGTTTCTGTACTAAAGCATTTTTTGCCATGTCAAAATTGTTCTACACCTCACACCAAGTGTAGTACACGAGAAATGTATATAGCATGAAGAAAATTTTTACTACAATTGGCCAAAATGACAAACCTAGTACATAGGCGTGCCGTGGCCTGAAATCTGGCAGGGGCCAGGGGCCGAATTGCTCACAACATACGACTTCTTCCGAAAGGAACACATGCTTTTCATAAATGTTCGTCCTTTTTGTGTTTATAGATTAGGTGTTCGTATAAACAATGAATGAGTAGTCTTAGGCTACGACTTTAAAATGTTTTATACGTTGTTTGAAGGAAAGAATTTAAAAAAGTTCCTATGAGTCCTCCTTCGAGAGTAGCTGCCATACAAAAGTCCTGTAAAATTTGGAGAACTCACTGTCTTATAGTTTCGAGTAGCAACCAAAAGAGAGTCCTTAAAATTGAATTCAATGTTCATGATTAAGAGATTCGAAAATCTATCTTGAGTAGTAGCAGCGAAGCCAGATTTGAAAATTTTTATTCAATTTGAAGATTTTTAGCGTTACCGAATATATGAAGATTTTGATGGCTATGTAGAAGATTTTTTGTATTCGTAAGATATTTTCTTTAATTTCGATAACAAAAAAAAAATTTATTTATAAATTCCTAGCTTATTTTCTATTATTTTCGCAATTCTCACTTAACAGCTTCGTGTTCGTTTATATTTTCTCATCCATATTCATGTTCAAAGTCAGTCAGTACCGGCAACATTGATCTAATTACGTTTTCTTCGATCGCGTTTCATTTGTTCTTTATCGGAACATTAAATTAAAAATAAACAGAGTTTTATCCGGAAAGCTAGTTTTGCTAAAATAAGTGAATCTTTTAATTTGAAAAGATTTTTACGAGATACAACGAAACAGTCTTTTGAATTTAAGAAGCATTTTTTAAATTTACGAGACAATTAAAGATCGTCTTGTATATTTCAAAACTTGTTCTGAAATTGAAAAGCTTTTTAAATCTTTATTGTAATAACTCGCGTCGCTATTCATTTGCATTTTTTTCATTGGCAATGCAAACGAAACGATCGGAAGTTTTGAACACCCCCTGAACTATTAAAGTTGTGTAAATTGTGAAGAAAGTATTGTGTATCCCATTTTTTTCTATATTTTTCATTTAAATATTTAATTAAATTTCCGTTCTAAATCGCGAATAAGGTAAGGTAAGATGATTTCTTGCTTTTTGTGCCATAGTGAAAAAAATTAACAAAATAAAATAATTAATTTTAAATTATTAAAGATTTATAATTTTATTTTATTTTTAAAATATTTTTATAACTACTTGACGATTTTGCAACAATGTATCCAACTGTGATTTGCAAATTATTTTAATCCTAGCATCTATTTATATCTATTTATAAGCACAATACTCTTGACACGGTTCAGGAGGGGTTTTAAGGATTTTAAGAAACAAGAGCTTAATTTATCAGATTGTAATTTTTATTGTTTCTACAATTTAAATAGGTATCTAACTGTTTTCTTTTGTTGTTATTGATGTCAAAAACTCATTATTGTACTTACTTCCTGCATTCTTAAAACCAACTGGAAAACCTCCCAGAAGTTGTGAGAGGTGGACAGAACTCATTTTAGAATTATATTAAAGAAGCGAAAGATATAAAGTATTCAAGTACCAACTGCTCGTATTATCACAATAGGGCAATAAAAATATGAATTTGATCAAATTGCGGTTAATGTTTCTGATCATAACTTTATATGCAGAAGCGTTTTACAAGCTTTAGATATCGCTGACAAAATATTTTAGATTTTCGATGTTGATTACCCACACGCATCATCAAATGTGCTGATTTTTATCCAACAGATTTTCTATAACGCAATTGTGGAAGGTCAATCTTGCAGTTCAAATTTAAACAAATTATTAAAAATAATGCATTTTTGTAATTATTAAATAATATTACATATTATATAGGTACATGTATAATAATTATTTTACATTTATTTTGATTTGCTTATACAGCTTGACTTTGGCGAAGTCGAACTATATACGTTACTTGAAGTTACTTGATTTTCCAATTTTAATTTGTTCTTTTTAACTGAAACTAGTACTGGAATATTAATGTACGTTATTAGTTATGATTACTATTTATAATATATATTTAAGCATATAACCAAAAGTTTTCTGATTTCAATACCATGAAAGTAATAATTTGAAGTAAGTAATATATTGGTAAGACTTCAGTAACAAAATTTTGTTCAAACTGTTGTATATACTAAAAAATCCAAATATACGAATCCAATATCGTAGGTATGAATTTCATAAAAAACTCGCTATATTCAAAAACCAATTCTATTTAACAATATTCTTTGATCTCATAAAATCAAAAAATATCTGATGCAAATTTCGTTGTTTAAAACAAATTTCTACTTTAATTTTTAAAATAGAAAACATCTTCAAGTTCTCGTAAAATTCACAAATATTCTCAAGAAAAAGCTGTTTACATTCAAAAACAAATCTTGTTACAATTTCGTAAAACTCCAAAATATTTCATGAGAATCTCGTTGTTTCAAAAACAATTTCCAATTTATTTAGCTAAATTGAAAAAATCTTGTGAAGCTCCCATCAGAACGAAAGAATAATGATTGTAAAATTTAAAAATGTCTTGTTATTTTTAAAAGTCAGTTGAGATTTGGTTCGTTAATTTTAAGAGATTCTTTTATGTTGTTAAAAAGCATTTGACAAAAAACAATTGACAAGAAAAGTGCTTGCGGTAGGATAGGAAGGCATTATTTTTCTGGAGGTGGCCATAATTATTTTTCTGGAGGTGGCCATAATTATTTTTCTGGAGGTGGCCATAATTATTTTTCTGGAGGTGGCCATAATTATTTTTCTGGAGGTGGCCATAATTATTTTTCTGGGAGGGTCCAAGCCGGGAGCTGGGGGGGTCCCGGCCCCTCCTGGCCCCCCTACGGCGCGCCTATGACCTAGTAACAGTGCCTCAGAAGAGCACTGTTATTGCCCTATGCCGAGAGGGGGTCGTATATAACTAGAGATGGCAATTAAAATGAACTAATCGATTAATCGATCATTTGATTAATCGACATATAATAGTCGATTTTCGATTAAATATGTAGAAAATAATCGATTAATTTTTCCTTTATACCTAACAAGTAGTAATCTATTTCATTACGAAGGTACCATCTAATATAGGAAGAAATCGAAGAAAACAAAATCTTGATTCATGTTGAGTGTTTCACGATATTCTGCGCTTTTTTGTAATCGAAAAGAAATTAAAACAACTTTTGTTCGAGAGAGATTTCAAGTATTTTATTTGGCTATAAAGCGAGCACATTGACCGATAAGTACGAGTATTAAGCGACCGATAGCTATCAAGAGACTGGCAACTAACTGGCGTTGAGTTCCGGCACCAAAAAGTGCAACTGCACTTTAGGTTGGTGTGAGTGAGTTCTATTTACCGGCTTGTTGTCGGAACATTCCGCCCGCCTTGGCAATCATGCTAGGATTGTCAATTATTAGATGTGGTACTTAATTTACTACTGCTAGAATCTTCTTCATTCTGCAGCGTTGATACTGGTAGAAGACATAGTTTTCCAATCGGCCGTTTGAAGATTGACGATTGTGTTTTGACCGTGGCGACTCGAACTAGACCATCGTCACCTGGATGAACATCGATTATGCGTGCGAGTGCCCACTTCGACGGAGGATATCGTTCGTCCTTTACGACAACAAGCGAACCAATTTTAAATGAATCTCGCTGATGATGCCATTTGGAGAGTGTCTGAAGTTGATGCAGGTATTCGGAAGCCCATCGATTCCAGAAGTGGTCTAACATTTGTCGCAAAAGTTGCCATCGCGATAGGCGAGATCTAGGCACGTCGGTGAGAGATGGCTCTGGTACTGTTGTCAGCGCACTACCGATCAGAAAGTGACCAGGTGTAAGCGCGGCTAGATCTGAAGGGTCTTCGGATAGCGGACAGAGAGGCCGAGAATTGAGAACTGCTTCTATCTGCACGAGGAGAGTTGAAAATTCTTCGAATGTAAGATGAGTGTCACCAATCACTCTCTTCAAGTGGAATTTGACTGATTTCACAGCCGCTTCCCATTTTCCTCCAAAATGCGGTGCAGATGGAGGGTTGAATTTCCATTCAGTTCCATCATTTGCAAGAGTATTTGCTAAAGAAGTAAATTCGTGAGACGACGCTTTAAAAAGTTTTCGCAATTCTCGATCTGCTCCCACCAGATTCGTTCCACAATCGCTTGTGAGTGTAGAACATATTCCTCGTCGGCCAGTGAAGCGCTTAAACGCTGCAATAAATCCTTCTGTAGAGTAGTCGCTCACAAGCTCCAGATGAACTGCAGATGAGGAGAAGCAGACGAAGACAACGATGTATCCTTTAATATGCTTTGCACCGCGGCCACGAAAAGTGGAAATCGAAATGGGTCCTGCATAATCCACTCCTGAATGCTGAAATGGACGAGAGCAGCGAGTCCGAGTTTTAGGTAATTGTCCCATTAGTTGCTGTCCGACAACAGATGAATAAATGCGCGTATAGGAACACGACCACCTAAGACCCAGTACCGCTGTCGTAAGGTTGCGAGAGTCACCTGAGTTCCACCATGAAGCGTGATTCGATGGGCGTAATCGATTATGAGCGTCGTTAGTGGGGAATCACGTGGTAGTATCAGAGGATGCTTTTCGTCGTGATCCAGCAGCGAATTTTTGAGTCTGCCGCCCACTCGTAAATATCCATGCTCGTCAACGAATGGAGCGAGCCGTACGAGCTGGCTTGAGCGCTGGAGTTGCTTCTTTTTCATAATTTGCATAATTTCTGCTGCGAAATACGAGCATTGAACTTTCTTTATCCAGAACATTCGAGCGCTATCAAGCTCTTTTGGATTAAGAGGTGTATGGAGTCCAGGAACGTCCAACAGTTTCTTAAAGCGATGAGAAACTCGGAAACACCAAGCTGTAATGCGAAGTAATGTAGACAATTTTGAAAATCGCGTCAAAAGATTCCAGATGTCTTGATGATTTTCCGCAACGACTGTTGTGGCTGATTTGGAACGGATCTCAAAAGTAGCATCTGGAGGCAGTGGAGGAGTTGATGAAGGCCAGCAGACTGAGTTTTCTTTAAGCCATTGCGGTCCTGTCCACCAGAGAGAATTTTCCTTAAGTTGCTGAGGCGATGACCCACGAGATGCACAGTCTGCAGGATTTTCTTTTCCAGGAACGTGATGCCACCGAGAATTGGAGAGCTCTTTGATTTCAGTGACGCGATTCCGAACGTAGTCAGCCCACCGATCGGGATTGCCTTCAATATATGCAAGCGCTACTGTGGAATCTGTCCACAGATGAACGGGAGCTGTTTCGAGGTCGAGAACTTTTCGAACGTGCGAAATTTGCCGAACTAAAAGCAGTGCGGCTGAGAGTTCAAGTCGCGGAATCGTAACTTGCTTTAGAGGTGCTACTCGTGTCTTTGCAGAAACGAGAGAGATGCGAATGTCGTTGAAATCAGCCATCACGCGAAGATAGATAACAGCTCCGTAGGCGGTTTGAGAAGCGTCCGAGAAACCGTGCAGCTCCATTGCGATTGACGAAGAGCGAGATCCTAGCCACCTCGGCACAGTGAGTGCTGAAACTGCTTGCAGCTCATCGTATTCTTTGACCCAACGAGCCGCGAGCTCATCCGAAAGTGGTTGATCCCACTCGAGACCGACTGCCCACAGCTTCTGCATGAAGATTTTAGCACGTAGTACAACAGGTGCTAACCAGCCAAGAGGATCGAAAAGCTGTGAAATTGTTGATAACACAGTGCGTTTTGTCACACAGGTGTGTGTTTCCGGATGATACGATGTAAAGACAAAAGAGTCTAAGTTTGGCTGCCATGATATTCCAAGAGTACGAACGAGAGGATTTTCCGTGAACGAAACAGGAACAGTATTTGCTTGTCGGGTGAGAGCGATGTCAGATAAAACTTCATCGAAATTCGAAGTCCACTTTTGTAGTGTAAATCCGCCAGCCTTGAGAAGGTTGTCCAATTGTTGAATTTTCTGTTTTGCTTCGATCTGATCGTCTGCTCCTGACAAAACATCGTCCACATAGGTCTCGCGTTGAACGACTTCAACTGCACATGGAAAACGATGCCCTTCATCGGCAGCGAGCTGCCGAAGTGTCCTTATTGCAAGATATGGTGCACTTGTGAGACCGTATGTAACTGTGCAGAGTTGATACGAGAGTACGCTTCCTGTGGGATCCTTTCTCCAGAGAATCCGTTGAAAGTCCCGATCATCTTCATGAACAAGTATCTGGCGATACATTTTTTCAACATCTGCTGAAAAGACGACAGCATATCGACGCCAGCGTGTGATGACGTCTGCGAGATCTGTTTGAATTTTCGGTCCAGCATGTAGAAGATCGTTGATTGCAATACCAAAATTCGAACGTTGAGAGCCGTTGAAAACTACCCGTAGTTTTGTAGTTAAGCTGCTTTCACGTACAACATCGTGATGAGGCAGGTAGAACGTGTGATGAGGTGACACATTTTCTTTAGCGAAAGTCATGTGTCCAAGAGTTTCATATTCATCGAGGAAGTCTGAGTACGCCTTTTTGAGCGATTCGTTGTTGGAAAATCGTTTTTCTTGCCGCAACAGTGTTCGAAACGCAGGCACGTACGAGTTGCCAAGATCGCTTGGTAGGTCTTTAAAAGGCAGCTTAACGATATAGCGTCCTTCATTTGTCCGTGAGTGCGTAGATGAAAAATGCTCTTCGCACTGAGCATCTTCTTTAGAGTATGACCTTGGATTTGTGGAGACTGTTTCTTCTTGAATCCAGAATCGTTGCAGTAAGTCAAGCAGCTCGTGATCCACTGAGCACTGGAGCCCCGTAACCGCATGATCAATGTCGTGAGAACTGGGCTGAGCATTCCCGGGACCAGAA
Organism: Beris morrisii; assembly: GCA_951812415.1. Classification (NCBI taxonomy): domain Eukaryota; kingdom Metazoa; phylum Arthropoda; class Insecta; order Diptera; family Stratiomyidae; genus Beris; species Beris morrisii. Next base: position 102,322,824 of record OX638311.1, on the reverse strand, counting down.
ATAATCCACCCGAGAGCAGTGTTTTGCGCGACTGGAGTATCGGGAGATCCTCTGCGTAGACCTTCTTCGAGGATTTTACAATAGATCTCTGCGCCGAGTACGAGATCGATTGGTCGTGCTGACGAGAATTCAGGGTCAGCAAGATCGAGATCCATCAGATGAGTCCATGAGCTTGCAATGACTTGTATTGGTGGCAAGTATGATGTTAATTTTGGTAGTACGTACGAATTGACTGAACATGAAAATGTTGGATTCAAGCGCGAACGAAGCGTAATCATCACCGCTGAGCGAGACACACTAGAGCGGTGTCCTCCTATTCCGTTGATTGGTAATGAGACGCGACGATGCGGTAGATTGAGGCGTTGAGAGAGAGATTCGGTCATGAATGATACCTCTGATCCCTGATCCAATAAAGCACGAACTTCTATCATGTCACCATAACATGATTCGATGTTAACCAGAGCGGTAGCTAGGAATACTGGCGTGTATTCGAGACTGACTGTTGCAGCAACATGAGATGCAGCTGAGCTTCCTTTTTGTATGAAACTGCAACTAGGAGTTGCTGTGATTTCATCCGAATTTGTTGCAATAGGCTCGACTACCGTTGTTTTTGACGTACCTTGTTTTTCGCTTTTGGTTTCTGTCCGATGGATAGAGGTGTGATGAGGCTGGCCACACTGTTGACATCTCTTTTGAGTCCGACAATTTCGGATTTGATGTGGGCCGAGGCAATTATAACACAAATTCTTTTGAATGATGATTTCGCGCCTTTGCTCTGGAGATTTCTTGCGATATTCTGGACAAGATGAGATGTAGTGCCCAGCACTACAGAGAGTGCACGATTTCGTAGCATTGATGAAGGCTGGAGGCGTTTTTGCAATTTCAGATACCGGAACTATACTAGTTTGATGTGACTTAGCATGTTGCTGTGACTTCGGAGCAGCTAGTCGTAGTTTGCGCGATACTGATACTCTCTCGATTGCTTCCAATGCTCGAGATCGGCCAAGGAGGAAGCTCTCAAGGTCAGTAAATAAAGCAGGTTCACTTTGATTACCGAGATGTTTTTCCCAGTCTTTCAGCGACTCCGAGTCGAGCTTACGAGTTGTCAAAAATACGAGAATATTATCCCACAACTTATCCTTAGAATCCATTGCTTCAAGAGCACCAACAGCTTCTTTAATGTCGCCGAGAAGTCGCTTAATTTCAGTGGCAGATTCGAGTTGAACTTGTCTGGTGTTTACTAGCGCCGTGAAATGTGTCTCTTGTAGTACACGTTTATTTTCATAGCGATCTACGAGAATCGTCCATGCGCGGTCAAGATTTTCACCTGTTACTGCAATATTCTTTACGAGCTGGGATGCTTCACCTGTCAAACTCATGTTCAGGTATTGAAGCTTTTCGACGTTCGTGAGTGACGTGTTTCTACGGACCATGGATGTGAACATATCTCTAAAATGTTCCCATGCACTATATGATCCCGAAAACTGCGGAAGTGTGATACGCGGAAGTTGTCGGGCACCGATACTGTGTCGTTCGACTTGTTCGTTATTCGCTGTCACGGATTCTTTGTGAACAGCTTGCAGCGTATCCATGAATTCAAGCATTTCTGCCTTCACATTCATGTATGTTTCTTCGCACTTGCTATAAACTTCATTGATAAAATATTCAAAATTCTTTTTATCCTTTGAAGTTTGTGAACTTATAATGTCATGATTGACATTGAATTTCGTCCAATTCGCATCAATATTTTCTATTCTTGTTTTTATGTTATTTACCGTACGCCGTTTTAGCTCCAGCTTCATTATATTGGTCATACCACGAGCAATAAGTCCCGCAAGTTCCTCTTGCCGTTCGATGGTAGACTCAACGGTTGTTGACATGTTCACTTTTATTGAATATTGATATAACTCACTTTAATCGGATCAATATACCGAATTGATTGAAGTCGCACCGAATTGTTCACGAACAGTTGTTAGACCGAAAGATTTTTGTATAATTTATACACTTGCGTTCACAGAAATGATGTTTTTTAGCTGATATTTTTTCACGTAATAATTATTCCGATTTGTGCGCAGATCCGGCTCGAAGGACCAAAAATGTTGAGTGTTTCACGATATTCTGCGCTTTTTTGTAATCGAAAAGAAATTAAAACAACTTTTGTTCGAGAGAGATTTCAAGTATTTTATTTGGCTATAAAGCGAGCACATTGACCGATAAGTACGAGTATTAAGCGACCGATAGCTATCAAGAGACTGGCAACTAACTGGCGTTGAGTTCCGGCACCAAAAAGTGCAACTGCACTTTAGGTTGGTGTGAGTGAGTTCTATTTACCGGCTTGTTGTCGGAACAATTCATAAATATGTATATATTTTGTGTGATAATATTAACTGTAAATAAGCATTACTTCAAAAACAATAATAAAGATAATAATAAATGGGATTGATTATTAAGAACGAAAACTTTTGTTTTTGGCGTCGGTCTACGCGTGAGTAAACTGGAGTCGCCATTACTGTTGCCGATGAGGTGTAGGAGTCGCTATTACCCAGTAGGCAGATCATACCTGTATAAAATTAATCGAAATTCTACCCATTTCAGCTTCAGGAGCCAATAATGCGACAAAGGTTTCGAGTTAGGATCGTATTTTTGATGTAACTTCAGGAAAATTATTCATTCACATTTTTTTTACTTCTGTCTTACATTTACAATACAATAGAAGGATTGGAAATTTAGCAGCTGGTTCAGCGTCAAGACTTTATAAGTCAAAAATCGAATTCTTCATTTCGTTTTGTAAAAGGCAGAAATGAAAAAAATGTGTGAGTAAATACGTTGCACACTCATAGAATTGAAGTGAATTTTGTACGTACAAAGAACGTACGTATGTTACATATAAGCACGTAAAATATTATACGTATAATCGCAGTAAATATTCTACGTATAGTGCTCTTTCAAACTATACGTTTAGAGTATAGACATACACTGCGACCGCGGACATCGTAACCCTAGAATTCTACGATGTTTATCCGGCTTTTATACGGTCTTTAGTTTCGTATAGTATATGTAGCTTTGCCTGCTGGGTACTGTTGCAGATGAGGTATAGAGAGTCGCTATCACTGTTGCCGATGAGCTGTAGAGAGTCGATATTTCTGTTGCCTATGAGGGTGTAGAGAGTCGCAAATTATTTATTATAACGCACTTTAGAGTTCGGACGTGTGGACTTCTAAACTTTAACTTAACAGCTGGCCACAATCACAACAAATTAATCGATAAATTAAATGATTAATCGAAACCAAGAGTATCAAATGATCAATCGAACAATCGAAGGATAATAATCGATTATTTCAATCATTTGATTTATCGGTACCATCTCTATATTACCTCGTTCACGTGGTCAACGACGTACCGCTACGTAGCACTTTTTAGTACCACGTGAACACGAAATTTTGCTACGGAGCGGTTTTTCTACAACGTAGCAAAACCGCGTAGTGTAGTGGATTTGCTAATCCTTCCCACGAGTTGCGCTCCGTATTACTTTTCGAGTGATTTCTCAAAAAACTGTGTTGACAGACAACTTTATTTGTTTGGATTTTCTCAACGATTCTAATACCAGTGCCTTTAATGACTCCATTTCGCTGAAAAATAAAAGAAGAAAGGTTATTTAAGAAATAAAACGACGAATGCATTTTTTTTTAATAAAATAAATACCAGTTGTGACAGCTATCAATTAATAATCAAGAGTGCGAAACGTCAATTCACTTCACGTGAACACTCATATATCAACAGGATTTCATAATACACTACGCTACCACGTGAACGAGGTATAAGTATACTCGTATAACTGAGTTCATACTACGTTCAAGTTATACAATTTTTGATTGAAAAGTACATTTGACCTAAGTACATTCTTATGACCGATTTATTACAGATCAAACAATCTCATTCGGCATGAGTTACGAGTTTATATGAACTAATCTGCTATAAATCTAATCTATCTCAGGAAAATTAGATAGTAAAATCTTCAAAACAATAGTAAAATCCGCGCTTCGTAATACTGTTGATTGGGGGGATAGGTTTTAAGTATGTCGCTCTATATTTATGATTCACCGTAGACAAAATTGCTATGTGAAAGAACTGTACCGAAGTGAACTGATATTGAGAAAAAAAATTGAGATAACCTTCTGTTATGGTCATTTCACTCCTAATTATGTATAATTAGTTCTAGCTATAATTTGTGTTAGTAATGAGATTATCGTAGAAGTTATTATCTAATGGAATATAGAAATTGCTAGAATGAAATGGTAATTTTACTTTATTATTTTTTAATAATAAAGTATTGTGATCGACCTGTAATTTAAAAAAAATTTGCTACCCTGAAATTTTGTATTTCCACGTTTTAGGACTAGTAAACCCCAAAAAAGCAAAAAAAAATATGATAGCTCTCAAACACGTTGAGATATTAAGATGAAATTTTTATGTTGGGTAGATTGGGTGAACCCCTGCGACTGGTATCTTTTGGAGGGAGTGAAAAACTTTGGATTACGATATCTTTTGAATCAATTAATTACACCAGGAAGAAAAAATTTAGTTTCTGTATATGGGATCACAAGAGGAGTCTACTGAAAGTAATACATTTTTTGAGGGGGGAGGTGGAGCACGAAAGTGGGGCGCAGCAATTTTTTAAAAAAAATGTCATTTTTATATCTCAAAAACCGAACCAGATATGATCTTGAAAATTTTACAGGAGTTGGGGTCGGTAGAGCTCTAGTAGGGAAAATAATTTTGGGGGGTGTGGGTGTTGGGGGTGATGGTGAAAGGGGGTAGAAAGGAAAATAATTCTGATTTTTTTTCTCGGGAACCGTAATGAATAAACAGCTAGAAATTTAGGATTTTTAATAGGGTTTGCAAGGTACGGGGGTGAGGGGTGGTTTTTTATATCTCAGAAACGGCTTATGCTAGAAAGTTGAAACTTAGTACGTATATGTAGATGTGCTATTAGAGTCATTAAAGTAAAAGAAAAGTCCAGAGTTTTATTGGCGTTCAGAGCTTGAGTAAAAAAAAGGTCCGTGAATCCACATATTCGCGAATTTCGTTAAAACTTTCAGACATGTCAAGCTATCAAAGCAATTTTACTTCTGCGGGCTATTTATATAAGCATCTAGAAACGTTCTTCAAAATTTTTCGATATCCAACCCCTAAGTGGGGTGTAAAATGGTTGTGTACATATTCACGATTTCTGATATATTTCTTAGGTATATTGAGATTTGAAGTTCTACTTGAACTTCTATAAGCTTTAAAAATAGTCGGGGAAAAACCGATTTAAGTATTTTTCCCTATTAAACCTCCGGGGGAAAAGTTTCAAATAGCCTCCTGGTTATTCCTTAGGTTGTCAGTCTCAAAGTAACCTACACCGCATTTCAGCATTAAACACGTTTCGGACTTCTATCCATAACATAATAAAGTTTATAGTCTAGATGAAATCATAGTTTAGTCCAGCCCGAAAAGAAGACGATTTAAATTATTTTTTACTTTATTATTTTAATAATAAAGTATTGTTATCGATTTTTAAAAAAAAAAATTTGCTACCCTGAAAATTTTTTTTCCACGTTTTATGACTAACAGATACCAAAAAGCCAAAACAAAATTGCACTCCGTCTGTACGCAAAACGTTTGAGGGCCTATAGCCCTCAAACCCTTTGAGCTATTAAGTGGAATTTTTTTTATTGGTAGACTGAGTGGACCCTTTCAAGTGGTCACCTTTTGAGTGGTTGTGGTGCGAGGTGGGGGAAGTGTTTTAGAGGAAAAATGTTGGTTTCTAGATTTCAGCAACCGCTTACGCTAGGATGCTGAAACTTGGAATTTATATAGAGCTTCGATAGTGGACCCATTTACAAAAAAAATGTTGTAATGGGTGGAGGGGTGTGGGAGAGCGGGTAAGAATTATGCGTCCGAAACGCTAAAAAGCTGAGATGGAGACATTCTGAAATCCACATCTTTTAAACAGTTAAAGCCACTACATTGAAACTTCATGATAATCTGAGAAAAGATGAGAAATAAAATTTTGAATGGGATGATTAGTGTGCAGGGGGGGGGGGGGGGTGGAAAACTTTAGATTACGATATCTCACGAACCAATTGTGCTAGAAAAATAAAATTCAGTATGTGTAGACAAGTCAATAAATGGAGTTTGATTAAAGTAACATTTTTAAAGGAAGCGGTGGGGCATGAAGAATTTTTCATAAAAATTACGGCTCATATCTCAGAACAGTTTAAGATAAATGCTTAGAGTTTTTACGTGATTCATAGTAGGAAAAAAATTTTTGAAGATCTGGGGTGAGGGTGAAAATTAAAAAGTTCCGATTTTTATATCTCGAGAACATATAATCATGGAAATCATGGATAGAGCTATAGTAGTTGCGTTTTGGAAAAATATATTTTTTTTGTGTAGTGGTAGTATGGTACGGATGTGGGGGTGTTTTTTCTATCTAGTGAACGGCATATGCAAAAAGTTGAAACTTGGTGACTATACGTAGATCTATTAGAAAAAAAATTTAGATAAAAAAAATATTTAGAAATATATATTGGTGTACGGAAGGGGTGCTAAAAAAGTGATCAGTGAAAACGAAATGCATATAGTTTCACGAATTTCATCATATCTCTTAGGTCTTCTAAAATTATGAATTGATTTTCATTCCACGGATTTCTCCCATCAATACCTAGAAAGTGTTTTTTGAAATTCGACCCTTAAGGGTGTGTGAAAGGGTTGTATACATTTAAATGAATTCGACCGTATCACACAGGTCTGATTAGATATTGAATAACTTTTCACTTCCACGGGTTTGTTTTATAATCGACTAAAACTCGTTTTCGGTTTTTTCCTTTTCAACCCCTAAGAGGGTATAAAAGGGTTGAACTCGTTTTCACGAATTCCGTCATATCTCTTTAGAGTGCTAAGACATCGAATTAGTTTTCACTTCTTCGGGCTTTCTTTATTTTTATTTAAAAACTCCTTTCATGATTTTTGGATATTCAACCCCAAAGTAGGTGCAAGGAGGTTGCATATGTTTTCACAAATTCTTATATATTTCTTGGATCTAATGAGATATCGAATTCCTTTTTACTTCCTAAGGCTTCCTACATCATTATCAAAAAGTTGATTTCAGGATTCATAGATATTCGACTCTAAGGGGACGTAAGGCTTTCCACATATTTCTTAGGTTTGGTGAGATATCAAATTGGTTTTCACTTCCACAGACTTTTTATATAATCGCCTACAAACGCATTTCCGATTTCATGTAATGGCCCAAAACCAAATCACGAAAAACCACCTTATCTCGTAATAATTGATATTATACTTCGAATTTGACCGCGTTCCGGAGTATGATCCATTTACGTAATTCATATGTAATTTGTGGCAGCGGCGTAAGTATTCTAGCGCGACCCCATTCTAACCGTTTCCCGAACTTTGTTTTAGGTTTTCAGTCACACAGTAACCTACACCGCATCTCAGCATTAAACGCGTTCCGGACTTCTACCCAAAAATAAGAAAGTTGCGCCCATACTGTTGGCAGATTTTTATTAAGTGATGACTAAAACCCACAAATAAGCTTTATGTCTGTCGGTTCTAAAATACGATATCTCACGAACTATGAACTGTCAGTTAAAGTTGCAGTTAGAACGTAACTAAACATCGTAAGAAGGGTCCTAACTATACAAAAATACATACTGTGCTACTTTCACAGTTGCAAGTGAAATAATGAATATGAAGAAAATCGTGTAAGTCCTTCCCTACGAATAAGAATAAAAGGAAATGAAATGGGCCTAGAGAAATGAAGCAAAACAGCAACTGCGTCATAGCTCTTTTGACAGAGTGGGTTTGCTGTTTGTTTACATAAAACACAAATTCGGTTAAAATTGAGCATGTGTGGAGATGGTCTATGGCATAAAGGGTTAGAGATAGTGAGAGAAAATCAGACATATTTCAATGTGTTCGTGTTTTTTTAATAATTGCTTGGGTAAAGCGGGAGCAAGACGATAGGTGAAGTGTTCTTATAGGTTTTGTTCTCTCTCGAAATATTGATGTTTATGTGGTATTTTTACCTTCACTAAGTTTCTATGGAGATATGTGGTAATTACAGCCGCCTGGTCCTTCCCGAAGCCGTCATACAATAGTGCTGCAAAAAGATATTCATTTATTTTACGGAACTTGGTATACAATAGTCCAAATTAGACAAAAATATGGTGAAAATGAGAAACTTCCGTTAACAGAATTTTTATAAGCTAAATGAAATCTGTAGATCAGTGACTTTATTTCTCAATGACTTTATTTCTAACTGAACAAATGTACATGTTATAAATGTACTTACAACTTATATAATATATAAATTTATGCTGATATTGCAAATCAATAGTAGCATATGTGCTGACCAAAAGTGTATCAGACAAATAATTGCAATGCTAGCATAAGGTAATTTTATTGCTTTATGCTAACATGAAAAATATGCGCTGATCAATTAATGTGCTCGTTTTATCCGGTGGAATGTGCGATTCAGTTATTGCCTTTACGTAGAGTAAATAAGTTTAATCCAACCCGAAAAGTTTGTAACGCATTGATTTGAACCTCGGACGAAAAAAAGTTATACAGTTTTTTATGTTCAGTTGTGGTGAAAAACTCCAGATCCGCTTGCTCGTACGTGTGTCTGAACCATAGAGATACATATATGTACTGGAGATGACGAACAGCAACTGTTTTGAAGCCGGACGATTCCACGCAAAGGACTGGCAATTTACACTATGCCACTATTAGCATCTTACTCACATTTATATTATTCCCCGGTCTTGAACACAAAAAACATTTGAATACGAGGCTACTATTTGCATTTCACTGCAACCTGGTGTCAAAACGCTCCATACAAAAACGTTCAATCTGGCTTCAAAGTACTTCATACAAAAACGGTGTCTTGTCGTCTCCAGTATTTATATCTCTATGGTCCGAACCCACGATAACGTAATACATACAATGAGTTATACCATGGATACACTGCTTGTATACACATTACGTTATTCAAATCATGATATGCGATACAAGATAGCATGATACACAGCCCATACATGTTATACTTTGACATTTAGCTATCAAAGACAAAATTTCTTCGTGCCAAATGTTGCAGTATGATGTTCCGGCGAATAGCACTTTCATTGCTAATAAAGAAATGTATAAAGCGGACCATCATATCACACACAAAAACGAAAAAACGCTCAAAGAATTTTAACTGACGAAAGAATATAAAAATCCACAAGAGTCATTCATTGGAATTTCAGTTGATTTCAGTAACAGATGGCGCTGATGGCAGTTAAAAGAAGGCTATATCAGCTAAAATTATCGAATTTATATACAAGGAAACAGGTTGGATATTATGTAGATATCAGCTCGTTGACGTACTATATGCATAATATTGGGTGATACACTGGTGATATTGACGATATCATGATTTGTATACGAGCAGTGTATCCAAGGTATTACATCGCCGAATTTCGGCAACTAGATTTCAAAATCTCAAAGAGCGTTTACAACACCCTGAACAGATTTGTTTGACATTTTAAATTTTAATAGCTGGCTGTTGTGTCAAAATTTTTAATTTATATTGTATGATTTTACGCTTTTGCGCAATATAAACTTTACTAGGATCAGCAGAAATCAAATAAAAAAAGTATTAAAGTCCAAAGCTTACATTCCGAACAAGTAATTTAAATAAGAATGGAATTTTTCATGGTGAGAAGCTACCATAGAAGCAAATTTGTTTAGGTAGGTACGCGTGGCTGCCCGTGAGAACACGGACACACTTAGACCTGAAAGGTCCGTTGTGTTACCACAGGATCATCGAATCCGGTCCTACTCGTCGAACCATTTAGAGCTTGCAATGAAGCGTTGGATTCTCGCGACCTCCATTGCGGCAAGATCACCGAGACAGTTGAAGAAGTAAGCTCCAAGATGAGCTTTCCTTCTGGCTGATAGAGCTGGACAGGTACAGAGAAGGTGAAGGACTGTCTCCTCCTCCTCCTCATCCAAGCAGCTTCTACAGAAGTCGTTTGAGAAGAGGCCGAGTCTTTTGGCATGTCGACCAATAAGACAGTGTCCAGTCAGGACACCGACTGTGGTGCTGATATTCGCCCTTTTGAGCAAAGTCAGCCTTTTAGAGCGTTTCAGATCCAGCTCCGGCCAGATCTGTCTCGCAGTGTGACATGTAACACCATCTGCCCATCTTGAGTTGGTTTTCTCGATTGAGTCCAATCCCAGTAGCAGTTTACATGTAGAGAGAGGCACACCCAGATTCCGATGTTCCGGCATAATCTGGAGGGTAGTGCCGCGACGGGCGAGTTCGTCAGCCATGCAGTTCCCTGGAATATCCCTGTGTCCTGGCACCCAGCACAGAAGAATATTGAACTGTTCTGCCATCTCCTTAAGAGATGATCGACATTCTGCGGCGACCTTTGATGTTGTTGAGGCCGATTCCAGGGATTTTATTGCCGCTTGGCTGTCTGTGAAAATGCTAATATCCCTAGTAGATATTACATTACACCTCAGCCAGGACAAGGCCTCCTTGATCGCCATAAGCTCCGCCTGAAAGACACTACAGTGGTCCGGAAGGCGGAAGGAGCTGCTAATGTTAAGCATGTCAGAGAAAACACCTCCACCTACTCCGCCTTCAGTTTTGGAGCCGTCCGTATATATGTGGGCGGACTCCTCCGTCCGTACCAAATCCCTTTCCCATTCTAGACGGGTTGGGATGGTTGTTAGGAAATTTTTGTCAAAATCATAACTGGGAGGGGTGTAGTCGGTGTTTTCAGAAATATCATTGAAGTTATTCAAGATTGTTGAGTGACCTGCATATATGGCAGTCCACTGTGTAGAGGCTCTAAGTCGAATGGCTGCACTGGCTGCCATTTGCTTGCCAAAAATGTCTGGGGGTGGCAGACTGAATAGCATGTCTAGTGCTGCAGAGGGAGTTGTTCTCAGAGCTCCACTGATGCATATGCATGCTGATCTCTGTACCTTCCCTAGGGTGGTGCAGTTAACTGCTTTGTCTAAGGCCGTCCACCAGACAATAACACCATACATAAGTATCGGTCTGATGACGGACACGTAGAGCCAATGAACTATTCTGGGTTGCATACCCCATTTTTTCCCAATGGCCTTTTTGCACGAGTAAAGCGCAACTGTTGCTTTCCTTACCCGTTCCTGAATGTTAGGTTTCCAGTGAAGTTTCCTATCCAAAATAAGACCCAAATATTTTGCGCTATCGGTGAAAACTAGACTAGTACCATTCAGAGAAGGAGGGTCTACGTGAGGAATTTTATATTTCCTGGTGAAGAGGACTAATTCTGTTTTGCGTGGGTTCACACCCAACCCGCATTCAGCTGCCCATTTGGAGAGGATAGAGAGAGCATTCTGCAATATCTCACTCAGCGTGTTGAGGTGCTTTCCCGAGACAGCAATTGCAACATCATCTGCATAAGCAATCACTCTGCAGCCCGCCCCTTCCAGTCTCAATAGCAGTTTGTTGACCACTAAATTCCATAGAAGAGGGGAGAGCACACCACCTTGTGGTGTACCTCTGCTGACAAACCTTCGAGAGGAGAACTCGCCCAGCTTTGTGTTCACAATCCTGGATGTTAACATCAAATTGATCAGCGCGCCAAGCGAGGACTCCACCTTCAGGATAGAAAGAGCGTCAGTGATTGCCTCTGGTCTGACGTTGTTGAAAGCTCCCTCGATATCGAGAAAGGCAACCATGGTGTATTCTTTAATACTAAGTGATTTTTCAATGGTGCGCACGAGCGAATGTAAGGCCGTTTCGACCGACCTCCCCTTCCAGTACGCATGTTGGGATATTGACAGCAAACGCTTGTCAATATTGTCGCGGATGTGCACATCCATTAGTCTTTCCAGTGTTTTCAAAAGAAAGGATGATAGACTGATAGGTCTGAGGTCCTTAGGGCAGACATGAGAGCTTTTTCCTGCTTTGGGTATGAAAACCACCCTGACTTCCATCCATGTTTCAGGAATGTAGGTTAGATCCAGGCAGCCTTTCAAGATAACCTTTAGCCAAGGCAGAGTTATATCCGAGGTCTGTTGGATTTCAGCAGGAATAATTCCATCCGGTCCCAGTGCTTGCCCGCTCCGATTCAACATGCGAGCTACCAGGGAAGTGGGTGTCCAGGAGGAGATCAATGGTTTCTCTGCTTGAGGTAGTCCAAGATCCGTCCGGTCTCCTCAGGTAGCATGGTGTGGTTGGATTTTTAGAGAGAATTTTACGGAGCCTGGATGCCTCGGAGGAATCTTCTATTTCACTACAGAAGAGTCCCCAGGCTTTGCGCTGCGCCTTTCTCAGTTCATATTTGTATTTACGAAGTGATCCTTTATAGGAGTCCCAGTCGCAAACGTCTTTGGTGCTTTTGGCTTTGTTAAACAGTTGCCTACAGCATTTTCTAAGAGCCCCGAGTTCTGCGTTCCACCATGGCGGCTTCTGTCTCCCTCTTGGCCTGCTCTCAGGACAGGAGTTCGACAGTGCCTCGTTTAGGGCGCGCGTGAGGGTGGTGACCAGACTGTCGAGGTCAGCTGAGCTACTCGGTTGGAGTGGCGGTGTGGATGGGAGTAAGCTGCTAAGAGTTTCCCTATATTTGACCCAGTCGGTCCTCCTGTGGTTCCTAAAGGCCGGTGGGATAGTTTTGTAATCTTTCAGATTAAATTGGAGGTAGCGGTGATCCGAGAAGGAATTTTCTTCAGAAACCTTCCAGTTGCTAACCATGTGTGAGATATTATCGGAAACCAGGGTTATATCTAAGACTTCTTGTCTATTCCTGGTTATAAAGGTAGGCTCTTGCCCTGTGTTACAGAGAAGAAGGTTAGTGCTTAAAAAGTAGTCAAAAAGCAACTCGCCTCTTTCGTTTGTGTCAGTGCTACCCCAGACTGCATGATGCGCATTTGCATCACACCCTAGGATGACGCCAGTGTTGAGCTTACCAGCTTCAGTGATTAGATCGCTTATAACCCTCGGCGGCAGTGGGCCTTGATGGTCATGGGCCAAATAGGCCGAGATCAGCCAGTGAGTCTTGTTATTCAGTTCAAGGCTGACTGCGATGGTGTCGGGGTCGCTGAAGCTGTGTAGCAGAAATATATTTAATTTGTTTAAGTATCTGTTGTTTTCCGGCGTCAGTGGAGTTTCTGGTGTGAATTTAAAGTTTTTACTCAAAATATGTGATAGTGATTATTGTGGTGAGTTGTGAACGTAGTGAAACATAAATTTTAGAGGTGTCCAGGCTAGTGTACGCGCCAACGGACCTCCGAAAACTTGTTATTGTGCGCCGAAAGAATTTCGGTATCGGTTTCCATATTTTACCAGTCAACTACCGGTTATCTTTAACCAGCAATAAAGAAGACAGCAATATTGAAAGAAAGAGGTAGATAATCACACGGGCATGGATACCGATACGAAGTATATAAGTTTATTTTGTCCCGAGGCGTATACGTTTTAACTGAAAGATTACCGGTTAATGCTACGGCAGAGCTCCGGCGGACTCAACTGGTAAATTTTATGCTGGGAATGTGAACAAATATGCCCAATTCATAGTTAATATCATGATATTCGAACATATCATATCATCGTCTTCATACTAATATTTGATATCAGCGTATTCATACTAATATTTGAACTAACTGTTCGACCTAATATATGATGGGTAATATTCTAATATCATATCATGCATGTCGTAAAACGAATGCATGTCAAAGAGAAAGAAGGCACTTTAAGAAGACAAGCGTATTGAAAAGGGTCGATGAGTACACCTGTGTAATTTCGCACCTACCACCAACATATTAAATAAGGAAAGTGTAAATAAGTAAGGGAAGATTATGTTAAATTTAAACAACGATTTCGATATTTATTGAAAGGGAAAGGATATATGGGAAAATCTGTTTATTTATTTTAGCACATACTAAGTTAGGAAAGAATGGATAGGAATATTTGCATTCGCAATATCATATTCGATGATCATATCATCAATATACAATAGATATTAATGATATTCTCGTGTCAGTTTAGATATTATAATACCGCGTCACGAATATATTCATATTAGGTGATATATCGATTAAGCCATCACTATATTGTAGGGAAAAATCCGTTCAAATGGCATCTCTGGTTAAGGACCTGAGAGTTCTGTCCAAAAGTTCTGTATCCAGTTTTGATTTTCATCCTTCCAAGGGGAAAGCTAATTCCAATTGTTTTTCGTTCGTATATTTTCGTTGATCGGTGAGCCAATAATCGAATGGCTCTTGGCTTGATCACTTTGCATGCAGGAATATGAGAATGCCAGATCTAGCGAGAACAAATTATTGCATGAGTGGGGGTAGTATTACCCTTGTTTGGCTTTGGTTTTTTGTCTCGACTACTTCGTAGTGTAATTTCAGGTATTCGTATGCTCATGGTCATTGGTCTGCTCTGCTCAGTACCTTAGCCAAGTTTCGGGTGTTCGATCTAATCCTATGATTAAGCTAAACGATAGAAGTTCTTCAGTTTATAGCTCGGATTAACGTATTTGACAGTTAGCCGATTCTACTCTAATTCAAAGTACCGTGATTGTCAATAGTAATCGGAACGATCGGAATTAGTTACTAAATAAAATGTTTTTAATTAGTGGTGATAAAATTAGATCTTCGACGAACTGATTGTTTTCCCATTTCCCAATTTTAAATATTGCAAAGAAAGGAAATGACAGAAAGGGCAGGGTATACCAATGTAAAAAAGCTAATTTTAGCTAAATTAGCTTAATAATAGCACAATAATTGCGAACTTCTAATCTGAAGATTAGTTAATCTTAGGATATTTATTTACAGTAGAATCTGGTCAAGTTTAAAGTGCAGATTACTTTTAAGTTTAAGTTCTAAACTTCAGTTCAAATTTTTACTGTGAAACCGGCCCTTAAAATCATTAATTTATGCTAGTTTACTTCTACAATAACTTAATAGAGCTACTAATTGGATATCTTCGTATACAGTTCAAAATTCAAAACTTCAACATCTCCCACACTGGAGAAGCCTTACTTCCAGTATCATCGAGATAGTTGGGGACTTTTACATTAAAGATAGTATTAGTATTAGTTAAAAGATATCGCTTTAATCAAAATACAGGGTAAGAATCACCTTTGGTTTTGGACAATTTACTAGAAGTATGTTCCAGCACTGTAAGGAAACTTATCCGCCACTGAAGCTATGATTTTCAAAATTTCCGTTCCTGCTCTCCAAATACTGTGTTTTGGCAGCATCGTCTGGTACTATAAACATCAATGTTGTAAGGAAGTTTCAGGTCGATCACAATGCTTCAATTCATTAAAAATTTAATTTTTAAAATAATGAAGAATATAAAATAAGTAACTAAATGAGTAAAAATTTGTTATCAACATTCAAAAAATAAATCGATGTAACAAAATGTAAACACACTCTGTTCTGAAAGAATAATTGATAAGCTGATGATCTTACGACACTGGTAAGTTATGAATAATTATGTAAATTTTTTTCTCGGTATATTTACTGACCACCCATGCATCCATGCTTTACTCGTTTAAATATTTTTTTTATAATATACAGGGTGTCCGGTACTCCATGCGCCACCTTGCAATGGGTTATTCCTTGATATATTTTGAGAAAAAAATTGTTCTACAGAGAGGGTAAATTTTCAATATCCGTGGAGATACAGGGTGGTCAAGAAAAGTGTTTCGGACCTGTATAACCCCTTACAAGGTGGCGCACGGAGTACCGGACACCCTGTATAAATGCTTTATTATTTTGTAATTTTAACTCTGTGTACAATTATACAGGGTGTCCGGTACTCCGTGCACCACCTTGTATGGGGTTATTCCTTTGTACCTTTCATGATGTAGCAGATCAAATTGTAACTGCACCCGATCTTGAGATATTTACTTCAAACCACAAAGTTTTCTACTTCTACTCTAAAAATTTCGTGATCAACGTAGTTTTTCTCAGTAAACTCCATTATAAAAATGTCAGTTTAATTTAATTTTACTTTATTATTTTTTAATAATAAAGTATTATGATCGACCTGAAATTTCAAAAAACTTTGCTACTCTGTAATTTTGTATTTACACGTTTTAGGACTAGTAAACACCAAAAAAGCAAAAAAAAAATGTCCGTCTGTCCGCCACAGACGCCGTACGTTGTCCGTCGTACACCGTACGCCGTCCGTCGTACTCAAAATCGTTTGAATTACACCAGGAAGATGAAATTTAGTTTCTGTACATGTGATCACAAGAGGAGTCTACTGAACGTAAACTTTTTGAGGGGGAGGTGGAGCACGAAAATGGGGGATAGCAATTTCTCAAAAAATGTAATTTTTATATCTCAAAAACCGTATCAGATATAATCTTGAAAATTTGACAGGAGTTGGGTGCGGTAGAAAACAATTTTAGTGGTGGGGGTGTAGGGGGTGATGGTGAAAGGGGGTAGAAAGGAAAAAAATTCTGATTTTTATTTCTCGAAAACCGTAATGAATAGAAAGCTAAACATTTTGGATTTTACAGAGCCGCTATAGAGACATCCTAGAAAAATGAAACTTGTCATAAGGGTAGCAAAGTACAGGAGTGAGGGGTGGATTTATATATATCAGAAACAGCTTATGCTAGAAAGTTAAAAATTGGTACGTATATGTAGATGTGCTAGTAGAGTAATTAAAGCGCAAAAAAAGTTCAGATTTTTATTGGCGTTCAGAGGTTGAGTAAAAAAAATGTCCGTGAATCCACATTTTCACGAATTTCGTTAAAACTTTTAGACATGTCGAGCTATCTGCGGGCTATTTATTATATATGTATAAGCGCCTAGAAACGTTCTTCCAAATTTTACGATACCCAACCCCTAAGGAGGTGTAAAGTAATTGTGTACATATTCACGAATTCTGATATATTTCTTAGTTATATTGGGATTTGGAATTCACTTTTACTTCTATAAGCTTAAAACATAGTCGGGGAAAAACCGATTTAAGTATTTTTCCCTATTAAACCCCCTGTTCAGGTTTTCACTGATTCCAAAAATCTCTTCGGTTTTATATGATCGAATTCGCTTTTACTTCTATGGAATATTCTATTGAAAAAAAATACGTAAATAAATACAAAAAATCTGCCAACAGTCTGGACGCAACTTTATTATTTTATTGGTAGGAGTCCGAAAGGTGTTTCATGCTGAGATGCGATGTAGGTTACTATGCGACTGACATTCTAAGGAATAGTTAGGAGGCAATGTGGAACGTTATTTTTTAGGTTGTCAGTCGCGTAATAACCTACACCGCATCTCAGCATTAAACACGTTTCGGACTTCTACCCATAAAATAATAAAGTTGCGCCAAGACTGTTGGCAGATTTTTTTTTATTTGTCATGTTATTGCCTACAAAAGTTGCATATACTTGTATTGCATAAGTTTCATAATTAAGAAAAAATTTGGATTGCAAAAATATTGCACTTTTATGCAAAAAAGAGGAATATGTTGATCTACACTCTATGCTTGAACTGAAAGAACTTAATAATAGTTTTTATGCTTTATTTAAAATTTTTTGTATTAAATAATAAATGTTCAAAATGGCCACCTTCATTTTTAATGCATGCTAAAGCTCGTTTTGCAAGTGTATTGGTATTCATACTCCTCAACTCCTGCCTTACTTCTGATGCTGCCGCATCGATCCTGATATTTAGATCTTCCAATGTTACTACCAGTGGCGGTTCGTATGTTCCAGAGGAAGGGCATCAGACCAGAAGATTTTTGAATTAGATGTATTCAATGTACCTTTGTTTTGTTACAAAACACGTCAAATGCTTGTGGACAATTTAATAGAAATTGAATTACTTAAAAATAAGATATTTGTATATTAAGACACAAAATTTGAATCTCCCCTGCATAGCTCTCAATATCGTGAAAATTAAATAATTAGTTATTATTCAACAAGCTCACTATAAACAGATACCAAATAATAGAAATTAAAGTTAAAGTTAATATTTGTAACTTAATTCAATTCTCCTATCTTTTGATTGAGCAAAATTGTCAATTATACTATTAGTTTTTATCTATAGTGAGAAGGTTTTTTAAAAAACTTTTTTCTATAGATAAAAGTGCCAAGCTATTTAGACGATCTTCTGCAGTTGCATTTCTTAGATAGGTTTTTATTCTTTTATGTGTAGAAAAACTCCGTTCCGCAGATGCGCTTGTTGTTGGTATAGTCAACACCAGAATGATTAATTTCAAAAAGTTGGGAAACGAGCTTTCTAGCTTATTACTTATGAAATAGCTATGCAATTCTTTGAAGCTTTGAACCTTTAAATCATTGTCAGTGAAGAGAACAGAAAGTTCCGTGTGCAAAGAGCAAAAGTCGAATTTGTCAGGATAAATTTCTTTAAGGTTATTGAAAATTTGGTTTGGAAACTTTTTGGCATAACAAGAATACGTTGATGTATTTAAGAGTTCCAGAACAATAAACTGCTGAAGTGATTCAAACCTCACTTTTAACTCCTGAGTCAGATTATCCATTATTTCTAAGTAAAGTTGCCTGAAGCTTCCTTCAACGTCCATATTTCCGTTTATTGAAAGTCTTGATTTTTTGCGCATAGATGGTAAGTCACAAGTCTCTGCTGTTTTTTTAAAATATAAATGAAGTTGCAATCTAATCTCATGAAGAGTTTTTTCAAAATCATAAATTTTTTTAATGCAATAAGTAACATCATTTTGTTTAGTTTAAAAAATATTAAAAGGCTGATCAGTAAAAGGGAAAATTGAAGGGAAAACATTCAAGAAGAAGTTGAATCGAAAGTCTGTAAGATAATAAGCCCCTTGCAGCATTAGAAGTTTCATCATCCCAAGAACCACTGTTAACAATACTATGAAATAGTTCTTCTAATTCAAATTTATTATCTTGCACAATTATAACAAGTCGTCCGTTATTATTCTACCGAGTGGGAGCAGCTTTAGGTAGTCTTTTACGAAGGACTTCATCCAAAGCAGAACTCCGCTTTGTCGAATGACTGAATAATGTTGAAAATCACTGTAAAGTAGAGAAAAAAATTCGACAATCTTTAATTCTGTCGTAAGATTTAGCTAATATCAAATTAAGCCTGTGATCGGAGCAATGAATGAAAATTGCACTTTTGAATTCATCCCTTACGCGTTTCTGCAATCCACTGATCTCCCCAGACATAATTGCTGCACCGTCATATATCTTTGCGAAATCAATTTGTTCTCGTAATTGTACTTTTTAATAATTTCACACACATGATTGAGAAATGAAAATTTCCTAACATTCATGCTCTTCATATCACGAAAAGCCTTCATACAAAATGCAAGAAGCTACGATTCTATCAGCTTCTACTGTAGGTATACAAACGCATCGTAATACGGCACGCAAGCACTCAAATGCAGTGTAAGTCTATCGCGTCGTAGTGATCTGGAATAGACACCATAGAAGCTATGATTTCGGTAGCTTCTATGCGCGACGAAAGCGAAGATGTGTCCATTCATGTTCTCTTCGCTTTATTCTAATTTCTGACGAACTGAAGTAAAAGAGTATATTGGTATTTGTATTCGTATTCGTATTTGTATTCGCATTTGCGAATATAATGAATGAATATTCATATTCGTATTTGTATTCGCAAATACAGATTTAAGGTATTCGGAACATCCCTAGTCTGCACTAAGTTTAGTTGCTACATTGCGGAATGGAAATCAGAGGCATTTGATGGCGCAGACGAAACGAACCAGAAACCAAAGAGAATGACCCAAAAACTTTGGTCGCGGGTTCGATTCCTACCCACAGTAGAAGTTTTTATTATGTTTTTATTTCATTACTAGCCGCTACGCTCATGTTTGTATGGTGTTTTTCGATCACGCAAAGTCTATTTCTGTCGAAAGAAAAAGATGCAAGACGCGTGGTTTCTGTAGATGGGGGCAACCAGGCAACTATCCTGTACACAGGGATCTATCCGCTCAGTATTTTGTTGTTATTGGTTTTTAATCTTGCTCTTTCAAGTAGAAGGAATTTAAAAAACCCGGAGGATAGTAATATGTTTGTATTAAAGAGTCACAGCTTACCATAACTATCCGTTGCTACGTCACATCCTTTTTTCGTACATTTTATTATCACTTCGAAAGTGTATTTAGCCTTGTTTTTTGTTGTGAAAATTTAGTGAAGTAAAGAACAATTTGAAATTTCGAAATATCATTTATTTATTGGCTTTGGGTTTGTTTTAAAAGCCGTAATCTTTATTAAGGAGTGCATATCGTTTTTGGGATAAAAAAACTTTTTTTTCAGCTAACTATTTCGTATAAATTCGCGTCCCGCGGCTACGCTCACTTTTGTATGGTGCTATACTAACGAAACTGCAAACCCACCGGTTTCCATTCTCGCTTCCCGTTTGTTTTCCCGTTACTCCCGTTGCTTCCGTTGCTCCCGTTTCTCCCGTTGCTGCCGCTACTCCCGTTACTTCCGTTGCTCCAATTGTTCCCGTTGCGCCCGTTACTTCCATTGCTCCCTGTTGCTTCCGTTGCTTCGTTGCTCCCGTTACTCCCGTTGCTTCCAATGCTCCCGTTACTCCCGTTGCTTCCGTTACTCCCGTTGCTTCCGTTATTCCCGTTGCTGCCGTTGCTCCCGTTGTATGATTTTGACAGACGTGCACACCGAAAACACACGAACTGTCGCTAAACTATATGAAACACACTCATTTGTTTGTGTCCCTCGCCAACTATCAGAGTAGAATAGTTTTACTAATACAGAAAGCTTTGCGGGCGTGCGTTCAACATATCAACAAAGTTTCATCGCAATCGGATGAATGAAAAGGCATACGGGATAAACAAACAAACAATTAGAGCAACAGGGTACTAAAATCGCGAAAAAATTGGAAAAATGTCGTTGTTTTTAATTCGATCGATACCAAACTTCACAGGAACTATCCCGGGACTATTCTACATGTTCCCTGAAAATTTGATCAAAATCGGTTGAGCGGTTTAGGAGTCTATAGGGAACACATACATACATACAGAGTGCGCCATCTTTTATATGGGTATGTAAACATTGCATAACTTTGACATTTTTCAACAGATTGATTTGATTGGACAAGTTTTGGAAACGTCAATTCAGTACAATTTTAACCATGGATCGCTTCACACCGAAACAACGCGCCGAAATAGTGACGCTGTACATTAAGAATAGTCGTGTATATCGTCGAAAATATCGTGGCCAACAGGAACCCTCTGACAACACTATTCGTCGTTTGGTGTCGAATTTTTTTGAGCACGGGACAGTGGGAGATCGTCCACATGCCGTTTATCGACGACCAAGACGTTCCAATGAACTGGTTGAAGCGGTCAGAGAGAGCGTTGCGAGAACTCAGAAATCTCGTATCGTCACCGCGCTCAGCATTTTGGCGTCAGTGGAACCACTTTGCGGCGCATTTTGAAGGATGATTTGCATTTGCTTCCGTATAAAGTGCAATTAACACAAAGAATATTGCCGACAGACCGTCCACATCGCTTGGAATACGGCCAAACAGTCGCTCGAATGGTTGACATTGAACCTGATTTTTAGAAGCAAATTTTGATGACCGACGAGGCCCATTTCACACTCGTTGGCGGCGTTAATAAGCAAAATTGCCGCATTTGGGGAACGGAGAATCCACACGAGATCCATGAAATGCCATTGAATGATCAAAAATTTACTGTTTGGGCCGGCGTTTGCACAAAACCATCATTGGGCTATTTTTTTCCGACAAAACGAAACAGTCGATCGGTGGATGTTAGCTCATTATGTCTGCCGGCGAATGCGTGAAAAAAGTCTGAATGGTTACTGGTTTCAATAAGACGGTGCGCCATGCCACACTGCAAATGAAAAAGTTCAGTTTCTGCAACGAAAATTCCCTGAACGTCTGATGTCGAAAAGAGGCGACATTGACTGGCCACCGAGATCTCCAGATTTGACTCCTCCGGACTTCTTTTTATGGGGTTATTTGAAAAGCAAAGTGTACGCCAGCAAGCCTCAGACCATTGACGAGCTCAAAGCAAACATTCGTGCCGAAATCATCTCTATACCGCCCGAGATGCTCGAAAAAGTAATGGAAAACGCAGCAAAAAGGGCACATTTTGCTGTGGGCAGCCACTTGATTGATGTTGTATTCAAAAACTAATCCAAATAAATTGTAAAGGACCAAATTGAATAAAAATACCTCACATATAAAAATTAGTTTTTTTTCAAAGTTATTCAATGTTTACATACCGATATAAAAGATGGCGCACCCTGTACATACAGACTATCTATGGAAAAAAGTTATAAAGAAGCATAAAAACAGCAATGTTGTTGTTATTTTGTATATAAATTTTCTGACCGACTCTACTCTGGATAAGTGTGCAAAAAAACACCTAATGTAATATGATACTGACTTGAAGCTTTCTGTTCGTCAAAATTAGATGTGCCAGAGCCCTCTGAACTATAGCCGCGCAGCTGAATTGAACATAAAAAACCAGAGTCATAACAAACATGACAGCTTTATACAAATCGCAACAATTTTGTATGGCGGCATGACTTGGATGATAAAAACCAAGTTTTCTATTAAAGTGCAAGCTTTTGTTAGGTAAAGCAAAGTTAAATAGTTTATAAACATATTTAAAAATGAGAATTAGACTAGTTTTCTCATCTGGAATTGAGTTTTCATAGAAAAAATTAGGTTGAAAAAAATATCGCAATTTTCAGTAATGTCGGCTTTCCGCCATTTAATATATGTGCAGTTAAATTGCTTATTTTTTGAAATATAATTTTGTTATATGAAACACATTGCATATTGCTATGATTCTGAACATTTGTTATTCAGTATCGACTCTAGAGGGTTCGTCAATTCCAAAGTTTTGTATTAAAACACCGCGCTTTGGGATAATAAAATATTGTTACGAATTCGTTCCAAAAAAGATTCTCCAATGAACTGGTATATTTTCTCGTTTTGATCCGTCACGTCACACATCACATAAAAAACGAGGCATTTCTTACGACGAACTGTCATATGTGCGCGGCCTGAGTTTAAGTCGGCGGTGGATGTGCAATATATACAACCTTCGCAAAAATAATAAAATTTTACTCCACTTTATTTGCTCGCTTTGCAGTAAGGAATAAATATCCAAAATTTCATTCGAGTGGTTTCTGAGAAAATGGGCCATGACATTTACACTGAAAGTCTGGCGCACACCAGGCATCGGTACTTGGGGAAATTCTCCTTAACCGATATATCAGAACTTGCGATGATTCCTTTATGGATAACTACTCTCTTCATAAGGAAGAGCAATATTTGGAATCAGTAGTCTAGAGCCCGGTTTTTATACGAAGGGACCACAATGGATCCACAGTGATCTCTCGTGATGGACTGGGGCACATCGCCTCAGTCCACCCTTCTCAACCTAACCAAACCTACACTGAAAAGCCTTTACGATATACTCCCCTTAACGTTAAATTTGAAACGGGAAGGGAGATAAGAATTAATTGTTCATTGGAAAAAATATTAGATATATCGATATTTTTTTTCGATATATCATCAACCGATATTGGTATTTTTTCAAATATCGATGTATATGATATTTTTTTAAATATCGATATATTGATATTTTTTTAAATATCGATTTATCGATATTTTTTTCGACATCAACATACCTAATTGGACGGATGGATAGCAGGAACAGCAGGTTCACTTCCCTGCTGTTCCTGCTGTTTGCAAATAAATACAGATAGCATATTTCGGGGAGAGAAAGTAGAAACTAAAATACTTTATTATTAAAATAATAAAGTAAAATGTGTTTTAATACTTAACATATTTTATTTTTTTCTTTCAAGGGTCTTGCACTCGTTAATAAATAAATAAATAACAAAATATTTGCTGCATATAATAACATTTTTTTTTGCAATTTCAGAATACGGAATGGAGTCTTTTGTTAACAATAGTAGGATTAGCAACAACGTTAGGCTCTGCAATTCCTGTTGGTTACAATATTGGTGTAATTAATAGTCCTTCAAGTGTGAGTATTATTATTGAATCTTTTAATACATGTAGGTATTTGATGCTCGGCAAAAGAAACCATGTTCAAGATCGAACTTTCGAGAGTGGAGATTTCTTCAAACTGTGAACGTTCATCAAAACGATACCAGCAAATTACTAAATTTTAACTAAGAATCTCCGAACTTGTGTTAAGACGACAAGTAAACTAGCGTAAGCGGTACAATTATTGACAGTCTAACAGTATTATTACCATTGATACACAGCTAATATACAAATCATGGTATTGAAATCGTAGTATTGAAACTAGCTGCATATGATACACTGATCAAATGGCGTGATTTGACAGTATCTGATATAAGCAAGCAACGACATTTAGTTGCGATACTTGTCACATAATTGGGAAATGGCACTACTAGCAGTAAAATGCATAGTATACTAGGTAAAATTATCGAATTTGTATACCATGAAACGGCTTCAATACTAGATTTATATCAGTTCGTTTATCCCGTATATGCTTAGCATGTATTAGTATTACACTGCTGGTATTGACGATATTATGATATCAATACCAGCAGTGTATCTAAGGTATTATACCATGGATACACTGCTTGTATACAAATTACTTTATTCAAATCATGATATGCAATACAAGATAGCATGATACACAGCCCATACATGTTATACTTTGACATTTAGCTATCAAAGACAAAATGTCAAACGTCTATCAATCGTAGTATTGTGCTTATATTGTGATATTTTAAAATTAATATGAATTCAACGCAGCAACAAAATTTAATGGAACTTTTAATTAATATGGGACAGCTAAAAGTACATTCCGAAATTTTAGCAGTGGAGAAAAAAAGGCTTCGACTGCTAGCTCTTCGTGCCAAACGTCGCAGTATGATGTTCCGGCGAAAAGCATTTTCATTGCTAATAAAGAAATGTACAAAGTGGACCATCACATCACACACAAAAATGAAAACACGCTCAAACAATTTTAACTGACAGAAGAATATAAAAATCCGCAACTGTCATTCATTGAAATTTCAGTTGATTTCAGTAACAGATGGCGCTGATGGCAGTTAAAAGAAGGCTGTATCAGCTAAAATCATCGAATTTATATACAAGAAAACAGGTTGGATATTATGTAGATATCAGCTCGTTGACGTACTATATGCATAATATTGGGTGATACACTGGTGATATTGACGATATTATGATTTGTATACGAGCTGTGTATCCAAGGTATTATGTAGATATCAGCTCGTTGACGTACTATATGCAGATTATTGGGTTATACACTATGATTTGTATACAATCTGTGTATCCAAGGTATAGCTGCATATCAATGGTATTAAGCGTGTTCCCCTTGTATAATTATAGGCACCGCTTCGAAGTACAAATATTGGCACTGATAAAATTATCAAATCAATAAAAAAGCTAGATATGTTAATTAATTTTTTTCATATAGTTAATGCACCAAAAGAAAAAACTCTGCTAGTTTTGGTATTACAACAGATGATCTTGGAAAATTGTGGATAAAATGTTAAAATGTTATGTTTCATTGTTTGTTCCGTTAAGGAGTTACAGGGATTTTAAGGACGATCGAACTTTCCAACACTCTTTTACCGGTAGCTTTTGCGCTACTTATTATAAAGTAACGATCGCGATTGAGAGGATATTAGTTCTTCTTTCCATATTGGTATCAATTTTTTTTAAGAGTCATATATTTCCGAAAATATTTTAAATCGAACATTGATTTATTGAAGTTCAGTAGCTACTGTAGAGAAAGTAGGTATGGTAGCTACCTGTTAATGCGTGGATGGAAATTGTGTAAATGCTATGCTCGCTGCGGTTGGTACTGCTTGAAAATATCAACTTTTCATTTCCGAATCTAAATCGCCAGATTTTGGCAACCGAATTTCAGAATATTAAAAAGCATTAACATCGCTCTGAAGGGATGCAATGGAAAATTGAATAGCATGGATAGGAACTAAAAAATCAAATTAATTGATTCCAAAGCTTGGCGATCATAATCTTCGATTTCAGTAGAAGTCGATGTCGATCTCGATTTCGACCAAATTTAGAAACCCAAACAGACTTCAAGATCGGTCACGTGTATGAGAAATCTAGTAGATTTTGAGAGTTTTGTTAATATTTCGAGATTTCATCAAATCCAGTTTGAAATCTTTGGTAAATTAGTTTTTTTTTGACACCACAAAAAAGGTAGTGTATTTAATTTTTATTAGTTCTACATACATACATATTTGATAAAACTCAATATTGGGCATTAAAATTCGAACCCCATATCTCATAATCTAAAAACTTCAGGCCCAACGAAGAAGTGATCACCCCAGTTATTAAGTTATCCTACAATACTTAAAATTTTCGAAAGAAATATGTTATGTCAATGTAATTTATTAGGTATATACATATGCATATTCACTTAGTATCCTTATTGAGTCGATCTATAGTTTAGACCACCATAACCTAACCTAAACTACTCTCCTAATTCAAAAATTTAAAAAACAAATGTCGGAAATTCTCTAAAACAATTTTTTTGTTTTTGCAACATTTTCCAATGATTTTTTTCGCGTTACCTCTTATAATGGTTCTAATTAGTGTAAAAAATATATGTTTTAAGTTTCACCCCGATCAGAAAAAATTGAAAAAATTTGAGATTCCGAAAAATGGGTCCCGATGTATTGACAAAACGGCAATATAAAATTATTCTGTGTATGATTGTAATTCTAAATATACAGGTTTTGTATCATCGGAAATACCATCTAGTGGTCGTAATGAGAAAGTGAAATTTTTCATATTCAATCAGTTTCGACTGTATTTTGATAGTGGTTAATAATACGAAGTTATAGTCGGCAAAAATATCTGATTTTTAATGCTCAATATTATATTATAGAAAGAGAAAACGGTTCAGAAAGTCCTTCACCAAGTACGAAATAAAAACTATGACGGATTAAATGTCAAAAATCATCTTTTTCGTCCTTGCTGAAAGACTCTTTTCTTTTTTTCATAACATTGAGCAATCGAAAAGAAATGTTGCCGATGGCACTAACTTCGTATCGTTTACCGTAACAAAATTACACTCAAAAATATATTGTTTAGGAAAAATTTCAATTGCTGAAGTTAGGCACTAGATGTCATTTTCGATGGTACACCACCTATATATTATATTTAGACTTACAATCACCCACAGAATGATACTATAAAGGCCCTAAGTCGATATCTTGGGAGTTTTCGGAATCTTATACAATTTTGGTTTCTATAAGTTCCTTGAGGCACGTATTCCCCATATATGTGTACATATTATCGAGATGAAACTTAAAACGTAATTTTTTTTAAAAAAATTAAAAAATTTTCAAATTGAGTGATTAGCTTTCATTAGGGTTTGAACTACCCTTTTTACCAGAGTAGATTTCAAATTCATCCAAATATAGGAAAACTATTAGAATTTGGTAGAATCTTATCGAAATCTCGACATTTTGGCAAATCGAGTTTAAATCTTTGGATGTAAATCAGTTATTAATATGTGGAGTAGTAGAAGTTACTATAAATACTCATAATTAAGTTAACGCAATATTTCAAACTGGATGTGCAGAAATCTCGTGATTTCGACAAAACTATCAAGATTACTGGATTGCCCATAAATTTGAATAAGTTTGATATCTGCTCATATATCCAATTGCTCTGGTGTTAGAAATTCCTTCTAGTCGATGTAACTCTCCTTTATATACTCGTGCAACTGGCAAAGCACGTTTGAAATGATCAACGACTGCGATCTGCGCCATTCAAATTTGAACCTTCAAGCCTGGGATATGCTTTTTTAAATTATGCGATTATCACATTAGGCCAACCTGCAACTCGGGTAGCGCTTTCTTGCAGCGATGGCGCGTACTGCTAGTGTTTATTGCATATGTACGCATATGCAATAAACATTAGCAGAATGCGCCATCCGACTTCCCAAAACTTCTAGTTGTTTTTCTGCGCCGCAAGAATTTCGGTATCGGTTTCCGTATTTTACCCGGTAACCACCGGTTATCGTTAACCAAGAGTAAAGAAGACGGCAATATTAAAAGAAAGAGGTAGAGAATCACACGCATGTACACCGATACGAAGTATATAAGTTAATTTTGTCCCGCGGCCTATACGTTTTAACTGAAAGATTACCGGGTAATGCTACGGCGGAGCTCCGGCGGACTTATCCGGTAATTTTTACAATGTAAGAGAATGACTGGACGGGAACACTTCAAATCTTATAAAGTAATCAAATATTAGATAAGACTGCAATGTCCTATATATCAGGTTGTGCCTGGTAGCCATAAAAGGTAAACAAAGTAGGTCCATTGATGGATACATTGTTGTTTTGGTCGGAATAGTTTTGCAAAACTCTACCCCTCGCGTTAGTAGCTCTGCTGTTCCATATAGAGTGCTTAGCATTGAAGTTCCCACATAAAATCGTGGGAGTACGCGTGGAATAAGTACTTATCCAATTGAGACGAGTTTGGAGGATGTTGAGGTGGGTTGTAAGCTGGGTACAAGTTCAACTTCCACATTGAACTAGCAATAACCACGTGAATGATTGGTTTGATCTTATCCTCAGGAGGGCGTAATGATCTACGTGGCTAATGATCTACGAACTCTTCTGTTTGTCCTATCGGTCTTATATAGAATATAGGCTCGTCGCATTAAAGTGTGTTCTCCAATCAGAAATACATCAGGTTTGTGCTTCTCAGCAAAGGCTAGAAGCTCCAATCTTTTGTTAGTCAGACTGTTGGTATTCCATCCATCTGTTCGAAAGGTTTCGAGCATATTCCTGATGTTCCTGGTGAGGGTTT
This sequence comes from Beris morrisii, assembly GCA_951812415.1. Taxonomy (NCBI): domain Eukaryota; kingdom Metazoa; phylum Arthropoda; class Insecta; order Diptera; family Stratiomyidae; genus Beris; species Beris morrisii. The sequence continues at coordinate 102,293,899 of OX638311.1, read as the reverse complement.
TCAGAGATCTAGAATCAACATTGAGAGCTCCAAGTGCCTGAAGCATGTCACCTAAATTTTTGAGCATGGCAGACTGTAGGTCATGCTCAAGAGAAGAGGATTTCCTGAATGGGTTGGGGTTCGCTGCTGCCGGCCTAAGAGGAAAAGAAACTCTAGGTGCGGCAGAGCAGCAAAAAATCTGGGGGTAGCACACGATCTAGGGGCCGCAGATGGTTTAGGGGCCGAAAAAACTTTGTCGGCAGCAGGGTTCTTAATGAACCTTGTCGCGACTGACGAAACGGGACCTTGCGAGCTTCTAAGAACCGCGTGATACCACGAACGTTATCGGTTGTGGTTGGCAGGAGTCACACACCTTGCACGGTAAGGGAAGTGGGTTTGTACTTAGGGTTCGCCGCATAGAGGGACTTTTTAGGAGCTATCCAGCCAACCTATGTCGTAAAAAAGATGGCAGGCGGAAGTTCCCTTCACCTTCCTTATAATCTACTGATGGAGTGACAATAGTAGCTTTGGATGACACTGCTCTGTTGAGAAGTCATCGAGAAGACGAAAAATCCAAGAGCTGTGTTTCCTCTTCCTGGTTTCTTTGACGTAATCGTCGTTGTTGGCATGTTGGCGCGACGTTCCTTCACCTTGACATGTCTCGACTGGAGAGATTAACCACGGAGAGGGAGGGAGCGACTGGCGGGGAGCCCGCCATGACTTTCAGTGGACTGTTCCGACTTACTCAACCGGTTATTTAGCCGAGTCCCATAGAGCTTGACCGCCTTTCAGCGTGGGGCAGAACGTGTGCTAAAACTAACTGCGTCTCTTGGGGCGCGGTTTTTCTCTCGGAGCTGATCGATAACCGCCATCAGCTCTAAGAAATTGCCGCCAGCACCTTCGGCATGCGAACCCATCGTCGAACCTGTGTGTCATGCAATATAGGATATACAAAAATGGGAACGATAATAAAGCGAAAACGATTTTTATTTTTGCTGAGTTGGTGCTCAGATCGCATATCTTTTCAGCCATAGTAATTCAAAGTGTTTCTTTTGTGCATAAATTGAAACTATTTGTGATTAGTGTTTAATTTGCATAAGGAAAATTGGAACAACAAAAACCTTATTGGTGCCTTAAAATTACTTAAAACTAGACTAAGCTAAACTAAATTAAATTGACTAGCGTGTGAATATATATAGTATAGATTATTTTATAATGAAATGATAGAGAGAATCAATAAATTTTCTGAGAATGTACACTTTGCAATGAAGTTTTCTTCTTGTTTTTTGGCAAATGGTTCGATTAGCGGTATCTCAGCTAATTGGTGTAACGATCGAGTAGAAAAATCCCAGGGTTTATTTAGGATGATCTTGAGACACTTGTTCTTGCCATTTTTTATGTACCTTGTCTCATACATTCCATATTGGAACACCATACGTTAGAAAGGGTCGCATTACCGTCTTGTAAATAAGTAATTTATTTTCCTTGGGAAGCCTTGACTTCCTATTGATAAGTGGGTAGAGGATACGTCTACTTTTGATGGTTTTGGATGCGGCTTCCATGGTATGATATTGAAACGTAAGTTTGCTATCAAGATGAATGCCTAAGTATTTTATGTTCTTTAACCATGGAATGCTTTCTCCTAGTATGTTTATGTTGGGGTTAGGAAGGTACTTATATGAGCGGCGCTTGGTGAAGTATATAGCTCTAGTTTTGTGTGGATTAATTTAAATTTTCCATAGGAAAAACTATTTTTGTATTTTTTCCAGCTGTTCTCGAAGAGTATTTACTATAATTTTTGGAAATATGTTCGTTGAGTATATAGCTATATCATCTGCAAAAATTGCCAGCTCACAGCTTATATTTGTATTTATTTTCCTGTACTAAAATCTAAGGCTTAATTTTTTCTCAATCACGTTTTTACCATATACGTATGTAAGTGCCCATGAAGTTTTTTTTAAGTGTATGAGTGAATTCATTTCAGTATCCATGAGCGTAGCTCGTGCGGGTAATATTAAATACAATATTTACGTGGGTTATTTACTATTTACTGGATTATAAACACTATTTACTGTGTCTTTATTATAAAAAGAAAAATTCGTTAAGAAAGAGAATGACGGGAAATTGAAAGGTAATAGAAAATGGGAAAAAAAGCTAACAAAATGTCAAATAACAAAGAAAAATAGTATTATTATGTGAAAGAAAATACAAAAATTATAATGATAAAGCAATGAAGAATAAAATAATGCAGATATAGTGTTTTATTGAAGAAGAATTTTTTTTTAAATTATTCTTAAACTTGTTAGATTGAGATTGAAGATCTCTGGGAAGCTGGTTGTAGTTTTGAATCACCATGTTTAAAACTGAGCAGGATTCCTGTCTGGCAGTACGTATGGCAGGAACGTATATATCGGCAGCTCGCCTAGTGTTGTAGTTATGGTTGTCACAGTGATAGGAAAATTGGATCTACTTGAGCGCACTTCAACTGGAAGTAGACCGACTAGAACTCCTTAAATTGACCTTACCTATTAAGGTTAAACATATTTTTTGAGTGTAAATTTAGATACATCGTCACCTAACTGTTCACCACTCCTCCTGGTATTTCATTTAAAAACGTCACCCGGTATGCTTCGCATTTCTCAACTGCCTGCTTTACAACTTGAGTTCCTTTCAACGAACGATCTTGTCAAATGTATAAAATAAAAGTGATGATTATAAAAAATAAATATATTAAAAAAATATATATGTGTGTAAGACATAGTAAGTATCTATTAATATGTAAAAGTATTTCTAATTACAGGTCATAGCAAATATTATACTGTACTGAATTTAGAAAAATCAGTTTATCTGGAAGAGAATTTGAAAGGCAAATAAATGTCAGTACTTGTAGAGTATTAGTTTCTAAATACTATTCTATATTCTATCACTACACTTGTTGATTAGTTGTACGTACGTAGTCTTTAATTACAAATTCGTTGGCGCTTCCTCATATTTTTCCTCGATAAGCTGATTCTTGAATTGAAATTCCTGCCTATTGCACTTACCGGTTCAGCATTTTTTGCATGGCACTTTAAAAAACATTGCGAGAAGTTGTCATTAGCTTTTCTTTGAAATATTATGATACTAATTGCATTTATATTTCCGTAATGAGACAAACTCGCTAAATACCTAAACTAGTTACGTAGATACTAGTAAATGTTAATAGGTAATACCTAATATAATATGTAATATAATGAATGCTTAGCTTATGCGAAATGGAAATAATTGAAATAGTGAAGTTCGTAAACTCCTTTGTTGTTTTATTACAGTTTATGCGAGAATGGTGCAATACAACTATACTGAATAACTACGGGACACAGTTGAATAGTGCACAATTAAATATTTTGTGGTCAGCTATAGTTTCAATATTTCTAGTCGGAGGTGCAATTGGATCTTTGGGTGGAGCATGGATGGCTGACAGATTAGGAAGGTAAGTTAAAAATGATTAACGCTTTCGCACAATTTATTTTTGAGTAAAATATATGATACTATTATGCCATTGCTCCCTATAACAAAAGCAGTGCAGATCTAAAGTTTCTCCATGTGAATCACGGAACAAAATGAAGCTGAGCTTTTTCTGGAACTAGAATCTTTGACAATATTTTATAATCCAGCGGAACACCAACACGAAAGCCCGACTGGCATTAATCGCTGTCCTGATTACTGCCATTGAGGTCACTTAAAAATCTTCACTAGAGAAGCAAGTTTAACACTGTGTTGAACTAAGTTTTAAGGAGTTGTTTCGTTGTTTTTCCGCCATTCCAAGTTTCAGCCTCATATCGTAAGCAGTTCCTGATATCTAGAATCGAAAATTGTTCGCCCAAAAGCGCTTCCATCACCCCGTCCCCTAATACCCCGCCTCCCCAAAAGATATCACTCGTATTGGTTCACTCAATCCAACCCACCCAACCAATTTAAATTTAATATCTCAACGGGATTGGGAGCTACGCACCTTCAAACAGTTTTCCGTGTGACGGACGACGTCTATAAATTAAAGGATAATGAATATAAATCATCTTATGGTATAAACACAATTCCGACAAACTTCGCCATTACATACCTTGCAAAGTATATATCTGCCCACAATTGTGACGAACAGTGGCACCGCCACCGGCTTAGACTAATTTAGAAGTGAGTCAACAAAATTTTACGTTTTTAACATTGGTGGCCTGTTTTTTTGTGACCTGTCTGTGTCTGTACTAAATATGAAATTTAGAAATGTCGTACGGACAAAAATTTTTTTTTAAGCCATGTGGGAACATGATATTTTATATAATTTTGTCGCTTCGATTGTATTTCAACAGTGCAAAGGTATTTCGTTAACGAAATTCGCTTGTCGCTGCCGTTAGCCGCCGGAATTGTGTTTATACCATTATAATTTACAATTTGTATTAGGGTACGATAATTTTGAGCTTATCAGTTTCTTTTTTTCAAACAGACTTTGGTTTTTGTGATATCAAGTGTTTCTCTGATTTTTTTTTTAAATCAACTCGGATTTTAAGATTTTTTATGTGCGTATAAAATTAACCGTGGCCGATATTAATTATAATTACCATAAAAACGCGCGTAGAATAAATTTTACTTTGAAAAATGTAAATGTCAAACAAACATGTGTTCCCAGCTGCTTACTTCTCCACATAATTCTTTTTATAGTAAATTAACTTGGCGAAATTTTGCCAAAGGTCCGTACTAGGCTTAAGCCTCAGTTATAATGGTTCCGATCCGATCCGATGCGGAAAACGGACAGTGTTGAGTTGCTTCACCCGACACACATCTAACGGGAATTTCGGAACGACTAGTCACAATCGTTCCGAATTAGCCGAGACACAAAACGGAGAGGTAAAGTTGACCAACTTTCAACTTCTATCCGTTCCGACGCTAAGAGGTGAATTATTGAATTTCACAACCTCTTTCGCCTCACTAAAAATCAAAATTACACCTCATAGTGTCACTCACTTTGACGAATGTCGGAACGGAATCATTGTGCTTTGAAATTTTTCTCCTCCGACGTTGCCGGATCGGATCGGAACCATTATAACTGAGGCTTTAAGACTTTTAAAGTTTCACAGAAGAAGTTTTACAGAAGATAATGTACTTGCACATTCATCAATCATTTATAGATTTAACGCATTCATAAATTTGTTCGTCATCTGCAAAGAAGGAATTCCACATCACGGAAAACCTCACAAAGATCATTTATGAATACCAAGAGTAATTAATAGTGGACCCAGATGTGAACCCTGAGGGACACCCGAGGTAACAACAAATGATACAGAAAGTACCGATTTAATTTTCACTGAACATGAACGACTCAATAGGTATTCAGTAATCCAATTGAGCAATATATTTCAGAAGCTCGTGGAACTGAGCTTAGCTAAGAGTAACGAATGATTAACTTTATCAAATGCCTTTGAAAAATCTGTAAATGGCATGCGTTTGATTACGGCTTCTTAAGGAGGAAGCGATAAACGAAGACAGATTAGTAAGCGCTGACCTAGGTTTAAAAAATCCATGTTCTTGCTCAGATATAATTCGTTTACAAAGTGGTGTGATGGTGTCAATCACAAAACTATCAATAATTTTAGGAAGTGTTAACTGGATACAAATCGGTCTATAGTTCTTTTTATAACTTTTATTACCTGATTTAAAAACGGGAATAAGATAAGTGGATTTCCAGGTACAGGGAAGTGATCTAGAGCTTAAAGATAAATTGAAAATCTTATAAATGGGTTTTTCTCCAAAGGTGAAACAACCCTGAATAATACATACATACACGGTGCGCCATCTTTTATGTCGGCATGTAAACATTGAATAACTTTGAAATTTTTCAACAGATTGATTTGATTGGACAAGTTTGGGAAACGTAAATTCAGTACAATTTTAACCATGGATCGCTTCACACCGAAACAACGCGCCGAAATAGTGACGCTGTACATTGAGAATAGTCGTTCCGTTGTGTTAACTCAACGTGTATATCGTCGAAAATATCGTGGCCAACAGGCACCGTCTAACAACACTATTCATCGTTTGGTATCGAATTTTTTTGAGCACGGGACAGTGGGAGATCGTCTACATGCCACACAAAGAATATTGCCGACAGACCGTCCACGTCGCTTGGAATACGGCCAAACAGTCGCTGAAATGGTTGACACTGAACCTGATTTTTAGAAGCAAATTTTAATGACCGACGAGGCCCATTTCACACTCGTTGGCGGCGTTAATAAGCAAAATTGCCGCATTTGGGGAACGGAGAATCCACACGAGATCCATGAAACGCCATTGCATGATCAAAAAGTGACTGTTTGGGCCGGCGTTTGCGCCAAAACCATCATTGGGCCATTTTTTCCGACAAAACGAAACAGTCGATGGAAAACGATATCGGTGGATGTTAGCTCATTATGTCTGCTCGCAAATGCGTGAAAAAGGTCTGGATGGTCACTGGTTTCTGCAACGAAAATTCCCTGGACGTCTATTGTCGAAAAGAGGCGACATGGACTGGCCATCGAGATCTCCGGATTTGACTCCTCCGGACTTCTTTTTATGGGGTTATTTGAAAAGCAAAGTGTACGCCAGCAAGCCTCAGACCATTGACGAGCTCAAAGCAAACATTCGTGCCGAAATCATCGCTATACCGCCCGAGATGCTCGAAAAAGTAATGGAAAACGCAGCAAAAAGGGCATATTTCGCTGTGGCCAATAGGGGCAGCCACTTGATTGACTCGGAAACCAGAACAGAGTTAATCTAATCTAGATTCCGGGAATCAGCGACTACGGAAGTAACGAGATTGCGGACTCAATGGCTAGAAAATGTTCAGAAGCCAACTTCAAGTGACTACATCCATTCTGTGGGGTCCCGTTAAGCACAGCGAAAATTATCATCGGAATGTAGCAAAAATCGCAAAGTGGCATTCACCAACACCAGATCCTCTGTGAACGAGAGGGACTTGCTCACGAAAGACTTCGTCACTTCGGTCAGCGCAAAGAGTATGAGATAGAGGGGAAACGGCCATATAAGCTCGCATCGAGTTTCAGCGCCTCCACAGTCTCTGTCGATTACTAAATTTGGATTTGGTTCGAATACGCATTTAATTTTGTATTGGATAGTAGATGAAGAAGCTCTGTGGTTTAATTTAACCGAACAGAATTCAGAAAATAAGCTACAAATAAATAAAAATAAAGTATTAAATGTAGTTTTATTTCAAGAAACTAAAATAATACAGCTCAATAGGAAATTATAGATACATAAGTATAAAGCAAAAAGTATAAAGTTTAGAAAAGTAATTTCACAAAGCAAAAATCAATTTAATTTAAGTTCAGTTTCATTTTTTTTATTTTTGTTTTCCCATTGTTATTAGTTTTAAATTTAATCTATTATTTCTACCTCTTAAAGTTAAAATATTTCTTCTCTGCATACGAAGCCGCAAAGTCTTCGGTGTAGAGAAAATTCTGCATGCCTTCATTGTAGCTCTTTTCCTCAAAGATGATGTAATTGGAGTACTCGAAATAATTGCAGAATTTATGGTCCATTGTGAGTGCGGTGGAGTAGATGGATTCGCTGAAATAAAATTCGATTATATTAAGTACGAGAAATGTAATAAAAGAAATGGACAGACAGTACGGTTACAACCTTCAATCAGTGCACATCTTTCCCGCGAGTGTGATTGTTGAGAGTCTTGATTCGATAAGTTTTCCTCAGTGATTTATTTCGGACTCGCCGAAATTATTACGAGCTTCTCAGTCCCGAAAATTCACCACAAAAAACGAAAGCAAGGCAGCTAAACAACGATTTAGACAGCTTACACTGAAACAAGACAAAAACCGCACACTTCGTCTGTCTTCTTCATCCTCTCGAAATGACGTTTCTTTTAATCAAAAACACGGATCCAACGAAGCCGTTTCGAAATTTTAACATCTTCCTCTTGCATAAAGCGTTGGAATCAATATCCACAGAGTTCTCAAACGTTCAGTTCGATCGAGCTGGAAACATTATCGCTTTAGCTAAAAATGCCGCACATGCCGAATTAGTAATTCAGTTCAAAACTATGCGCAGTTACAATCACACTAGATCCAACTTTGAACCTCTGTAAAGGTGTCGTAAAATGCCCACTTCTCACAGACTTATCTACCAACGAAATAGTACAAGGTTTGAAAGAACAAAACGTCACTGAATGCTATAATATTACCAAATTTATCCCCGAAACCAACACTGCAAGGAATACATCACCCTATAAATCAAAATCACGAAAAATTCATGGGTTCTTACAGAGCCTCCTATATATGAAAGGTTGTATGATACTGTGCCTCGGTGACCATTCGATATTTGACAGTTTCGGTTTTCGTGTGGTAGCTGAAAAGTGCGCGTTGAATATCGTGGGTAAGTTTTGTGCAATTACTTTAATTTATTGATAGGTTACAAGTGAAAATGGTTGAAAATGTAAATATTTTAAGTCTGTACTTCATTTTCGCATTAAAACTTTGGCGAATTCGCAATTGATTTAGAGAAATCTTACTAAAATATTTTGTGGCCAAAAAGTGTGGTTAGACTAGAAATGTTTACAATGTTCAGAATTTTATTTTTATTTGTATAATTATTAAAGTGACATAATTCAATTGGAGTTGGTTTTTAATATTCATTAATATGTTTAAAAGTGCGTGATGTGTAAAATGTGATTGTGGGGATGTCGCATTAACATTAAAAGTTTTTCGATTCCTATACTGGCTAGCAAGTTGTGCCAAAATTTTCAATTTTGTACATAATGTAAATATTCGGGTAAAATAAATACTTTCACTCAACAGGAGTTGTTTTTTTTATATAAAATTGAAAGATATGTACGCAACCGGTTCTAATTGCTCTATATTTTTCAATTCTTGCACCATTTTATGTCACTCAATAATTAAATGCAATGAAATAACTTTCCTTCATTTTGGGCTTGTAACGCATAGTTCAGAATAAGATAAAAAGAAACATTGTTTGTCTCACACAGGACACACTGGGGATCATTGTACGGCATACACGAACTGGAGACGATTTTTTATTATCTTTAGGATAAGTAAGTATGAGTTAGTCAACTATCCAAAACTACCAATGTATAATAGTTTAATATGTTCTCATTTCAAAGATCATCACCATGCCGAGGAAATGTTGCGTTCCGGGATGCCTGTCGAATTATTACGGCACTATTGGGGAGGGAGAGAAACCCATAGTGACATTTTCCTTTCCAAACAAAGGAAGATCAACGAGCTGCCTGGATCAAGTCGATCCCGCGCGATAATTGGAGTCCCACCAAATTTAGTTACGTATGTATTAAACATTTTTCTGACTGTAACATAATTAAAACTAAGCATGTTGACGGGCGAGACCTTGGTCGCCTGTTAAAGTTTTTTAGATTGCGTGAGGGTGCTATGGCGAGGATTTTCCCGAATTTGCAGAGTTATTTGACTTCAGCAGAAGCACAAACCCGGAAAGATCCTCCGGATTTAATATATGGTTATTTAAATTAAAAGTAGTATTTTTGTTACTATAATATTATAATAAACTTATTGATAAACTAATAATTAATTTATTTGAAAATAATAAAATAATTTTTTAATAGAGGCTTTTATTTTGTATTATTCCACGCACAAATTTGTTTTTCCTTTCCTCAATCCAGTGAAGACTCTTGAGAAGTTACATGAGTTAAGCAAGCTATAATTTACGACGTGTTCTGATTTTTCATTTCTGAATAAGTGCTGGAAACTATTGGATTTTTCAGTTGTATATTAGAACTTTCGACTATTTCTTTCTTTCATATACATTTGTATTTAATTATTTTGGAATAATTCCTAAAACTTATTGGAGACCACCTTTGGGCGGAGTAATTTGCCATTTCTACAGAAATGTGTATTAACAACCTCGGTCAATAGTTAGAATTAATGTGGTCCCAAGCTATGGAGACTACTCGATTTGATAGTTTACTGCTTTCAAAGGCATTTGGGTAAGTATTTCTCTTCCATAGCCAAAGGATTTAGAAGCCAGAACTACCTACTAAATTCATAACAATATATTAATTCATTTAAAATTGTTTTTGTGCCATGCCGCACAATGTTTCTTTGTGCCATCTTCCACAGTCTTCGAGTGAAAATCTGTACCGGAATACTGAAACGTATCTAAAAACTGTCTTTCTATTATGTCCCCAAGATATATATTTACATTATTTGCACTTATTACTTGACACCGCACAAAATAATTCATTTAATATTAATTTTTATCGTACTGAACATTTCCCTATTTAGAACAAAGTGCCTGGTATAGCAGTGAAACAGTCGGTCACCCTTGGTCTATGCATGTGTGAGTGCGAGATTCTACCCGACGGCTTTCATATATAGGAGGCTCTGGTTCTTATTTACAATCTACGACTATGTTAACTCGTGCGCTTGTGTTTGTGACGAAAAACGAAAAGCAAATATTTCCCCATCTTCTCCTCAAGAATGTAAACATTCAAACGGAACAAACCTGTTCCGCCTTTAGCGAGAAAAAGGCTAAACGTCTTACACGACGCATAGTATAATCAAGTGCGTACCCGCCGGCAAATGCCATTTCAAACTGAAGTACAAAACAGAACACGGACCTCGACTGCGACTGCGACTACGATTTGCACGACTGCGCAGTCGTGCTACACCCTAATTCTAAGACTGCGGTTGTAGTCTCGGATTTCAATTATATCCCAGCAGGAAAAATTTCGTATACTTTACGTCGAAACGAAACCGTATGCAAGTCATATAACTGGTTAGACTTTTTGGGAACGATGTCGCCGATTGCTGTATATATTTACTATTATAGTTTGTATGAGCACTATATATGGAATATTTATATGCAAATGCATTGAATTCTGTTTACATTTAAGAGGAGACCGCGATAGCTTAGTACATGTTGTCTCCATCTTACATATGGATATGTCGAATTTTGATGACATTTTGCGAGAGTACGCTCTACCTACTGGGTTTCTATTCTCCAAATTCGTCCCGATTCCTATTCACTTCCTCGTTATTAATTAAACGCAAACACTCCAAAGTGATTAAAAACACTATATAAATTATACGCGCTACCAGAAACACATACATTTTCAAAAATATTAAACAAAACAGAAGTTACTCTTGACACTCGTTCTTCTTCTTGGTTGCATAGAATCGAACTCGTAGTCGGTGTTCTGTTCAACACCAACTGCATAGTCGAACCTCACCCCGAAAGATAGGCAAATCGTAGTCGCAGTCGCAGTCGAGGTCCGTGTTCTGTTTTGTACTTCAGTTTGAAATGGCATTTGCCGGCGGGTACGCACTTGATTATACTATGCGTCGTGTAAGACGTTTAGCCTTTTTCTCGCTAAAGGCGGAACAGGTTTGTTCCGTTTGAATGTTTACATTCTTGAGGAGAAGATGGGGAAATAATTGCTTTTCGTTTTTCGTCACAAACACAAGCGCACGAGTTAACATAGTCGTAGATTGTAAATAAGAACCAGAGCCTCCTATATATGAAAGCCGTCGGGTAGAATCTCGCACTCACACATGCATAGACCAAGGGTGACCGACTGTTTCACTGCTATACCAGGCACTTTGTTCTAAATAGGGAAATGTTCAGTACGATAAAAATTAATATTAAATGAATTATTTTGTGCGGTGTCAAGTAATAAGTGCAAATAATGTAAATATATATCTTGGGGACATAATAGAAAGACAGTTTTTAGATACGTTTCAGTATTCCGGTACAGATTTTCACTCGAAGACTGTGGAAGATGGCACAAAGAAACATTGTGCGGCATGCCACAAAAACAATTTTAAATGAATTAATATATTGTTATGAATTTAGTAGGTAGTTCTGGCTTCTAAATCCTTTGGCTATGGAAGAGAAATACTTACCCAAATGCCTTTGAAAGCAGTAAACTATCAAATCGAGTAGTCTCCATAGCTTGGGACCACATTAATTCTAACTATTGACCGAGGTTGTTAATACACATTTCTGTAGAAATGGCAAATTACTCCGCCCAAAGGTGGTCTCCAATAAGTTTTAGGAATTATTCCAAAATAATTAAATACAAATGTATATGAAAGAAAGAAATAGTCGAAAGTTCTAATATACAACTGAAAAATCCAATAGTTTCCAGCACTTATTCAGAAATGAAAAATCAGAACACGTCGTAAATTATAGCTTGCTTAACTCATGTAACTTCTCAAGAGTCTTCACTGGATTGAGGAAAGGAAAAACAAATTTGTGCGTGGAATAATACAAAATAAAAGCCTCTATTAAAAAATTATTTTATTATTTTCAAATAAATTAATTATTAGTTTATCAATAAGTTTATTATAATATTATAGTAACAAAAATACTACTTTTAATTTAAATAACCATATATTAAATCCGGAGGATCTTTCCGGGTTTGTGCTTCTGCTGAAGTCAAATAACTCTGTAAATTCGGGAAAATCCTCGGCATAGCACCCTCACGCAATCTAAAAAACTTTAACAGGCGACCAAGGTCTCGCCCGTCAACATGCTTAGTTTTAATTATGTTACAGTCAGAAAAATGTTTAATACATACGTAACTAAATTTGGTGGGACTCCAATTATCGCGCGGGATCGACTTGATCCAGGCAGCTTGTTGATCTTCCTTTGTTTGGAAAGGAAAATGTCACTATGGGTTTCTCTCCCTCCCCAATAGTGCCGTAATAATTCGACAGGCATCCCGGAACGCAACATTTCCTCGGCATGGTGATGATCTTTGAAATGAGAACATATTAAACTATTATACATTGGTAGTTTTGGATAGTTGACTAACTCATACTTACTTATCCTAAAGATAATAAAAAATCGTCTCCAGTTCGTGTATGCCGTACAATGATCCCCAGTGTGTCCTGTGTGAGACAAACAATGTTTCTTTTTATCTTATTCTGAACTATGCGTTACAAGCCCAAAATGAAGGAAAGTTATTTCATTGCATTTAATTATTGAGTGACATAAAATGGTGCAAGAATTGAAAAATATAGAGCAATTAGAACCGGTTGCGTACATATCTTTCAATTTTATATAAAAAAAACAACTCCTGTTGAGTGAAAGTATTTATTTTACCCGAATATTTACATTATGTACAAAATTGAAAATTTTGGCACAACTTGCTAGCCAGTATAGGAATCGAAAAACTTTTAATGTTAATGCGACATCCCCACAATCACATTTTACACATCACGCACTTTTAAACATATTAATGAATATTAAAAACCAACTCCAATTGAATTATGTCACTTTAATAATTATACAAATAAAAATAAAATTCTGAACATTGTAAACATTTCTAGTCTAACCACACTTTTTGGCCACAAAATATTTTAGTAAGATTTCTCTAAATCAATTGCGAATTCGCCAAAGTTTTAATGCGAAAATGAAGTACAGACTTAAAATATTTACATTTTCAACCATTTTCACTTGTAACCTATCAATAAATTAAAGTAATTGCACAAAACTTACCCACGATATTCAACGCGCACTTTTCAGCTACCACACGAAAACCGAAACTGTCAAATATCGAATGGTCACCGACGCACAGTATCATACAACCTTTCATATATAGGAGGCTCTATAAGAACCCATGAATTTTTCGTGTTTTTGATTTATAGGGTGATGTATTCCTTGCAGTGTTGGTTTCGGGGATAAATTTGGTAATATTATAGCATTCAGTGACGTTTTGTTCTTTCAAACCTTGTACTATTTCGTTGGTAGATAAGTCTGTGAGAAGTGGGCATTTTACGACACCTTTACAGAGGTTCAAAGTTGGATCTAGTGTGATTGTAACTGCGCATAGTTTTGAACTGAATTACTAATTCGGCATGTGCGGCATTTTTAGCTAAAGCGATAATGTTTCCAGCTCGATCGAACTGAACGTTTGAGAACTCTGTGGATATTGATTCCAACGCTTTATGCAAGAGGAAGATGTTAAAATTTCGAAACGGCTTCGTTGGATCCGTGTTTTTAATTAAAAGAAACGTCATTTCGAGAGGATGAAGAAGACAGACGAAGTGTGCGGTTTTTGTCTTGTTTCAGTGTAAGCTGTCTAAATCGTTGTTTAGCTGCCTTGCTTTCTTTTTTTGTGGTGAATTTTCGGGACTGAGAAGCTCGTAATAATTTCGGCGAGTCCGAAATAAATCACTGAGGAACACTTATCGAATCAAGACTCTCAACAATCACACTCGCGGGAAAGATGTGCACTGATTGAAGGTTGTAACCGTACTGTCTGTCCATTTCTTTTATTACATTTCTCGTACTTAATATAATCGAATTTTATTTCAGCGAATCCATCTACTCCACCGCACTCACAATGGACCATAAATTCTGCAATTATTTCGAGTACTCCAATTACATCATCTTTGAGGAAAAGAGCTACAATGAAGGCATGCAGAATTTTCTCTACACCGAAGACTTTGCGGCTTCGTATGCAGAGAAGAAATATTTTAACTTTAAGAGGTAGAAATAATAGATTAAATTTAAAACTAATAACAATGGGAAAACAAAAATAAAAAAAATGAAACTGAACTTAAATTAAATTGATTTTTGCTTTGTGAAATTACTTTTCTAAACTTTATACTTTTTGCTTTATACTTATGTATCTATAATTTCCTATTGAGCTGTATTATTTTAGTTTCTTGAAATAAAACTACATTTAATACTTTATTTTTATTTATTTGTAGCTTATTTTCTGAATTCTGTTCGGTTAAATTAAACCACAGAGCTTCTTCATCTACTATCCAATACAAAATTAAATGCGTATTCGAACCAAATCCAAATTTAGTAATCGACAGAGACTGTGGAGGCGCTGAAACTCGATGCGAGCTTATATGGCCGTTTCCCCTCTATCTCATACTCTTTGCGCTGACCGAAGTGACGAAGTGTTTCGTGAGCAAGTCCCTCTCGTTCACAGAGGATCTGGTGTTTCGTCATAAACAGCAGTTGCAGGCGAAGTTGGTATTGTAAGCATCGTCGCAGTCGAGGTCCGTGTTCTGTTTATGCCTCTAGATGTTGAACTGCGCAGAGCGCTATAGTTTCCTACATGCGAACATGATGCCGGAACCCATAACTCTGACGACTAGTGCAATGAAATTCATCTTGCGATTGCACTAGTTGATTGAATGCTGTCTTTTGATTGCGCTAGTCGTCGACCACTAGAACTATATTTCAGTATGACCGGACGCCGTCCATCGGTGCAGTGTCGACCGGTTAGGCAGAATTCGCCCATAGGTCAGGTCTACCTTTCATCGATGATTGGTCAGGTCTACTTCATACTCCCTTCATACATACTCTTCAATGAGTGCACGTATTGCCATCTCATTCCTGCTCACTCCAATTTCAAATACAATGCGCGATAGGAGATTTCTCATGTCTACGAGTGTGGATGAGATGGTCGGATGCATTTCAGTACGAGCAAGAAAGAAATGCGAATACCTCACACGTATTCACAGACAGCAAGTACATAGCTCAACTTGTTCCCAACTGATAATCTTTTTTCAGCGACAAGTTTCGAAACTGTTCGCTGCCTCTTCATCGATGTTTGATTTATAGGGAAATGCCTACGAGTCAGTATTTGTTAATAATCCAACAAATACAATAGTCAAAAACGGCATCGCACTTCTGGTTAACAAAAAACTGTCATACACATTTATTAATATCCAATGTAAATTTATTACCCTAGCAATCGAAATATCTTCCACTACTAAATTCGCCATCATTTGCATATACATTCACCCAGATGAGCAAATTTCTACAGCAGACCTGGAAAGAATATCAAATAGTGTATCCATTCCGTATATCATTGTGGTAGACTTCAACAGCTGGAGTGTTCTTTGGGGTTCTTCCTTCTCTAACGCCAGAGGTAAACAAATCGAAGATTGGATACTATCGACAAATTTATTTGTACTCAACAACGCGACGGATCCCCTACCCATTACAGTACCCATAATAACTTTACGCATATTTATTTATCAATATGTTCTCCACAATTAGCTACAATCAGCAATTGGCATGTCTTAAATGATCTACATGGCAGTGATCATTTTCCAGCTATTACTTCAGTGGAAATAAATAAAAATATGCAACCCCTCTCCCAAGGTTCAAGACCAACTTGGCTAACTGGAATAAATTTAGCCTAAAAGTATACAAAATTTTGGAATCTAAACCCAGAACCAAAAATGTCAATAAAGACGCCGCTATTGTGAAGAAGGCTATTCTAACAACTGCAAATTTTGGTATTCCGCATATAAATCCGAAAAGTAACAATAAAAAGCTGAAAGTTCCCTGGTGGAACCTGGACTTAGCCAAACTTAATGCGCAAAGAAAAACGGCATGGCGTAAATTTAAAAACAATCCTTCCACATGCAAAAAAGAACGTATAAAAAAATCAATGCACAATTCAAGCGCCAAATCAAACTAGCAAAGATAGAGTCTTATCTCAAATTCACAGAGACCCGAACTCCAACCCGCATTTGATATGGAACAAAATCAAAATTCTGTCAGGCAATCAATCATAGCCAATGGAAAATAAACTGTATTCACTCGGAAAACTCCATTCTAACATCTTCACAAGAGATAAGCAATATCTTCGGCGAGACTTGGTCTAACTATTCGAGGTCCAACTTCTCAACCGAATTCAACCAGTGTAAAATAGATTTTTTCGCCACAATTCTTTTACCAATCCCAAATAAAAAGGCACTGCAAATCGAAAGTGAAATATCCATTTTAGAGCTTCAATCAACCCTAACACTGCTAAAAGGCACTAATCCAGGCTTTGACAAGATAACTTACAGGTATGATTGCAAATTTGTCCACATATAGCCAATCAAGACTATGCGTATTATACAACGACATATTCAGTGGTGGATCCATTCCACAAGCATGGAAGACAGCAACCATAATCCCTATAATCAAGCCAAATAAACCAAAAGACTCCGTAGAAGGATATCACCCCATTTCCCTCTTATCTTGCTTAAGCAAGGTCATGGAAACACTAATAGCCAAATGACTCTCCTGGTTCCTAGAAAACACAATAACGCCAAGCAACAAACAATTAGCCGTCAGGCCAAACAGAGGGTGTCTCGACGCCCATATCTACTTAGATCATGCTATCAGCCAACAGTTATCCAGCCGCGATCACATGTCAATAATTGCAATAGACTTCGAAAAAGCTTTTGACCGTATAGGCGCACACGTTGTGCTCACCGAATTAATAAGACTTGGCATTGGTCCAAAAATGTTCAATTGGGTAAAAGACTTTCTAGATAATAAAAAATTCAAAAATATGGCCGCTATACAATGGAATTCCCCAAGGCTCACCCGTTTCAGTCATCCTGTTAGGTTTTAATTCACTTTCTAACTTAATAAATAATACTATAATTTGTAAACATATTTTTTATGCGGATGACTTATTTATTCTAATTAAAAATGCATCCACTCTGGAAGCAACAAATAAAACTAGTACTATCTTTAACACTATTTTAAACGGGACGTCTAAATCAGGCGCGAAAATATCAATTACAAAATGTAAACATCTCCACATACTCGTATGTCGTAAATCAAGCTGCAACTCTTTCATGATAACGGTGAGACACAACACCATTGAAAATATTAAATGCATGGATATAATGGGTCTTAAATTCAACAGCAGGTACACCTGGAACGACCACATTATTGCAACACGGCCCAACCTCAAAAGACGTCAAAGCATCATTAAATACCTTGCAAGACAAAAATCAGCTGCACATCCTTCGACATTGATCAACATCATTAAGGCACTAATACTCTCGAAAATCGATTACGGGCTTCCCATTTATGGTAAATGCCCACCGACTACTCTTCAACCACTTCACGCACCTTACCATGCATCCATACGAGCGGCTGTCGGGGCATTTCGTACCACGACAATTGTCAGTATGCTTGCAGAAGCTAATCTACCATCCATAGAAATGAGAAAAGACTATCTCACTGCACTTATTATCCCGAAAATAACGGTCAGTGGCAATTCCCTCCTGCAAAAGGAATTCATTAATCTACGCAAAAAGAAAACAAAACTTAGAATTCCATCCACGATACCTATTTGCCTCAATCTCGCTAAGGACATGGACATGCCAACCAAATGTACACCGAAAAAATTGGGCGCTTATCCGCCATTGAAGATGCCAGATAGCGTCATCCACGACAAGTTAGCACTTTATCCTAACCCTCAAGTCACAACGACAACGCAGTCTGTCGCAGACTACCTGTCAAAAAGTTGAGCGCGGTATATTTTCATTGTGGTAGTTAAACGAACGTAGACGAAGGTAGCCTAACGCAGCCATCAAGAAATTTTTGTCAACTTTGAACTTTTCCGTAGCCCGTAGTTAACCTCAAAATCGACAAGTGACTTTGTTACCTTTAACACATCGAATCATTACTTGAAATGACCGAACTGAATTAAAAAATCGTTTTTAGTTAGTTCGCTGCTTCGTATGTACGAATACGAACACTTTTGGGAAAATTTCAAATTTATTTAAAACTCAAACTGTCGTAGACGGTTTTATTCGCGGCGTCCTGCTGCGCCGTGCTGCCTCATTCTACTTTGTATCTGACTCGAGCATAAATCTAGAACACCAAATGACGTATACTCAGTCCTATTCCAAGAACTCCGAACGGAGCTACAAAAGGTTGGCAATTCCTATACACCGACAGATCAAAAACAGTCGACGGAGTTGGATACACAGTTGTAAAGCAAACCAATCGATCATTGCTCGGTTTTTACAGCGGAG
Organism: Beris morrisii; assembly: GCA_951812415.1. Classification (NCBI taxonomy): domain Eukaryota; kingdom Metazoa; phylum Arthropoda; class Insecta; order Diptera; family Stratiomyidae; genus Beris; species Beris morrisii. Next base: position 102,275,090 of record OX638311.1, on the reverse strand, counting down.
GTTAAAGGAGTGATAGATGCAATAGACTAGGGAATCAAAAATACTGGCAAATTTTGTCTATGTACGGACAGTTTATCGGTCCTAAATGCATGTGCCAACTTAAATTGTAAAAATCATCTTGCAAACGAAATCAGAAACAAGCTAACAGTACACCATGTGAAACTTAAAGTATGCTGGATTCCAGGACATGTAGGGATCTTAGGAAATGAATGCGCCGACCAAGTATAGCTTCATATGCTATAAAGGTACCAATATTAACCGCCGACACCACTTTACTAAAAGACATAAAGCACAACATAAAATAATATTTTAATAAAAAGGAGCGAGCACTATGGCCACCCAGAGCCAATTTTTGTTCAACCTATGTTAACCCGTCCAAAGAATCAATATTAATACCTAGCTCACTTTCACGACCGGAAGCAAAAATTATCCCTCGCCTCAGATTGGGCCATATCAAGTTCACCCACCTACATTTGATTACGAAGGACCCACAACAACCAATTTGTGATCACTGCAGAGTTTGCTTAACTTTCAACCATATACTAGAATTACCGAAAAATTTTCAACAATGACTTTAGAGAAAAATTTAATGCAGAATACAGATAACTGTTTAGCTATTCTAAAAATAATTAAGAAAGGTTGGCCTTTCTAAAAAAATTTAAGAAATTATGAACTACATTTATACAATTTTTTCTAAACTTAAAAATATAATTTTAAGTTATTTTACGAAAATATGTACTACATTTATTCTAAATTTAAGATTATAATTTAATAATATTAAGCTGATGGTCTTTGTAACTAGTGCTCAAGAATATGGGCTGTCGCGCCAGCCATTGATGATGATGATGATGAAGACTATTTGAGGCCAAAGTCCAAACTTGGACTGTAGCGCTATAGAGGAAAAAGTGCAAATTACACTTTGAATGTTTTTACCTAAATTGCTCGTAAGTGCAGCTACGTCAGTTGCATTGACTCTTTCAGGGATCTGCAAACAAAGTTTTCAGTGATTGTCACTCTATGCTCAGTCGCTGTCAGCTCAGTTGCAGCATTTAACGATGAATTCACTGATGGTATTGGTAAGACATCGGTATTTCCTGAAGAATATGAAACAAAATATGAATTTCAATATAAAATGATATTTTCAATGTTCATACCAAATTCGCATGCGGGTTTATCTACGCCAACAAATACAAATTTATCGACAGAATCGACAGATTTTAGCATTTTAATTGGAAAAAGATAAAAACGGGTCTATTACGAAACTCGAGTCGAGTGAGTAACTCGACTCACATTTGAACTCGACCCGAGCTAAAGTTGGTATTATGAAACTCGACCATTAGAAAGTCACTTCATTTCCAGCAGTCGAGTGAATTTGACATTTCTTTCAAGTAAATACTCAATCGATCGGCTGTCATAATACAGTCAACCAGAGCCCTCTGAACTATAGCCGCGCAGCTGAATTGAACATAAAAAACCAGAGTCATAACAAACATGACAGCTCCATACAAATCGCGACAATTTTGTATGGCGGGTGCATGACTTGGATGATAAAAACCAAGTTTTCTATTAAAGTGCAAGCTTTTGTTAGGCAAAGCAAAGTTAAATAGTTTATTAACATATTTAAAATTGAGAATTAGACAAGTTTTCTCATCTGGAATTGAGTTTTCATAGAAAAAATTAGGTTGAAAAAAATATCACAATTTTCAGCAATGTCTGCATTCCGCCATTTAAAAAATGTGCAGTTAAATTGCTTATTTTTTGAAAGATAATTTTTGTTATATGAAACACATTGCATATTGCTATGATTCTGAACATTTGTTATCCAGTATCGACTTTAGAGGGTTCGTGAATTCCAAAGTTTTGTATTAAAACACCGCGCTTTGGGATAATAAAATATTGTTACGAATTCGTTCCAAAAAAGACTCTCCAATGAACTGGTATATTTTCTCGTTTTGATCCGTGACGTCACAGATCACATAAAAAACGAGGCATTTCTCACGACGAACTGTCATATGTGCGCGGCCTGAGTTTAAGTCGGCGGTGAGTCAACCTAATTAATCGAGTTAATGCGGTTTTTTTTATCTAAATTTAAACAATTTATTATATTTTTTTTGTCTTCTTTTCTTCCCTATTTTATAACATTCAGTTAAGTGCTTTAGAATCGTTTATAATAGACTTATAACATTATTATCATTAAATTAATTAAACAAAAAAATTATTAGATTATCGTATTATTTTATACACACCAAAAATATATTTTACGAATTTTTTGCTATACGTAATTAGTTTAAAACCAAGTATTATTGATCGTTATTTACATAGAATGTTTCGAATTTTTTTTTTCCTCAATCGGTTTCATTATACTAAGCTCTACGATTGAATGAGTTACGGTGTCGTGAATTAAATCTTCCGTGTGGGGAAATCTATTCGAAGTCAACACGATTTTGTCGAATACTGTGTAACAAACTATGCTAACATTTTTTTTTAACAGGGATTATTGTTTTAGAAGTGAAACTTTGTATTCATATATTGTCTTCTACCAAGTACATTATTGTGGATTGATATAAGGAAAGGTTTAATTTTTTTTTTCTTTTTTTCTTGTTATTATGCTCTCTCAAATACTCGCGCTGAAGGCCGAGCCCGAAGGGCTCGGTCGGCCTGAAGATGAGTCGCGCCCGAGGCGCTGACTCCGTTGCCTAAAAATGAACCTGTAAAAGGGAGAAAACGATGTGGCGGTAAAGTGTCGGACATACACTCAGAAAAATAGTTGTCACTAAAACAAATTATTTATTTCTTTGTTTCAAGAACATATTATTATCCACTGATCAAACAAAATTTTACTCTGTTCAAATATTTTTCTTCTAAATAACGAAAATTTTTTCAACTTCATAGAAATCAGAAATACGACTGGTTTCAATTTAAATATAAATTTTTCTTCATTTTAAGTAAGTAATGGGTTTGTACATGTTATAATTTTCTTTGTTTCAATTACAACTATCTTCACTTCTGAGTCTAGAAAAATGAACGACGTTCAACTATTTATTTCTCAAGTTTAGTCATGTCGAACAAAATGAAAAATTTCCTCTTTTTTAAGAAAAATTTGTTTAAGTTGCCGGCCGGTTCGAAAAAAATTGCGGTTTTAATCGAGTTGCTAGGTTACTTCAAATAATAGTGCCTCGTGCGTCATTAATTGATAGACAGTGCATATCTTTGATTTTTTAATCATGGATGGTGAGTTCTTAATTTTAGACAATAGTGATATTGTATATTTAAACCAAAATTGTGAATTTTTCAATATTCGACAGCAAATTTTTAATTATGGTGAATCCGAAAATGGAAATTAATCTCCTTCTTTACAGTTACATCATTTGAAAAAATTTAACTTCAAGCTATCTGCTAGAGAAATGTTTACTTTTGGGCATTTTTATCCTTTAATAATTGGAGATGTAATTCAAGACAACGATAAATTGTGGCATTTCGTTATTAATTTGATAGAACTGTTAGACTTATTATTTATTAAATTTGGAACAGCACATAGTTCTGCACAACAGGAAGTATACAACATTTTTTTCTGACATGCTAAATCCAGAACTTAATTTTTTAAATCATTATTGCAGAATCATAAAACAATCGGGTCCTCTTAAATATTTATAGACTTTCCCTTTTGAATCTAAACACAGACAATTGAAATCAAACACAAAGAATATAAATTCTAGAAAAAATGTGGCACTTTCCTGATCTTTAAAGTATTCTCTGGTTTTTTCTGAATTCATTATAAATTTTAAACATGCATCTTATATTTTCAGTAAAAAAGAGTGGAGTGTACAATACTCAACATTTTATAATGAATTAAAAGAAAAAATAAATGATGAGGAATTACAATCATATTCATGTCATTTGAGTCTTAAAAAAAATTGTGGTACACTGTATAAAAAAGACTGCATAATTTAAATTTACGATCCAACTTTCAGGGCATTTGAAATTAAATAAATATTGAAAAATCATGAAAAAGTACAAATACTATGCCTAGAACTCCAAGTTTTGTACTTTAAAAAACATTATTTGTCTTATGTAATCGAAAAAGAGCAAGGTAATTTGGTTTTATTAAATGTGAACGACATCAAATTTCCTCCAGTACATTTGTATAAAGTAAATAATCAAACATTTTTAAGACCGAAAGTTTTTTTTTTGAAAACAAGTACACACAATATGTCTAAAAATAAACTAAAATCAAATTATAAACTAGAAAGAGTATTTTTTTTTATTTATCATCTTGTGAAAACCTTTATTTTTTAATTACAATTTTGTAAGAACATTAATTTGTATTTAATTTATTTGAAATGAAAAATTTAAATAAAAATGCATTCTTTATTATGATGGAAAATTTTATTTTTATATTAGAAGGTTTCTCTATAATGCAACGAACGAATATCTTCATTCAGTAGAAATTTTACTTCATTCAAATTAATGATCACTGGAATACTGAAAACAATTTCCTTTATTTGTAGAGATGAAGTACGTTCTTGTCTTTGATCTTTGGAAATAATTTCTTTGTAATAAGTAATCATTTTCCTACGATGACGAAAATTTTACGCAAATGCAGTAAAATTTAATTTCTTTGAATTGAAGTAATTCCATTCTACTCGTAGAGTATAAATTTCTTTATCAATTTCTTTATCAATTTTCTTTGATTACATGGCTATTTTTCTTACAGATAGGGAAATATTTTTCTGAGTGTACCGATGGGATTAACTGATAGACGGGGAGACCCGTAAATCAGTTGAGGATAATCTAACATGCGTCCATGGACGACTTTTGAGAATGCAACGACATTCGTCTACGCTCCACAGGGAAACCATGGAAAACCTGTGGAAATTGCAGTGGCAATTAGTAATTGCGATATGAATGCGATAGACGCTGTGCTTGAACAAGTCAACCGTCCGAGGCGGATGCAATAAGAGCTTCCGAGGAAACTCTTTCACACCGGCACACGTAGTGTCCACCTGAACAAGCTACCCGTCCATCCCGTTCACTTTAGTGAGGAGTTGGACGATCTACAAGCGCCATTCTAGGACGCTTGTGTTTCCACCGTGCAGTTTCGTCGTAGTCGGTACTACGGCGAATCAGCGGATTGGTGTGATCGACTGACGCATTGAAAAACCTCAAAGCATGTTATTATGCTAAGTTTAGCCATGCCTTAAATAATATAATTGGGGGTAGCAAAACACAATACAGATGGTACAAATCACGTATAATTTTTGTTATTTCAAAGCCTATAGTATAACACTGAATTTCGCGTAGTTGGGCATAAATATTTTTTTTTTTTTTTTCTTTTTTCGTTTTCGTGTATCCTTTACGACGGAGAAGTATTTTTACGCGGTTTCCACAAATGCTAATGTAGAAATAGTTGCTTTATTCGCATAAATTGCTATGAAATTCTTCATGAACATCTTTCCAAATTGCCTGACGTGGAGTATACTGGCGATCACACACGGCATGCGGCTACAACCGAAGGTACGAGTATAGAGGTTAATTATCCGATCCCGCTGACGGTATGGGGTGCGGACAAACGACGACGAGCTAAAAATAAATTTAAATCGGGTGGGTTTAGGGCGTATACACGCATGCACAAGCACCTTTATTCAGATCGGACCAAGTCCAATGAGACTTCCTAATCGATCTTCTTTCGGGAAGAATCGATGGCAGTAGCATGGTCTTAGTCCGGCTGCAATAACCCTGCTATCCTTTTAGCTTTTTGGCACGACTGGGCCACAAATGCATCGGCCACCAGAAGGATCTTTTTCCAATTATCGACGAAATAACACCGACACATGGTTGTTGTTCATGTTTGTTCGCCCGTCAGGTGATTTCTTCTCGATGTTCCTTCCTACGATACCTATCATCCTTCACCCTCATGTCCTCCACACCATATTTTGTGTCTGGCCCCTGTACCGTACAATCCTTTCCTCAGCCCGCTCACAGATAGAATGGGACTTCTCAAACCCATTCGTCGGCCCAAACCGAGCATAATTATCGTGTTCACGGACCGAAACGACATACCCACCCCATCCGACGAGCTAGCACGTGCTTTTATGCTAGATGCTCAGTCGTTTCAGTGGCCGTCCGTGAGGCATATGTCGTCCAATGACGACATAGTCAACGATAACATATGAAAGTTATTCTCCATTTTGGTGAAGAAATGACGATTTCTTCCGAGAGATGGAGGATGACTTTCAGTCCGCCAGGCTTACGTTCAAAATTTCGGCAATGACGATTGCCAACTGGACGTTCTGCGGACCAAATCGTTACAAAAGTTCTCATAAGTCCTTCAAGTAGCCAAACAAAAATGCCAAATGTCCTCACTCAATTTATGGAACTCACCATAATTCAAGAAATCGTTTAGACACGAAGTTGAAATTTTGTACAAACAACTGCAAAGTTCCTTTACTCCTTCGGGTAGTTGCCATACAAAAAGTCCTCAAAACAAGTTTTGAAGAATATTGGCACTATAACTCAAGTAATCGTTCAGCCACGATTTTTGAATTTTGTACAAACTCGTTTTGAGTGAAAACAAAGTTTAAGTTTCGTAGTCTGCGAAATCCTTCTACTCCTTCCGGTAGCTCCAGTACAAAGAATCTTTAAGACACGTGTTCAACAATATTTTCCGATAACTTTTGAAGCTTGGAATTTGAAATTTTGTACATATTAATTTTAAATCGTTCCAAGGAAAAAATAAATATGCAAGAAATCGAGTGAGTCCTTCCTGCACCTCCTATGAGAAAATCCTTGAAAAAGGAAAATTATACTACTTTCGGTGATTTTTCTAGTTTCAGATATGAAATTAAACACTGGAGGTATTGTCTTTTACTTTCGAGTAGCTACCAAACGTGAGTATTTAATGAAGGACAAATTACATGCGCACTCCTTATTCTATTTTATCCCAACTACAATATAAATCGGAGTTCAGTATTTCATCTAGAGTATCATACGATTGGCTTGCAGCCGATCGTGATTGCAATACGTTTATTTTTTAAATTATTTTCTGTAGTTCTTTTAAAACCGACATTAAAAATAATTTTTCTTTTTTTTTATAGAAAAGGATGTTTCCTGTTGAGTGGCCTACTATTCGTAATTGGAGGAATATTTTTCCAATTTTGTCGTATGGCGAATTCAGTGGAAATGTTGATGATAGGACGATTGATAGTGGGACTAGCATCAGGTCTGACAACAGCCGTATTACCCATATATCACACGGAACTGGCGCCACTCATGTTACGTGGCACGCTTGGTGTATTTTGCTCAATGGGAGTTACAGGTGGCGTTGTAGTCGGCCAGGTCTTAAGTCTTAAGGATGTTTGCGGCACATACGACTTATGGCATTACGCTTTAAGTGCTTATGTTATTTTAGTTATTCTATGTTATTTGCCGTCATATTATTACCCCGAAAGCCCAAAATATTTATACATTATACGTGGAAATAGGGAGAAAGCAAAAGAAGCGTTAGAAAGACTGCGTGGGGACAATACTGATATAATTAATAAAGAATTAGAAGATATGGATCATCAAAAGGCTTCTAATGTTCAAAGTAGATCACTGTGGTCTGTGCTGAGAGATCCAACATTACTTCTGCCAATTGTAATTGTGTGTGCCTTCCAAGGAGGCCAACAGTTATCTGGAGTTAATGCTGTAAGTATACTCAATAAAATTAAACTTCTTTTTGCTTGTTTTAATATTTCTCGATTTAGGTATTTTACTATTCCGTGTCAATATTTCAAGAGGCTGGCTTAGATAAGAGCGACGCTGAGTGGGCGAATTTAGGTGCAGGTTGTCTTAATTTGGCTACTTCGTTTTTCTCACCATTGTTGATGGCAAAAATTAATCGAAGACCGCTAATGATGACATCTTGCATTGGAAGCGCTATAGCGTTATTAGCGCTGACATTTGTTGTCCATTTTATCGTATGTTATGTGTGATTCGAATCATTCAACACTTATTATAACATTTATGTTTATAGGATTTAGCTGCATGGTTGCCTTTGACGTGCATAGCATGTGTTTTGATCTATATATTCTTTTACCAGATCGGTATTGGGCCAATTCCATATTTTATTGGATCTGGTGAGTGAAAATTTGGTTTATAAATTTGAATAGTTTTGTACATTCTTACTTTGTTTTTTCCCGTTATGAAAGTTTGGGATGCGTCAAAGGTTCTTGCACTGCTGCCATAACCCAAAAAAATTTGAACTTTTTATTATCGTACCGTAAACACAATCTATTTCTCAAATATTTAACTATTTTTTTGGCAAATACAGTCACAACTAGGCCTCTCGCATCTCACCAAACACTGATAATAGATGGTCGGATTCAGCGGCACGTTTCTGTAACTTTCACATCGACAAATTTCTTACTTTCGTGAGAAATCCGTTTTCGCATAGCACCCTAATTCTGTAAAGCAAACCAAGTGGGAAACTTATTGAAAGATTATTTGAACTGGTAAAAAAATATTGAAAATGTAAGAAATGTTTGTCACCATAATGCCATTGTTTATAATGCTGGGCGGTAACTGAAACTGCGTCTAACGCGATGCGTGACGTTAATCGCAGGTATAGCAACGACTAAACGCGCCAATTTCAACACAGCATTATTAACAACATTAGACGTTAAGCGATAGCACGAGGGCGAGAAAGAAATCTATGCACGGCGAAAAAGGTACATAAAACCATATGACAAATATTAATTCTATCAATTGTTAGGTAAAAAGTTGCTTGTTTATTTCGAAAATTTACAGTAATTTTAACAGTTTATTCAGTGCTACTATTATATTTTAGTACATTGTAAGAAGGGTTGCGAATTGATTTTTGTAGCTTTTCCTAATTACGGAAGAAGTTATATGTACGTAATGTAGTAAAGTCTCGTGGACACTAGCAAGTAACTTGCGACATTTTTTGCTAGAGTAATTTCCTGCGATGTTTACACTAACTGTCAAATTATCCACTGGCCTTAAGGGTATAAACAGTAGTATCCTATCTTAAGGAGTGTGATTTTCATGCTGAAAATAACATCATTTTCGCTGATTTTTGTTGTTGTGGGCGGCAGTTGTTGTGAAGGGCTGGTAGAGAAAGTCGGTTTTGTGTGAGATCAGCAGTAGTGATGATTTTCTCGCTCAGTCATGATGAACGGTATTGACTTGAGTCTGAAAATGAAACTAGGGTGAACTCTAGTACCCTTTGAAAGAGATAGTGTAGTGATAAGTGTGATGATGTTATTGCAATCAGCCTGTATAGTGTTGATCGCATGTGGGGGTTTTGTTGGGGCGGGATTTTGTTTAAGCCAAATCCGATGCTTTTGGTGGGTAACCCCTGGAACATCGGTTCAAAGATCCATGCCTGTAATCTTGGAACGTCGGTTCAGAGGAGCATGCTTGATGATGATAGTAGTGATGTGCAATTCAATTACTTTTCAGTAACTTATAATTACTGAATACATCAACTTCAGTATTCGATATTTAGTATTCGATACTTCTTCAAATACTTTACCAACTATATACTCACAACCAAATGAATCCCGAGGTTTAGTATTCAATTACTTCGGTATTCGATACTTTTTCAAATACTTTACCAAGTTGAGTAATATATGGTGTGTTGATTTGAGATGTGCTACTGAGTGGTATTTGAAATGAGGTAATATCGAATACTTCTCAAAAGTGTAATTGTTTAAAGTAACGAATACTAAATAACGAATAATTACTTTTTGCACATCTCTAGATGATAGTACGTGGGGGTTTTGTTGAAGCCTAGGTCGATTGTGGTGGAGCTAGTGTTGATAGCACGTGTGGATTTTGTTTAAGCCAAGGGCGATTGTGGTGCAGCTTCTCCCCAGTTTGTATGTAGGAAGCGTAAGTCGGGATGGTGTGTGTGGGGTTTTTATTTAAGCCAAGTCCGATTGTCGTCGGGGTTAACGGGGTGAGATTAGATTTTCCATGCGTAATTATCACATCGACTTTATGAGTTGATATTGCTGTGGCTAATAATAAATAATTATTATAGCGACAAATTATTATTTTAGGTGAAAAGAAGGAGTATGATAATGATGAGTGATGATTTTGATGTTGCTATCGGGTATAAACTTGTTGTAAATAAAACGTTTATATTTGTAAATCTTTATTTGCTAATTATCGACTATTGTTATTTCTGCACATTCCCTTTCCGAGCATTGCGATTGTTTGATAGGCGTACCGTTGAATCGTACTTTTCCTCCAAAAAGTAAATAACTTTTAAAATGTTGTCTTCCAGTAAATATTGTAAATCTGAAGTCCTAGTCCTACCATTAACATACAAGTTTCAAAAGTTATTAGTATTCTGTAAGCTTAAGATACGGGTGTTGACGGAGTTGGTTTTGTAAGTGTCCTGTCATACGGTCCACAGACGTCCTTTCGCCCATCATAAGTACGTTTTGATGAAAGTCTTTAAAACATTCTTATCACATTTACAAACATCATCAGAGCTACCAGACTGTAGTTGATTTATTATAGGCAACATTGCTGTTCTGGTAGATCATATCCAGCCAAACAGTACTAAAAAACATACTGCAGTCACGATCGGCTGTAAGCCAATCGTATAATACTCTAGATGAATACTGAACTCCGATTTATATTGTAGTTTTGGATAAAGTAGAATTTCGTGTGTGCATGTTGTATGTCCTTTATTAAGGACTGCCATTAGATTGCTACTCAAAACTAAAAGACAATATTCAGTGTTTAATTTCATATCTTGAACTGGGTAAGTCATCGATAAAAAATGTCCTTTTTGAAGGAATTTCACATGGGAGGTGCAGGAAGGACTCACTCGATTTCTTACATATTTATCCTTTTCCTTGGAACCATTTAAAAATGAACGTGTACAAAATTTCAAATTCGTAGCTTGAAGCGTTCAAAAGTTATCGAAAAATATTGTTGAACACGTGTTTTAAGGACATTTTGTATGGCAGCTACCAGAAGGAGTAAAAGGATTTCGCTGATTAGTAAACCCGAACTTCGTTTTTACTCAAAACTAATTTGTACAAAATTTCCAATTCATAGCTAAAAGATTACTTGAGTTATAGTAAGTTCCATAAATTAAGTGAAGACGTTTTGACAGGATATTTGTATGGCAGCTACACGAAGGACTAATAGGATTTTCTTCATAATCATACATTTAGCTCCAACTATTGGAAAAATAACACATACAAAATTTCAAAGACGTATCTTAAACCCTTCTGAAGTTATCGGCCAATATTCTTGAACACGTGTTTTAAGGACATTTTGTATGGCAGCTACCAGAAGGAGTAAAAGGATTTCGCTGACTAGTAAAGTCGAACTTCCTTTTCACTCAAAACTAATTTGTACAAAATTCCGAATTCGTAGCTAAAAGATTACTTGAGTTATAGTGAGTTTCGTAAATTAAGTGAATACATTTTGACAGGATATTTGTATGGCAGCTACACGAGGGACTAACAGGATTTTCTTCATAATCATATATTTAGCTCTAACTATTGGAAAAATAACACGTACAAAATTTCAAAGTCGTAGCTTAAACCCTTCTGAAGTTATCGACCAATATTCTTGAACACGTGTTTTAAGGACATTTTGTATGGCAGCTATCCGAAGGAGTAGGACGGTTTTGCCCGTTAACGAACTTAGCCTTACAAATTCAACCAAACATCCAAATTCAAAATTTCAAGATCCTAGGTGAAGGCGTTCTTCAGTTATCGTGTTCACGGACAGACGGACGGACGGACGTCAGGCGGATTTGAGGTTTTTGGCCACAAATAAACAAAAAATAATATATAACTTTTTTTCGTCCGAGGCTTGGTTCTATGCGTTACAAACTTTTGGGCTGGATTAAACTTATAATACTCTATATAATTATTAACACCTGCTAGTACACTGCCATACCCGGCCCGATTTCTGAGCTCCCGTCCCTAAGCTGACTGGACTGTACACTACTGGGTATTAAAGACTAACCGCCTAAGTCCTGTTCGGTATCCTTAAAATTAAAATACGACTCTTCTTCGAAATCAACTGGAGTATTAATGGTACTCTTGTTCAATGAACAGAAGTAACACTTAGGGCCGTTCCTGCGCTGTTCAGTTACGTCCTAACTGGAACTTTCACTGACAGATTTTAACTGAAGAGTTTAACTGAAGATCGGCCCTTAGTTTTGTTTTGTATATTGCTTCAGAAAAACCACTTATGCAAGCTTCTATATCCTTCTATCGACGATAGATTACTTGCTGAATGTCCTTAAACGATCATGTACAGACAGGCTGCCGAAGTTTCATAGTTTTACAAGACATTTTTTTTTTATCAACCCAAGAGATATGTTGTATATCCTTTTCCGAATACGTGCTTATACTTATACCTTATATCCTTTTCCGAATACGTGCTTATACTTATACTAGGCGTAACCTTCACCTTTTGGTAGACATCTTCAAGAAGCTGAACCACATTTGATGGTCCAACGTCTATCGAACGCATTTTTATGGTACGATGTTTTGTCCTTTTAGTAAAGCAGTCCACTTATAGTTTCTGTTCATACTAACCTCCCTTCACATCATATTTTTCAAAGTTCTGTTAAATCGTTCTATAATTGAGGCTTTTAGCGAACTCAACGTGGAGTAGTGATTGATTTCAAATTTCTTCATCATGTCCTGAAATGTTTTATTGAAGAACTTTTTGGATATGGGTAACGTCACCCATTAAAAATCGACTGAATAGCCTTGGTAATCACGACATCACTTTTATTTTTAATGGGAATGGAGAATGTGTCTATTACTGTTAGAAGAAAATAAAAGCCCTTATTCTTATTTGAATAAGAGCTCATAGCCACTACATCCGCCTGCCATAAATCATCTAGGTTTTTTATATGTAGTTCGTTAATAACCTATCTTCTACTTATTTCATCATACGTATAGATAGTGGATTAGTTTTGCTCGTGTTTTATATATAATCCAGTATAGAAAATGATACAGTTTATCATCCATTTACGATGATAGTTGCGGGACCGCCAGAAAGTTGTAAGACGATATTTATTGAAACATTCCCGAAAAATACATCGCTAATTAACTCCCAGATAAAAATGAAATGTATGTTTAGATTCTATTCCCGAGGAATTTATAAACTAAACATATAAGCCAACATTAATCGTCCTAGAGGATATGATGCTAAAAGCATTTTAAAAGAAGATTTGTGAATTTTTACACATCATCACATCATAGAAATTCACATCATACGACTTTTACATCATAGGAATTTATCGGTAATTCTTGTAACACATCCATTTCATCAGGGTAAGTTTTGTCGAAATATTTCGCTTAACTGCAAATACATGGTGGTTTTCAAAAAACCACCGGGTCAGTTCCTTCTTTTAGCCAAGCAGTTTTACCCTGAAAATAGTACAGAACTAGTGAGAATATATAAAGCTATTACTCAGGTCTCACACGGGTATTTGCTAATAGATATGACTCAGTCTATTAACGATTTATTTAGATTTCAAACAGGCATATTTGATAAAAGATTTGTAACGGACTATTGTTCCGCTGATTAAGGAGTTAGAATGGTGTCACGAATGAAATCATTGAAGGACAACAGCATATGCTGTCTGTTCTCAAAAATGCTAGTCCATGTTTAAGAAAGGCTATCATGAAAAAGGTTGATCCTGAAGTGGTGAAGACTATTTTGTGACTATGTAAGACGATATCTCTCTAGGCTGCGTAAAATCTTAGTACAGCAAGGTGGATTTCTTCCAATCTTGATAGGAAGTGTACTTTCAAGAGTTATTGGTTCGTTAAGGGGAACTTGTAGGGTAAAATAAATTAATTTTTTGTTGTTGACTGATTATTAAAATTTATATTTTTCCTGATAAAACAAGACCAAAATCTCGACATTTGGACGCCGGAAAGTGCGTAAAAAAATTTTGAAATTAAAATGCATCCGCCGAGTACAAGGGGCCTGTCTTACATTACCATTACAACTTTCTATAATAAAATTATTGCTTGTCAGTTTATTTTATTGTCAAACGATAAAAATCAGTGTTGCCACAGCTATTTTACAAGGTATAAAAAAGACTAGAAAAATCACGAAAATTTATCAGCAAAAGATTATAAACGAAATGATGAACAGCTGACACACTGTTGTTGTAAACAAACTGCTTTCCTGAAAACTCATGTTTTTGAACTCGACAACCGCTTATCAGAATTCATTCATGTTTTTTTTCTTTTTTCTTTGTTTTGGATAAAGAATTAGTTGATCGAAGATTATCAAATTTAAATAACGCAGTACCGACCTGTAGGCCATAAAGAATGGTTCAAAAAGGAGCGATTTTTGAGCAGCTGTTATAAAAAAATTCAAGCGATTTTTTTTAAAATGCTTCGGTCAAGTAGTAGTACTAGCAAAGCTTTACAAATAAAAAATAGAGTGATGCGATTGGGGGTTTAAGAGAAAATGAGTCTCAAAAATGGCTATTTTTGCACTCCCTACAAGCTCCCCTTTTGAGAAATATGACATAGACAAAGAGTTTTTAATAAAATGCTTTTTCTTTCACCAGAAGTATATGAACATTTAAAAGGTCAGATAGAAGACGCAGATGGGCAGTATATATGCGATAAGACGATTCACACCAAATTGAAAAATGAAAGGCTGTCTGACGACAATAAATGGTATTATTATAGGAACACGCTAATAAAGTTTTTAAATGCAAAACATAAAGGCAGACAATCTGGAAAAAAAATTTCTCTCGTTTACACCTGAAGTAAAGCTAGAAAAACAGAGAAATTTTCGAGACAATGCGACACAAAAAAGGTTTGCTTTCAGAGACGAAATTCAACTCAAACATCGTCAATTAAAAATTCCGATCCATTTTTCAGTATCGATGAAGATGTCTTTGAAGCAGAAGACATAGCTTTACTAAGGCATCATTGCTCTAGTGCAGAAGAGATAACAGCACCAAAATGATCACTATCACCTCGGTTCAAAAGAGAAAAATTCTGCCAACTGTCTGG
Organism: Beris morrisii; assembly: GCA_951812415.1. Classification (NCBI taxonomy): domain Eukaryota; kingdom Metazoa; phylum Arthropoda; class Insecta; order Diptera; family Stratiomyidae; genus Beris; species Beris morrisii. The sequence goes on along the minus strand of OX638311.1, from coordinate 102,260,055 downwards.
GCGCAACTTTATTATTTTATGGGTAGAAGTCCGAAACGTGTTTAGTGATGAGATGCGGTGTTGGGTACTATGCGTCTAACAACCTAAAAAATAACGTTCTAAATAGCCTCCTGGTTATTTCCCCCCAGTTGTAGGAGTTTACCCAATCTACCGACCATAAAAATTTCAACTTAATAGGTACCTCAACGGGTTTGGGAGCTACGCGCCTTCAAACGATTTTGCGTACGGCGTACGTAAATCGTCTTTTTATAATATTTAATTAATCAATTTATTAACATATCGATGGTGAAGAACTGCAGCCTCCTAAGTCTGTATGAAGTTCATACAGACTTAAGAGATTGTTATTCTTCACCATCGATATGTAGGTAAATGTTGATACAGTTTCGTACAGCACATCAGCACATCTGTCGGTTAATGCCTCGCTGTGTACTTTACAGAATATGATAGAAATTTATTTAGATCAATTAATTTAGGTATTTGAAGTTGTTTTATCTCGGCGCTTGGTATGTATTTCCTGAAAAACTTCTGCATCGTATCACCCTTAATATATTGTATATCTTACAATGGACTAAGGGCCGTTCCTACGATGTTCAGTTACGTTTTAACTGGAACTTTAACTGCCAGATTTTCATACAAAACATCCGGTTAAAGTTCCAGTTAGAGTTTGACTGACGATTGTAATAATGGGCTTTAATCACCCCATTTTAAACCATCTATATTCGCCGAAGGCTTGCAGACAATGCAAGCCTTCGGCGCCATCTCCTGATATGGATACGAGGGTGCAAAGTGATAAAGCAGTGGAGAGACTGATCCGAAAAGTAGGAAAGCCAGTTCCTTAAAAAAGTATTGCCGATCATTTCCGTATACAAATTGAATGTCAATAATTATCTCGCTCATTTTCACTGTCAGAGGTCAGACAGTGTTGAGTAAAAGAAAAAAAAGAATTATTTTACATTGACTATTTATAGGTATATTCTCCGAAAGCGTTATAAAAAGTGAATTCATGTTATCAGCTACTTTTCTTACATATAATTATAAATTTACATACTAAATTACGTACAATCCTATTTCATAATTATTTCAAAATACGTAGTCTTATCTTCTTGTAGCCATCTGGAGCTAAAAACTAATCACCCAAGCAATAAACTACAGAAGAAAATATGAAGAAAGATGCTTACCGTAATCCGTAATTAGCCATTTGGAACCTAGGTTCCAGCTAAATAGACTCCTAGTCACGCAACAAACCTTATGGCCGGGCTGAAACAAAATACCCACATACCAGGCGCGAACGCATGGAGGTTTTGGGGGTTGAAACCCCCCCTCCCCCCGAATTCATGTAATTAAAAAATCACAACTAAATGTAACTAATACGCGACGCGTAAATTCTTTTACATGCTAATTACTTGAGCTGAGTTAAGTTGTAGTTTTCATACGAATTTCAACTCAACTCGTAATTCCAGTTCAGCTTCCTAGCATAAGTGGTTCATGAGATCTGGAAATCAAAATTTTTCGTCTAAAACGCTCCCCACTCATTACCCCTTACACCCCCCCCCAAAAGATACCAGTCGTAAGAGTTTACCCAATCTACCCACCATAAAAATTTCAACTCAATACCTCAACGGGTTTGGGAGCTACGCGCCTTCAAACGATTTTGCGTACGGCGGACGGCATACGGTGCATACGGCGGACAGACGGAAATTTTTTTTTTTTTGCTTTTTTGTTGTTTACTAGTCCTAAAACGTGTAAATACAAAATTTCAGGGTAGCAAATTTTTTTGAAATTTCAGGTCGATCACAATACTTTATTATTAAAAAATAATAAAGTAAAACTTCAACAAGCCGTTTATATTATTTAATAAAGCCCGTTTCTACGTTCTTACGTTCTAACTGGAATTTAACTGACAGATTTTCATACAAAACTTCCAGGTAAAGTTCTGGTTAGAGTTTAACAGAAGATCGTAATAATGGCCCGTAGTAATAATTAAAGTTTTTAATGTATGTACAGTCCCTGTTCAACGAATTAGGACCACTAAGGTTTTTTAATATTTTCTCTTTGTTTATGCTAAAACTCTTCGTAGGAAGTAAATAAAAAATAATTTTTTTGTTTTTTAGATTTTTTATTCGTTTTATGATATTTTACATATTAAAAATTTGATTTGGTGTTAATATTTTGTAGGGCCACCCTTAGAATTAATTACAGCTTTAATTCTTTCTGGCATGCTTTCAATGCATCGCTGTATCATTTTTTTGATTTCTTCGCTGTTTTGCCATATATTTTCAATATTTTCTTTTAGGATATCAAGAGTAGGATTAGGAGAGGAATAAACTTTAGATTTTAAGGGACTCCAGACATTCTCGATAGGGTTAAGGTCGGGAGAATTGCCTGGCCAAAGAAGAATTGTGATATTGGAGATAGAGAACAGGTTTTTTATAATTTGGGCACGATGACAGGGTGCACTATCCTGCATAAATATATTTCCTGGCTGGCTTTTCGCATTTTAGCTGTTAGCTTAGGCTTTTTTGCTGGTCGCCTCGACTTAAGGTTGGCTTCATATAAATGCCTTCTTAAGGTCATACCGGATATCTCTATCCTTTTGCCCAGCAGATCTTGATGCAAGCTTCTCGTTGATTGAAAACGGTTTTCGCAGGACTTTTGAATAATCCTACGATCCGTTCAAGGCGTTGTCTTCCTGTTCTCGCGACAATTCCGCCGTTTGTTGCTGACTTGGCCTTGATTCTCCTATGCTCCTTTATTGATTCTCATCACAGTTTGATGAGAAACATTCTCTTTTCTTGCTATTTCTTGAAAGGAAAATTTTTGGTGTTCAATAAAGAAATTATTGCTGACTTTTTGTCCGCGCTAATGTCTTTACACTTTCCCATTTTTATTGTTTTGACCAAAAGTCTCAAAAAAACACACGTACTTTTAAATGTCTGAAACTATGTAAACTTAAACCACAGGAATTTCTAAAAACTGCTTAAACACAATATTTTCTTCACCACTTGACAAATTCTTTCCAAATATTTGAAAAAGAATGAGAAGTTCGGGATAATTTCACTGTTTTATATACATACCTGTCTATCGCCTTGAATACGTAAAGGGAGGGCCAGATAAAAAGCACTCTCCTGAAAAAAGGGTAGAAGGATTGGATTTTCCATTTAGGGTATATTATATTCACAATTCTTACAGCCGCAAGGTAAAATTAATCTTCTTGGGAAAAAACCACGTTTTCGTGAAGCTACAGTTAATTTCTTTTAAAAAATGAGAAAAAATGTTGTTGTATGTTCTTTATTAAGGACTGCCATTAGATTGCTACTCAAACCTAAAAGACAACATTCAGTGTTTAATTTCATACCTTGAACTGGGTAAGTCATCGAAAAAAAATTCCTTTTTGAAGAACTTTCACATGGTAGGTGCAGGAAGGACTCACTTGATTTCTTACATATTTATCGCTTTCCTTGGAACCATTTAAAAATTAACGTGTACAAAATTTTAAATTCGTAGCTTGAAGCGTTCAAAAGTTATCGAAAAATATTGTTGAACACGTGTCTTAAGGATATTTTGTATGGCAGCTACCAGAAGGAGTAAACGGATTTCGCTGATTAGTAAACTCGAACTTCGTTTTTACTCAAAACTAATTTGTACAAAATTTCCAATTCATAGCTAAAAGATTATTTGACTTATAGTGAGTTCCGTAAATTAAGTGAATACATTTTGACAGGATATTTGTATGGCAGCTACACTAAGGACTAATAGGATTTTCTTCATATTCATACATTTAGCTCGAACTATTGGAAAAATAAAACATACAAAATTTCAATGTCGTAGCTTAAACCCTTCTGAAGTTATCGACCAATATTCTTGAACACGTGTTTTTAATGACATTTTGTATGGCAGCTACTCGAAGGAGTAGGTCGATTTTGCCCGTTAACGAACTTAGCCTTACAAATTCAACCAAACATCTAGATTCAAAATTTCAAGATCATAGGTGAAGGCGTTCTTGAGTTATCGTGTTCACGGACGGACGGACGTCAGGCGGATTTGAGGTTTTTGGCCACAAATAAACAAAAAAACATACTGCAGTCACGATCGGCTGCAAGCCAATCGTATAATACTCTAGATGAATACTGAACTCCGATTTATATTGTAGTTAGCGATAAAGTAGAATAACGTGTGTTCATGTTGTATGTCCTTTATTAAGGACTCCCATTAGATTGCTACTCAAAACTAAAAGACAATATTCAGTGTTTAATTTCATATCTTGAACTGGGTAAGTCATCGAAAAAAAATGTCCTTTTTGAAGGAATTTCACATGGGAGGTGCAGGAAGGACTCACTCGATTTCTTACATATTTATCCCTTTTCCATGAACCATTCAAAAATGAACGTGTACAAAATTTCAAATTCGTAGCTTGAAGCGTTCAAAAGTTATCGACAAATATTGTTAAACACGTGTCTTAAGGACATTTTGTATGGCAGCTACCATAAGGAGTAAAAGGATTTCGCTGACTAGTAAACTCAAACTTCGGTTTTACTCAAAACTAATTTGTACAAAATTTCTAATTCATAGCTAAAAGATTACTTGAGTTATAGTAAGTTCCGTAAATTAAGTGAAGACGTTTTGACAGGATATTTGTATGGCAGCTACACGAAGGACTAATAGGATTTTCTTCATAATCATACATTTAGCTCCAATCATTGGAAAAATAACACATACATAATTTCAAAGACGTAGCTTAAACCCTTCTGAAGTTATCGACCAATATTCTTAAACACTTCTTTTAAGGACATTTTGTATGGCAGCTACCAGAAGGAGTAAAACGATTTCGCTGATTAGTAAACCCAAACTTTGTTTTTACTCAAAACTAACCTGTACAAAATTCCGAATTCGTAGCTAAAAAATTACTTGAGTTATAGTGAGTTTCGTAAATTAAGTGAATACATTTTGACAGGATATTTGTATGGCAGCTACACGAAGGACTAACAGGATTTCTTTCATAATTCTACATTTAGCTTCAACTATTGAAAAAGTAACACATACAAATTTTCAAAGTTGTAGCTTAAACCCTTCCGAAGTTACCGGCTAATATTTTTCAACACGTGTTTTAAGGACATTTTGTATGGCAGCTACCCGAAGGAGTAGGACGATTTTGCCCGTTAATGAACTTAGCCTTACAAATTGAACCAAACATCCAGATTCAAAATTTCAAGATCCTAGGTGAAGGCGTTCTTGAGTTATCGTGTTCACGGACAGACGGACGGACGGACGTCAGGCGGATTTGAGGTTTTTGGCCACAAATAAACAAAAAATAAAATATCAGACCTAAGTGATCGGAATTCGTAAAAACGTACACAATTATTTTACACCATCTTAGGGGTTGAATATCGCAAAGTCCTGAAAATTTTTTTTATCAATATATACAAATAAGGCTCATGGAGGTAAAAGCGATTTCGATCTAATTAAACGATTTTTCGGAATTCGTTTAAGCTTGAACAACCCCCAAGGGGGTTGAATATCGAAAAACGTTGAAATCTGTTTTTTCCCGATTATATTTAAGGCATTAAGTAGTGAAAGCGAATTCAATATCTCATTACACCTAAGAAATATATTGTAATTCTTGAAATTGTACACAACCGCAACCGAAAAATTGGAAAAACTTTTTCTATGCGCTTATGTTCGGCACGCTGAAAAGATATAACGAAATTCGTGAAAATGTGGAAAAACTCTTCTCACCGAAACTTTTTTTGCCACGCCAATAAAAATCTGAAATTTTTTTGCTTTACTTACTCCTGTAGCTCTAACTTTCTAGCATAATCCGTTTCTGAGATACGTAAATGAACCCATTACTGTATCTTGCTACCGCTATCAAAAATTTTAAATTCTCTAGGATGTCTGTGTAGTTGCTATATGTTGTCGCCAATTTTAAGCTTTCTGTCCTTTGCGGTTTCCCAACCCCTCCTACCATCGACCCTTACACTCCACCCCCAACATATTTTTCTTTGCTAGAGGTCTGCTGAGCCTAACTCCTGTAAAATTTTAAGGAGCATATCAGTTCAGATATAAAAATAATTTTTTTAATTCTATATACACAAATAAAATTGTATGTATAATTGGTTGGAAGATATGATTATACAATTCACCAATTCTAAATTTTAGTTTTTGTCTAGGCTCCTAGTATATCTTTAAACAATCACAAAGTTTCAATCTTCTGACATTAACCGTTCAAGAGATATGAATTTTAGAATGTTTCGATCTCAGCTTTCGAGCGATTCCGACGCCTTCCTCCGCAGTGATTAAAAAATAAGAGAGGAAGGCACGGGTATATCTTTCCTTCTTTAAGCGTGTCCAGCTTTAACCAAGGAAGAAAAAAAAAATTTAAAGTGCTTTACCGTTCGGGGAGAAATTTTTGTGAACGAAAGCCTTGCAGAGGTTATTTCGACTTAAAAAGTCAAAATAACTGAAGAAAAGATTGATGCTTGAGCCAGATACAAAGTAGAACGAGGCAGCACGGCGCATCTTGACGCCGCCAATAAAGCATCAAGTCAGATAACAATTCACTGTCTACGTCAGTTCTAGTTTTAAATTAATTTGAAATTTTCACAAAAGTGGTCGTATTCGTACATACGAAGCAGCGAACCAACTAAAAACCATTTTTGAGCTAATTTTAATTCAATCCGGAGCATATAAAGTACAGATTCAATGTGTTAAACATAACAAAGTCACTAATTGATTTTGAGGTTAACTACGGGCTACGGAAAAGTTAAGAGTTGTCGAACATTTCTTGATGACAGCGTTAAGCTGCTTTCGTTGTGACTATCACAACAGAAATACACTGTGCTCAACTTTTTGACAGCTAGGCTGCGACGGCTTGCGTAGCCGTTGTGACTTAGGGGTGAGGATCGGGAAACAGTGGGCCAATTCCGTCTACGTCCGAATTGGTGCCTAAAATGTGAATTGGACGTGCTTCCTGTCTGCCGTGCTACTTTCGCTATGGCGGTTTGTTGTTAATACCCTTTGCTTGTACAACAAAAATGTCACGCCGCCTAACCCGGGTGCAGTGATGCCAGATGGAAAAAAATAAAATCGTAGAATTTGTGTATAAAAAATCTTAAAAGGTAATGAAGTTCCGAGAAACAGGTATTAGTAATTTATACATATAATTGAAAAAATATAAAACAACGTTAACGTAGTTATAATTCATTTTTACTTTATTATTTTAATAATAAAGTATTGTTATCGATTTTAAAAAAAAAAAAATTTGCTACCCTGAACAATTTTTTTTCCACGTTTCATGACTAATAGCCACCAAAAAGGCAAAAAAAAATTTCAGTCCGTCTGTGCGCCGTCCGCCGTACCCAAAACGTTTGAAAGCTTATAGCTCTCAAACTCTTTGAGGTATTAAGTTGAATTTTTTTTTGTTGATAGACTGAGCAGACTCATTCAAGTGCCCACCTTTTGAGTGATGGGGGTGTGAGGGGGAGGTGGAGGGAAGCGTTTTAGACGAAAAATTTTGGTTTCTAGATCTCAGTAACCGCTTAGGCTAGGAGTCTGAAACTTGGAATTTATATAGAGCATCGATAGAGGACCCATTTGCAAAAATATTGTGGATATGAGTGAAGGGGTTTGGGAATGGTGGGAATAATAATGCGTCTGAAACGCTCGAAAGCCGAGATCAAGACATTCTAAAATCCATATCTCCTAAACGGTTAATGTCACGAAATTAAAACTTGATGACCATCTGTGGGTATACTAGGAGAATAGAACGGAAATAAATTTTAGAGCGAGGGCAGGAGCGTACGGAGGTGGGGTCGAAAAAATTTAAATTACGATATCTCACGAACCAATTGCACTAGACAAATAAAATTCGGTTTCTGTATTAAAGTTGACAAATAAAGTTTGCTGAAAGTAAAATTGTTTAAGGGAGCGGTGGAGTATGGAAGTGGAGGGGATAAGAATTTTTCTAAAAAATCACGTCTCATATCTCAAGAACAGTGTATTTGGATAGAACTATAGTAGTAGCATGTTGAAAAAATATAATTTTTTATAGGGTATGGTATGTTGAAAGTATGAAGTATGGTACGGGGTGGGGGGCGTTTTTCCTAACTATAGAACGGCTTATGCTAGAAAGTTGAAACTTAGTATGTATATGTAAGTCAACTAGAAAAGTAATTTAGAAAAAAAAAATTTCAAATATCCATTGGCGTACGGAAGGGGGGCAAAAAAAATTATCAGTGAAAATGGAATGCATATATTTTCACGATTTTCGTCATATCTATTAGGTCTTTCCAAATATTGAATTCATTTTTATTGTACGGATTCTTCATATAAATACCTAAAAAGTTTTTCCGGATTTTTTGAAATTCGACTCCCACGATTGTGTAAAGGAGTTGTATACATTTTCACGAATTCAACCGTATCCCTCCGGTCTGATTAGATATGGAATAACTTTCTACTTCCACGGTCTTGTTTAACAATCACCTAAAACTCGTTTTCAAATTTTTTCCTTTTTCAAGCCCTAAGAGGGTATAAATGGGTTGAACACGTTTTCATGAATTTCGTCATATCTCTTGGGAGTGATAGATGACATGGGATTGGTTTTCACTTCCTCGGGCTTTCTTTACATATATCTAAAAACTGATTTCAGGATTTTTTGATATTCAACCCCAAAGTGGGTGCAAGGGGGTTGCATATGTTTTCACAAATTCCTACATATTTCTTAGTTATAATGAGATATCAAATTCATTTTTACTTCCCATAACAATTTCAATTCAATATTCTTATGCAAATTCACATGAGATTTTAATTGATTAAAGATTACACATTCACATCTGTGTGCGTCGTTTTTTCACAATGCACTTTTAATGGGGATCTAACAGAGCGCCATTCGTGTGCGCCTGTTCTATATTCTCAAGTGTTTCAACACATAAATTTATAGTAACAATATGAGAAATGAAATCACATCACAACTGAACCGTGTCTGCACTTGTTTGTTGTAATTTTTTATTAATGGACTTTCTTATGCGCTCTGTAACGATGTCATTGAATTGGTAAATCCAACTCGTTATCAGTTTTTGTCTCTTTTTTCATCATTCAACATCTGTTGCTATCTACTTCACTCATTTAATTAAATGAAGGAACCAAGGTAAAATTTTGGATGAAAACATACTGCAGTCACTATCGGCTGCAAGCCAATCGTATAATACTCTAGATGAATACTGAACTCCGATTTATATTGTAGTTGGGGATAAAGTAGAATTACGTGTGTGCATGTTGTATGTCCTTTATTAAGGACTGCAATTAAATTTCTACTCAAAACTAAAAGACAATATTCAGTGTTTAATTTCATATCTTGAACTGGGTAAGTCATAGAAAAAAAAATCTGCCAACAGTCTGGGCGCAACTTTATTATTTTATAGGTAGAAATCCGAAACGTGTTTAATAATGAGATGCGGTGTAGGTTACTATGCGACTGACAACCTAAAAAATAACGTTCCAAATAGCCTCCAGGTTATTTCTTAGGTTTTCAGTCGCATAGTCGCATAGTACCGCATCTCATCATTAAACACGTTTCGGACTTCTACCCATAAAATAATAAAGTTGCGCCCAGACTGTTGGCAGATTTTTTTTATTTATTTACGTATTTTTTTATCAATAGAATAATTCATAGAAGTAAAAGCGAATTCGAAATCAGTGAAAACTTGAACAATGCCCCCAGGGGGTTTAATTGAGAAAAATACTTAAATCGGTTTTTCCCCGACTACATTTAAAGCTTATAGAAGTAAAAGTGAATTCCAAATCTCAATATACCATAGAAATATATCAGAATTCGTGAATATGTACAAAACCACTTTACACCCCCTTAGGGGTTGGATATCGAAAAATTTTGAAGATCGTTACTAGGTACTTATATAAATAGCCCGCAGAAGTAAAAATTGCTTTGATAGCTCGACATGTCTAAAAGTTTGAACGAAGTTTGTGAAAATGTGGATTCACGGACATTTTTTTTACTCAACCTCTGAACGCCAATAAAAATCTGAACTTTTTTTTTTGCTTTAATTAATCTAATAGTACATCTACATATACGTACTAAGTTTCAACTTTCTAGCATAAGCCGTTTCTAAGATATAAAAAACCACCCCTCTCCCCCGCACCTTGATACCCCTATCAAAAATTTTATTTTTCTAGGATGTCTCCATAGTGGCTCTATATAATCCTAAATTATTAGCTTTCCATTCATTATGGTTTTCGAGAAATAAAAATCAGAATGTTTTCCTTTCCACCCCCTTTCACCATCATCCCCAACACCCACACCCTACTAGAAGTTGACCGACCCCAAATTCTGTAAAATTTTGAAGATCATATCTGGGCTACGGAAAAGTTAAGAGTTGTCGAACATTTCTTGATGACAGCGTTAAGCTGCTTTCGTTGTGACTATCACAACAGAAATACACTGTGCTCAACTTTTTGACAGCTAGGCTGCGACGGCTTGCGTAGCCGTTGTGACTTAGGGGTGAGGATCGGGAAACAGTGGGCCAATTCCGTCTACGTCCGAATTGGTGCCTAAAATGTGAATTGGACGTGCTTCCTGTCTGCCGTGCTACTTTCGCTATGGCGGTTTGTTGTTAATACCCTTTGCTTGTACAACAAAAATGTCACGCCGCCTAACCCGGGTGCAGTGATGCCAGATGGAAAAAAATAAAATCGTAGAATTTGTGTATAAAAAATCTTAAAAGGTAATGAAGTTCCGAGAAACAGGTATTAGTAATTTATACATATAATTGAAAAAATATAAAACAACGTTAACGTAGTTATAATTCATTTTTACTTTATTATTTTAATAATAAAGTATTGTTATCGATTTTAAAAAAAAAAAAATTTGCTACCCTGAACAATTTTTTTTCCACGTTTCATGACTAATAGCCACCAAAAAGGCAAAAAAAAATTTCAGTCCGTCTGTGCGCCGTCCGCCGTACCCAAAACGTTTGAAAGCTTATAGCTCTCAAACTCTTTGAGGTATTAAGTTGAATTTTTTTTTGTTGATAGACTGAGCAGACTCATTCAAGTGCCCACCTTTTGAGTGATGGGGGTGTGAGGGGGAGGTGGAGGGAAGCGTTTTAGACGAAAAATTTTGGTTTCTAGATCTCAGTAACCGCTTAGGCTAGGAGTCTGAAACTTGGAATTTATATAGAGCATCGATAGAGGACCCATTTGCAAAAATATTGTGGATATGAGTGAAGGGGTTTGGGAATGGTGGGAATAATAATGCGTCTGAAACGCTCGAAAGCCGAGATCAAGACATTCTAAAATCCATATCTCCTAAACGGTTAATGTCACGAAATTAAAACTTGATGACCATCTGTGGGTATACTAGGAGAATAGAACGGAAATAAATTTTAGAGCGAGGGCAGGAGCGTACGGAGGTGGGGTCGAAAAAATTTAAATTACGATATCTCACGAACCAATTGCACTAGACAAATAAAATTCGGTTTCTGTATTAAAGTTGACAAATAAAGTTTGCTGAAAGTAAAATTGTTTAAGGGAGCGGTGGAGTATGGAAGTGGAGGGGATAAGAATTTTTCTAAAAAATCACGTCTCATATCTCAAGAACAGTGTATTTGGATAGAACTATAGTAGTAGCATGTTGAAAAAATATAATTTTTTATAGGGTATGGTATGTTGAAAGTATGAAGTATGGTACGGGGTGGGGGGCGTTTTTCCTAACTATAGAACGGCTTATGCTAGAAAGTTGAAACTTAGTATGTATATGTAAGTCAACTAGAAAAGTAATTTAGAAAAAAAAAATTTCAAATATCCATTGGCGTACGGAAGGGGGGCAAAAAAAATTATCAGTGAAAATGGAATGCATATATTTTCACGATTTTCGTCATATCTATTAGGTCTTTCCAAATATTGAATTCATTTTTATTGTACGGATTCTTCATATAAATACCTAAAAAGTTTTTCCGGATTTTTTGAAATTCGACTCCCACGATTGTGTAAAGGAGTTGTATACATTTTCACGAATTCAACCGTATCCCTCCGGTCTGATTAGATATGGAATAACTTTCTACTTCCACGGTCTTGTTTAACAATCACCTAAAACTCGTTTTCAAATTTTTTCCTTTTTCAAGCCCTAAGAGGGTATAAATGGGTTGAACACGTTTTCATGAATTTCGTCATATCTCTTGGGAGTGATAGATGACATGGGATTGGTTTTCACTTCCTCGGGCTTTCTTTACATATATCTAAAAACTGATTTCAGGATTTTTTGATATTCAACCCCAAAGTGGGTGCAAGGGGGTTGCATATGTTTTCACAAATTCCTACATATTTCTTAGTTATAATGAGATATCAAATTCATTTTTACTTCCCATAACAATTTCAATTCAATATTCTTATGCAAATTCACATGAGATTTTAATTGATTAAAGATTACACATTCACATCTGTGTGCGTCGTTTTTTCACAATGCACTTTTAATGGGGATCTAACAGAGCGCCATTCGTGTGCGCCTGTTCTATATTCTCAAGTGTTTCAACACATAAATTTATAGTAACAATATGAGAAATGAAATCACATCACAACTGAACCGTGTCTGCACTTGTTTGTTGTAATTTTTTATTAATGGACTTTCTTATGCGCTCTGTAACGATGTCATTGAATTGGTAAATCCAACTCGTTATCAGTTTTTGTCTCTTTTTTCATCATTCAACATCTGTTGCTATCTACTTCACTCATTTAATTAAATGAAGGAACCAAGGTAAAATTTTGGATGAAAACATACTGCAGTCACTATCGGCTGCAAGCCAATCGTATAATACTCTAGATGAATACTGAACTCCGATTTATATTGTAGTTGGGGATAAAGTAGAATTACGTGTGTGCATGTTGTATGTCCTTTATTAAGGACTGCAATTAAATTTCTACTCAAAACTAAAAGACAATATTCAGTGTTTAATTTCATATCTTGAACTGGGTAAGTCATAGAAAAAAAAATCTGCCAACAGTCTGGGCGCAACTTTATTATTTTATAGGTAGAAATCCGAAACGTGTTTAATAATGAGATGCGGTGTAGGTTACTATGCGACTGACAACCTAAAAAATAACGTTCCAAATAGCCTCCAGGTTATTTCTTAGGTTTTCAGTCGCATAGTCGCATAGTACCGCATCTCATCATTAAACACGTTTCGGACTTCTACCCATAAAATAATAAAGTTGCGCCCAGACTGTTGGCAGATTTTTTTTATTTATTTACGTATTTTTTTATCAATAGAATAATTCATAGAAGTAAAAGCGAATTCGAAATCAGTGAAAACTTGAACAATGCCCCCAGGGGGTTTAATTGAGAAAAATACTTAAATCGGTTTTTCCCCGACTACATTTAAAGCTTATAGAAGTAAAAGTGAATTCCAAATCTCAATATACCATAGAAATATATCAGAATTCGTGAATATGTACAAAACCACTTTACACCCCCTTAGGGGTTGGATATCGAAAAATTTTGAAGATCGTTACTAGGTACTTATATAAATAGCCCGCAGAAGTAAAAATTGCTTTGATAGCTCGACATGTCTAAAAGTTTGAACGAAGTTTGTGAAAATGTGGATTCACGGACATTTTTTTTACTCAACCTCTGAACGCCAATAAAAATCTGAACTTTTTTTTTTGCTTTAATTAATCTAATAGTACATCTACATATACGTACTAAGTTTCAACTTTCTAGCATAAGCCGTTTCTAAGATATAAAAAACCACCCCTCTCCCCCGCACCTTGATACCCCTATCAAAAATTTTATTTTTCTAGGATGTCTCCATAGTGGCTCTATATAATCCTAAATTATTAGCTTTCCATTCATTATGGTTTTCGAGAAATAAAAATCAGAATGTTTTCCTTTCCACCCCCTTTCACCATCATCCCCAACACCCACACCCTACTAGAAGTTGACCGACCCCAAATTCTGTAAAATTTTGAAGATCATATCTGATACGGTTTCTGAGATATAAAAATTCCATTTTTTGAAAAATTGCTGTCCCCCCACTTTCGTGCTCCACCTCCCCCCTCAAAAAATTTAGTTTCGGTAGATTCCTCTTGTGATCCCATATACAGAAACTAAATTTTATCTTCCTGGTGTAATTGGTTCGGAAGATATTGTAATCCAAAGTTGTTTACCCCCCACCCCCACAACCCACCACCCCTCTTAAAAATGTTAGTCCTTGTCTAGTCTTGACGTATCCCTAAGGGCAACAACAAAGTTTCAATCTTTTGACATCAATTGTTCCGGAGATATCGATTTTAGAATGTTTCAATCCCGTCTTTCATGTGTTAAAGACTCATTGTTTTCCCCGCCACTTCCACACCCCTTTACCAATATCGACCATTTTTTTGCAATTGAGTCCATTATAATAGTACTACGTAAATTCCAAGTTTCAGCCTCCTAGCATAAGTGGTTCCTGAGATCTAGATACCAAAATTTTTCGTCTAAAACGCTCCCCTCTCCTCTCCCCTTGTACCCAAACCCCTCAAAAATGTACCAGTCGTAGGGGTTCACCCAATCTAGCCAATTTAATATCTCAACGGGCTTGGGAGCTACGCGCCTTCAAACAATTTTGCGTACGGCGTACGGCGTCTACGGCGGACAGACGGACATTTTTTTTTTTCTTTTTTGGGGTTTACTAGTCCTAAAACGTGAAAATACAAAATTTCAGGGTAGCAAATTTTTTTGAAATTTCAGGTCGATCATAATACTTTATTATTAAAAAATAATAAAGTAAAATGTCCTTTTTGAAGGACTTTCACATGGGAGGTGCAGGAAGGACTCACTCGATTTCTTACATATTTATCCTTTTCCTTGGAACCATTTAAAAATGAACATGTACAAAATTTCAAATTCGTAGCTTGAAGCGTTCAAAAGTTATCGAAAAATATTGTTGAACACGTGTCTTAAGGACATTTTGTATGGCAGCTACCAGAAGGAGTAAACGGATTTCGCTGATTAGTAAACTCGAACTTCGTTTTTACTCAAAACTAATTTGTATAAAATTTCCAGTTCATAGCCAAAAGATTACTTGAGTTATAGTAAGTTCCGTAAATTAAGTGAAGACGTTTTGACAGGATATTTGTATGGCAGCTACACGAAGGACTAATAGGATTTTCTTCATAATCATACATTTAGCTCCAACTATTGGAAAAATAACACATACAAAATTTGAAAGACGTAGCTTAAACCCTTCTGAAGTTATCGGCCAATATTCTTAAACACGTGTTTTAAGGAGATTTTGTATGGGAGCTACTAGAAGGAGTAAAACGATTTCGCCGACTAGTAAAGTCGAACTTTTTTTTCACTCAAAACTAATTTGTACAAAATTCCGAATTCATTGCTAAAAGATTACTTGAGTTATAGTGAGTTTCGTAAATTAAGTGAATACATTTTGACAGGATATTTGTATGGCAGCTACACGAAGGACTAACAAGATTTTCTTTATAATCATATATTTAGCTCCAACTATTGGAAAAATAACACATACAAAATTTTAATGTCGTAGCTTGAACCTTTCTGAAGTTATCGACCAATATTCTTGAACACGTGTTTTAAGGACATTTTGTATGACAGCTACCCGAAGGAGTAGGACGATTTTGCCCGTTAACGAACTTAGCCTTACAAATTCAACCAAACATCCAGATTCAAATTTTCAAGATCCTAGGTGAAGGCGTTCTTGAGTTATCGTGTTCACGGACAGACGGACGGACGGACGTCAAGCGCATTTAAGGTTTTTGGCCACAAATAAACAAAAAATAATATATAACTTTTTTTCGTCCGAGGCTTGGTTCTATGCGTTACAAACTTTTGGGCTGGATTAAACTTATAATACTCTATGTGATTTCATCTAGAGTATAAAAATACTGCGTAGTGTCCAGTCTTGTTGTAGATAGTCTTTGTCTAAATCTCGCGATTCAGAGAACTGTGTTTCCATCGCATTAATAGATTTAGTTTGACGTTTAATAATTTAGCAGTTGACACAAAAAAATTTAGCTTATTTTGTAAGATTTTACCATTTTTAGTGATGGAAATTTGTCCGGCATGAGTAGAAATCAAAAAATTAAATTTTTAATTCGAAACGTATCATTTTGAGCAAGCAATTTAAAATATTTATTTGAAACATCTGACAGTTAATATTGTGGTGAAATGTTCCAGCAAACAAAAAGGTTCGGAATGATATTGAGAAGATATCATCTATCGTGTGAGATATCTTTGTTTGATCGTTTGCGATACGATGAAGTGCAAAATGTCCATTCGGTGCGATAACTTTCGAGTGATAAAATTGGGTGAAGGGGAAATTTTTATTTATGTACATCCTTGTAAAAGGTGTTTTTTAGGTGCATGAGAACTTAAAATTATAATACAAGACAGAAATATTCATGGCATTTATTTTTTAAATATGATTTCCGTCATATGTCCGCCGTGGCTACGAGTTACATGGTCCATTCGATCAGTCCAATTTTTGACTACTTTTTCCAATAAACCTGGCCGTATGGCGTCAATAGTGGCTTGAATATTGGCTTTCAATGCTTCAAGAATTGCTGGTTTGTCGGTATAAACGCATGACTTAATATAGCCCCATAAAAAGTAATCCAGAGGCGTTAAATCGCATTGTATCATCGTTAAATGATACGAGGGGCCATTTACCAGAACCACTTCTGGAAATCAAGTTGTCACCAAATTGATTTTGCAATAAATCGATTGTTAAGCGCGCCGTCTTGTTGGAGCCAAATGTCGGCGATGTTAAGCTAATTAATTTTTAGAAACAAAAATTCAGTCAGCATGGCTCGATAGCGCTGACCATTCACCGTAACGTCCGTCCTCATTTCGAAAGAAATAAGGTCCGATGATGCCGCCAGCGTGTAAACCGCACATTTGTTTGTCTTGTTGATGATTTTGAATCAAGAAGAGTAAAATTAGTGCGAAAACGATCAATAACTGCACGAATTGCTTGCTCACTAGGCCGATTATTTTGACCGTAAAATGGACGAAGTGCTCTATGAACTTCGCGAACAGATTTATTTTTTTCAAAGTAAATTTCCACAATTTGGAAGCGTTGTTATGGCGTTAAACGATTCATGATGACTTGCCTAACCTTACTGAACAGAAATGTCAACACAGTTTGACATTCTCAGCTGTCAAACCACAGGTATCGATATCGATAGTTCTCATGCACCTAAAAAACACCCTATATTATCGTCACAGATATATGAAACCGAAACTCTTCATTTTGTCGCATTTGTGATATCCAGTATATATCTTCAAGCGATCTCTTGAAGATATCATGCATGCGATTTTGGCTTTCAATCTTCATAACGTCGCCTTAATGATATCGTACATGCAATATCTCTTTTAAATCTTCGTCCCCATCGCTCTCCGACAAAACCAAAATATTGTATTTGATGAGTGATGACTTTACTCTAAATAAAAGGAACAGGTAAAGAATTTTATATTACAGCTATTAAGGAACTTAAAAACAAATTGCCATTACACGATCCAATTTTTAAGGAAATTGAGTTCTTGAATCAAAGCTGGTAAGATCCTCTTTGATCTTATTTGCAAATACAACCTCTTTATTCATGTTCCTTCCGAACCAACCTTCCATCCACCAAAGGGAATGGACTCAACTCTGGATCTCGTCATCAGTAATGGCCTTGTTCCAATCTCTCAACCAATTACGATACATGAACTATCATCTCCCCATCTTCCGGTATCATTTCTTATTGAAATCGATACACCGATCATAGATTATTGCAAATCTGTTTATTGCTTTAATAAAACTAATTGGAACAAATTTCATAGAGTACTAAGCAGCAGAACTAACACTAGTGCACTTGATCTGAGGACAGTTACAAGAAACGACCAAATCGATGACCTTCTTCAAAACCTAACCACAAACATCTGGAATACTGTCGAACTATCTACACCCAAAACAATACTCACCACTCAGCATAACATCCGCATTGACGAGAACACTAAAGCCATGATCAGGGAACGAAACACATTACGAAGACAATGGCAGAGAACAAGAGATCCGCGTGTTAAGAACCGAGTAAACCGTCTAACTAAAAATATTCAGGGTAGTTTATTCGAAACCAGAAATAAAAACTGGAATAACATGCTCTCATCCCTCGACAAAAGCTCGAAGAAAATATGGAATCTTAACAGGATCTTTAAAAGGCGTGACAAATACATACCACCACTTATTGACGAAAACGGTACTGCCATATTCAATGACAAAGACAAGGCAGAGTTAATAGCAAATAATTTCCAAGCAGCCCATCGCCTCACCGAACACTTGGGCAGTCCCATCAACAACTTTTCTGTGAGGAACGCTGTATTAACCATCCCCGAATCTATCGACTTACCTGCCAGCTGTCTCTGCAAGCCGCGCGAAATATTGAAAATCTTGAAAACGCTCTCGAACAACAAAGCTCCAGGCGCCGATGGTCTTCCTAACTCATTGCTAAAGCGACTTCCCAAAAAACCGTTAATCCTATTGAGTTTTATTTACAATAGCTGCCTTAAACTAGGCTACTTTCCAATTGCTTGGAAACTTGCTCATGTACTCCCCATTCCTAAAACCGGTAAGGATGCAAGCTGTCCAAAAAACTATCGTCCCATAAGTCTTTTACCTACCCTAAGCAAAATCTTCGAGCGAATTATTTTACACCGAATAAATGAGTTCCTCGATCACAATGATATACTACCCAATTTTCAGTTCGGCTTTAGGTCAGGTCACTCCACCACTCATCAACTCTACAGGGTAACTAGCGACATTAAAACTTCACTGAACTCAAAGGAATCAGTAGGAATGATAGTACTTGATATCGAAAAAGCATTCGACTCTGTCTGGCACGACGGCCTCCTAGCAAAACTAATCAAGCTATCTTTCCCACTATATATAACTAAAATTATACAATCATTTTTGAGCAACAGGTCATTTATTGTCAAACTCAAATCGCAATTATCCGCTAAATATCCAATTCCTGCTGGTGTTCCCCAAGGCTCATGCCTAAGTCCCACCTTATACAATATATATACTGCTGACGTCCCAACCGGAGACAAATGCGAAACAGCTATTTTCGCAGATGATACCTGCATCTATTCTCGCTCAAATAGCCCCATTACTATCATACGGGAGCTTGAAAATCAACTCGATCGCCTATACCAATACTACAATCGTTGGAAAATCAAAATAAATCCAATAACAACACAAGCAATTTTCTTTACAAAAAAAAGGAAACGTAGTAATCTTCCAAGTCACCCAATCAATTTTATTGGACAAACCGTCGAATGGAGTGACTCTATAAACTACCTCGGCGTGATCCTAGACAAAAAGCTCATCTACAAAGATCATGTAGAAATGACGTGCTCCAAAGTTTCAAAAAGCATTCATGCTCTCTATCCCTTCATCAATCGGAAATCCAAGCTTTCGGTGCATAACAAACTCCTGATTTTTAAGCAGGTCATCCAACCTATAATATCGTATGGCGCTCCTATCTGGCGTCAAAGTTCCGCTACACACCAAAAAACGTTGCAAGTTACCCAGTATAAATGCCTAAAAATAATCATGAACTTACCCTTTTACTTTTCTACTAAACGCCTACATAAAATAGCTAACGTGCATGACATAAAAACACTGACCGATAAAAGACATGACTCCTTTTTAAAGAGATGCCGATATATACGTAACCCGCTGGTTGCATCGTTCCTATAGAGTTTGACTTATATTGTATTTCTGTTTCTTCTACTGCATACTGCAATTTGTCAATTATAATTCTTATCTGATAATCATGTAAATTACTAGGTAATCCTTTAGTTCTAAGTTAGTTTTAAGTAGCTTAAGTTTAAACAGGCAAGGTTTTTTCTCTGTACTTTTCCTTGGCAAATTATTATATATTTTTTCTATTGTCTTTCCTCATTGCCTAGTGCTATAATTATTACAACTTAGCTGTTAAGATGAAAAGTCTAATCTCTAAAACATGTTTGATCTGTTAACGCACATTGAATTATTATAAATAAATATTGTTTGAGTTTGAGTTTGAGTTTGAGTTCTTGAATCCATAAATAGCACTTGACAGTAAAAAATGCGTGAATTCGACGAATTTTAAACTCCAACACCTCACAACACTGATTTAGACGGAGTTTTTGGTTCCTTTTTCTGCCTCTTGATACGTGCAGTAAGACGATCTTTAGCATGAAGAAAATATTGTTGCAAAATTTTGTCCACCCCAGCTTCATCGCTAGAGGGAAATGCAAGTGTCTGAAAAAAAAAATAATCATAGAGTTCTCCCGAAAGTTGTATTAATTGTATCAGTAGTAAACTGTAACCTTACACACGTGATTGAGTCGTTAAGTGGAACGACTTAGGGCCATTATTACGATCTTCAGTTAAACTCTAACCGGAACTTTAGCTGGAAGTTTGGTATGAAAATCTGTCAGTTAAAGTTCCAGTTAGAACGTAACTGAACATCGTAGGAACGGGCCTTAGACTATTGGCAGTTTTTCGTTCAATGCCGGGTTTTCAACGAACTTGGCGCGATTTCTATCGTCGGTAAGATAGTATTGTGATAATATTATCTTATTTATATCTTTGCGAAGGAAAGATACATTGCCTTTTCTTCAGAATATCGTAAAGAAGACAAACTTTGAATATGAACGATCGCCCTTTGTTGTGCCACAACAAGATTCGGGCTTTTCTATCGCCGGCAAAATAGTTTTCAGATAATCTTTTCTCATTTATATCTTAGCGAACCTAAAATGCATAAGACTCTCCTTAGAATATCACAGAGATAACCATTTTAGAATAACTCGATTCAGCATCAATAATTATCTCCAATCAGATACCGCTATGATATCTTTTAATAATCTTGTGACAGATTGTCGTTATTATTTCCTATTAGAGATAGAAGCCGATAACTGGCGATATCATTATGATATTGTCATGAAGTTTATCGCCAGAAATTTTTGCTGGGGTGAACGTGGTGAAACATAAATATCAGGGCTGTACATGCTGGTTTCAGTAGAGAATTTGCCGTAATTTCGTCATGATTTAGAGGCGGTGGAAACGTGGCATTAGATATAAAAACTGAGTTTCACCTATACATTATTATAATTTTCTTTTCCTTTTCAGAACTTGTCGAACTTGGACCTCGCCCTGCTACAATGTCGATGGGAAGTCTATCATCGTGGTTTTGCAATTTTGCGATTGGAATGCTCTTCCCTACTCTACAATCAGCTTGGGGAGCATTTGTTTTCTTGCCTTTTTCTATAACATGTGTACTTTTATACATTTTAACTAAATTTTATCTGCCCGAATCTCGCGGGCGAGATTCATCAGAAATAGCACCTTTAATATCGAAGGGATTCCGATCACGACCTGTGTCATGAAACTTACTGTTTTTTTTAAATAATATATACAATCGTATAAGGTACATTTTGCTCAATATGCTCAACGAATCGCAAATAGGAACTACAATCATTATAAGTCTTCTAAAAAATTGTAAGAGGTTTCACACCCATCGCAAAAATCGTATCTGCAATCATGGCAGACATCCAATTCCATGTTATATATATGTTAGGTGATTACAAAATAGAAAATAGTAAACAAATATTAAGTAAGCTTTCAAGGAATACGAACTATGTACAAATATGTATTTTGCTTTATTGGACCTAATTATTTAAAATTAATTTGTTTTTCCTTGAAAACAAAAAACTCTAGAGCTATATGTATATACACTGGGAATGTTAGCTTAGATAAAATTCTGTTGGTTGTTACATGCTTCGAATTATATGATATGAATATGCTATAACTTACATAAAAAGAACTGCGTCTGATCTATTAATTTAAATTTGACAATAAGTATGTCGATATTAAATAAAATTAAATGTTGTCAGTGTACGATATAATTTCGATAATATAAACCTCTTCCGCAATATATTAAAATTCTGTTTATTGAGGTAAACTACAATAACATGAATCTTAAAATCGGTAGGAATTGCATCTAAACACATTAATCGTTTTATAAATAATTATGATTTCTAACCTGAATATTGACCGAGCGTGTTTCGTAATAAACGCATAAAATTTTAAATGTTTAAGTGAATTTTGTAAATTTAATAGAATATAAATGAAATAGTTATGCGCATAAAATATTGTTCTTTATTTTACTTTATTATTTTTTAATAATAAAGTATTTATATATTTATACATGAAGTTACTTAAACAGAGTTGAGAAGATTCATTTAAATATTTGTCTAAACGCGGTTTTGTAGGATTCCGCTGTGGCCGAGCGTCAATTAAATGAATTGTCATAATTTTCTACACTTGAAGTAAAATTTCCGTTATGTCACAATATTACCAGCGATATGTTGATAGATCGGTCCTTTTTATATCCACGAGGTAGAACTGGAAGCTATGAGTCATTACAAATTCTAGATGCAATACAATGAATAGTCGTACAACTAAAAATAAAATTTTTTTTTTTTAAATTTCTGTTTGTCCCCTCTTCCCACATAGTTCTAAAGTTTCTGAGAGTTATTAGAAATAGTTCCGTTGATTAAAGCAGTAAAATATCATATAACTTCATACAACTTCACAATTGTGGAATTTCAATGCGCTGTAACTTCTTTCCCTTAAGATTTAGAGATGATCTATTTTTCTCAGCAAACCGGTAAATTCTTTTAGAGTTCCGGGTAACCTTTCACGAGTTCTAAAGATTCGTTTTTATAACTTCATATGATAAAACTTCAAATAAAGGCGTTCTAGCGAATTTTTACTACTTTCCATTCTATATTTCTGATATGACGTATTTTGTTGCCGCTATCAATTTTTTTTAATGCGCCCCTATACAAATATCAGCTCTTGGTTATCTTTTACGGTTCTCGAAATAAAAATCAGAATTGTTTGATTTGCGTTATATTCGGACGCACTGTTTTTAACACCCCTCCAACCAGGGGCGGATCTTCCATAGGAGCAAGTGGAGCAACTGCTCCGGGAGCCACACCTAATGTTCCACCTACCTACGCAATTGTTCGTTCATGTACGAACCTGCAATTATCAAATTCACTATTTGTAAATTTTGCAATTTTAACACACGGCATCCTACCTACATATACCTATCCATCCAAATACAAATTAATAACACGTCGTACTCCCAAACGTTTGTTTTATTCCCTTAAATATGTGATTGCTGTTTGATCTTATCATATAAATACATGTTCATAGCAGCACCCTCTTCCAAATACATAGAACATACATAAACGATTTTGTATAACCAACATCATTTTCCTCCACCGATCTGACATGTACATCGTTTTGTTCGATCAAACATGTGCAAATCTATTGACTTACTCTTTGGCGCAAAAATTTCATCTGCACCACGGTTCGACATCCAACACGCACGGTACTGTGACCAGTCAACGTTTTTATGCGCGACGGCATGCGTTGTATTCCGCTGAGTGCATATGTATTCATGGTATCTGGCGCAGTTTATAAAAGTGCGCCACAGGAACGAAATGGGTTCTCAGAGATCCCACGCGTATGCGAGGTGCCAGCAGCGTTGCCGCACGTCATTAATTAAAAGGACCACATTTTCTCGAAAATGGTCTAATATGAAAAATAAAGGACCATAGAATTTATTCAAAAAATATATGGGAATTAAAAAATTTAAAAAAATTATAGAATCAGAAAATAGAACCATGAGCTAGTCGAACTTCCCAGCAGGCAAAGTTGCGTATACAATACGAAAAAGCAGTTCGGTTAAAAGCCGTATATAACCCAGGTCTAGCTGCTGGGTTGTTTAAGGGCTCACATACCCCTGACATTTTTAAGAAATGGGTTTTTTTTGTCTTACAGATTTTTATTTGTTATACTTTTAAGAATTAAAAAACAATATTTTGAATTTAGAAAAGAAAAATTTAAGAAAATTCCACTACGTTTCAAAGTTATAGCAATAAATGTGACCTGGCTAACTGCCGCGCTCCTCTCGACAGCTACGTTTCGTATTTCTTTTGTTCGCAAAACCTGGGTTGCTTAGAAAACAAGGTCGTTTATAGGACCAAGTTTATAGGAAGATACAAGGGGAAGAAGGTGTATAGTACGAAGCTGGAATGGGTGACTAGCCGTAAGTTCACGATGTACCTACCATAAACTTTAAACGCGTTTTTCTCAAAACTATGTTTTTAAACAGTGTCGGCACGATAACTCAGTCAATTTCCAATATTTTTGAACTTTTTTTTTTAAATTTTGATAATTATTTTCTCTGGTTTTTTTAATTTTTTGGTTGGACAATTTTTTATAAGTTATTAAACGCAATTTTATTTTAAAAAAACTGATTACTGAAGTTTGAAATACTGTAACTTCTTACTTTTTGGAAAAAAAAAATCCTTCCGTCACCCTATAACTACTACATTGTTTTACAAGATTCTTTTTATTTTTGCAAATTGAATTATTTTTGGTGAAGTTATAATGCCGACAAGGAGGCACCATGGTTTTCATCAGTAGTCCATTTACTTATACCCGTAAAAAAGAATGCCAATATTAAAAAAAAAAAAGATTATTTTTTTGTTATAGTTGAATAGTTAATAAGATATGTAAACTCAACAATTTAAATTTTTTTCAGCATATAAACTTTATAATAATTTTTCAAATTCACGCTGTTTTCAGCGCTCACAGGTGTATGTGAGCCCTTAATAGAACACCATACGAACTAAAATTTTGATAAAAGTCGTATTTTAAAAAATGGTCTTTTTCGTAAAAAAAAGTACCACCGGACCAATTGAAAAAAAAGTACCAACATTAGACCAAACGGACCAAATATGGCAACGCTGGGTGCCAGTGCTTCAGTTCTTCATGTACATTATTTTTTCATGTAAATTTCGATGGGTTTTTTAATTCTCTCTAGGATTTTTTTTTTTAAATAAATAGGGAATTAAACTCTCGTGACGTGATCAACACTATACGAATGCAATCAAGAAGTGTTATCTAAGAATTAAACGGCAATACGGGTACAGTTGTTTTAATGTTATCGAGAAAATTGAAATATTTAGAATTTTCACGAGTTGAGAGCACTGTTTGACGACGAAAGAAAATGTCATATTTTTCTTGCTAGGTTTTATTGTGGAAAAAAATAAGTGCTAATAGTAATTACGTTTAAACTTAATTACTTAAAATTGGAAGAAAGCCTCACAGTTTCTAAAAAATAATTTAAATTCAGAAATTTGTGCATACGACTATCTTTGAAATGAGTGGTAATATGGCACCGGAAAGCCAAATTAAATATGTGCATAAAACCAGAGGAAAATAGGTAACAAAATCAATTTTATAGGCAAAAATTGCATGTAATTATCGCCTTCAGCTCCAGGACATTCATTCTGCTTCATAAAATCACAATTGAATGTATATTTTACTTCTTTGGTCAGTAGGAAAGGATCCTTCACAATTTGTTTCAATATTAAATGCCGAATTCAGGGACGTAATTTGGGGGGGAGGGCAATTTCAGAATTGAAGGAAACCGCGACTTTTTTGATTTTTTTAAGAAAGACTATTTCTGAAGGAGTTAAAAAAATTTACGTACTCCTTGAACTGTGCGTGCGCGCATGCATACCATACACTACATATCTTAGTATCGACTGAAATGAATTTATATGCAGTGAAAAAAATCTTGCCTCCTGGGTAAGACTGAAATGACGTCCCTGGTCGAATTGTATGTATTCAGTCGAAGAAGCCTCATTTTCACTACTTTATAGCTCTCAAACTCTAAGGCTAGAATATCAGAAAACCCGATATGTAACACAAACCATAAATGATATTGTGAATTATTAGAAATAATTAGCGGGCCAAATTAACAGCAGGGATCACTTTAACACCATTTATATCATGCTAAATCTTGAAAATTGTCCTTCATTTTCGAAAACAAAATATAAAATTTGGGGCACCAAAACGTAGAAAGTGCGCCGGGCGCCAAAACTATCAGCACCGCCACTGCCTCCAACCATACCGAACATTTCTCAAAGCTTTGAGTAAAGCCCAGGTGTCACCCTCCTGAAAAAAGATTTCTAATCTAAAGCCACCCATAGACACGTGAGCATGTTGGCGCAAACATAGGTTTGCGCAACCTTATGTTTGCAAATTAGCTGTAGTACATTTCTAGGCGCTTATATAAAGAGCCAGCAGAAGTAAAATTTATTTCGGCATGTCCAAAATATATAACGAAATCGTGAAAATGTGAAAAAATCCCTTTTCACGGACATTTGTTTTACTCAACCTTTATACCAATAAAAATCTGAATTTTTTTCCTTTAACTACTTCAGTAGCATAGCATATGCGTACTAAGTTCCAACTTTCTTTGGTAAGCCGTTTATGAGTTATAAACCCCCCCCCCCCCTGCTTTGCTACCCATATTAAAAAATTTTTTTTCCAGGATACCTCTATATTGGCTCTATACAGGGTGTTTGGCACTCCGTGTGCCACCTTGTAAGGGGTTATTCCTTGATATATTTGTAGAAAAAAATTGTTCTACAGGATGGGTCAATTTTCAATAGTAGTGGAGATACAGGGTGGTTAAGAAAAGTGTTTTTGACCGGTACCCTCACTCACTTAAAACGTTATATCTTGAAAACGAATAATCACAAGGGAAAGTGTTATAACTCGTAGGCAATCGAATTACCTTTCATTTGATGTAACAGTCTAAATTGTAACTGCACCCAATCTTGAGATATTTACTCGAAAACACAAATTTTTGCTACGTGAACCCTTAAAATTCAGTGATCAATGTAGTTTTTCTCAGAAAACCCCATTATAAAAATGTCATATTAATTTTATTTTTTTGTGGGCCGTATTATTACCTACAAAAGCTGCATACATATGTATGAGTTACGATTAACATTTTAGAAGTAACAGGTATAAATACATATCGCATAAAAATTAAATATTTAAAAAATCAGTGCATGTGAATGTTAATCTACGCTACTTGCTTGAATTGAAAGAATTTAATAATGGTTTTTATTTTAAATATTTTTATTATAATAAATGTTCAAAATGGCCACCTTCATTTTGAATGCACGCTAAAGCTCGTTTGGCGAGTGTTCTCTTGGTATTCATATTCCTCAACTGCTGCCTTACTTCTATTGCTGCCGCATCGATCCTGATATTTAGATCTTCCAATATTTTTACTGGCGTTGCATAGACAAGGTCCTTCATCCGTCCCCATACAAAGAAATCCATAATAGTAAGATCAGGAGATCTTGCAGGCCGGTGTATCGGTCCATTTCTACCGATCCAGCGATTGCTATAATATAAGCCTGAATCTCCACTAATATTGAAAATTGACCCACCCTGTAGAACAATTTTTTTCTCCAAATATATCAGTGAATAACCCCTTACAAGGTGGCACACGGATTGCCAAACACCCTGTATAGTCACTTTTTAGCTTTTTATTTTTTGAGCTTTTAGAGAAATAAAAATCGAAGTTCTTTTCTTGCCACCAACAACATTTTTTCCCTGTTAGAAGTCTACTGGGCCTAACTCCTGTAAAATTTCTAAGATCATATCTGGTACGGTTCTTGAGATATAAAAAATAATTTTTTTTAAAAAATTTCTATCGCCCCACTTTCGTACTCCAAAACCTCAAAAATTTTACAATCAATGGGCTCCATTTGTAATCCTATATATGTACACAAACAAAATTTTACCCTCCTGGTATAATTGGTTCGGCAGATATTCTAATCCAAAGTTTTTTACCCCCACCCCTACACACCACCACCCGATTCAAAAATTTTAGCTTTCGACTAATTTCCTATTATTCCTTAAGACAATTACAGAGTTTCAATCTTTTGACATCAACCGTTCAGGAGATATGTATTTTAGAATGTTTCAACCCCAGCTTTCAAGCACGTCGAACACATTGCTTTCCCCTCCACTCACACACTTCTCAACCCTTATCGCCAATTTTTTTGCAAATAGGTCCACTATCATAGTTCTACATAAGTTCCAAGTTTCAGCCTTCTAGCGTAAGTGGTTCTAAAGAGAGATCTATAAACCAAATTAAATATAATTCAACTATTTACCACCATCAATTCCAAGCTTTGTTCAGAATTCCTATCCTACTCTGGTAGCACTTATTTCTTATCAGATCTCTGCTTGCTGAAAGCTTCTCCGCTGCAGCCAAGAATGTGTTATACTACCCGTGGAAGCAAATTTCTTATTGCATCCAACGTCACGTATACAACATTTTTTTTCATGACGTTACAGTGGATTTACTACGGAATGAAATAAACGCTCATAGATGCAACTTTCAAATTGCTTCCATATGTCTTCTTCTTGATTTCTTTTCGCTTGCCTTTTTCGTGGTGTTGCCAATTCGGCTGTGTGAGATATTCGCAAGTAGTTTCTTGCAAACTTTTGTTTAGACTGTGTAACGAATAGGTCCGCAGAACGTCCGGAATACTAGGCCTTCGTCTTTAATTTGGACGCAAACCTAGCGGACGGAAAGTCATCCTCCATCTATCGGAAGAAATCGTCATTTCTTTACCAAAATGGAGAATAACTTTCATATGTTATTCGTTGACTATGTCGTCATTGGACGACATTAGTCCCACGAGTGGCCACTGAAGCGACTGAGCAGCTAGCATAGAAGTACGTCCTAGCTCGTCGGATGGGGTGAATATGTCATTTCTACTCGTGGACAAATGATTTCTGCTCGTTTGGGGCCGACAAATAGGCTTGAGAAGTCCCATTCTTACGGTCGGCGAGCTGGAAAAGGATTATAAGGTGTGAGGGGGCCAGATGCAAAATAAAAAGGGATGGGAAAGAGGTTGAAGGATGGTAAGGGTTGTAGGAAGGAACATCTAGGGGAAATTATTCGACGGATGACCGAACATGATAAACCAGCTTGTGGTGGCGATATTTTCGTCTTGAAAAATTAAATGATCCGTCTGGTGGCGGATTCATTGTGGCACAGTCGTGCCAAGATGCTAGGGCAGGGCTAATGTGGCCGGACCAAAGCCATGCTACTGCTAACGATTCTCCCTAAAAGGAGATCGATTTGGCAGTCTCATAGGACTTGGTCCGATTGGAATAGGTATGCCTAATTTACGCGGGTGTGCGCCCTAAACCCACCCGATTTAATATTGTCAAGAGCGCCATAGTGTATTCTGTGTGTAATTAATGATTCCGCACTACAATGCAAGTACCACGAAGGAAGATCACATTTGTAATGGAAGATGCCACACAACGTTTTCGTGCCTTAGCCCGATCTCTATAACACTGCTCATATTCAACGTCGATGGGCTGAGGTGATAATTGACCAACAGTAGAGTATTAATCGGATATTAGCTGGATTTCACATTCTAACAAGTGATACTAGCGCTACAGGTCCAGGAATTAATTCAAGCGTGCATGAAACTTTAACGGTTAATGCCCAAAGAAAACAAAAGGAGGTGGGATGACAGTAATTAGTAGAATTCACCGTTTAAGGACACAAAGTTGGTAACAAGAATTAGTGGAGTTCACTTTCAAGAAAAAAAATGTGGTTAAAGCGAATTAGTGGAACTCACTTCTACAAAAAAAAGAGTTGTTAAAATAAATTAGTGAAGCTCACTTTATACGAAGAGGAGTTGCCATATCAAATTAGTGGAGCTCACTTTATACGAAAAGAGAGTTGCTATATTAAATTGGTGAAGCTCACTTTCAAAGAAAAAGAGTTTGCTGAAGTGAAATAGTGGAACTCACATTTTAGAAAAAAAAGAGTTGTTTAAATAAATTCGAGAAGCTCACTTTATACGAAAAGGGAGTTAGGTTAGGTTAGGTTACAGTGGCGGCCAAAGCCTCACATAGACCCACGAGGGTCCATAGTGGTACCACTAAAAAACAGGAGACCCAATGTACCAATGATAGTTGCGCTTGCGTTTCGATCTGTACTGAGAGCTCCTCGTTTAATTCAAAGGTCCCTGTTACCGTAGCAAAGTTTAGCAGACTCTGCATGCTGTTAAACGAAACTTCTATAAGATTTGTGAAGGTCGGTGCACCAAGAGCCTTCACCCGTCTCCTAGCAAGAGCTGGGCAGTTGCACAGAAGGTGTTCTAGCGTTTCCCGTTCCCCGGGTAGTTTACAGTTCCTCCCATTCTGTACGCATGCGCCCCAATCAAACAATGACCGGTAATAATTTAGACTAAAGTTGCGCATTGCGCCCTTGGTAGTGCTAACAGGAGTTTAGTTTTTTTCTCATTTTGCGTGTTCCACATTTGTTTCGTGGTTCTGGAGGTTGATGTAGCCTGCCACCTGGCCTCGGACAGGCTTACCATCTTCTGCTCTAGGGAGTTGCACCTTTTTTAGCAAGATCATCCGCGAGTTCGTTTCCTAAAATACCACTGTGCCCTGGAACCCAGCAGAGTTACACTTTCCTATTTGAGGACAGTTTCTGTAAAGCGCGTCGACAGTTAAGTACTGCCTTGGATTTGATAAAGCAGGATTTCAAAGCCATTAAGGCTGCTTGGCTATCCGTATGGACAAAAACTGCCTTATCTCTTTTTCGCGTTTTGTGAGCTATTTCCGCCGCCTTCTGAATCGCCAGTACCTCCGCTTCGAAAATACTGCAATTATTCGGCCGTCTGTAGCAAGAGTTTGTTGGAAGATCAAGTGAGTGCACGGCTGCTCCCACTCCGTCCTCCATCTTAGAACCGTCAGTACAGATGTTAATCGACCCCGCAGTGTCACCGGTTCTTACCTCCCAGTACTCTCTGCTTGGTACGTTTATGGCGAACTTCCTGTCAAACCAGAGCTTAGGATCTGCATAGTCCGTAGTCCCTGTTGTTGGTAGGCTGATGTTACTGTGCCCGTATGTACATGCTTTGAACTGGTTGGGCTCTCTGAGTCTTAGGGCGCATTTGCATGCTACGTACTTTGCGAACAGGACAATTGATGGCAGAGAGAGAAGGACGTTGAGCGAGTCTGAAGAGGTTGTACAAAGGGCGCCTGTTGTCCCCAGACACGCCTGTATCTGCACCTTTTCCAACTTTTTCCTGTAGGTCACTTTGTCGAGTACTGGCCACCATATTAGCAGACCATATAATAGGATTGGCCTAACTACAGCCGTGTAGATCCAGTGAGTGATTTTTGGCTCTAAGCCCCACCTCCTATCGAACATTCTTTTGCACGCGTAGAAAGCGATGGTTGCCTTAGATACTCGTTCTTCCGTATTGAGCTTCCATGACAGCTTGCTGTCTAGGATTACTGCTTGATATCGGGCATGGCCATTCAGGGTTAGCTCCGTGCTACCCATCTTAGGCAGCTTAAACTGTTGAGTCTTTGTGTTGTGAACGGAGGCCTTGGAGTGAATATTTCGACTTGAAAAAGTCAAAATATTCGAGGGAAAGGAAGGTTCAGGAAAGAGTGGGCCAATTCCTCCTACGTCCGAATTGGTGGCTGAAATCCGAGCGGAAGCGACACGCTTGCTGGCGGCCGGGACTAGCTACGGCAGTCGTGGGAGGGTTCTTGCCCAGATTTCAGACCATAAACCCTAGGCCTGAACAACAAAAAATTTCGTGTCGGCTTACTCCAGGGTGATTTAAAATTGGGACTATTTCCCCAATATGTCGTGAAAGACCAAGAAGCGGTGGAATAGCGCGACTTCGCGATTTGTCAGGGCGCTTAGGTAGTATAGCGCCCTGTCTGCCCACCCTACCTCAGCCATGACTGTCCTCATTAAACAATATGTCATGGCCCCTTATTGAGGTTTAGAGATTGGAGCTCAAACGATTGGGTTCATTTTAATGGCTCTTCTTAGCCTCTATGCATTTTCGCAATAAATAAAAAACACAGCCATATAAGGCCCCTACAAAAAAAAATCTGGAAAACAACAAAGAAATACAACAAAAAAAATATATTGAAAAAAGGAAAGAGAAAAAAAAATTATAGAAATAAAAAAAGAGGAACTCACCCCATTACTTTTTTTTTCACCTGTTGATTTTATTATTATTATTTATACGTTTTTCAGTCCGTCTGTCATGTTATTTTTAATATTATATTTTTATTGTATTTAATTTTATTATATTATTTTTAATTCATTTTTTTATTGTGTTTAATTTTCTTATTTAATTAACTAATTTTATAATTTTACTTCATTTTATTATCTTAATTTATTTATTCATTCTAATTTTTTTAAATTTTTAATTCAGCTTTATGGGGATTTTTAGTATATTTATTCCCTCGAAACTTTTGGGTTCTTGCATCCTTCGTTTTCACGCTTTATCCACTCCGTTTTGTAATTTGGGGTTAAAATTTCTTCTGATCGACGACATGAAGCCCCGACGACGAGTCGAAATGGGAGGAAAATACCGCACCGAGGGGGTAAATCACAAGAGGTCGTACGAGCGTCGCGGGACGTTTGACGCGTACGCAACCCCCGGGTTGCACAGGACGCCCGGTGTGGACTACATCCATTCCTGACTTCAACCATTTCTTTTATCCAATTCCAATCTAGCATAATAGATCACAAAACACCGCGCGGCGGCACTCACATAAATCGTTCCGAGAGCAGCGGAACCGGCGAGCTCGTAACTCGATTCACTTTTCACTTTTTCCACTCCGACACTTGTTCAAAACGCGCGTACTCGAACGGAATTCGGCACGCGCCACACTCAACTCGATTTTCGACGTAAATTTGCCGCAAAATTATCGAAATTTCCGAAAGAACTCAAAAAAAAAATTTGCAAACTAATACTCGAATCAACGCGCGCTTGTCGGGTCCCATCTCTCCTCGTGTTCACTTGCCGCTTCCGGCTTCTACCGAATAGCGGGTCCTTTTTTTTGCTGCCGCTCAGTTGGTGGCAGTTGCGGGTGCGGTCACAACTCAGCGTAATGCTGAGTTCTGAGCGCACCCGCAACCGCTCAGCGGAAATTTATGAGTTGTCGCTTGACAACTCAACATTTGTTCTCCTAGTGAAAAGAACCAGTTCCGTTTTTAAAGGGTTAACGTTGAGCCCTCTGGTTCTTGACCAGTTTAGTAGCTTGTTAAGAGCCCGCGTCGTAAGTTCCGACAGTGTGCTTGTGTACTTTCCTGATGCTAGTATCACCACGTCATCGGCATAGGTTACAACCTCCACCACCGAGTCGCTAAGATCTTTCAGTGCCCCATTCAGAATGAGTATCCACAAAAGTGGTGATAATACCTCTCCTTGTGGAGTGCCTTTATTAGTAATTTTGTAGGAATAAGCACTACCCCATTCCGACGATATAGACCTGCTTCTTAGCAGTGTTTCGATCCATTTACTTATGGTGCTGTGGGCGTTTGCAGAGCCCAGAGCCTCAACAATTGCCTCCGTTGTAACATTGTTGAAAGCCCCTTCTATATCCAAAAAATTCCCAATGTGAACTCCTTGTACTCTAGCGACATCTCGATTGTACCCACAACCTTATGCAAAGCCGTGTTATGGTCCGCCATACGAGTATCCTGCAAAGAAGAGAAGAGGAATGTTAGTTTTCGGTAGTCTAAGTATAGTATCGAGTTAACTCACCGATTTGGTCATCGAGGAACTCCTTGCGGATGCATTTCCCTCTGGGCCTCTCCCAACTTGTGGTACATATCTAAAAATAAAGAAAACATACATTCGAAATTAATGACCGAACTTCGACTCTGTGGTGGAGGAAAGACTGGTTGACGGGTAAGGGTAGGATTATGTATGAGTTAGAGTTAGGATAGGTTTAGGGATTAGTGGATTAAAAAGGCGAATAGGTTTAAACAGGTGGAAAGTAGTTAGGATAGGTAAATACAGGAAATTATTGGTCGACGGTGACCGAGACGACGACGCGAGTGTCCGGGAGCGATCAAAGTGTCGCGAGTATTACGGCGCGCCTTTAAACTGGGATCTTTGGGTCAAAGGAAAGAACCTTCCGCACGACTTGACACTTATCCGGAGGTATCACGACAAACGCGAGTGACGTATAAAACAATAATAAATAATATCGATCAAAATCCACCGCGAGTGACATGTAAACAAGATCAATAAAAACAAACGCGAGTGACATATCAACAATAACTAAACTGACATTTACGGCGATTGTGATGTTCGCGATATGCCAATAGAGTGCAGTGATTGCGAATGACCGGTGGTTCGTGAATCGGGTAAATGGAAGTCACGAGATAACGTTATGGTGCGCGAAATACTGCGCGGATCGGACATTGACTCGATTGGAATAATCCCGCGGGATTAGCGGTTAGAAGTTTTCGCGGACAGAAGATACGGTGTGATCGAGGCTTTTTGATCGAGAGTGGAGTAGAGATCGGACGTGAACCGGAACGACAAAATAGTGTACAATCGAACCGAAAGGGTTTTAACAAAAGAATTTGAAAAGTGATGCAAGTGAGGATCAGTCGAAAATCACAAGTTGGTGAAGACTTACGAGAAATAGTTTTGGAGTTACGTTACATTGGTGAACGCGAGAAGTTATTAGGTTGACTATTGAAGCAGAGAAGCGGAGCGACGACGGTGGCGGATAGTTGGTGTTATGTCTGTGGCAGGAGATCGGCGACGTCCTAGATAAGTAGACCAGAACGTAGACAGGGTTTATCTCATTATTAAATATCCGAGAGCGTAGATAGGGCTTTCTTTATTATCAATAAATATTTGTTATTCTTTCTTTTTAAACGCCAGCTTTTGCTTTACTCTATGTGTAACAATTTTGTGACGTCTTTCAGGAATTCTTCCCACTTAGGAGTAGTTCGAGTCGAGTCGGTAACTTTTCTAGACTCGTGATTCGGTCTAGGAAAGAAGAACGGTAGCCTTAAATCGGATCACTGGCGCCCACGACCCGTCTCTGGGTTGAGCTGGACAAGGCCCGTTCGCCTCTTTGTTTCAGGGGTCGGTATAACGGTTTTCCACGGGGAAAAATCGTAATAGCCGTGTCCACCGATTTTCCTTTGATGTATGCGTGTTGGACCTTTGAGAGGTGGTTAGAATCTATGGTTTCTCTGCTATACCCATCTAGTATCCTTTCCAATGTCCTTCGGATTAACATGGCTACTTTTACCCGCTTTCGGTATAAATACCACTCAAGCGTTCCTCCATACCTGGGGCACGTAATTGAGTTTCAGGCAACCCTTGAAAATCGCCTGTAGCCATGGAACCACCAGACATGTAGCATGGCCGGTATAATTCCATCCGGTCCAGGCGATTTGCACGGGTCGAAGGAGTTGATAGCCCACCTCACCCTGCTGGCCGTGAAGAGCCCTGGGATGCTCGTCATACCTTCCTTCTGTGAGAAAAACGTATGGTAGTTTCGTGACGCCAATCCCTTAATATCCCCGTTGCCAGAGATCCAAGGTTCTTGAATAAGCGCCACATCGTAGTTCCCTTCTTCGAGGGTGAGAAGTAGTTCAGCTGAAGCTGAACTACTGTGATGCAGATTTATCTGAATCAGACTTAGCATCTTGGGGAGCTATGACTGTCCGATTCAGTATCGAGAACTGAGTATGGGTAGCGTCCGGATCCAACGTCTCAGAATCGCTCCCAACCTCCGTGTTGAGACAAATATTTGTGGCGGCTGCGGTCAGGATTGGGAGGGAGCTGGGAGTTGCTATATTAAATTAGTGAATCTCACTTTCAAAGAAAAAGAGTTGCTGAAGTGGATTAGGTGACTTCACTTTTTAATAAGATTAATTGGTTTGGCATGGTCCGAACTAATTTGTCTGGATGGCCCCGTGCCAATATCTAAGTCTTTTTTCTTTGACCATTGTCGACTTTCATTGTAGCAGACTTCGATTTAGGACATTCTAAGAACTTGGTATAAAAATAAAGCACTTGCATCACCTTCACTGTCCCTATTACCGTAGGATCAACCGAATGCCAAAATAAGTCTCATGTTTGTATTATCCCAAACCGACATCCCTTTGCAATGAGAGACAGATCCCAGAGCAATTTTCACCATGCTTATCGAACCGATCCAATTGATAGGTGTATGTGCGAATTAAGATGGACAGATTCAAACAAGCCGATAACCGCACCTAACTCTTGACTATTATTTCCAAGATATTTGAAAAGCTAACACCAAAAATAGAAATAGAGCCCTGTAAAATATCCGAAATCCTGTGATTGTTTGACCTGTTGTTCCGTACAGAAATACTATCGAAACCAATAATCATATCCACAATTTAAAGTTTTCTCCAATTTTCTCCCAGCAACTTGATTTAATTTTCTTGTAACTTTTGCAGCCAGATCAGCTGTAGCAGCTCCAAAAGTTGTAACCGATCTGCTAGTGCTAAAGACGGCTTAATTCCTTTTGCTTCTTTGAATAAATGTCGCATAGTGGTCCAAAACATCGAAGTGAAGAACATTACTTGATCTAAGTATTGTCTTTCTTAGGTTGGGTATTATTCGTAATATATTTGCCCATATAAGTAACACAAAAGTTAACCAACTACGATAAACAATGCTCCAAACTATCATGATAATATTATATTTGTATATAAGAATCTCCGCAGCTTTATGATCCAAGGATAACTTTATCTAAAATTGTGGTTCGTACTTGGTCTTGTGCAATCTCCTCTGATAAAGATTTCAACGCAAAATTTTCAGGCTTGGGCTGTTTGTTATTCATTACACGAGCGTTTCTTCGGACAAGAGGTGGATTTTCTGTAGAAATATCAGAAAGGGTATCGAGCTGGGTTATAACCTTCTTGGGAATAAGTTCTTTTGATGAGAAAGCCAGGATACAATAGCATAGTAGAACCGATATTGGACTTAGGTATGGATCCAAAACTCACTGCGTTGATGAAAGCAATTAAACGTACGTCTTCTTCTTTACCGCAATTTGAAATACCGAAGGCTCTAGCGCTACTAAACTGGCTGGCGAACTATCATCACCAATTGCAAAATAATTCCAATTCCCCGTCGCAAAGGGCTCCACCTAAGAATCCGATTCGTTGAAACTGACTAAAACGTGATATTCTAGGCTTAAGGTGAAAGGCCTAGGAGGCATATTGATTCAGCTTAAGGCAATAGACACTACACCTTCATAGATTTAATATTCTTTAGGACTGCATACCCTCCTGCAATAGAAATTACTGAGGTGAATGAAGAACATCGTAGCCCTAAGTGATGACAAAATTAAAAACAGGAAAATCTTCAAGGTTTAAAAACGATTTACAGCATATTATATATTTGTTTTCTTCCATTATAAATACAGTTAAATGTTAGAATAATTTTTAATTCAGGCTTGCGTAGAATGGTCTAATAAAGTGTGTTATTTATCCAATTAAATTGTGATCAACATAGATTTGAAACGGTTAAAAGTAAAAACTAAGCTGGACAAGCGCAACAATATTTCCATTTTTAAATTATGGCTTCGTGTTCAATTCGTAGCACATAATGGTTTCGGGTTACAAGGAGAAATAATTCAAATCAAAATCAAAACGTTTGCAAAATGTTACACAAGCGCATACTAAGCTAAATCCGACGATTTTACCACCCAGCAAGCCAATAGTGTAGAATTGTCTGATGTTCGAATAGTCGGAAAGAATTCGGATGCCTATTTCGTACCGAATTCGAAACGGTATTAAAAATCCGACTAGTCTGAAGGATTTCGATTAGAAATCGGAATTATGATTGGTACGACATCGAATGATGATATCGGTACGAATTCGGATGCACATTTTGTATCGAATGCGTTACGCCACAAAGGATCCGAAATGTCTGAAAGATTTCGGATAGAAATCGGAATGTGCCAAGTTCATAACATTCTGCACCGTGCGTGCACATATTTTTCTATTGTTTTTTCAGGAAATTGAAAGTGATAGGACGTGTGCCGCGTAAGTTACAATAAGGTGAATTATCAACAATTAAATTAAATAAGTGAAATTTCAAAACCGTAAGTAAATATGAAAATTAATTTTTTTCATTCCCTTGTTATTTTAATTTTGTATCGTACACCCCTGTTTACGACTAATCTTCTCAAACACCCACAATACTAGGTGCTTTAGGTATTATTTTAACACTTGACTGCTTTCGGACATTTGATATACAGTTGTAGTTGCCGCCTATTGTAATCATCGCCAAAACAATAACATTAACCGGGTGATAACAATAAACGAAAAAAAAAATAAACGATGAATTCTGTTTGTGGAAAATGGAACCCAACTTGTTTGTTCGTTGGATATTTGAATCACCGCGCCTTTTTTTAGGTTTAGTACTACATGAATTTGACTTCTCGTTTTAGTATTACTTGAATTTGATCTTATTTGTATTTTTCGATTTCCTGCTTCTTTTTCTTTTTTCGCGATTTTGCCTGCTTTTTGTATTATCTCTTGCCGCGTGCAGATCCCTCTTTTTGTTATACACAATAAAACTTTTGTATTATTTAAATCTAAAGTGATCGTGTTTTCATTTTGACAAGAAAAACCAACAAGTGCCTTAAGCACGATGAGGATGAACTATTGCGCCTTATGCGCAACGCAAAATATGTGGTGAATGCCTTGGTGCACGATGAGGCTGAATTATTGCGCCTTATGCGCAATGCAAAAATATTCGACGAGTGCCTTATGCACGATGAAAACTGAACTATTGCGTCTTATGCGCAATGCAAAAATATTCGACGAAAACTGAAGTATTGCGCCTTATGCGCAATGCAAAATTCCAAAATTCCGGCTCGTGGTGCCAAAAATGTTTGATCGCAAATACTCTGCTGATGATGACGATTACTAGTCGCACTTTTAAGTAAAAAAAACTTGTTTAATGACTATTACTTTAATTTTCTCTTTTGATGATTGCACCTCAACGGCTGAACTGGTAGAGAGCAAAAAAAATCAAAACTATTGCAAATAACATTATCCGCGATTACAATAAGCGGCATCCACTGTATTATACTAAAAACCTTTAAACTTAAACTTAAAATACTGAGTGTAACAATAGAAGAGTGTCTTGCTAGTAATCAACGCGGAGAAGAGCGTAGGACGAGTTCGGATTGTTGCGAAGAACAGTCGAAATGATGAAAAAGGAAAACATTATGGACTGAAAACATTATGGACTGATAACTCATTTCCGTTCACTTCAAATGATGCCATACTGGAGTTCGAAAGTAAATTAAAACATACTGCAGTCACGATCGGCTGCAAGCCAATCGTATAATACTCTAGATGAATACTGAACTCCGATTTATATTGTAGTTGGGGATAAAGTAGAATTACGTGTGTGCATGTTGTATGTCCTTTATTAAGGACTGCCATTAGATTGCTACTCAAAACTAAAAGGCAATATTCAGTGTTTAATTTCATATCTTGAACTGGGTAAGTCATCGAAAAAAAATGTCCTTTTTGAAGGACTTTCACATGGAAGGTGCAGGAAGGACTCACTCGATTTCTTACATCTTTATCCTTTTCCTTGGAACCATTTAAAAATGAACGTGTACAAAATTTCAAATTCGTAGCATGAAGCGTTCAAAAGTTATCGAAAACTAGATGAATACTGAACTCCGATTTATATTGTTGTTGTTGTTGTTGTTGTTGTTTGTAGTGGGGGAAGATACGCAACAAAGCCGCGTATCTTGAGCACTCAGACAATTATTGCCCATTGCACTCGAGTCCCCCAGTCTCTACCCGAACTTCTTCGTCCTCCTCACGAATTTCAAGAGCTCAGGTAGGGATCGAGAACGGAGTTCTTCCATCCTCATAACATCGACGCCGTATACGTGCACTCTCGCAAAAGAGTAAGCTGGACACTCAAGAA
The DNA here is from genome assembly GCA_951812415.1 of Beris morrisii. NCBI lineage: Eukaryota > Metazoa > Arthropoda > Insecta > Diptera > Stratiomyidae > Beris > Beris morrisii. The sequence continues at coordinate 102,220,301 of OX638311.1, read as the reverse complement.
GGAAATGTTCCGTTGTGTCGTCGCTCTCGTCGCAAGCAGTGCACATGGGGTCGTCAATGATTCTCAATCTGACCATGTGTAGGCCACACGAGTTATGCCCTGTGAGGACACCAACCATACTACTACATTCTTTCCTGCTCAATTTGAGAAGGAAAGATGCGGTTCGTCCACTTGGTCCGTCAACAAGGTTTCTGGTCTGCCGCATACCCGGGAAAAGCCGCCATCTCTCAATGTGTGATTTACTCACCCACTCAGCAGTGGCAGCCCTAACAGAGGCTACAGGCACACCGAAAACTGGTTCTGGTCCGACCATGGCTGACTCCGATCCTGCCTTTGCTAATGCATCAGCTATTTCATTGCCAGTTATACCCTGGTGACCTGGAACCCATATGAGCTTTAAGTCATTGAATCTGCCAACTGAATTCAACCGTTCTTTACACTCACGTACCATCTTCGAAAAGACGATTGGATTATCTAGGGATTGTAGAGCGGCCTGACTGTCGCTGCAAATGCAGATCATCCTGCCTCTCCATCTTCCCTCTATAATCCATTCTACTGCCTTAAGGATCGCATAAACTTTGGCTTGAAATACCGAAGAATATTTTCCTAGGGCGAAAGAGTACCTGAGATCTTCAGTCTGCAGATACATTCCAGCTCCCGACCCGCCCTTCAGTCATTGAGCCGTCCGTGTAGAATATATCAGTGAATCCGCTAAGCAATGCGGACTGGTTTTCCCACTCCGCCCTACTCGGGATCTCCACCTGATATCTTCTATTGAGCATACAGATCGGAGTCATAGCATCCGAAGGCATATCGAAGATAGGGTTCTCAGACAACCTTCGAGCCATTTCTCCATGACCCGTGCAATGCTCTTTCCTCCACAAGCCTAATCTCATTAGCCTGTGCGTAGCTCTCATTGCTTCCGCCTGAACAACAATGTCAAGCGGTGGCAGATTGAGCAGTGCATCGAGTGCCGCACCCGGTGTGGTGCGCAAGGCACCTGTTACACCGATGCAGACTGTCCTCTGTAGTTTAGCGAGACTAGCTCTAATGTATGCACATTCGGACTTAGTCCACCAAACCACTGATGCATAGATTAGGATGGGTCTTATAATGGCCGTATATAGCCAATATACCATTGAAGGCCTAAGACCCCATGTTCTTCCAAAAGCTCTCCGGCACTGCCAGAATGTTACTAGCGCACGGTTTGCCTTTGTATCTACATGTTCCTTCCAGAGAAGCTTGCTATCCAGGATAATCCCCAGATACTTAACTTTCTCCGAGAGCTGAATAGTTTCACCCTTCAGCATAGGCAACACTAAACCTTCTGTTTTTCTTTTCCTAGTAAACAAAACTAGTGCGGTTTTGCTAGGACTCACAGAAAGTCCGTGCCTTTCACACCAGCTATCTATAACCCATAGGACTCTCTGCATTTTGTCGCAGACATCCCTGAGCGATAGCCCAACAGCTAGTGCAGCCACGTCATCAGCATAAGCTTGTACGTGAATATTCAGATCCTGCAGTTCGAGAAGCAGAGAGTCTATGAGCATACTCCACAACAATGGCGAAAGGACCCCGCCTTGAGCACAGCCCTTACTGACCCCCGTTGTAGCATATTGCCCATCCCCCGCCTCCGTGAATAGCATTCTCTGTGTGAGCATGGAGTGAATCCACTTGACTAAAATGTCATCTACCCCATGTCTTTTGGCAGCATCACACAGTGATTCGAAGGGCGCACTATCAAAAGCACCCTCAATGTCCACAAAAAGGCCCAGCGCGTACTTTTTCCGGTCCAGCGCCCCTTCTATTCTGGATACCAGAGAGTGAAGCGCTGAATCACAAGACTTTCCGCTCTGATACGCATGTTGTTCCGAACAAAGAGGATGCGCTCTGAGAGCCACTTCCTTAATGTGCTTCTCTACCAGTCGTTCCAGACTTTTCAGAACAAACGATGTTATGCTGATTGGCCTAAAACTTTTGGGCAAAGTATAGTCGTCTCTCCCTGGCTTCGGGATGAACGCTACTCTGACCGGTTGCCATGAAGATGGTACGTATCCATGCGCCAAGCATGCAGAAAATATCTTTCTGAGGATCGGCACTAGAACAACTGCTCCCTCTTTTAGCATTATCGGATAGACACCGTCCACTCCTGGTGACTTGTAGCTGTCAAACGATGAAATTGCAAATTTCACCCTCTCAGCAGTCACTACAGCGGACGCCGTATACCAACTGCGCCTGGGCGCTCTGTCCTTGGTCGGACAGAGTGTCTGAACCACGCATTGATCGCTTTCGATCACCTGATTTCCTGGAAAATGGGTCTCAAAGAGGGTTCTTAGTGACTCCGTTTTCGAAGTGGTATATGTACCATCAGGTTTCAACAGGGAGTCGAGCCTGGCCGTGTTGTCTTTCTGAAAGACTTTGTGCAACCTAGCTGTTTCCCTGGTTCCTTCCAGACTCTCGCAGTAGTTCCTAAAAGAGGCTAGTTTTGATGTCTTAACCAGCTTCTTATATTCCCTCTGCGCTGTCCGGTAGTAATCCCAGTCGGTCTCTGAACCACTCTTAAGTGCACGATTTAGAAGCCTTCTGGTGGTTTTTCTGAGCTTCTGCAGGTTCCTAGTCCACCAGGGGACTGTGGTTCCGCATCGACTCTTGCTGACAGGACACGATTCCGCAAAACATTGACTTAAGGTTAGACTTAGACAAGAAGTCACTTCCTCAATCATATCAGGCGTCCTCATCTTTCGTGGTATTTGAGACCTCTCCTGTAAGAGAGATCTAAACAAAGTCCAGTCTGCATTCCTGGGATTTCGTATAGCCGGTATGACAGGTTTGTCAGCTGCCAGTCGAAATTCCAGATATCTGTGGTCCGACAGAGTTTCCTCTTCCAGGACGCGCCAATCTATTATGGATTCCGCAATCCTAGAAGACGACAACGTCATATCTATCACTTCCGTCCGCCTCGTCGTAACAAACGTTGGCTTGTTGCCTCTGTTGTTTACTACAAGGCACGACGCCATAATGAACTCCAATAACCGCTCACCCCTAGGATTGCATTTGCTGCTGCCCCAAACAGTGTGTTGAGCATTAGCATCACATCCAATGACAAGCTGTAAGTTGTTGGTGTCCGCGAATCTAACGAGCCCGGTCAGCTCCTTGGATGGGGGAGGTAATAACGAGTCATACGGAAGGTAAGCCGACACTACTATTATGTCTTGTCTCCTACCCTCCAGTACGTTAGACATTTTGACTGCTACAATATCTTGACAGGTGAACTGCCTCAACATCGTCGCCTCTATCATATTTGATATGAATAGACAGGCACGCGGTCGTTCAGATCCTTCATCGTAAAAGATCCGGCCTCCCTGGATCGAATCCAGTCCACTAACTCGCATATTGCGAATCCATGGTTCCTGTATTATTGATACATAAGGGGATGTGTGCATTTTGCTAAGTCTCCTACTTAGTAAGGCAGTAGCAGCCTTAGCATGCTGCAAGTTGATCTGGGTAAATATAATGCCGCAGTTAGCCATTCAAGATAATCACCCTCACATTACATCCACATACTGCTACTTAGGAAGATTAAATTTAATCCTCCCAAGAAAGAGATATGGACGCATGTCATATCTAGTCCGCAGGACCTCTACACTACCGCTATCTATGCCAAGCGCAAGAGTACAGCTCTCGGTACCGTCGAGACTGCTGCTCTTACGCTGTTCATAAACTCGCCATTTGGTGGTGTCAAGTCCTGCGTTCTGGATACGAAGGCGGGCGAGTATTTCCTGGGGTTTCCTAGGTTTACCAGGAATCCAGCATACTGCCCGAATCAGCTTCTGAAACGTATCACCCTTCGCAACCACGAAGTTGACACGATTCTCCGCCGAAATCTTCCCAACGGCATCCGTCAGCCACTCAAAAGCTACTGAATCTCCGCAACGAACTTGCATAAGCCCGTCACGGACATCCATGCCTTCAAATCTAGGTGAGGCGGTAGCTTCACCCAGGAGCTTCCATAGGCCGTTCTCCAGGGCAGCAATGTGACCCTTGGTCAGCTGTTTGCCCTGCGGACCAATACCGATTACCGCCTGCAAGGCAGTGGCCGCCACATCAGAGAAGGTCTTGGTACTCTTTGCTGTGACAGTCTCCGCGCTAGCAGCAGTCGGACTGGTCTTCGCGCCTGAGGGTCCAGCGTCAGCTAAGTCAGCTGCACTAATCTCCCCGCGCATTCGCTCAGCCGGTCTAGGACCAGTTGCTCCTAAAATAGAGCAGGCTGGTCTATCCACTGCAGCGACTCCTGAAGTAGACGGTGGGACATCCGCTGTAGTGGCTTCCGTCCTCCTCATCCTCTTCGTCCTGCCAGAAGTAGAAGCGAGGAATTCACTATTAACCACAAGATTAGTTTCGGGTGATTCCTCCACAGATCGATTGCGCTTAATAGCGTTTTCACAGGCTGTCTGTACCACGACATTGCCACTGGCCGCTATGACACCTGTCATAACTGCCCCAGCTCTTGCCTTGGCTCTTGCCAACCTTCTTCTCTTCTTCTGGCCTTTGCTCAACTTATCCTCAACGGGACAGGAGCTAGTCGGTTTCGGATTAACCGCGTCCTGAGCTCGGGCGAATTCCTTAACCAATGGTTTCAGATTAACCGTGCCAAGGGCACATGTACTTTCCTTAACCATCAGTTTCGGCTCACCCACGCCCAGAGCACAGGTACTTTCCGTAACCATCGATCTCGGATTAACCGCACCAAAGGCACTGGTACTTTCCTCGATCATTGGCCGATTCAGATTAACCGATAACACATTTCCGGTACTTTCCTCTTCAGACATCGGATTCAGAATAACCGCTCCCACCTTGGTTGCAGCATATTCCTCCTCCAAGGGCCGAATCGGATTAACCGTTCCTGCATAGTCAGCACTATCCTCATCGGCAATATTGTAGTTGGGGATAAAGTAGAATTACGTGTGTGCATGTTGTATGTCCTTTATTAAGGACTCCCATTAGATTGCTACTCAAAACTAAAAGACAGTATTCAGTGTTTAATTTCATATCTTGAACTGGGTAAGTTATCGAAAAAAAATTTCCTTTTTGAAGGACTTTCACATGGAAGGTGCAGGAAGGACTCACTCGATTTCTTGCATATTTGTCCTATACCTTGGAACCATTTAAAAATGAACGTGTACAAAATGTCAAATTCGTAGCTTGAAGCGTTCAAAAGTTATCGAAAAATATTGTTGAACACGTGTCTTAAGGACATTTTGTATGGCAGCTACCAGAAGGAGTAAAAGGATTTTGCTGATTAGTAAACTTGAACTTCGTTTTTACTCAAGACTAATTTGTACAAAATTTCCAATTCATAGCTAAAAGATTAATTGAGTTATAGTGAGTTCCGTAAATTAAGTGAAGACGTTTTGACAGGATATTTATATGGCAGCTACACGAAGGGCTAATAGGATTTTCTTCATAATCATACATTTAGCTCCAACCATTGCAAAAATAAAATGTACAAAATTTCAAAGTCGTAGCTTAAACCCTTCTGAAGTTATCGACCAATATTGTTGAACACGTGTTTCAAGGACATTTTGTATGGCAGCTACCAGAAGGAGTAAAAGGATTTCGCTGACTAGTAAACTCAAACTTTGTTTTTACTCAAAACTAATTTGTACAAAATTCCCAATTCATAGCTAAAAGATTACTTGAGTTATAGTGAGTTTCGTAAATTAAGTGAATACATTTTGACAGGATATTTGTATGGCAGCTACACGAAGGGCTAATAGGATTTTCTTCATAATCACACATTTAGCTCCAACTATTGAAAAAGTAATACGTACAAAATTTCAAAGTCGTAGCTTTAGGCGTTCCGAAGTTATTGGTCAATATTATTGAACACGTGTTTTAGGGACATTTTGTATTTCAGCTACCCGAAGGAGTAGGACGATTTTGCCCGTTAACGAACTTAGCCTTACAAATTCAACCAAACACCCAGATTTAAAATTTCAAGATCCTAGGTGAAGGCGCTCTTGAGTTATCGTGTTCACGGACAGACGGACGGACGGGCGGACGGACGGACGGACGGACGTCAAGCGGATTTGAGGTTTTTGGCCACAAATAAACAAAAAATAAAATATAACTTTTTTTCGTCCGAGGCTTGGTTCTATGCGTTACAAACTTTTGGGCTGGATTAAACTTATAATACTCTATATGATTTCATCTAGAGTATAAACATAACGCAGTCACGATCGGCTGCAAGCCAATCGTATGATACTCTAGATGAAATACTGAACTCCGATTTATATTTTAGTTGGGATTATATCAAAAGAATGAGGAGTGCACATACAATTATTGCATGACCTTTTATTTACAGGTAGAAACTATTGTATAGTGGCTACTCGATGGATGGTTAAACGATTTCTTGAGTTATAGTGAGTTCCATAAATTAAGTAGGGACATTTTTACAGAATTTTTGTATGGTAACTACATGAAGGACTTACGGGATATTTTTCATATTAATACCTTCAGCTGCGACTATTATAAAAACAACGTATACAAAATTTCAAAGTCGTAACTTAAAGCGTTCTAAAGTTATCGTTCAATATTGGTGAACACGTGTTTTAAGAACTTTTGTATGACAGCTACCCGAAGGAGTTGATGGATTGCGCTAATTAATTGCTTTTGATATAAAACTAATTCCTGTAAAATTTTGAATCCCTGCTTTAACATATAGAGTTATAGAGAGTTATAGTGGATTATGAGTTATAGAGAGTTATAGTGGATTATGTAACTTGTACACATTTTTGAAGGACTTTTGTAGGCTGCTACACGAAGGACTCATTCGATTTGCATCATATTCGGAACTTTCGTTTCAAACATTGTAAACTTTAAGTATTCAAAATTTCAAGCTCCTAACTTGAAGTATTCGAGCAATAATTGTGAATACGTGTTTTAAGGACTTTTGTATTTTTGGATATCGCCCATAACGAACTTAGCCTTACTTTTTCCTTTTTACAGGTGTTGACAAAATTTCAACTTCCTAGGCCAACGGGTTCTTGAGTTATCGTGCAAACGGACGGACGGACGGACGGACGGACAGACGGACGGACGGACGGACGGACAGCAAACGGATTTGGGGTTTTTGGCCACAACTAAACACTAAATAATATGTAACTTTTTTTCGTCCGAGGCTCGGTTATATGCGTTACAAACTTTTCGGGCTGGATTAAACTTATAATACTCTATATGATTTCATCTAGAGTATAAAAATGATGCGAACGTTAAAGAAAAATTGGTAAGCGATACTTAATTACTGTTATTAAATAGGAACTCTATAACTTAATATATATTACATTTCTTCTGCAGATGAAGCGTTTTATAAGGTGCACGGCCAAGGATGCAGTCAGGTTCGTCAGTGAAAACCTCAACATGATTTTCGGATCTGACGAATTGACTAAGGGTTTTGCGTGGACCTCGGCGAATATGAATATTGGCGTGAAGAATTTTAAAATTATCGAGATACTTAGAGGTAAGTTGAGCTTTGTCTTAAGGATAGACTGTATTTAAAATATTTATTTTACAGAGTCATGTTTAAAAATCTTCGAAAGGGAAACAAGGGACGGGGTTAATTGCAATATAAAAAAATTTTCCACAATGCCAAGGATAAGGTAAACAAATCAAAGAAGAGGAAGATTTCGGCATGCGTATAATAGGAAGGATACATATCTAACAATTAAAATGTTTTAAGAATAATTTTTTTTTTATTAATGATTGGAATGATTTTTGTTATTTATTTTGTTTTTGAAAGAATTGTTTTTAATTTAAGTAAATTTATACCATATATATATTATATTTATTTTCCGTAAATTCTGTTTTTTCATTGAACTTCATAAATTCGTAAATTCTGTTTCTGTTTTAATTATTTTTTCATTGAATTCGTTACTCGGGCTAAGCTCGAAATTGTCACGACATTTCGAATCGAAATCTTTCCGACATTTCGTATCGAAATCTTCCCGACATTTCGTACCGAAATCTGAACGACATTTCGTACCGAAGTCTGTACGAAATCTTTTTTGGAACGAATTCGTAACAATATTTTATTATCCCAAAGCGCGGTGTTTTAATACAAAACTTTGGAATTGACGAACCCTCTGGAGTCGATACTGAATAACAAATGTTCAGAATCATAGCAAAATGCAATGTGTTTCATATAACAAAATTATCTTTCAAAAAATAAGCAATTTAACTGCACATTTTTTAAATGGCAGAAAGCCGACATTGCAGAAAATTGCGATATTTTTTTCAACCTAATTTTTTCTTTGAAAACTCAATTCCAGATGAGAAAACTAGTCTAATTCTCATTTTTAAATATGTTTATAAACTATTTAACTTTGCTTTGCCTAACAAAGGCTTGCACTTTAATAGAAAACTTGGTTTTTATCATCCAAGTCATGTACCCGCCATACAAAATTGTTGCGATTTGTATGGAGCTGTCATGTTTGTTATGACTCTGGTTTTTTATGTTGAATTCAGCTGCGCGGCTATAGTTCAGAGGGCTCTGAGACAACGGAATCGTTGCGAGTACACACATAATTTTCGGTGAACCGCGCGCTCGTCACGCTGACCTTGCCGCACAATCTTCTGAAATTCATCCAACTGCACAACCGCCATTGGTACGTCTCGGACTCACAAACTTCAATCAACTACTGCATTCGGGGCTGACGGATCTGCCAACTGCACACCGTTGCCCAATAAAAACCATCAAACCGACCTTGGTGACTCTTTCGCCGACGAAGGAACCAAAACAACCCCTTCACTGGCAGCAAAATTTTTGAACGACGTTCTCCATCTCCTACATCGACGTCCTCGTTAAGCATTCAAACGTTTTTGGTGCCTATTTAACCGACGATGCACCACCAGATATTAATAACGTTGCTTTGCCGCGTTAAAATTGCTACTTTCGGAAGATGAAGAGAAAAAAACGGTGCCTAATTGAGGCCGGCGATGAGGGCCCGCCACGCGGTAAGCCAACGGATAACGGTTCCCCGTTATCTGGTCCGATCTTGCAAAACGGAGGCAATGAAAAAAAAGAAAAACAACTAACCTTTTCGTTGGCAAGGTAGAAGCTCCTTTTTTATTTGCTTAGGCATTACTGGTGTACGCGTATTTGAAAAGAAACTTTGTGTATACGGACTGGGGTGACGTCTAGTCTCTTCGGCTGGTTGTGAACGACTGGGGCGAGAGGAAGTGCTTGCTTCTCGTCCAGCCCTTCTTCTCGGTTTTTTCTTCGTCAAGTTGAAGGTCAGTGGCGGCTTGCAATAAGCAGGGCCCTTTTACGCTGCCGCTTATTTTCTAGGCCTTTTTTAAGCGGCCTGCGGTGCTATTAGGCGGCTCTTTACAACTGTGCCAAAGAAAATGTTTGAAATATGAATTTTTTTTCCGATTTAGAAAACGCATTTTATATTTTTTCCAGCAAAATGTAAGGGAATCAATGCTTCCCTTGCTTCCATGGACGCCACGCCAGGTGGTGGTGTTAAAGATCGATGTCGTTTCCAGACTTTTGTAATCTAGCTACAGTTACTGAAATCCTTAACGATACTTGACGACGCTTCCGAGAGAGAACGTTAACGTAATCTTTATCGAAATCTGGCTTCTGTTCGTTTTCTGAGTTTTATCTATAAAGATCGTTAGCAGTATCGGTAAAGCTAAATATTAGCTTTACCGATACTGCTAACGATCTTTATAGATAAAACTTTGCAAGTATTTTGAAAAAAACATATTTTTTATGTTATTATAATTTTCGTTGTATACAAGTAAGAAATTTTTATTTGGAGAAATAAATGTCTCCATTCTTCGGGCACGAACTCCGATCGTCATGATTTTATGTCCAACGTCTTAGTCTCTACTCCACGTATGATTCTGGATTTAAAGTACTTTATGTTTCTAATCTTTACATTACCAGATCTTCAGGCTTCTTTAAATGTTTTCAACTCTCTTTAAAGAAAGATATTTTGCTTGCATTCCTTTATCAATGTCGTTAACTGGCTTCAGTTATTTTCACGAATATTTTAATAACGTTATCTATCTACCGTGATTTTAGCCATCTTCATCAGTCACTGGAACCACGTATAGGCTAAAGACGTTCGGAGTTCGGACCACCCCTAAATTCCGCGAAGGATGCAATGGCCGTGTCATCAGGGAGTCGCCACGGAAAACTCCGCAACCAACCACCTATAGATAGCAAGTAGCGGTGCCGGTGTTGTGCCCAGCTAAATGGCAGCATCCGACGTCTTGCATTTCCTCTCGACATCATTATGATAATTTAAGCCAGATCAGTCGTTCTTCTCCTGACGCGTCCAAATTACTCGCTACAATAACCAGAACTTGGCAACTCAACCATAGACAGATCAAGTTACAATGCTCGGCCTGAACTACGGTATTATGACGTCACAGCAAGAGGATTCCACCAGTTTCGCCTTTAGTGCTATGGCGTAACATGTCGCGTGCCACAGGTACTGGAAATGGTTGAGTTGCTGCTTTGTTTGTGTTTTTTTTCTCGCAATCAAATTGTAATAACTTCAAATTGTCGCGACCCACAAATGGGCGTATTGCACTCTCACGAGGTTGCACCATTTGTGGGTCACCAAAAACTGACGATTCTCTTGATCGGAAATTTTCTACTACGTGTATTTTGTAATGGGTTGAACGACTGGCCTAATTACAATTATTATAGCTAGCAATAATTCTGTGGTAAAAAGCGATAACAGCTTAAGTCGAAAAAATAATTAGGCAGTTACGTGTATCAAAATTGATAAATGAAGTAATAAAAAATATGTTAGGAGATCTTATTTTATTAAATTTAATAATACAATCTATCAAACAATGGAAGTTTTTTTAAAAAATGCAATTGAAAATTTTAAAAATGATTTTTTCTTATTTCGACATAAGCTGTTATTCCTTTTTTTCAACGAAATTTAGTATTTAAGATATTGAATGTTAGGGTGCGTTTCCATCTCCGCCGTTTAGCGTCGCCGACACGGGTGTCCCGTTACACTTTTGACATCATCGTTTCCATCTGCGGCGAAACGGTCGACGCGACTCTAAAACATCAGATTTATTATTTGTTAATAATAAAGTATTTTTTTCGTCACCATAGGTACGAAGTTTGGATCCAAACCAACCCCCTATCGAAGGCACATTAGTATCGGCTCTCGCCGAAAAAGTTGAAGTTGAGTCAACTCCCGACGATTGCATCGGCGCGTCATAGAGCTCGTATGTATGTAGAATGTAGTCGGCGACGCAAAACGGCGGAGATGGAAACGCACCTTAATGATTAAGTCGCAGCAAAGACAATAGACTCTATGCAATAGCCACCGGAGTTGGGTCGCCAATAGTAAAGCTTTTCAAATTGATATTGACATGCTTGGGACATGTTATAGTTTCTACTGTCTTTGCTAAAACTGATTAAGTTCGGTATCCCCTTTCTTCTCCACAATTCCTTCCTGCTCTCCTCTCCTTCGCACCAAAAACACGGAAAAATATTCAACAGAACAATACCGCGACCAATTGGGCTGAGTTTGTTCTTGAAAATTAGCCAAAAACAGCCGTCAGCTGTTGGCGCCGTGGGCAAAAAAATCGTAGTCAGAAAGGCTCAAATTGACATGGTGTAGTGTGATCACAACGAAACGGACTCATGTAACGGTATATGTGTAGCCATCTCTGCCAATAGGTACCCACCTAACCTAACCTATGATGGACATAGAGATATATATACTGGAGATGACAAGCAGCGATTGAGTTGAAGGCGGACGTCGTCGCATTCACTTGCACGCAAAACAACAACAATTGACATAACGACCCTGTTTTGTCTCACTCACTCCCGCTCTTGAAACACGCTAAACAACATCAATTTGATATAACGACCCTGTTTTGTCTCACTTCTCTGGCTTCAAAGCGCTTTTTACAAAGCCGGTGGCTTGTCGTCTCCAGTATCTCTATGAGCCCGCACAAGTTAAATTAACTTGACGAAATTAGTTTGGAAATTTCAGGTCGATCACAATAGTATTATTAAAAACAAATTAAGTAATAGAATAAAGAACTACGGCTATTTGTGATTTTTCATTATATGAGCCATTTTATTTTTCATACCTATAATTACAATTACATCAGGTTATCTTAAGGATTTTCCATACTGCGGTTTCAATGATGGAATAGGAGCGGTCGGGCTGTGCTTTTTAACCGCTGCGTTTTCTTCTCACCTGTCTCGAACCCGTACAGTGGAGAAATTTTCAATCCAGTCTTTTCGGGGATGATCTTAAAATGCGGTTGTTCGGTACTTACAATTAGAGGTCGTTTCATAGAAGTCATGTACTCGCAATCGGGAGAACCCAAGGGTCTTGCGGTACTCGGTACATTCATTTTTTTAAACGGCTCCGGTTTACGTTCGTTAAATTGTTGGCAGTTTAACGGTGAATACTTGTTAGGTTTGTAAATAGAAAAAATGTTATTTATAAGACTTATAGCGTTGTTATTGTGCCCATGGGTTAAATGAAGATTATTGTGTGGTGTTAAATTGTTATACTTGTAAATTGGCTGGCCTTCGGGATACAATTTGTGCGTTAGTCGACGAAACGGTGAGCAGGAGCTGGGGCGATGCTTAAAATACGAATAATTCGAATTGTTTTGTTGTGGAGAGGGCATACCTTCTAAGAGGCTTTCCTTGATATGCATGCGCTCTTGTTGATGCTGATGATCTGCAATTGGTGTTCCATTGTTGTATTGGCCCAAGCTATTATTTTTTATTTTAAGATTTTTGTTCAGATTTTTTTGCTGATTATTTAAATTCATTGGGCTGGGTAGCTTATCAAGCTGCTCCCAGTACTTCCCTATATCAAAGTTAAAATCTTCCAAGTCCATGTCAGTAGAATCTGAAGCTGTATCCTCATCGTATTTACTTGGAGGCTTAACTTCTAATGAGGACTTATTGCGTATTGGTTGGTAATTCGTTTGTAGGTAAGTCTCCTCGCAGTCTAAGATATCATCTTGTATAGTCTGTCGCGATCTTTCGCATTCTGGAAATTGATCTATATCGTTGTCAAAAGAGTAGCTCTTCTGTAAATGGCCATCAATTTCACAGTGATTATATTCGAAACGATTAAAACCATCTTCGAATTGACTGTACAACTGGTTGCCACATGTCCTTCGCTTCGAAATGTTCTTGCGAACGCAGTGGTCGTCACATATCAATTGATATCTTCCCCTATTTTTGCAGTTGTGATCTCCCCATTCCGGAACAATGTGGCGTCTACTTCCATGGAGTCGACGATTACGGATCGATTTTTTATTGTAGTTGTAAATGTCTTCGAGGAAACACTTGGAACTGGTACAATGATCACCTGCACAACACCTTGAATGAGGATTTTCTGGAATATAATATTCCATCGATTTCCGAATCGATTTTTTACTCTTCCTTGACGAGTCTGGTTCGTAATCGATAATGTCGAATGGTTTTGTTTTGGTCCTATTACCTGAGAATGAGTACGACTTGGGTACGACCGATTTCGATTTAATGTCGTATCCACCGAAGCAGCAACTTCTAGATTTCGGATACTTCAGTAAATCCTTACAACTTTTAGGCAGTTGGATGAACATGCCTCTGCTGTTTTCATAACAAGTGTCTTCATTTTCGTCAATATCTCGCAATTTCGGCATATTATGAAAGTTCAAACAGTCAGGTATGTAGTCCTCGTCAAGATCGATCGATTGATTGGAATAAATATTTTCTGTGTACCAGTTCGGATCTAGAGCTTGTGGTTTTGCACATTGTCGAAGTTTTTCTCGTTTTGATTCTCGGTAATTTTCAAAGCATATGCTTTTCATCTTTTCCAGTTTCTGTCCGCGCAACCGTTCCCAATTTTCCCAGTTTTTATCATTTTTACACTTTGCATAATTTGAGTGTTCATATAATTTATTTTTTTGTTTAGTCTCATATGATGTATTGTCCAGTTCAACGCGATTGTCACCGGAGTTCACATCATCTGGTTGTCATACCTGCTGCAAGTACTTAACAGGACAAACGCCCTGCTGATTATTGGCAGCTCGAACTTTAATTACTCCATCCACCTCTTCTCCTACCTGAAAAATAAAAAAGGAATGTAAATGATACTTGCCTATGAAATTTTTTTAAATTTAACCAAACTTACTTGCATTACTATCTGATCACGCAATAAATGCATATTTTCGCTTCGGTTAGTTTCTGCAACTTGAATGTTATCGGTGACTTGAAGTGGTTTTTCACCATCATTTAGTCTAGTACAATACTTCGAAGGAAAGTATCCAATATGTCCAGCACACTCTCCTTTCCACCAATCTGGGTCAGATCGGTCGATTATAGCCACCTAAAATATTGGAAATGCTTTAGTAGAGGAAGAACACCCGATATTTTTTTATATTTTTTTTTTAATTTATTGGTATTTTCACTAAAAAAGGAAACATGAATTGAACAGCGAATCATAGAATGCATTTTTTTCTAGGACGGGGACGAAGGAATTTTTCTTTCGTTTGGCCTATTTAGAACCATTCTAGAGCCAAATTTGCCAACACACTCAAAACTAACAAATAATATAAAATAGTTCGGAGTTTGGAAAGAGGAAACGGGAATAGAACGATGTACACATAAGTGTATTTCTGTTTTTCTTATTCACAAAAGTGAAAGATGAGAACAACGGCTTTTCAATGGATGAAATTAGGATACCCAACTGGATTGAGGAGGTTGGCCTTTAATACACAGTAGTGTACAGTCCAGTCAGCATAGGGATGGAGAGATCAAAAATCGGTCCGGGTTTACTAGTAGGTGTTAATAATTTTTAGTTCCTTTGGCTGTGATACGATCTACCAGAACAGCAAAGTTACCTATAAGGAACTACTGTCAGGTAGTTCTCATGGTATTTGTGAATCTGATAAGAATGTAAACAGCCCTGCAAGAAAGCGCAACCCGAAAGTACAAACGTATGCATTAAATCCAGCACCCTGACATCAAAATTGTTTAATTGGATGCGATACATTTAAACCAGGCGGCTATAATTACCGTTCTCCACAGAACTTAGTGAAGTTATTTTACCACATAAACATCAATATTTCGAGAGAGAACACAACCGATATCCGACCCATCGTCTTGCTCCCGCTTTACCCTTGCAATTATTAAAAAAACACGCACACATTGAAATATGTCTGGTTTTCTCTCACTATCTCTAACCCTTTATGCCATAGACCATCTCCACACATGCTCAATTTTAACCGAATTTGTCGTTTTTATGTAAACAAACAGCAAACCCACTTTGTCAAAAGAGCTAGGTATGACGCAGTTTCGTTTTTGCTTCATTTCTCTCTCCCATTTCATTTTCTTATATGTATTCTTAATCTTATTCGTAGATTTAAACTTTGAATACATGGCTCTTATCTAGTCTTATGTGCTCTCAAATTGTCGCATAAATTAGTCGTGCGGACCTATCCCGTTATGCCGTAACCCCTGCTGCACTGCTATAATTTTTGTTCTACTGCACTTAGGTACCTGACGTTTTTTGACATCTCTAAACTTCTTGCTTTATTTTCTATTTTATTCTTATCATTGTTTTTTTAAGGTTTTTCTTAGCGAAAAAAGGATTTTTTCTTCTACACCATAATCAGTCCGAAAAATTACCGGGGTACCTGCAATGGAAAGGACTCATACGAATAGCTAATCGTACTGGTTTCGCTTCCAAATTTCCACGCATCCATGTAGTTAATTTAGTATTCAACTATCGGGTACCATTCACTGGTAATATAACCGTTAAATCGTACAGGCCTCGCTAAGTAATTTACAGTTTGGTATTAGGTTAATTTAACGGTCAGCTACCGGTTATTATTAACTAGGTGTGAAAGAGATGGAGATATTGACAGATAGAGGTAGAGAATCACACGTATGTACACCGATACGAAGTATATAAGTTAATTTTGTCCTGAGGCCTGTACGTTTTAACTGAAAGATTACTGGTTAATGCTACGGCGGAGCTCCGGCGGACTTAACCGGTAAATTTCTTGCAGGGAGAACTCATCTGCTCAGTGTTAAATCCTTTAGTAGTGACTCTATTCAAAATCCCGCAATGTTCACTATTTACATTAATGTTTCGAAGCCAATAGCAACTGAAAATTATTGTAAATAAATTATGCGTTGAGTGAGAATTAAACACACGGAATTGCCGAAGCAGTAGTACACTACTACCACGGTCTAATGAAGTGTTGCTGATATAAGTACCTAGGTGCATTTCGAATTTATTCAAAGTGGTGTAGAATAGTAATACAAAACAACCGATCTAGATTTGGAAAGTTATATCCTCGATTTAGCTGCTGTAATTGTGTTCGCTTCATGATGCATTTACATGCACAAAACTTTTACGTAGATAACACAAACCAACCAATTGAAACTACAAATCGAACAATATTCAACTTTTTCACCATGGTCCACTTCCTGTTATTCAGGAATGATGAAGGAATCTGATGGGAATTGAAACTTACTATAGCAAAAATTATTCCATTCAAGCAACGTTGCACCCACTTAAGTGCAACGACGTATTCTTCAAAATTACTCTCATTCACATATCAATCCGAATTTAAATTTTCAATTCCAGGAATTGCAACTTCCCACATTCGACGTACCTTTAAATAACCCATATTTTTGTACAGAACCATTTTTACCCATAATATGCATTTGGGTACCATATACAAATTCGGCATTAATACTTTTCTTCCGTCAACAATAAATAATCCCGATTTATTTTGATAGCTATATTTATTTATAATTTTGGTGATCTGATAGAAAGCTTAAAGATCACAGAGACTCTACTGGCTATTATGACAACAATCATATTTTTGTTCACGAAAGGTACCTTACCATATAATATTGCATTGAGTTTCCAGGCCAATTGAACTATATATTATTTTCATGTGTTTGACATTTAAGTAAACGCAAAAATGGGGATACATCCCCTGTTAAAAAATTGTGTATACATTGTTGTGAGCTAGGGGATAATATCCGACTAAAATTAATAACAATAACATAAACTGCTGTATTAAATCGACTTCAATAATCACACTATTGGCAACGCTTTCCGATTTTATTCACTACTTGATCGCTGTTATCAATGAAAATCACTTTACAAATACACTTTCTCGTATAAATATCCGTCTTCTCGCTCCCACAGGAGAAAAACTTATCACGTGTACAAGCTATGCGTCACTCATATACAGCATGTGTGAAGCCGAGAGATTTCCGGCATATTCGTATCTATAGCATATGAAAAGTGTCTAGAATATGCTAATAAAGCTACTACTGTGTTATTTGTCGTTTTGTTATATGAAAAAATACTTTGATTTGTTTCTATTTCTTTTTATTTGCTTTAACTCTTATCTATACGTCTTTCGTCGTTCACAGTCCAAACTGGAAGAGCGACCCCCCCACAAATGACGTCCCTGGTACTAAACATCGAGAACATTTCGAAATTCCATTGAACAGTGCTGGGGTCAATTCTGGTTCCGTGAAAACCGCTGTAAAAGGACTTTTCAGTGATAAACCGATGTTTCCGATTCTAGTACAATGAAAAAACGAAAAAAACTGTCAAACTGTTTTCATTTGATAAAAAAGTTATCACGGTAAAGTCGAGCGTACAAAAATGGAAAGTGGGAAATCTAAACGTGGGAAAAGAGCAAGCGAGGCTCAAAAAGCTTATTTAGTAGATCTTTTGGAGGAAAATGTGGATTTAGCGAACGATAGGTAAGCTGTAAAATTTATTAAAGTACATAGAAAATTGTTTCACAATGAGAACGAGAATCGAGTTGCATGGGTAAATAAAATGATAAAATTCAAAAGTTGCGTGCAAACGTCAATGAAAATATTTTTTTCATTTTATCATTTCACAGAACCAGAATTGACCCCCTGGTCAAAATAATAAAACTCCATCGATTTAGTCCTTATTCAACTCTTTATTACACATTTCTTTCTGATCTTTAGCAATATTGAAAAACTGTTGTACCTGCACTATTAATTTACAATCGAGCCTTAACTGACTTAATATATTATATATACTATATTTTTATCAGTCCATAATAATGGCCTAGCTCCTTCCGAAAGTCCATAATGTTGCAGTCACTGGGTAAACGGAAAATCCATCGTGAACATTTTTGGGTGATCCAAGAAATTGTAGTGACATCTGTGGGAATTGGTGCGGAGATCAAGGAATACATGTGGCATTAGTGGATCTCCACTAATAACCCACAAAAGTTAGTTCAATGAGGGTTTTTGTTCGAGAAGCTGAGGCTATTTATTATTATTATTTGTTGGTAGAGCCTGTAGAAGCCTTACTGCTTCCTGAAACACGACCTAAGTGGCCTTTTGTTCCTGGCTCTTAACTCCCTAGGCCATGTGCATTCCATTAAGAAAGGAGATGATTTTGCTCAGGAGAGTCTTCGGACGGTCTTCATAGGTTAAAGTGAATTCACCGAGAGTCTGTCTTCTTGATCTGGCAACTGCGTTGTAATCACACAGAATATGTGCAGTGGTTTCAGATGCGGTTTCACAGAATCGACATCCGTCTAGTGATACTTTGCCGATGATTTTAAAGTGATAATTGAGGAAATAATGTCCTGAAAAATATCTCATTATAGCTCTCGCGTTCCTGTTTAAGGAAATAAATTCCGACGCTCTCTCACTTGAGAGGAATTCAGGAATTTCTTTGGCTGTCTAAGTTCTGAAAAAAAGTTCCAATAATATTCCAACTGAAGATTAACCCACTTTAAAATACCATCCTTAATGAATCCTTTATCTCCTCCACAGAATGGTTCCGGCCAATCATTGGTGAATTGGCTCCTCGCTTAGCTAGACAGTCAGCCGATTCGTTTCCCGGAATACCCTCACGTCCTGGCACCCACATTAGGGTTAGACTGTTATGATGTGCCAGCTCTTTAAGAAGAAAATGACAGTCCCACACAAGCCTAGAGCTGAAACAATAAGGTTGCAGCGCTAGCAGTGCTGCTTGGCTGTCAGATAAGATAATAACTGCAGCGTCTTTTGGTTTATTCTATAGAAGTTTACCTGCGCACAGTTCTATAGCATGTGCCTCAGCCAGAAACACAGTTGCTGTTTGTCCCATTGCCATCCATATTTTACAATTGGGTCCAAATACGCCCGCTCCAGTTCCATTATAAGTTTTAAAGCCGTCCGTGTACCATACTGGGGTACCTTCTCCAAAATGTGTTAGACCAGATTGCCGTTATACCATTATCTCCCCCTCCCAGAGCCACCATATATGGTTTCTCAAAATCGTACACCTTTGCCATGCTATCGTTTACTGAGTCGGTTAAGTCCTTCTGATTAAATTCCTATAGAATTTTAAGGTGGACTTAAAATAATAATCATGCTGTAGCCTTATGGCCTCTCTCAGCGTCTCCTTCTTTATTTCTAAGTGTAATGGAGCCATGTCTATCATGGCTTCCATTGCAGCAGTGGGACATGATTTAAGTTCCCCAATAATGCTGAAAACAGCACGCCTCTAAATTTTTTGCAGCGCCCTCTATTCTGTGATTTGTTCAACCTTTGGCCACATAGCGCATTTGTGATCATTGGTTTTATAATAGACTTGTAGGTCCACTATACCATTTTTGGTCTAAGACGGAATTGGTCATTGTTATTATTATTATTATATTACAATTATAAGCATATAAATATACAGTACTATTTCTTAAACACTAGTGACTGTGACCATCGGTTTAAGTATGCATGGTGCTTAATGTTACAATTAAAAAGCTTAGGGTACTATGTTAAAAATGTTACAATGTTTTAAAATTATTATGTATTTATAATAAATGTAGCAAGTTATAGTTCTTAAGTGATTTTATGATTTCATTACATTTTGTTACAATTTCATTCTTATGCCAATTACATAATATATTTTGCATATTTACCAGTGGGCAGGCTAGTAGGTGATTAAAATCTAATATGACTTTGCAGTGATCGCATAATGGTGGCGGTTCCTTTTTAAGTAGGTGTTTATGAGTGAGACTCGTGTGAACCAGTCTTAATCTTGTAATTACTATAGCTTCTTTCCGTGCGAGAGCATTTGGAAGTGCGAAAGGTTCTTTCGTGGGATTAATAGTAATTGAGTAGAAGTTGCTTCTTTCGGGCCATAAAGATTTTCCTTTTTTGTAGAGAATATTTATTTATTTCCTTCTTTACGTCTGGTAGGGAAGATATGGTGCTAATGATTACAGGATCTTTAGCTGCATACGATGCCACTGGTCCGATTCTTTGTTTCCAGCAATGCCGACGTGTTCTGGTACCCAGCATAGTTTGCTCTTTCCTTGGTGCATGATGTTTGTGTCGTATATCACTTATTAATTTAATTTTGCTATTTCTATTATTGATCGCGTTTATAACAGATAAGCTGTCTGTGAATATACAAAATATTCCCTTTTCTTTCAGACCAAAATCAATGGCGTCCATGATTCCATTTGCTTCTATGGTAAAAATGGAGGAGTAGTTGAACATTGCTTTGGTCGAGATGATTTTCTTTGATTCATCAACTACTGCATATCCGACTACTTCCCAGGATTTTGAACCATCTGTGTATAGCAATTCCGAATTTTCCTTTTTTAATTTGTCGCGAAATTCTTCGAATAATTGTTTGAATGTGGAGCTGGGAGTGGTAGATTTGGAGTAGTTTGCTAGGCCGTCATATATGGCAGAGGTCGGAAGAGCGCATTGTGGGCGAGATTAATGTTTGCGTGCTGTTGTTTGGCAATGCATGTCAATTTGATTGTTAAGCTCTAAGGAGGTTTGTAGTGTGGAATGTATTCTCAGTGTCTTTTTCCTTTTACTTAGTTTGGTTAGTTCTTTTTATACTCTAGATGCAATCATATAGAGTATTATAAGTTTAATCCAGCCCAAAAGTTTGTAACGCATAGAACCAAGCTTCGGACGAAAAAAAGTTACATATTATTTTTTGTTTATTTGTATCCAAAAACCTCAAATCTGCTTGACGTCCGTCCGTCCGCCTGTCCGTTAGCACGATAACTGAAGAACGCCTTGACCTAGGATCTTGAAATTTTGAATCTGGATGTTTGGTTGAATTTGTAAGGCAAAGTTCGTTAACGGGCAAAATCGTCCTACTCCTTCGGGTAGCTGCCATACAAAATGTCCTTAAAACACGTGTTCAAGAATATTGGTCGATAACTTCAGAAGGGTTTAAGCTACATCTTTGAAATAAATAGTTGCAGCTAAATGCATGATTATGAAGAAAATCCTATTAGTACTTCGTGTACCTGCCATACAAATATCCTGTCAAAATGTCTTCACTTAATTTACGAAACTCACTATAACTCAAGTAATCGTTTAGCTACGAATTCTGCATTTTGTACAAATTGGTTTTCAGTGAAAACGAAGTTCGAGTTTACTAGTCAGCGAAATCGTTCTACTCCTTCTGTTATCTTCCATACAAAAAAGCCTTAAGACACGTGTTCATAACTTTTGAACGCTTCAAGCTACGAATTTGAAATTTTGTACACATTAATTTTTGAATGGTTTCAAGGAAAAGGATAAATATGTAAAAAATCAAGTGGGTCCTTTCTGCACCTCCCATGTGAAAGTCCTTCAAAAAGGAAAATTTTTTTCGGTGACTCACCCAGTTCAAGATATGAAATTAAACACTGAATATTGTCTTTTAGATTTGAGTAGCAATCAAATGGGAGTCCTTAATAAAGGGCATACATCATGCACCCACGTAATTCTACCTTATCCCCAACTACAATATAAATCGGAGTTCAGTATTTCATCTAGGGTATCATACGATGGGCTTGCAGCCGATCGTGACTGCTGTATGTTTTTAGGAGGGAATTGGACTTTAATTTTATTGTGGGTACAATTACGGTGGTGAGGTAGTCTCTTCTGCTTTCAATAGATGGGAGATTTGCTTCTGCTAACAAACTACTTATTATCGTTGTGCGGCATGCGCCTAATGCTGAACGGACAGCACTGTGAATCGGTGCTTTGGTGGCGTTGATAAGAGCTGCCGGATTTGCTGCGGAGTTTTTATTACCCAAATATTTAATAATGTTGGCTCTTTTAATAAGGTTGGTTCTGGAGGCTTTTACGTGTTCATTCCAAGTAAATCTCCGGTTGAATATGAGGCCTGAAATGGACATAGTTTCAGCGTTTTCGATGGTGTCCTGTCCAAATCCGATCGTGAAGGGACTGCAGTTATGTTTGCGACATACGTGTAGGTGCTTACATTTAGAGATGGAGATTCTAGCGCCTGCCGTAGCTGCCCACTGTAAAATGATGTTTAAAATACTAATAAATTTATTTGCTGTGTCAGAAGGACAAATATTTTTCATGAATTCTGGCATAAACGACTCGAGAGCAGATAACTGTTTGAACTTGGCACTAAAACTGAACTACCGGTATTTGGATGAATAGATTACTGAAAATAATCTGTGTGAACTGTGCGACTGCTCAACTGGTTCTGTGGTCATTGTTTCTCGAACCTTTACCTTTAAATTGGCTATTTTGACGCGTTTAAGTCGAAATAACCTCTCGAAATCCAAAAATTAAAATTTTTTCGAAACCATTGGAGATATTGGTTTAGGTTTGCGAGAATTTTATGTAATACCACGTTTCCATCGCCCCGAAATCTTGCGATTTCGCAAATCTACTAGATTCTCCATATAGGACAGAGATTTTCAAATCATTAAAATACAGAACAGTCAGCTAAATAATTTAATGTCAAACTAAATTTATTAATGCGATGGAAACACTTCGAAATCTAGTTCTCTGAATCGCAAGATTTCGGAGCGATGGAAACATGGCATTAAACGCAATTCGATTAAAATAACGCACTTCTCGATTTCATTTTCTACTTGATCGCATTGGCGACGCTTGCCAATTTCATTTACTACTTGATCGCTGTAATCAATGATAATCACTTTTGCCTAGAACTGACTGTCGTCTGGCTCGCACAGTAGAAAAACTGATCCCATGTACAAGCTCTGCGGGGATTAAATACTGATTCTGTTGCGATGAGATATTTGCAGCATATTCGGTGGTGTGTGTGAAGCACACAGGAAGTATCTGTTGCATGGTGAGAAGAGTATGGGGATTACTACTCAATTACAGTTTTTGGAAGGCAGGCGCGAACGCAGGGTGGGTTTTGGGGGTTCAAACCCCCCTCGAAATGATGTAATTAAAAACTCACAACTAAATGTAACTAATACGCGACGCATAAATTTGTCTGTAAACACAAATACAAATACAGACTACTGCTTCAGGTAAAAACAAGCTGTCATGTCTGTTTGCGACTGCTCGGCAGTTGACGGTTGTGAGTGCAAATCAGCCGCGGTGAGCAGTTGAGGTTGGCAGTATCTGCTGACCGCGACGGTCGGCAGTACCAGCCAGATTTTACCTTTAGATGTGTAATGCACGCGCATACGCATAGTGCAAGTGGTACCTACCTATATACATTCTTTAGCTCTTTCGAAGACAGCCTTTCTAGAAAAAATTAAGACATTACGGTTTCCTTTCAATTCTCAAAATCTAGGTGGAAAATGTCGCCCACTAAATGATGTCTTCAAAGTCAAATTTTAAACAGGCAGTATCGACAGAAGGGTACAGTACGGAATTATGCTTGATTTTGGAATTCCACCAAAATTAGTCCGACTAACGAGACTCACAATGACGAACACTGAATCCCGAGTAAGAATACAAACCGATTCCACAACCACCTTTCGAACGGAATGTGGTTTAAAGCAAGGAGATGGTCTGGCTCCCATGTTTTTCAACTTGGGACTAGAGTATGTTATCCAAAAAACCCTATTCGACACCAATGGGACACTACTATTCAAGTCCACCAAACTAGTTTCATACGCTGACGATATAAACATCTACGCAAGATCATTTCGTAGTGCTAAGGAGGTATTTGTCAATCTTGGCTCTGCCGCAAAAGAAGTCGGGTTACGCACAAATGAAAGTAAAACAAAAGTAAGAACGCAAACGAGAATGAGAATGAGAACGCCAATCAGACATAATAAAACAATTGCAGAGTATAATTTGGTGAGTATGGATAACTTCATATATCTTGGGGCTAATCTACCCAAATACGGCAACGAAACGAACGAAATCAATCGACGGATCATGGTGCATTTACACTCAGCGTTTGAGGCGAGCCTCTATCCCCACCAAAAAATCACCCAATCAGATGGCTTGTGGAGTCGCAAGAGTCTAACATTCTTCAACTTTTCTCCGACGCACGCTTCCATATGTGTACACACATACAATGAACTGTGGCAGCACACAATTCGCAGCTCATCGTATTTCTGTCGTTTCGCACTCATAGGCATGTTGCGCCGCAGAAGCATTTTGAGTGTAAATTGCTTTCAACACAGCAAAGAATACAGCCGACGAAAACCGGTTTGCAATGGCCTGATGGGGGTAGAGGCTCGCCTCGAGGCGAGCCTCAAGGGTGAGTGTAAACGCACCATCATGCTAGCAAATAAAGCGTATTATTCGGTACTTCCAATAATGAAATCCAAGAAAGTGCACAGGAAGAATAAGCTGCGAATATATAAAACTAATATACGAGATGTGCTCTGCTATAGCAGCGAGACGTGGACATTAACGCGAACTTCCGAAAAAGCAGTTAACGCATTCGAAAGAAAGGTCCTCCGAAGAATTTTGGGACCTGTGAAGAAAGGAACGAAATGGCAGATAAGATACAACCATGAGTTGTATCAACTCTACGAAGAACCAGAAGCCTCGACGTTCATCATGCTACGTAAACTGCAGTGGGCATGTAGAGCGAATGGAAGATAGAAGAATCCCCACACAGGCTCTTAAAGGCAAAGCGAGTGGTAACAGGCCAGTAGGCAAACCACGCAAGCGATGGGAAGACTCGGTTAATGAAGATAACAAAGCCATCTTAAAAATTAGCAGCTGGAGGACGCGGTCTTTGGATCGAGACAATTGGAGGTGACGACTTCAGGAGGCCAGGGCTCGATTTGCCATTGATGATGAATGTCATATTAGGT
Organism: Beris morrisii; assembly: GCA_951812415.1. Taxonomy (NCBI): domain Eukaryota; kingdom Metazoa; phylum Arthropoda; class Insecta; order Diptera; family Stratiomyidae; genus Beris; species Beris morrisii. The sequence continues at coordinate 102,195,206 of OX638311.1, read as the reverse complement.
TTTTTTGGTAAAAGTTGTAAGGTAAAGTCCAAACTCCATCTAGACTTTATCTGTGTCTCGGTCTTTTTCGAAAAAGCTGATTTTTCAAGATTGCTTTTTTAATATTACATGTACATATAAGTTATATAAATAAACGCTGCATGATAAGCCACCTTCAACGTTAGCCAATTTTATTATTATAGTTTTACCTAAAAGTAATCCAGATCAGTACTTGTGGCCTGCGGATGAATATCGAAGCACTTTTTAAAGACGGCCATTGACTCAATATGATTTTGTGTTAATGAACTGGTTTTCTACCGTTTATTAACTAGCCTCAAAATTCAACTATCTTAGATAAAGGAGTCAGTACCACGGGTACGACTCATCTTACGAGGGCGGTTTGATAATGCCGTGCAAAAATCAAGAAGGAGGGGGCAGGTAAAGAATTCGTTATTTTTTTTGACCTGGACCATCCTTAAATAGATTACCTGCAAAGTTTAAGAAACAGCCGTCTAAGCAAGTCGACTTATAAAAATTTTTAAAAATGGATAAAAATGAATTTCGTGTGTTGATTAAACACAATTTTTTAAAAGGGAAAACAGCTAAAGTAACTAAAGAAAAATTAGATAAGCATTATGGGGACTCTGCACCATCGATCCGAATGATTTACAAATGGTTTTCTGAATTCAAGTGGGGTCGTACGAGCACACAAACCATACCAAGTCCAGGTCGTCCAAATGAGGTCGCCACGCCAGAAATGATCGATAAAATCCATGATATCGTGATAGAAGATCGTCGAGTAAAAGTTCGTGAGATAGCTAACGTAGTAAGCATCTCATCGGAACGTGTTCGGAATATTTTGAAAATCTATTTGGACATGAGGAAGCTATCCGCAAGATGGGTGCCGCGTTTGCTCACTATCGACCAAAAACGCAATCGTGTGACAACTTCACAGCACAATTTGGAACTGTTTCAACGTAATCCGAATGAATTTCTTCATCGATTCGTAACTGTTGATGAAACATGAAACCACTACACTCCAGAAACCAAAGAACAGTCAAAACAATGAATAGAAGCCGGTTCAAGCGCACCGAAGAAGGCAAAAACCGTTACATCAGCTGGAAAGGTTATGGCGACAGTTTTTTGGGATTCCAATGGAATAATATTCACCGACTACTTGGAGAAAGGAAAAACAAAACGGGAGCTTATTATTCTGAGTTATTGGTTCGATTGGATGCTGAAATCAAGGAAAAACGGCCTCATTTGGCGAAGAAAAAAATTTTGTTTCATCACGACAACGCTCCGGCTCACACGTCCGCTGTTGCAACGGCAAAACTGTTTGAATTACGAATTGCTCCCTCACCCACCGTATTCTCCAGATTTGGCAGCCTGCGACTTTTTAACATTTCCAGACTTGAAAAGGTTTGCTGGAAAGAGATTTACCACGAATACTGAAACCAACGTCTATTTTGAAGGGTTGGACAAATCATATTATTTGGAAGGGATCAAAAAATTGGAAAAACGCTGGACTAAGTGTATCAACCTAAAAGGAGACTACGTTGAAAAATAAAATAAATTTTTCCAGAAAAAATTATGTTTTCTCAATTTTTGCACGTCATTATCAAACCGCCCTCTTATATGTCGTCTGAGACCTTTGGTCTCAACCAACGACATGAGTTTTGTATTTTAGATCTCTACCATGATATAAGAGGTTTCTAAGATATGGAAGCTGTAACCCAACCCATAACAATATTATTTTACTTTTCTTCTAAAGTATCTACAGTGTTATAATTTAAATATTCTGCAAGGAATGATTCCACAGATAAGATTTTTAGTAAAAGCAACTTCGAACTTTTTGCGAATAATGTTTTGATGAATGTGAAAACTGAAATGAGTTTAACAATGGTCCAATACTAACAAATAAACTTTAAGCATTTTTTAAAAAATTACCTTATGTCCTGCCTTGAGGTCCAGCTCATCATCGTGTCTAGCTTTGAAATTGTATAAGATAATATAGATGTTTGTTGGTAACTGGCGATGGGATTTCTGAAATAATACCAGTCGGTCATTAGAGTATAAAGAAATATGAATTATAAAAAGTATTTATATTCAGTTTATTTTACTTTATTATTTTAATAATTAATTTTATCGATTTTAAAAAAAAAAAAATTTGCTACCCTAAAAATTTTTTTTTACACGTTTCATGATTAATAAACACCAAAAAAGGAAAAAAAATGTCAGTCCAGTGGGGGTGGGGGAAGCGTTTTAGACGGAAAATTTTTGTTTCTAGATCTCAGCAACCGCTTATGTTAGGAGGCTGAAACTTGGAATTTATAATAGAGCTTCAATAGCGGATCCATTTGTAAAAAAATTGCTGATATGGGGTGTGGGGGTGGGGGGAATAATAATAATGCGTCTGAAACGCTCGAAAGCCGAGATCAAGACATTGTAAAATCTATATCTCCTAAACGATTAATGTCACGAAATTAAAACTTAATGAACATTTGTAGGTATACTAGGGGAATAGATCGGAAACAAAATTTTGAGAGGGGACAGTGGGGTACGGAGGAGGGGGTTAGAAACTTAAAATTACGATATCTTACGATCTAATTGCACTAGAGAAATAAAATTCGGGTTCTGTATAAAGGTTGCCAAATAAAGTTTGCTGAAAATAAAATTTTTCAATCGGGCGGTGGCGCATGGAAGTGGAGGGGATAAGAATTTTTCTAAGAAATCACGTGTCATATCTCAAGGTATATGACATGTGCTTAGAATTTTTACCAGAATCAGGCCTAATAGTCCCCTAGCAGAAACATTTTGGGGATGAGGGTGGGGGAGGGTGAAAAGGAAAAAGTTCTGATTTTTATATCTCGAGAACCTATAACGATATAAAACTGAAACTTGGTATTTAGGTTTTTAAGTTTTTTTCCTTTTTCAACCCCTAAGAGGGTATAAACGGGTTGAACAAGTTTTCACGTTTCCGTCATATCTTTGAGGATTAATAAGACATCGGATTGGTTTTCACTTCCTTGGGCTTTCTACTTTTTTTATAAATACATATACAGGGTGTTTGGCACTCCGTGTGCCACCTTGTAAGGGGTTATTTCTTGATATATTTGGAGAAAAAAATTGTTCTACAGGGTGGGTCAATTTTCAATATTAGTGGAGATACAGGGTGGTTAAGAAAAGTGTTTTTGACCGGTACCCTCACTCACTTAAAACGTTAAATCTTGAAAACGAATAATCACAAGGCAAAGTGTTATAACTCGTTTTTTAGGCAATCGAATTACCTTTCATTTGATGTAACAGTCTAAATTGTAACTGCACCCAATCTTGAGATATTTACTCGAAAACACAGCTTTTTACTACGTCAACCCTTAAAATTCAGTAGTTTTTCTCAGAAAACCCCATTATAAAAATGTCATTTTAATTTTATTTTTTTATGAGCCGTATTATTACCTACAAAATCTTCATACATATGTATGAGTTACGATTAACATTTTGGAAGTAATAGGTAAAAATACATATCGCATAAAAATTAAATATTTAAAAAATCAGTGCATGTGCATGTTGATCTACGCTACTTGCTTGAATTGAAAGAATTTAATAATGGTTTTTATTTCAAATATTTTTATTTCAAATATTTTTATTATAATAAATGTTCAATGTTCTTCATTTTGAATGCACGCTAAAGCTCGTTTGGCGAGTGTTTTCTTGGTATTCATATTCCTCAACTGCTGCCTTACTTCTACTGCTGCCGCATCGATCCTGATATTTAGATCTTCCAATACTTTTACTGGCGTTGCGTAGACAAGGTCTTTCATCCGTCCCCATACAAAGAAATCCATAATAGTAAGATCAGGAGATCTTGCAGGCCGGTGTATCGGTCTATTTCTACCGATCCAGCGATTGCTATAATTAGAATTTAACCAATCTGTGATCTGTCGGCCGTAATGAGCAGGAGCACCATCGTGTTGGTAAAACATGGAAGCCAATCGAACCAGTGGAATATCATCCAACAAGTCCTGTAGATCATTTGATAAAAACTGTAAGTAATTGGAGCTATTTAGAGTACGCGGAAGCCTAATAGGTCCAAGTAAATCGTCACCAATCACACCTGCCCATAAATTGACGCTGAACCTGTACTGAAATGATGCCGCTCTTCTTGTGTGTGGATTGCTCTCAGCTCACGTATCTAGGTTGTGGAAGTTTGTGATACCGTCTCTGGTAAATTGGGGCTCATCCGTCCACAGAATATTGTTGAAAACATTGTCGTCATCTATTTGTCGTTCAAGGAGCCAATTGCAAAACTCCATCCGTTTGGGGAAATCAATGAGTAGCACCTTCCAAGTTGATATGTTAAACTGCAATGCCAAGCGTCGGATACTGATCGATGGATCATTTTGCACTGCTTGCAGTATTCTTTCATCAATCTGAACAGCGATTATAGGCGCAGGATTTGCATTTACTCTCCTTGTTCTAACGCTGCCAGTTTCCCTAATTCTCCTGAAAGCGTCTTGAAATACTCTCCTGCTAGGTGTCCGTCGATGAGGATGTGAAAGGTGTGAAGAGGGGGAAGAGGGGGGAGCGTTTTAGACGAACAATTTTGGTTTCCAGATCTCAAGAACCGCTTATGCTAGGAGGCTGAAACTTGGAACTTATGTAGTGCTATGATAGTGGACTCATTTGCAAAAAATGGTCTATAAGGATTGAGCGGTGTGGAAGTGGGGGGGAGGGGAAGCAATGAGTCCAAAACGCTTGAAAGCCGGGATTGAAACATTCTAAAATCCATATCTCCTGAACGATTGACGCCAGAAGATTGAAACTTTGTGGTTGTCCTTAGGGATACTTCCAGATTAGACAAGGGCTAAAATTTTTAAGGGCGGTGGTGGGGTGTGGGAGTGGCTTGTGAAAAACTTTGGATTACAATATCTTCCGAACCAATTACGCCAGGAAGATACAATTTAGTTTCTGTATATAGGATCACAAGAGGAGTCTGCTGAAAGTAAATTTTTTGAGGGAGGAGGTGGAGCACGAAAGTGGAAGAATAGCAATTTCTCAAAAAATGTCATTTTTATATCTCAGAAACCGTATTAGATATGATCTTGAAAATGTTACAGGAGTTGGGGTCGGTAGACCCCTAGTAGGGAAAAAAATGTTAGGGGTTGGGGTGCAGGGGGTGATGGTAGAAGGGGGTGGAAAGGAAAAAAATTCTGATTTTTTTTTCTCGGAAAAAGTAATGAATAGAAAGCTAAAAATTTAGGATTATATAGAGCCACTATAGAGACATCCTAGAAAAGAAATAACCAGGAGGCTATTTGGAACTTTATTTTTTAGGTTGTCAGTCTCATAGTAACCTACACCGCATCTCAGCATTAAACACGTTTCGGACTTCTACCCATAAAATAATAAAGTTGCGCCCAGACTGTTGGCAGATTTTTTAAAACATTTATTCAACTTAACAGGAAACTGGAAAATTTTATTTGAAATTCTCAGGTTTCTCATTTGACGAAATTAACAGTTTTAAACATATGCAATGTGCTGCGAATCTCGCTTTTTGTGTACAGAATTCACACAAACTATGTTATATAGTCTACTTCCTAACGATTTTTCACCATAAAATGTAAACATATTCAAACAGAGTTAAATTTAATGGTTTTTCAAGATAGTTGAAATAGTTGTTAGTACGTTTACAGTTTTTTAAGATTTGCATATTAATAGAGGACAACAGCAGTAAGTGTAAGTAAGTCCTTCCTATTCCTATCAATAGTTAGAAGTCATTATGACACCAGCTGATTGTTTGACAGATGGTTGAATGCAAACATTTTAAGAGAAAGTGTAATTAATATTGATAAAATTTGAATTCGTTAACGCAATTTTTAGAAATTAAACTATTTGTATGCGTCAAATTACGTACTTTTATTTAGATCAATAAATATAGCGAGTTCTGTGATTGTCTTAACTAATTAAGACGAGGAGACGTTTTTTCAAGAAGGTTGTTTGCAGGAAAGCGTTCACTTAAGTGACGACAGCGCCGTTCATATGTTGCTACCCTGCCCTTACAGTACTCCACCCTGAGCAACATTAACAGTTCACGTCGACTGTCAACTTTGATATTGTTGCGAATAAGCGATTTTCCGTTAAATTCATCATACGGTAAATCGAATATTCTTTTTTTTTGGGCGGGATAAGCTGTTGGCGTAGTTGATCTGGACGTTTTTGTTGATGAGCTAGCATTGAATCCTTCATTTTCTGTTAATTGGACGGTGAATCGATTAGAATTGCGTCACACCACAGTGGATGCAGCGGGCTCGCCATTTTTCTGTCACTCGCGATCCTTCCCAACTGGGCGACCCGCCTCTAGTGGACACTTACCTTAATACTCACCTTTCAGTTTCATGGCACATCAAAGCGGCTCGGAAGATTGACGATTCAAACTGATTGCCTTGATCGCTAGTAAGAGTCCGTGATGATTCAAATCGCGCAATCCAGTTTGAATGAAATGTAGCAGCAACCATATCTGCAGTAATGTCTGTTATAGGTACTGCCTCTGGCCATCGTGTAAATCGATCGACCATTGTACGAATGTACTGCTTTCCTTGTGAAGGCGGTAATGGTTCCACGATGTCATTGTAGACATGTTCGAAACGCTCGTTTGTCGATGTAAACTGTTGAGGTGCGTTTTTAACATGCCGTTGGATCTTAGATCGTTGGCAATAATAAAATTATTCGCCCACTCGGTGATATCCTTACATGCCGGGCCATAGGTACTTCCTTCGCTGCTGCTGACTAGTAGACCGTTCACTGCAATGCGATGGTTGATGAACGAGGTTGAAAGCTCGCATTCGTATTGATTTCGGAAGATACGGTCGAATGTCAGTCCTAGATGTATCGCAAAAAATTACTTTATTCGTATCTCCTTGCGTAAATTTTCGGAATTGAAGTGATGAGTTCGATGTGCATAACTTTTGAAGTTCTTCATCAATGGTTCGACAGACATGTACAATTATTAGTGGTTGAGGAAATTTTACAGGTTCTATCTTTGACCGGCGTCAAGATGGTTGCCTACGCAGACGATATCATCCTGATAGTGAGAGGTAAGTTCCTTGACACCTTGAGCGATTTACTAGAAGTTGGGCTCATATTCTAGACCGGGTGAGCTGGTAACTGCGGTTTTAATATCAATCCGGATAAAACCAACCTTATCATCTTGACGAGGAAAAAAGACCGAGAATTCAGACTCCCACGTCTGAATGACGTTACTATCCCGCTCTCCCTTACTGTGAAGTACTTAGGAATGTACCTTCATCCTATGTTAACTGGAAACTCACGCTCAATGGCAGGATAAAGAAGGCATCGAATGCTTACTATGCTTGTTAAAAAATGGTAAGAAAAACATGGGACCTTAACGCGAAGATAGTCCATTGGTTATATATCACGGTAGTTAGACCTGTTCCTACTTACGGGTCACTGGTGTGGTGGCATGCGCTGGATGAAGAGGTGTCCAGTAAGTAGGTAAGGAGATAAGCATAAAAGTAAGTAGATGTACTTACTTTTAGCTAGAGTTGCCGATTCTGTTCCGAATTTGAGACCGGAAGAAACAGCAGCAGTGAAATAATTCCTATAATTTGACATAGCAAGCAATTTTCTCAACGAAGTTTTGTTTGCTGGGTTGTTATTACCAAACGTGTTTTGCTGAATCTCTTCATGAATGCACAATTTTTTTCTGTTGCAGCTAATTGACCGTATTGTGTATGTCACGTCACGTCACTTCGATGCCGATTCAACGTGTCACGTCGATCGAAAAAACCGATTGTGTAACCGCATCGACGCGACTCATTAGCATTGCCATATTGATATGTATGTATCAGCTGTAAATTGTGAATTTAAGTTCATGTGAATGCCTTCATTTACAACTATGACGTTATTTTTCTGTCAAAACTGACATTGTCGAAAATAAAAGTTTTGTGAAAGTGGAAAAATTTTTTATCATGTGTTATTTTATCGAATTGAAATTAATTTTGGAGAGCTATTTTTCAGTTCGGGCGATGAAAGCGAACGGGAAACAGTGATGCAGATGCGAAGAAAGTGGAAGTGGCTGAGAGATTGATCGAACCCATTAGAAATGGACGATTCAAGGTAAATCAACGATTTTAAATACAGTTGAAAACTTATCTTTTTCGTGTTTTTGTGAGAAACTTCAGGCTTTCGAAGGATGCCTTTATTATAGTGTTTGAAACTATTGAGTGTCATATGAAGGTATCCATGCGGTCATCTTCGTTGCCGAATATTTAAAAACTAGCAGCCTGTTTACGTTTTTTCGCCGAGGGAAGCTATCAACGTGGCACTGGAAACTATTTCCATGTATGCTTGGCGCAACCAACTATATCTCTTTTATTTAAAGAGATGTTTGATATTTTGGAGAAATATTTATGTCCGACGTGGATAACTTTCCAGTACAACGAAGGAGAAAAACAAGAAGCGAAACGATATTTCTTTGAGAAATGTCGAATTCCGAGAATTATAGGATGCGTGGATGGAACACACATAAGGATAATGCAGCCCAATGAAGAGACACGTCATCTATATTATAATCGAAAGGGTTTCTATACAGTATAAATGCAATGATTGTAGGTTTAAATTTTATTGAAATCAAATTTTGTTTATTAATTTCTTCCTTTTTAGATATGCAACCACCTTATGAGGATTCGTTATATAAATGCGAGATACCCCGAAGCCACTCATGATTCGTTAAACTGGAACCTATCGCAGCCAAGCAGTGTAATGCAAACAGCGTATGATAACGGTGACAGTAATACGTGGTTACTCGGTATTGAGCACCATATCAATCTATTGTAGCCAAATTCATTCTTGTTTCTTTCTAGGAGATGCAAGATACACCTTGCAACCCTTTTTAATGACACCAATTAGATTAGCTGCCAGTGACAGTATTGAAAGTGTATACAATACGCAGCATTCTAAAGGGAGAAACATAATGGAGTTCTGAAAAGTAGATTTAGATGTCTGTTAGGAGCGAAAGAGCTGCATTAATCACCCAAAAAAAGTACGCAGATAACAAATATTTGTGCGGCTCTCCACAACATTTGTATCCATTACAAATTAGATTTCGTTTATGAAGGAGATATCGTGCAAGATATAAATCATAGTACTGTTGATGTAGAGGACAATTCGGATGCTGTTAGCATTAGATGAAGAATTTTGGAAACATTACGATAAGAAATAAAAATTAAACATAATTAAACTCACTTTTTTTAATAATAACTCCGTTATTCGCCATAAAAATGTACACATACCACAAATACATATTTGTATGGCTCTGCACAACTTTTGTATCAGTTACAAATAATTAAATAAACATCAATTTATCACACATTGAACAGTCTTTATTTTTTTTATAATACATAACGTAATTGACTTCTTGTCATAAATAAATATTTGCTTAGATAAAAATATAATAGAAACTGACTTCTTGTCATAAATAAAAATTTGCTTACATAAGAATAATAACACAAAAACTGACTTCTTGTCATAAATAAAAATTTGCTTACATAAGAATAATAACACAAAAACTGACTTCTTATCATAAATAAAAATTTGCTTACATAAGAATATAACATAAACAAATACATATAAATAACTAAATTTGTGGGTACGTACTAATAATCACATTTTGAGCTTGAGCATTATGAGTTCAGTTCAACTACAGACTTCTGCAATTGCAATTGTTTTTTTTTATTTCCAATTTTTCTGCCCAAAACTCTTTGCTTCTCTAGTAAATGTTTTTTTAAAAGCTCATGTTTCGCTTTCTTTAATTTAAAATTTTCACTGTTGAGCTTCAGTTTGTCTTTTTCCAGGTAATGTATTTTTTTCATGTACCTCAAAGTTTCTTCAGCCGTATTGTTTATTTTTTCCTGCAACGATAGTTGCTTCTCAAGGAGACGAATGCGCCTATTTTCGACTCCTTGATTCTGAATCCAAACAGTACGTGTTCTTCTAGGAGTGTTTCTGTTTCAGCTATATTCCCATCTTCCGAAATGGGCTGTAACACTCCAAAAGTTGTAGCTTGAGACTCTCTCTCGGTATTTGATGATACCGAGACATAGAGGTCTCGGTTTGGGCTGGAAGAGATGGCGTTCCTCATTCCGAACTCAGATCCTGGAGGATCAAATGCTACATTTAAATTTAATATGCGGATAACGCTTTCTTCTAAATCAGAAAAGCTAAACATTTTGTTCGGCCCACCACCTGTGGCTCTCACTCACTTCTGCTTTATTTTTTGCTAGCTTCTTCCGTTCTTTAAATTTCAGGTCAGTCCAAACCTAAAATACATTTTACTTTAATATCATGTACGGGTTTTTTAAAAGTTTCATACCTTCATCCAACCACTGGCATCTCGTGACGGTGGTCCCAAAGAATTTAATCTTGTCGAAAAGTCGAGCCACTTTTCTTTTACGTCGATGCGATCAACACCGCTTTGTACGAATCCTCTGGCGATATCTTGGTGCGAATTCATCAATTCTACAAGTACTTCGAACTGCTTTCTGTTCGTTAACTTTGCCCTAAAATATAATAATAAGCAAAATATAAGGAAATAAAAATCTTTTTGTCAAATGTATACTTACATTTTTGCATCGACGTTAAAATTTTTCAGAAAATTTTTCCAAATATCATCGACAGAAAATGCCGATCAAACTGACAACTGTCGATGACAATCGACATTCACAATCGCTTTTTCAGGCGTCGATGTCGAATCGGCATCGAAGTGACGTGACGTGACATTCACAATACGGTCAAATTTCGTAGTAAAATATTGCCAAATCTGTCGAACATCGAATCTTTTTACTGTTGAAATTTGTTCGATTAATTAACGTTAACTAATCGATTAAGTCGATTAATCAACATCACTCAATCCGATTGATAAAAATGATTTTTTTAGAAAAAATAATCGATTAATCGAATCGAAATCGAACAACCCTAGTTGTAAGTAGAGTAGAAAATGTGATGTAATATTGTGCTTTTTTTTGCAATTTTTTCCCAAAAGTGCAAATACTCACGAAGTCCAGTCGGAAATCCAACGTAGTTGAATGAACTCTTGCGGACTTCGTGGGTATTTTATTCGATAGTATACATTAAGACTGTAAGCAAATAAACTTTACTCTGATCCTCCCCCACTAAATTTTATATCTTAGAGTGCGCATTGAGGCCATTAAGAACGTTAGCAGAATAGAGATTAATTTAATTTTTAGCTTTAGAATTAAGACGAAAAGTGGTTAGGTTTAAGATTTAAGGCAAAAAAGCACTTTTTAAAACTGTAAAAACGGACTGTGATTGCACAGCCGGATCTTTGTGGATAGTGTAGTGAGGCAATAGTTTCAGTTCGTCTTTGAGTTTGTTTTAGGATTTTCGTGCGTACTTCCCGCGGCATGTGAGGACATTTGTATACGTCCTTTATAGCGCGATTTTTTTTTTTTGGTTGGCAGCTGCGTCGAGCCCCAATATACGCTCGATAGCTCGTTCCGGCTTATGTTAAACTGTGGGTGATTAAGTTACGACACACCAAATTCCGTACTCGGTATAAATCTCGCCATTCGTTTACCTTTTGTGCCATCCTCGTTGGATTGTCGTGTAAATTTCCAGTCAATGTGCGTTATTTTCATGTGTGCTGTAGGCCCCGTGGCCCCAGTGAGGCACTTTGGTCGCAAATCAAGAGTATGTTGCCGTTATTTTAAATTGCTTCTTTCTCAAGCACGACTCCACTTAAGGAATATTGCCTAGTCGCGTAGATTTTCATTCGGTTTACCGGAACTTTCAGAGGCACGATGTACATAAAACCTAATATAATTGACGGTGGTTCTTTTCAACTTGAACCAAGTCCGTTGTCAAGTACCGTTAGCTCTGCCGGGAGTACCGTTCAGCGAAGCGCAACCGCGTGCGCCCAGAATATGCATGTGCAAGCCACATACTTGTGATTTGCTAGCCAGCAAAAATTAAATTGATTCTTCCCTTTTATTTTAAATTACGAAACGTCGATTAAATTATATTTCTCGTTTACCTGCAATTCGACCAAGTCCGCCCGCATTCAGTTCTGGCACTTTTAACAGCCCAGAATATAGTGATTTTTTTTTAGGGTCGTTAAATTTAGGTTTTAGGTACTGCAAGCCAATTGATGTGGACTGGGAATTAGTTTTCGCTGGATCAAAGTTAGCCCACCGAAACAACTCGGATATTACGCCCTCCTTTTCAGGATGGATACACCTTTTTTACAATATTGGCCAACCTCCGGATGGAATTCATTTGGTCCTTAAGCGACAAAAGTTTATCTTGCGGCTCAACGTCGTTTACATTGTCGTATGGCCAGTTCCTCTCCTATAAATTCGCGGCAGTTTTATGACGATTTGCAGGTTAAGTTTCTGCCCGTATTGGACCATGCTGGGGCTTTGCCGGCTGTAATTTTTTTCTGCTCTCATTCAAGTAAACCGATTTCTGCGCAGTATTTCAGGCTAATTTTAGCCCCTAAATTCTTTTTCTATTGGGACCAATTATTGTTGCGGCAGTATTTAGTCAGCATGGTGACCAAACTTCCTGGCGACAATGGAGTTTTTTTTCTTTTTCGTTCTCTTGTTTAAATTATCGGGAACTTTGTTTGCCTGTTAGGAAGGTATCATTGACGAAAATCTCGGTGGCAACAGGGATTTGCCATCATCAATGCTGGAATGTTTCGGGTTAAATTATTTTCTTTAGGAAATCGTATCGGAACGAGGGAGTCAAATATATTCCTCCAAGTGCCCTCCTTTTCACTGGGCTCCATTTTTATGACGAATAACTTTTGGAGACACTATATGGCGTACAAGACCAGGCGTTAGACTACGGCGCCACATTATATGGCGGTCTACGTTCAGGCCATTAACCAGCTTTCAATATAAGAAGGCTTTCTTTATCATAGGGCCCATATTTTTATGGCACCCAACGTGTCGTCATTAGACACCACACATTTTTATGGCTCCAACGGTGTCTTTAGCCAGCGTCATACACTACATGATGCCCAACGATTGTGATATAGGGCTAACATTATATGGCGCTCGGAGTCAGTGTTGCGAATTTAGCCGAAAATCGGCTAAATTTAGCCGATTTTATCAAGATCTAGCTGAAGAAATTTAAGTTTAGCCGATAGCCGATTCGTGTAGTAGGGGATGAAAAAGGTATCATCTGAAAATCCTACGGAGCAAATTAGGTTTTTGTATAAACGCACTTAATGTTTACTTCACAGATTTCAGTTCAATGCTTGTGTGCTACATTAGGTTAGGTTAGGTTATAGTGGCACCCATCCAAACTATGGATCGACTCACTTAGACCATTCGGTTGGTCCATTGTGATACCACACCCGTGACACCTTAACGAAGTCCCATGTAGGGAGTTATCGTACGTAGCATTGCTACAGGGGAAAGCTAGTCGAACCAGCCACAGATGCGAATGAACTTGGCTAGTTCATCAATTCGTGCTCCAGCAATGTCCCCGAGTCTGGAGAAGAAGTAGCTGCCCATGGCTCTGAACCTACAGCTGGCTAGCTGGGGATACTTACAAAGTAGATGCCTAACGCTCTCTTCTTCTTCTTCACTTCTGCAGCTTCTGCAGTTGTCATTATATTGAATGCCTATGCATTGTGCATGTCTGCCAAAGAGACAGTGCCCCGTTATGACAGCCGTAATGTTACGGGTCTCTATACGACTTCTTTTCAGAAGATCGGCAGTCCTTCTAGGATGTATTACTGGCCATAGCTGCCTGGAGGTTTCACACGTAGTTAGGTTGAACCATCTGCCATTGGTCAGCTCCATTGCCTTCCTGTCAAGATTACTCTTGACGTAATTGAGCGGTATTTTTACCGCTTGGGTTGCATGTATAGCAGCAATTTCAGATCCAGTTTTGGCCAGCTCATCGGCTGCCCCATTTTCTGGTATCCCTTTGTGTCCCGGAACCCAGCACAGGAAAACCTTAGGAGCTACGCCCAATGTTTTCAGACGCTCCCTACACTACCTCACTAGCTTTGACTTGACTAGGTTGGAGCTTAGAGCTTTCATTGCTGCTTCACTGTCTATATAAATCTTTATACACGACTCTTCGGGAAGATTTGTCGCGATATTTAGTATGTCCACTGCACTGCTTACGGCAAAAGCCTCGGCTTGAAAAATACTGCAGTAGTCCGGAAGACGAAAGGATACTTAAATGTTCATGTCGGCTGAGAAAATCCCTGCTCCCGTTCCAGTATCCATTTTTGACCCATCCGTTAATATAGCAACCTCAGATTCCCTTATCACTTTTTGATTATCCCAGTCCCCCTAGTAGGGAAAAGGGTATGAAATCCTGTATCGAAGCTTAAAAACGGAGTTACGTAGTCGGTGAGTTCACTCAGCCCACAATCTGGAAATAATGAAAGAATTTTTCTATGCCCATAATCCGCAGATTTCCAGCAGCCACCAGACTCTTTTAGTCTCAGGGCGCTCTTGGCAGCAGCATTCATAATTTGAATATCGATTGGCAGCAGAAGCAGCATAATCTCCATTGCAGCTGTTGGCGTTGATTACAAAGCGCCCGTGATGCCTAAGCAAGCCGCTCTCTGCACTTTCGTTACATTATTCTTGTGCACGCTTTTGTCCAGGGCTGTCCACCATACCAGGCCACCATAAAGAAGAATGGGCCTTACGATAGAGATGTACATCCAGTGAACCATTGCGGGCTTTATTCCCCATTTCCTGCCAAAGGCCTTCTTGCAAGTATAGAAGGCAATTGTTGCTTTCTTGATGCGCTCATCAAGGTTCCTCTTCCAGTTGAGCTTAGCGTCAAGAATAATTCCTAGGTACTTAACTTCAGTTTTAAGCTCCAGAATGGTATTACCTATTTTTGGAATAGTAAATGAGGGTATTGCTCTCTTTCGAGTGAAAAGAACCAGCTCAGTTTTTGTGGGGTTAACCCCCAAACCACAACTTGCCGTCCATTTGTGCAATTTCCGTAGTGCTCCCCGCACTAGTTCAGCTATCGTGGGTAGAAATTTGCCGGATACCAGTATAACTAGGTCATCCGCGTACGCTACCACTTTAATCCCGTCCCTCTCGAGCTGGGATAAAACAGGATCGACAACTAATACCCAAAGTAGAGGTGATAGAACGTCTCCCTGCGGGGTACCTCTGGACACAGTTCCAGATATTTCATTCTCACCAATGGATGCATGTATCGTTCTACTTTCAAGCATGCCGTCGATCCAGTTGGTAATGCCCAGATCAGCCCCTGAATTCTGCAGGGCTTTCCGAATGGCATCCCTCTCAACGTTATTAAAGGCTCCTTCAACATCTAGAAAGACACTCATTGTGTATTCTTTATTATGTAGCGTACTCTCTATGGTCCTTACTAGCTCATGTAGAGCGGTTTCAACCGATTTACCTTTCGTGTACGCATGTTGTGCTGTAGAGAGGGTGTTTACGTCCAGATTGCATCTAATGGATATCTCGAGGTTAAGCTAATGGGTCTAAAGTCTTTGGCCATTGTGTGACCCCGCTTACCCGCCTTCGTTATAAATATTACTTTTACCCGTCTCCAAGCATTCGGAACGTACGAGTAGTATAAGCAGCTTTTATAAATAATTAATAGCCAAGGGATGATTGCTTCAAGAATTTCCTGAAGCATTATGGCAAAATTCCATCCATCCCTGGTAATTTATACGCCGCGAAGGATTGGATAGCCCACGCCATTCTTTCCTTGGTTCTAACTTCCTCTATGGTGTCCAGTGACGGATTTTCCGGCATTCCTGACTGGTTCCCTAGGCATGTGTCACCCGCTTGGGTTGTACTGTCTGGAAAGTGGGTCTCCATGAGAAGTTCTAAGGTTTCCTGTTGTTCCTAGTCCACGTACCATCACTCTTTTGCAGAACGGTGGGTACGATTGGATCGGTTGAAAGTACCCTTCTCACAAACGCGAACTCCAGATGGAGAGGACTGACCAACTGCGTCATATCTCGGAAGATATTGCCATCCTACTCCCGGAGCGGAACAGACGAACTCCTGAGCAGGAGCCGTGTGGACGTCTCCAGAGTCACGGCAGTCAGCACGGGTCACTGGCCGATCGGCGATCACGCGGCAAGACTGGTTATTCCCTTTAACGTCAATTGCCGCAGTTGTGGGGATGCAAATAAGAGGGAAACAGTTATTCACCTTCTTTGCGAGTGTCCCGCCCTAGCTAGAGCCAGACTTCGCGCACTAGGCAAACCCTTCTTCAATAACCTCGATGAGATCTCGAAAAACAAGATAGGAGAACTGATTATCTTCTTGAACAGCTCTGGATGGATATGATAATCCATTCAAGTCTCTGTAAAACTATATATATACTTCATCAGCTCTTAACGACCAGGTTAAACGAGTTGTGATATCAAAACGGCGCTTCCTGTGCTAATTGGGCCCTGTTTTCGGCAGACGGGCCACCACGTAAACCAACCAACCAACCCTTCTGAGCCTGGCAGCCTCGCTAGTGCTCTCAATTGTTTCACAGAAGATAGTCCAAGAATGTCTTTTTGCCTTTTTTGTTGACCTTTTATAGTCCCTGACACTCGACTTGTACTTGGCCCAGTCTTCCAAAGTGCCACTAGCTTTTGCTGCATTAAACAGTCTTCTCGAATCCTGCCCGATGCGCCGTAAGTCCCTATTCCACAATGACTTGGTGGATGGCTTCCTCAGTGGGCAGGACTCAAGAAAAGTCGTTGTGATGCTTCATGTTAGTGCATCAATTTTGTCGTCAATAGACGCTGTGTTTGAGAGCAGTTCGCAATCAGGAGCAGAAAATTCCCTACATGCGATGCTCTGAAATTTCTCCCAGTCGGTCTTCCTTGGGTTTCTAAAAGACTTAGGGCACTCAGGTGAGATATTCAAATTGAAGAGTATCCAGCAGTGATCCGAAAACGACCTTTTGTTGGAGACTCTCCAGTTTCCAATCTTGAGGTTGTACGATTCTTTAACGAATGTCACATCCAGTACCTCCGCCCTATTTGCCGTAACAAAGGTTGGTTCTTTACCAACGTTGTATATATATTTAATTCCGTGGTTAGTAGAAAATTGAACAAGCCTTCACCTCGATCATTGATGTCCGTGCTACCCCAAATAGTATGATGGGCGTTGGCATCACATCCCACGACCAGGTCTAGTTTATCTCGTTTCGCCATTTCCACCACCATGCGAATATCATTTGTTGGTGCATCTTCTCCATGCGGCATGTACGCGGAGGAGAGAAGAATTGCATTACCATCCCTCCGGTCCCATCTCACTACGGTAGTATCACCAGAGCTGAAATTGGCCAGGAGAGTTAGATTTATACTCTTTTTAGCCCAGATACACGATCTAAGCTTGCCCCTGTCCTTGACAAAGTATAGTGTAGAGTTTGATTTAGTCCCAATATGGCATCCTTGCAGATCCATGGTTCTTGGATTAAAGCAATGTCAATACCATCCTCATCAAGCAGAATGGTAAGGTTCACCGACGCTAGCTTAGAATGCTGGAGGTTAATTTGCACAATTTTTGTTGCAGGATCCATTTTAAGTACAGTTATTAACCCTCCACTTCTGGTGCTGTAGATTCTGTGGCGGGAGCAATTGGGTATGCTGTTACCACCTCTGACTCTATTTGCTCATCAGTAAGACTGACACTAGGAGCACCTGAGTCCTCAGCGATTTCAGCTACCTCCATTGGCTCGGCCATCGAAAATTCTGGCACTGACGTCCCTGTGTTCACCTCTGACCGTGAATCGGTCATCGGTACCACTACGCTGACGCCAGGTGCAGTTGTTTCAGCTGAGGAGGTCACGGGCATATCCTGCCCCAAGGTACCTTCCTCGCTTGTAGCCAAGAGCCCCTTTCGGTACACATTTACCGTTACTGCATTGAAGCAGCAGTGGAGGCTGTATTTGGCTTCCTCCAGTGGAGTGAGCGACTCATCTGTCATCTGGACAATGAAGCACCTTCCACCGGGCTTAGGGTCTTCCGCCTTGAGGATCTTCCAGTCTTGGATAGGAATCTTCTGGTTTTGGGCGGAGAGCACCTGCGACGCTATGCCCTTGGATAGTCTGGAATGTCTGAGCGAGGGATAACACGCAGATTGACGGCTTTCCAGATTTCTCCGATCCTGGCCACGCTTCTTGTAAGGAAGTCAAGTAATAACTGATTCGTACATCTAATTACCTTAACTCCTCTCTGCCAGCCCGATGCGTCGTATTGTGGATTGGACCCAGTAGAATTTTCCGTGATACATTCCACGTGAAAGTCCGTCAGTCTACTTTCGACCGCCAGCCATCGGTCCGCAGAGATCTTCCAGTTTTTACTGCCAGTGTCGACAATAGCCACTTGAAGACTCTCCCGAGCCTTGTCGCTAGCGGATGGTTTCGCGCTGATAGACCGCTCAACTGTGGAAAGCTCCGGAACGCAGGATTCCTTCGAAGTATCAGGAATCACCGTACTCGCCCTCTTGAGCCTTTCTGCTAGTGGGCTGATGCACGCCTTGGCTCCAATAGCCCGCAAGGGTGGTGTGTGCGCATTTCGCCTTTTTTGCCATATTTCCCTCCTCTTCAAAGAAGCGTTGCCTTTTGCTAGCAGCTTCCGCCACAGCGTTTTTGGCACCTCCTTGTAGTCGGACCTCCGGCGTTTTTAGTTTTTGATTTTTAGGCATCTCCGTGGTGTAGGAAACATGAACGGGATCATTGGCTAAGATTTTCGTAGCCCACTTCATCGTTTCCCTATCCCTATGCGTTTGAAGCCCCGGTTTTTTATTCTCGATTTTGCCAAGAAGAAATCGTGCTTTCTCACAAAGCTTTTTCTTCCTTTGACCCGAAGTCATTTTTGCACTTTTCGACGATTTTACGCCACTGGGACCTGCCTCGATCTCGTCCTTCTCAGACGGAGATTTGAGGAGTTCCTCTTCCTCGCTGACGCTCACTTCCTGAGCTTTGCCAATAGCATCCGAAATGCTTACTGTAGGCATTGACTGAGAATCCTCAGTCCCTTCACTTACGTCCATTTTTTCTTTTCTTTTATCCATATCTTGGTCCCACGAGTCAGGGTGAAAGAAGAGTCCACCGCAACAGAGAACCCTGATTATTGCGGTAAGTCTAGTCACCCTACCAGGTCTACAGGTATGATAGGAGCTCCGTTCGCAACTGCATTCCCTGCAGCCATCCAGCACTCAGTAAGGGTCGCATGACGCCTTGGCTTGGGTTACCGTTCATTCAAATATACTCACACTTCGCCACGGTATATAACAATGGTGCACGTAGGAATAGGTGTAGTGATGGGATATCGGGAAGTGGAGGGAGAGGGGGAGAGGTTTGACCATCTCTTGGTTTCGAGCATAGCCCTACTCAGCCACAACACCACGACAAGGTGGACGGCCATCGAAGCAGCTACATTGCCATACTTTCTGTTACCATTTAGCACTAGAATTCGACTATCTTCCATACATTAAGGGACTTTCCAGAAATCTATGACCATTGAAATTTCTGTGATTCTGTTACGATATAGTAATTAGAAAAAGAATATTTGGCCGATCTTAGCCGATTTTGAACTGTCATCTGGCCAATTTTCAAAAAAATAGTTGGCAACACTGCTCGGAGTATTAGTATATACAGGGACGTCATTTGTCCCCCCCCCCTGAATTACGTATTCTTATAGATTATATATAACATATATATATTTATATATAAAAATATACAGGGTGTAACTAGTACTGAGGTTCAAACGAAAATGGGAGATAGAGGAACTTGTCCTGAGTAGAAAATCGTTCTACACATACTCCCGTTTTTGCACCGTTAAGGAGGTAGCGCGATTTTAAGGACGAAGGATTTTCATCGTACCTGTGATCACTGTTTGATCTCTAACTTCTGCTGTACTTAGCGTAACGTAATAATTCTGGGCTTGTTGGAAAGGACACAAATTCTTCTTTTTAATTGCTATCAACTGTGTCAATCAGTGTTATACTTTTTGAGAAAAATTCATTTAAATGACACAAAAATAATAAAAAATTAAAAAAAAATACAAAAAAGTCCTGTTTTCTCCAAGAAGGACCTGATTAACCACCAAATTTTATTACATTTTCGGAAAGCCCATAAATGGGATGGATATACACTGATGGCTGAGATGATTACTTGAGATGTTATGTTTTGGTTTATGGTTAGTTGGTCGGATACTATGGTGTGATGTCGGTAATATCATAGCGTCCCAAAGCACTGCAGCATTACTTCGCAAAAGCGCTCGCATTTTCATTATAAGTGTAGTAATTTCCGAAATGGCAGTTTTCAGGTTTTGATTGATTCTTATGTATTTTTTAACGTTCTTTTCAATGGAACTTTCGTATCTTCCATCTCTAACTATTTAGACGGTATTTAGCCAACAGTTTTACTGTTCTCAAGAAATGCACAGCATCTGTGAGCATAATTACAGCATAAAAAATAATTGCCATTATCAAAATTCATGGAGGTAGTAGTATAACTGGTGTGGCTATGGTGTGTAAAGTTCCTGTACATAGGTGAGACTAATTCGTTAAGAGAAGGACAAAACATCGGGTACGAGACAATAGGTTTGTTCTTTTTGCCAGGTTAAGTTAACACTTTAGTGTAGCTTACACTTTCAGTGTAATACACCTTACACTGAAAGTGTAGGGTGCAGATCGCGCAAAAAGAACGGGTTGTTGTAGAAAAGTGACAGCTAAAATTCCAAACTTTTTTATTTGCTTTATTCTTTCACTTCTATAAATGCAAATTTATTGCCATTCAATATTCTTGCATGTATTCATTCAAAACAGTAGTTTCATAAATTCAAAAAGTTAATTTTATCTGCATACAGCCATCCATTTTGACAGATGGTAAAGAAGAAGAACTTACACATGCTCCAGACCAGTGATGCCAATTTAGTGCTTTCAGCGTTAAATTTGGTGCTCAAAATTTCCTTTCAGCGGACAAAAATTTGGTTTACCGCTTGCGCGTTAATTGGTGCTTTACAAAAATATTTAACGCTTTTTTAACGCCATTTGAATATTCCCGCGAAAAACATTGATCCCATTGACAGTCTGTAGCAATAACATATCACTTTCACTACAAACAAACTGTTGTGCTTCTGTTTCTGTTTCATGTTGTATCTCAATTTTTCACCTTTCTCCTTCTCTTGAAAAATTACGCTCATGGACATCAATTTTCCGCGAATCACTCGCCCCCAGTAATTAATATCCAACGAAATTCAACGAATTCCCATAAAGTGGAGTGAGGAATCAGTGCTGCCGTTAAACTGGAATTGCAGCATTTTTATACTCTAGATGAAATCATATAGAGTATTATAAGTTTAATCCAGCCCAAAAGTTTGTAACGCATAGAACCAAGCCTCGGACGAAAAAAAGTTATATATTATTTTTTGTTTATTTGGGGCCAAAAACGTCAAATCCGCTTGACGTCCGTCCGTCCGTCCGTCCGTCCGTCTGTCCGTTAGCACGATAACTCAAGAACGCCTTCACCTAGGATCTTGAAATTTTGAATCTGGGTGTTTGGTTGAATTTGTAAGGCTAAGTTCGTTAACGGGCAAAATCGTCCTACTCCTTCGGGTAGCTGCCATACAAAATGTCCTTAAAACACGTGTTCAAGAATATTGACCAATAACTTCGGAACGCCTTAAGCTACGACTTTGAAATTTTGTATGTATTACTTTTTCAATAGTTGGAGCTAAATGTATGATTATGAAGAAAATCCTATTAGTCCTTCGTGTAGCTGCCATACAAATATCCTGTTAAAATGTATTCACTTAATTTACGAAACTCACTATAACTCAAGTAATCTTTTAGCTACGAATTCGGAATTTTGTACAAATTAGTTTTGAGTAAAAACAAAGTTCGAGTTTACTAGTCAGCGAAATCTTTTTACTCCTTCTGGTAGCTGCCATACAAAATGTCCTTAAAACACGCGTTTAAGAATATTGGCCGAAGAGAAGAAGGGTTTAAGCTACGACTTTGAAATTATGTATGTGTTATTTTTCCAATAGTTGGATCTAAATGTATGATTATGAAGAAATCCTATCAGTCCTTCGTGTAGCTGCCATACAAATATCCTGTCAAAACGTCTTCACTTAATTTACGGAACTTACTATAACTCAATCAATCTTTTAGCTATGAATTGGAAATTTTGTACAAATTAGTTTTGAGTAAAAACGATGTTCGAGTTTACTAATCAGCGAAATCCTTTTACTCCTTCTGGTAGCTGCCATACAAAATGTCCTTAAGACACGTGTTCAACAATATTTTTCGATAACTTTTGAACGCTTCAAGGTACGAATTTGAAATTTTGTACACGTTCATTTTTAAATGGTTCCAAGGAAAAGGATAAATATGTAAGAAATCGAGTGAGTCCTTCCTGCACCTCCTATGTCCTTCAAAAAGGACATTTTTTTCGATGACTTACCCAGTTGAAGATATGAAATTAAACACTGAATATTGTCTTTTAGTTTTGAGTAGCAATCTAATGGCAGTCCTTAATAAAGGACATACAACATGAACACACGTAATTCTACTTTATCCCCAACTACAATATAAATAGGAGTTCAGTATTCATCTAGAGTATTATACGATTGGCTTGCAGCCGATCGTGACTGCAGTATGTTTATTGATTATAATTTATTTATTACAACCTTGCAATTTAATTCAACATATTACTTATTACATATTTAAAAACGGAGCTAGTTTCATAAAATTACTGTAACAATACCCAAAATGACAAAGATTGAAATCTTATATGTACTATTGCCTAGTAACATGTAAAGAGCTGGATAGCAGCTTCATGAAGATACAATCCTTGATTAAAAGCCTAGTAGATATAATTTATTTATTTACACTTGTACCTATTATATTTTTTTGTTATATGTGTTATATTGCTTCAATAAATAGAAAAGAAAAATAACTAATATTAAAAATGCTATAGAAAACATTAAGAAAATTTATTAAAATTTCATCATTAATATGATATCTATGCAATACCGAACTCGTAATGCTGAAGCGGTATCTCTGCTCAGTACTACACATGTTTAGCTAGAGATTTGAATATTTCAGTACTGGTAAAAAAGGTAAGGGTAAAAAACCAAAATGACAACACTGTGTGCAAAAATCGCGGAAACGCGCGGCGGTTTTCAGTTGACTTTGAAAATAACAAGAACTTTGAAAATAACAAGAACAGTTTCATATATGGAAAGGGAAACTTGTTATTTTTTTATTGATACAATATAATCCGCAATTCAAAATCCAAATAAAGTCTGCTTCAACTTTAAAAATGATCTGAACATATTTTTTTATGTACTTACTTTTATATTTTCAAAATGAACATATTTCTGTTATACCTTTTTTGTTACTCTATTAAAAATCTATATATATAAAAGAGGATGTATGTATGTGCGTATGTTCCCTATAAACTCCTAAACCGCTCAACCGATTTTGATCAAATTTTCAGGGAACATGTAGAATAGTCCCGGGATGGTTCCTGTGAAATTTGGTACCGATCGAATCAGAAACAATTGTTTTTTCGACATTTTTCCAATTTGTTCCCGATTTTAGCTCTAATTGTTTGTTTGTTTGCCCCGCATGCCTTCCTAAACTATGCATCCGATTGCGATCAAACTTTGTTGATATGTTGAGCGCACGCCCGCGAAGGTTTCTGCGTTAACAAAATCATTTTACAATTGGTGGTACGCGAGTTATTTCAACATTTGAGTGTACGAGTATTTCATATAGTTTAGCGGCAGTTCGTTTGTTTTCGGTGTATTAGTTATGCGTTCCTATTATGGATGATGGATAGAAGATGGAGGATGAGGGATGGTAGATAGAGGATGGAGAATAGAGGATGGAGTAACGGGAGCAACGGAGTAACGGGAGTTACGGGGGCAACGGAAGTAACGGGGGAAATGGGAGTAACGGGAGCAACGGGAGCAGCGGAGCAACGGGAGCAACGGAGCAACCGAAGCAACGGGAGTAACGATAGTATAGCACCAAACAAACGTTAGCGTAGCAAGCGTAGCCGCGGTACGCGGCTAGTTACATATAATTTAATACACTTGACTAAATTTTGTTTATGTGTGCAAAGTTATTTTTTTACCAATAAAAAACTCTACTTAAATTCAGGTCCCAAGTTCAAAATACATATTACTTGATCATTAGATCAGAAGCGATAAATACGGAAAAAATATTTTTAGTGCTTTTAAGCTGGAATTAACGCTCAAATTACCATATTTTAGTGCTCAACCCAGAAGAATAGTTGGCAACACTGCTCCCGACCCAGTGTAAGAAAGTGTACACTGAGTACGCTACACTGGACAAAAAGAACAGCCACCTCTGACGCCACACCGACAAAAAGAACAGCATTAGGGTAGAAAGTGTAACCTAGTGTAGAAAGTGTATGCAAAAAGAACAGACCTAATGATAATTTTGTGCAAGCCTGTCAAATTTTTTTGCTCAGAGAGTTTTCATCACAGCGTCATCGTTGAAAACAAAAAAAAAATACACTGGAATTCAATTGAATCGTGCACAGGAAATAATTAAATTATGCAATCGGTGCATTTTTAATTATCGGTGCATTTTCAAAAACCGCTTTTGGAAATCAATTTTAAAGATTGTAAGTATTTAAATTGTCCAGTAAAATACCTCTTTCGTATTGCGCCCCGCACATTTGACTTTTTTAATGCCTGTACTGAACACACATCCAAACGCAATTGAAAACTAACACAATCGGACCTCATTAGGCAAAATTTTATTTATCACCGATCCAGTTATACTACTACATCCATGTCAAAATTCTTTTTTTGCGTTTAGAACAAACCAAATTACTATTTAAAAAAAGTAGATAACATTAAACACAATTTTAAGATTGCTGGAACTGTTGCAATCTTTAAAATGCAATTATCTCAAAAACTGTTTTTGGAAGTTACGACAGTAGTCTTCACATAGTGCGATATACTGTATCATTTAAATATGCAATAAAGCAAAAATAACACTTGATCGATTTCTTTTCAGAATTTGCTTAATCGTCTACATCACAGAACTTTGAAGGGGAATCGTTCGCCAATAGCACTGCAAATTATTATTAACATCTGCACACTGTCACACCCGGCCCGATTGTTGATCTTCTCATCCCTAAAAACTGATTCAGTTCGGTATTCCTTTCATTTCCCCACAATTCTTTCGTACTCTTCTCTCCTTCGCACCAATCACGGTGGACGAAAGGATACCGCGTCAAATTGGACTCAGTTTGTTATTTTAGCCAAAACAGTCGTCAGCCCTGGGGAAAAAAAACCGTGGCCAGAAAGGTTCAGATTGCCATGGTGCAGTGGGATCATAACGGATCCAAATAGCGGTTTATGTGCTAGCTATTTTTGCGCAATAGCTACCTAACCTTACCAAACCCACTTCGACCTATGCTTGAACGAATATTTAATGATATCGTAGTAAGAGTAATCTGTCCAGAACAATGGTCATCATTAAATATTACTTTTCTCCATAAAACAGGCAAAAAAAATGATTTAAATAATAACCGACCAAACAGCGTGATTTCTAAAGTCTATAAAGTCTTGCTAAATATATTCCAGGAAAAATATCTAAAACTCTAGCTAAAAACCAACTGAAGGAACAAACGGGCTTTAGAAAAGAATATTCTTCCACAGATCATTTATATACCACCAACGAAATAATTGAAAAATGTCAAGAATTTCAATTAAAGCTTTATCTCGCCTTTTATTGACTTCTCAAAAGCATTCGATTCCATAGAGCAATTTTTTATTTGGAACGCGTTTCACGTACAAGGAATGGATTTAAAATGGATAAGATTTATCCAACGATTAAATGTTAAAAGCGAAGCTCGAACTATCACGGGCAAGAAAAGCGATTACTGTTCGACAGGATGGTGACCCATTATCTCCAGTCCTTTTCTCAGCCGTAATTAAAGAAATATTATAATATTGGAATCCGCATAAATGGCTCTTATACCTTGGATACACAGCTCGTATACAAATCATAATATCGTCAATATCACCAGTGTATCACCCAATAATATGCATATCGTACGTTAACGAGCTGATATCTACATAATATCCAACCTCTTTCCTTGTATATAAATTCGATGATTTGAACTGATATAGTCTTCTTTTAACTGCCATAGCCTTTCTTTTAACAAATCAACTGAAATTCCAATAAATGACAGTTGTGGATTTTTATATTCTACCGTCAGTTAAAATTGTTTGAGCGTATTTTCATTTTTGTGTGCGATGTGATGGTCCGGTTTCTACATTTCTTTATTAGCAATGAAAGTGCTTTTCGCCGGAACATCATACTGCGACGTTTGGCACGAAGAGCTAGCAGTTGAAGCCTTTTTCTCTTCACTGCGAAAATTTCGGAATGCACTTTTAACTGTCCCAGATTAATTAAAAGTACCATTAAATGTTGTTGCTGTGTTGAATATACGCACAATACTATTTGATAGACGCTTGAAATCAAAAATTTTGTCTTTGACAGCTAAATGTTAAAGTATAACATGTATGGGGTGTGTATCATGCCATCTTGTATCGCATATCATGATTTGAATAAAGTAATTTGTATACAAGCAGTGTATCTATGGTATTATTTGAATAACTTGGTTCGCAGATGACACAATACTTAAAAGAGATTCACCGGAAAAAAACTGCAACAAATGCTGATCCAATTCAACAATGAAAGCAGGATTTCAAATGAATATAATTAAGATTAAGCTTATGATTATCAGTTTTTAAACTCCAATAAAAATAAACGAAGAACTTATCGATTATGTTGACAACTACACTTCTAACGAATCGATGTATAGCCTGGGTAAAACTTAGCGGGTGCCCGTACTGGCTCGACATTTTGGCACGATTCTGCTCACCTTACTCTTCCTTGTCTTTGTCTGCTTTGTCTTCGTTTCGGCGCGTTGCATCTGCTCTGCTCGTCTTTGCTCTGCCCTGTCTTCGTCTCTGCGTGTTGCCTCTGCTCTGCCCTGTCTTCGTCTCTGCTCGTCGCTTGGCTCTGATCAACGTTGCTTTGCTCGTCATGGTTCGCTCTGCTCGATGTGGTTTGCTTGTCGTGGCTTGCTCGTCGTGGCTTGCTCTGCTCGTTGCTCGCTCTGCTCGTCGTGGCTTGCTCTGCTCTGCTCTTCGTGGCTTACTCTGCTCGTTACTGCTCGTCGTGGCTTACTCTGCTCGTTGCGGCTCACTCCACTCGTCGTGGCTCATAGCCCGCTCTTCTCGTCGTGGCCTGCTTTGGTCGTCGTGGCTTGCTCAGCTCCGCTTAGCGCGTCGCTGTTTAGCTCGTCGATGCTCTGCTTGGCTAGTCGCTGCTTGGCTTGTCGCTGCTTGCACTGCTCCGCTGATTGGCTTGCTCCGCTCTGCTTGGCTCGTCGCTGCTTGGCTCTGCTTGGCTCATCGCTGCTTGGCTTTGCTCCGTTGCTTGGCTTACTCCGCTCTGCTTGGATCGTCACTGCTTGGCTTGCTCCGCTCTGCTTGGCTCGGCTCTGCTTCCGAGGTAGCTACGCTTTGGTTAGAAGCGGTGTCCTACTGACGTACAGTTCCAAGTTACGTGAATCGGATTCATAATCATATCATATCTTGGTCAAATCTTATCTTTCAACAATTGGGAAATCAAAGAAACAGAGCTCACACTCAGTGGATGGAGACGATTTTGGAATCTAAAAGAACTGTTTAATGACAACATCAAATACCAGAAAGCACATTTTCGATTCATCAATAGTGCCAGTTCTTACATATCGGGCACACATATGGTGCAACAGCGACAAGGTCTGCGCAAAACTGTGAGTTGCACAAAGATCGATGGACCGTATATTATTGAGGGTGAAGCGATCGCATAAAATTAGAAACACTGCCATAAGATCGAAAACTGGCTTCATGGACGTAATTGAACGGGCCAAAAAACTAACATGAAATTGGGCAGGCCACGTCGTAAGGCTTAACGATAAGCGATAGAGTGGATATATTTAGAAGGAACCAGAAAAGTAGGACGCCAAAATAAGAGATGGAGAGACGATATAGGATCAACTCCTAAGTACTGTAATACAGTTGCTAGAGACAGAGGAAAATGGTCATCATTGGGAAGGTTTACGCTCATGTGTATATTCTGAATTATTTTTCTTTTTGTTACAGTTGGTATTAATAATATTTATTATTTCTTGCGTTACCTTTGGTTTCGCTTGAAATTTTTGATTTAATTGTTGAATTAAATTTTTTTTTATTATTACTTTATTTTTTGGATTTAGGTCAGGGTCGAATTTATTCTAGTTTTTAGTTTCTATTCTAAATTTTACCTTAGTATAGTTTCACGATTTAGTTTTTATAGCTGGTTATTTTCCTGGAAAGCTTAGATGTATAGTTTGTAGCTTGTAAGGTTATTTTATTTAATATCTTATTTAAGTAAACTCTTACATTTTTTATTTTTTAAACAATTATCTTTTTCAATAGTTGACACTTGACTAAATATTTTTACTAAAAATTAACAAAATCAAATTTTAAAGTTACTACGATTAAATATTATTTTACAAAATTAAAATGAAATTGTGTTTGCTGCTACATCACATTTTTTATTTTTTAAACAATTATCTTTTTCAATAGTCGACACTTGACTAAATATTTTTACTAAAAATTAACAAAATCAAATTTTAAAGTTACTACGATTAAATATTATTTTACAAAATTAAAATGAAATTGTGTTTGCTGCTACAAGCTTATTTCGGAACTATTTTTTTTCATCATGACACTTTCGAGGTCGCCAGAAAAGTTGGTTGATGTTATATTCACTATATACCAGAAGTTGGTGGAGCAAGACCTTAAAGTGCTCACTAAGTGTGACCACCAATTTAATCAAGCCTGCCTAGACATGTGAATGCCAAAACAGCAGAGGTGTCCCACTTAGCGCTAAGTGATTGATGGATAAGTTGGACTATTGGTCTGTTCGGGAGTATATAGAGCGATAGCGGTCCATGGACCTTAGACAAGAAACGGGGTTCAGTCAATGGTCAATCCGCTTCTAATGGATGGGGTTCCTCTCCTTCGCGAGCCGAATTTGGATCCGCAATCGAGCTGGGTAACGGTCAAGCCTTGTACACACCGGACGAAACAATAGTCACAGACTTGGGTAAGGTGGGCTAGACGGTATAACAACAGCGCAGGCGAGTTGAGGGATAGCCTTTCTGGGTCTCTCATAACTTTTTGGGAATCTTGTCTAATTTTATCGGCGTGAAATTTCTGTTGTAAAGGCTAGGGCTTTTATAGTCTTAAATGTAAACAACAAACCCCCCCCCCCCTCCCCCCAGCCACAGCTAACACGGCAGCCAGTAAACACGTCGCTCCAGTTCAGATTTTAGCACACTGTTTCCCAATCCTTAAACCATGTTTCGGTTATTTTGACTTTTTGAAGTTGAAATAACCGCTCAAAGGCCTTCGTTTACAACACCATTGTGGAAAGAAGCTGTAACGACATACTGACTATTTAATAATAATACTTTAATTATCACATACAAACTGAAAGTGAAAATTGAAGCAAATGATTCTTGAATCAAATAATCTCTTCGAATAATGTATGCCAATATCGTGATATTTGTTGATCAAGAATATTTTGCAATTTATTATGTTTAGCTATAACTGTTTCGTGGCAATGTTCCACAAGCTTCGCTTACGGACAGGCTGAATATATAAAACAAAAATTGTAATCAGTTGCATAATATTGAATATTGAGTGAATATTTAGTCATCCCTTCGTCTGAACTGTGATTTTTTTCTCGAAGCTGTAGTACATATTTTTTTTTCTCGGAAGATTATGTGTTTTTGCCTGTCATTAGATAGGATAATTATGAGTGGGAACAGGATTTTTAAAATTGCATGTTACAGAAAGTAAAGAAAAGCGCAGCACCATGTCTTAAATATTCTTCATACTACTAATTATTATATTTAAATAGTTAATATTCTGGAAATCAAAATCGCAAAGGATTAAGAACAAAAATATTAATCACCTGCAAAAGTCGCACTGGGGAAGGACATGGTGTAGAGCTTCCAGACGGTATCGATTTTTCCACTTCATTAGGCAAGTCCACTGATTCCGTTGTTGGTCCTTTGTTAGTATAGTCGAACTTGATTTGCTTTGAAGGATTAGCTATAAAAATTAATATTTTCTTAGTTTTATAGTTTTTCAGAATAAAGAATTACGTACATAAAAATATCAATTGAGTTGGGTCATATCATAAAACTCATAACATACATATTCTGCAAAGTTGTGGGGTTGGGACTAGAAGAAAAAATTTCGGGTAATTTACATCCGAGTCGTATAGGCAAAAAATGTATATAACTATAAATGATATGGTTACACAATAAAATATCGGTAATACCTACAGAAAATAAGCAATGGTGTTAAGGTGACAAAATAATAAAATATTTGTTTATAGAAACTCCAGACGTTCAGATGCCATTTAATGAAAATCACAGTATGTGGCAACAATTACAATAGACAAAAAGTGTACCGATATATGTTCTAGGAATGCTGAATTTCTATTTACTCTAGAAGAACTAAATTCTACCAAATTCCACAGTTTTAAAATTTTGAGCACTGATAGTTGGAGATTTTAAATGTAGATTTCATTTAGTGTGGAAAGATTCCTCCAAGCAATTTAATCTGAGGTGTAGTGTGCAGTATGTGATGTTTGATTTGTGTTGTATACACTGAGAGAAATAATTTGTTGGCAAGAGATTGCTTTAATAAAATTTTCATTGCAGCATTCGAAGTTCATTTATGCTAATAAGAGTCCATTGCGATGCGCGTACCTAAAGTACGTTCCCGGCTCAGAGCCAAACCAGGGCATTCGCAAAGCATGTGGAAAATACTTTCCTCGGCATCGGGTTTACTACAACTGCGGCTCAGATCTGCAACATCCGCAACACCTAAGGCCTAAACAGAACACGGACCTCGACTGCGACTGCGCAGTCCCTGTCTTTAGAATACACAGGATTATATGGCGATGCCCACAACACCAACTTCGCCTGCGACTGCGCAGTCGTGCTACACTCTAATTCATGGACTGCGGTTGTAGTCTCGGATTTCCACTACTTCCCAGCAGGAAAAGTTTCGTATACTATACGTCGAAACGAAACCGTATGCAAGTCGTATAACTGATTAGACTTTTTGGGAACGATGTCGCCGGTTGATGTATATATTTACTATTATAGTTTGTACGAGCACTATATATATAATATTTACATGACCTCTTAAAATGAATTGAATTCTGTTTACATTTAAGAGGAGACCACGATAGCTTAGTATGTAAGATAAAGACAGCATATCTTACATATAGAATTTTGATGCTATTTTGCGTGAGTACGCTTTGCCTACTGGGTTTCTATTCTTCAAATTCGTCTCGATTCCTATTCACTTTCTCGTTATTAATAAACGCAAACACTCCAAATTGATTAAAAACACTATATAAAATATACACGCTACCAGAAAAACGTCCATTTTCAAAAATATTAAACAAAACAGAAGTGACACTTGACACTCGTTCTTCTTCTTGCTTGCATAGAATCGAAGTCGTAGTCGGTGTTCTGTTCAACACTAACTGCGCAGTCGAACCTCACACCGCAAGGTATGCAAATCGCAGTCGCAGTCGAGGTCCGTGTTCTGTTTAGTACTCTAGTCTTCTGGCGTACCAATCAGGATACGAAGAGTATTCCTATCTCCGAGTAGGACAACCTTTGTCCTGCTCGCACTCAGGGCCGGCCAAAGCTACCTGGCCACGAGACACGATGTGAGGCCCGACCACCTCGTGTTAGTCTCGGATATGGCCGTCACGTCGATAGAGCAACAGATATTCGGTTGTATAAAAATATTCCTTTAAGGGGTTAGGTAAAAATATAATTCTTTTGAAAATTTTGTATATGAAAATATGACATCACAGGAATAATCTTTGGAAATTTCAAGACGATCGGATTAAAACTTGTAAAGATACCGGTCGTTTCGCAGTCGTGTTCGAAGTGGTCGTAACGGTCTAGTTCGAATACTTTTATTTACACCGATAAGTTTAATCGCGTTTATCTAAAAACTAGATTTTTGAAGCCCGTGCGTAACATAACTCAAAAACTACTGCACCGATCTTCATGAAACGCATCCATATCTTTGATATGAAAAATACTCGCGGATGAACTACTGTTTTTTAAATTTTTTATTTTTATACTTTTTTACAAGCAATAATAAGCTGATTTTTTAAATGAAAATCGTCCTCTTTAGTTCAAAACCATGGCAAAAATTGAAAATTTCATATTTTTCTGTGATGACATACATTAGGAGCCGCAAGTCACCTTTTTTTCCAAGCGTCGACGAACCACGGTGGCGATTAATTAAAAATATTTTTTAATGAAAAAATTCTGAAATGTTCTTCAAACATTACTTTTTTATGTGCACAAACTTTAAAATAATTATATCCATTCAGAACAAAAAAAAAAATCTCAAAAATATTTTTTTTTCGACCTTGTGACTGTACTTAACCCTTTAAGGAAATAGACACGCATTACGTGCAATATAGAACCATTCTGTCAGGACAATCAACTCACGTTGTTTGCGCGATTCTGTTGAAAGAACCGAACAGGAACTTAATTTTGATTGCCGCAATATAATGTTGGTTGTTGCAATAGAATATTGTTCATCATAAACGATTTTCGGCATCATTCTGCTGTGGTAACCAAATGTGTGTTCCGCCAACCGAATGTATGTTGCGTTAACTTAGATAATCCACATTAAGTTAAGTTATTCCATAGGGAAATAAAAATGAAATGCTTCGGTGGCGCAGTGGCTAAACTCAAAGTTCCAGTCTCCTAGCGCAAGCGGGTGCTAAAGTCTAGAAACCATAGAAACAGTCTAAAATGATCCACCACCTCCCCCCTCAGTAACTAACCGCTTAAAAAGTGGACACTTAAGGGGGTGCACCCAGTCTACTCACAAAAAAAATCCATGCTCAAAGGGTTTGGGAGCTACGAGCCTTCAAACGATTTTTCGTATGACGGACGGCGTACGCGTACAGACCGACTGATTTTTTTGGTATCTATTAGTCTTGACGTAAAAATTTTGAAAAAAAATTTTCAGGATAGCGAAATTGTTTTTTAAACATCTATAACAAATCTTTATTATTAAAATAATAAAGCAATACAATAGCCTTACGCGACGATACGGTGACAGTACCCCTCCCAGATATACGAATATCAATGAATTGGGTATATTTCCTCACGTGTTTGCAGGCTGAATGCGGCATCTCTGCTATTCCAAGGTAGTACTAAATGGGGTGCATATATATTCACGAATTTTGTCATATCTATTGATGTCTTCTGAAATAGTGTATTAATTTTACTTCTTCGGGATTTTGAGATAAATGCCTAGAGGGTGTTTTTGGGACTTTTTTAGATGCAACCCCCTACGGGGGTTTAAAGGGGTTGCGTACATTTTAACGAATTCCGCCATATACCTTAGGAATAGGTTTTTCCTTTGTCAGGCTTTCTATATAATCGCTTAAGAATTAATTTACAGATTCTTGGATTTTCAACCCCAAGGTGGTCTATGCTAGGGTCAATAGATATAGAACACTCTCTACCTAGGGTTTGGCAGATATGTCTAATTCGGTCGTTTCAATATTAGAAATTATAATTTAACCTCACAAAAATCACCGGTTTTTGTATAAGTTTGCTTTTGTACTAATTCGCCTTGCAAATAAATTGCGTTTTTGAAGTGTGTTAGTGCGAATAACTGAAGATTCGGAAAATGTTGGTTCCCTTCCACAACTCGTTTTTCTTTGGTATGCAAGTGTGTGCGAAATTGTGGTTTTCAATGCTCCGTATTTCAATTTTCC
Source organism: Beris morrisii (assembly GCA_951812415.1). Taxonomy (NCBI): domain Eukaryota; kingdom Metazoa; phylum Arthropoda; class Insecta; order Diptera; family Stratiomyidae; genus Beris; species Beris morrisii. Next base: position 102,161,271 of record OX638311.1, on the reverse strand, counting down.
TAAATGAAGTATCACTTTAATAAATAACATAATTTGTGAAGAAATAGAAATACTACACTATAGTTGTAAAGACAATAATTTTTTCCCCGTCTGATCTCTACAAAAATTTTATAAACTGTAAATATCTTATAGAATAACTGTAATAATTAAATAAATAAGTAAGTAAGTATTAATTTTAATACTCCGTATTTCTTCCATATTGTTGCGAGCTAGGGGTTCGTCGGGATTTCAAGTAAAACACAATTCGTTTAAAATCAAAATAAGTGATAATTTATTAATCCACACTTTAATTCTATTCGCACAATAATTCGCACTGTATGGCAACACTGCCCGCTTATATATTTCGTTTGACTCGATCTCTTTCGCTTTCTACCAACACGGTCGCGTATACACGCTGGCTGTCACAGTCGACGTAATAAAAATTACTATGTCCCTCGCTGAAAGCTTAATCTGCTTTTATACTAGTTGGCGGTAGTCTAGACTGTTCTTGAATCTTCGCTCGGTGGTGTGTGTGTGGACGGTACTGGAAAGATTGAGAGCATTCCATTTGATCTTCAACGCTGTTCTAGTACATTCGAGCACATTCGATTAGAGGGGAGGTATATTCGTGTTGCTCCGCTCCCCTTATATACTTCAACTAGGTTTCTGATTGGGTTACTTTGTAGCTAGGTATTCGGTTGTTGATGTTTCCCTTATTCGTAATTGATCGAGTTGCGCGGTTGCCAGGCTTGCACGTAACAATATCTTTTATGGAAATTTACAATTTTGCAGCGAAAAGTCAATCATTTCAAATGGCTATAAAAAATCCCATAAACATCAAAACAACTTATTATAAATTTACTGGTTTTTCACCTTGGTACGCATCTGCCAAACCCCTCTTAGAAGCAGTTTTAGTGTGACTGCATATACAGTAACCCTAGTGCATGGGGGTTGAATACATTTTCACAATTTTTGTCATATCTCTTAAATTTTGTTAAATATAAAAAAGAAAGGTTTTCACTTCTACGGGGAATGTAATCGCCTGAAAATGATTTGACGAAATTCAACCGCCAAGGAAGTGTAAAGGGATTGCGCTCGATTTCACAAACGTGGGTCTGTTGAGATATCAAATTGGTTTTTTCTTTCCACAAATTTTATACAATCACCTAAGAACATAATTCACGATTTTTCGAAATTCAAGTGGATGTCTGTCCTTCCATCCGTCCGTCTGTTTGTCCGTGCGCACGATAATTCAAGATCGCTTTTACCTAGAATCTTGAAATTTTGAATCTGGGTATTTGGTCGAATTTGTAAGGCTAAGTTCATTAACGTGCAAAATAGTCCTACTCCTTCGAATAGCTGCGATACAAAAAGTCCTTAAAACACGCGTTTGGTCAATAACTTCGGTACACCTTAAGCTACAAGTATGAACTTTTGTATACGTTTATTTTCCAATAGTTGCAGTTTAAGGTATGAATACGAAAAAAATTCAATGAGTCCTTCGAGTAGCTGCCGTACAAATATCCTGTCCTATTATCTTCAATTAATTTGCGGAACTAACTATAACCTAAGTAATCATTTAGCGACGAATTTGGCATTTTGTACAAATTAGTTTTTAATGAAAACGAAATTCCAGTTTACTAGTCAGCTAAATCCTTTTACTCCTTCTGGTAGCTTCCATACAAAAAATCCTTAAAACTCGTGTTCAACAATATTTTCCGATAAGTTTTGAACGCTCCCAGCTAGGAATTTGAAATTTTGTACACATTAATTTTTAAATGGCTAAAAGAATAAACATGGTAGAAATCGAGTTAGTCCTTCCTACACCTCCCATGTGAAAGTCCTTAAAAGGGAAATTTTTTTTTTGGTGATTCACCTATACTCTGATGATATTGTCTTTTGGTTTCGAGTAGTAACCAAATGGGCGTTCTTAATAAAGGACAAACAACATGTGTACTCCTTATCCTACTTTATACCCAACTACAATTCGGAGTTCAGTATTTCATCTAGAGTATCATATGATTACAAAAATGAACCGTGCGCTAGCAACATTTTGGCAGTGCCGGAAAGTTTTTGGAAGAACATGCAGTCTTAGGCCTTCAATGGTACATTGGCTCTATACAGCCATTATAAGACATCCTAATTTATGCATCAGTGGTTTGGTGGACTAAGTCCGAATGTGTATACATTAGAGCAAGTCTTTGCCAAACTACAGAGGACAGTCTGCATCGGTGTAACAGGTGCCTTGAGTACCACGCCGGGTGCGGCATTCGATGCACTGCTCAACTTGCCACCGCTTAACATTGTTGTTCAGGCGGAAGAAATGAGAGCTACACACTGCCTAATGAGATTAGACCTGTGGAGAAAGGAGCATTGCACGGGTCATGGAGAAATGGCTCGAAGGTTGTCTGGAAACTTCATCTTCGATATGCCTTCGGATGCTATGGCTTCAATGTTAATGCTCAAAAGAAAATATCAGGTGGTGATCCCGAGTAGGGAGGAATGGGAAAACCAGTCCGCACTGCTTAGCGGATTCACTGATATATTCTATACGGACGGCTCAATGCCTGAAAACGGGTCGGGAGCTGGAATGTACTTGCAGTCAGACAACCTCAGGTACTCTTTCGCCCTAGGGAAACATTCTTCGGTATTCCAAGCTGAAGTATATGCGATCCTTAAGGCAGTAGAATGGATTATAGAGGGCAGATGGAGTGCAGGCGGATCTGCATTTGCAGCGACAGTCAGGCCGCTTTACAATCCCTAGATAATCCATCGTCGTTTCGAAGATAGTACGTGATTGTAAAGAACGATTGAATTCTGTTGGCAGATTCAATGTCTTGAAGCTAATATGGGTTCCAGGCCACCAGGGTATAAATGGCAATGAAATAGCTGATGCATTAGCAAAGGCTGAATTGAAGTCAGCCATGGTCGGACCAGAACCAGTTTTCGGTGTGCCTGTATACGACGTTGATGTAATAAGGATGGAGGAACTCCGCTCTCGCTCCCTACCTGAGCTCTTACAATTCGTAAGGAGAACGAAAAAGTTCGGGTAGAGACTGTGGGATTCGAGTACAATGGGCCATGTTGGCCTGAGTGCTCAAGATGCGCTGCTTTCCTGCGTGTCTTCCCCCAAACCAAGCAACAACAGTTATACGATTGGCTTGAAGCCAATCGTGAATGCAGTATGTTGTATTATTACATTTGTCTTCCTAAACTCGATAAACACCCGTTCTTATCTCATTTGGCATCAACCTAAACCACCAAGATACCAGTTACTTGCTTACTTTGTTTTCACCTTAGCCCACAATCCTCTGAGTTTTATTACTTTTTTAGTTTCACCGTTCTAACAGCGAACCTTTAATGTCACATAAATAGTAGTAGTAGCTTGTCATATCTTAAATTGACAAGCTGGTGAACAATAAATATTTTTTAAAACAGAGCCTCAGACGAAAAAAAAATCATACATTTTTTTCTGTTTATTTGGGGCCAAAACCTCAAAGTTTTCATGAGTCTTTCGAGTAGCTGCCATACAAAAATCCTGTAAAAATATCCTCACTTAATTTACGGAACTCACTATAACTCAAGAAATCGTTTAGCCACGAAGTTGAAATTTTGAAAAAATTAGTTTTAAGGGAAAATAAAATTCGAGTTCATTATTCAGTGTAATTCCTTTACACCTTCGGCTGGCTCATATATCTGCCTACAGTCTTGGCGCAACTTAATTATTTTTTGGGTATAAGTCCGGAACGCGTTTTATGCTGAGATGCTGTGTAGGTTACTATGCGACTGATATCCTAAAAAAATAACGTTTCAAATACAACAGCATACAGTCAATGGACTATTTTCGGGTTAATATCCCAGGCTTTTCTTACAATTTTCTGGCATAAGTAGTAAGCATTCGATGCCATTTTGATTCTGTCCTCAATCGTAAGTTTGCAATTCAACCTACGATGAATAGAGATTCCTAAGTACTTCACCATATAAACCAAAAGCACGAAAAATTCATTCATTTATGTACAAACTACTACCATGTTAGCACGCGCGATTGTGTTCGTGGCGATATTGAGGGTTAAATCGAAAAGTAAACATTTCCCCAACTTTTCCTCAAGTATGTTAAACATGCCGACCTCTTCCACCTTGAGTGAGTGAAAAAGACTAAAGTATGATCGCCGAATGCTTATACATCCGATCATTAAGTGCGTATCTACTCGACCTGCAAATGCCATAACAAACTTAGACGTTCAACTGTTCAGTTCGTGAAACTCTACACGAAACTGATCACGGAACAAATAACTGTAGCGGCTAGTGCAATGAAAGTCGTGTTTCTATTGCACTAGTCGACGAGCAACAAAATTGCATTCGGCGCCATGACCCGACGCCGAGGATCGATGCAGTATCGACTGGCAAAGAATAATGGGAAGGTGCCACATGCCACAGAGTTCTTATGCAATTTCATTCCTCCATTATTCGATGAGCGGTAGAACACAATTCATATGTAAATCCATTCTACCAATCCTCGATGATCGTTCAGGTGGACTTCGTATGCAATTCAGATTCACCCCTCATCGATGACCAGTAGGCTCTACTTCATACTGACTTCAAACTCACTGTTCACTGAGTGCACGTATTGCTATCTCGTTCTTGCTCATTCCAATTTCAAATACAATGCGCGATAGGAGATCTGTTATGTCGAAGAGTGCGGATGAGATGGTCGGATGCATTTCAGTATGAGCAACAAAGAAATGCGAATACCTCACACGTATTAACAGATAGCAAGTACATAGCTGAACTTGTTCCCAACTGATAATCTTTTTTCAGCGACAAGTTTCGAAACTGCTCGCTGCCTCTTCATCGATGTTTGGTTTATAGGGAAGCTTCTGCTCCTATACCTTGATCAGTTTTGGATCCATCTGTGTATCAGATTATGGATCCTGGTTTTGGAGTGTGGTTGTTTGTGGCCCAGTCCTCCAGTTAGGATTGATCGATTTCGATTCGATTAATCAATTATTTTTTCTAAAAAAATCAATTTTATCAATCGATATGAGTGATGTTGATTAATCGACATAATCGATTAGTTAAAGTTAATTAATCGAACAAATTTCAACAGTAAAAAGATTCGATGTTCGACAGATTTGATAATATTTTACTACGAAATTAGCTGCAACAGAAAAAAATTGTGCATTCATGATGAGATCCAGGAAAACACGTTTGGTAATAACAACCCAGCAAGCAAAACTTCGTTGAGAAAATTGCTTGCTATGTCAAATTATAAGAATTATTTTACTCCTGCTGTTTCTTCCGGTCTCAAGGTCTGAACTGAACCGGCAACTCTAGCTAAAAGTAAGTACATCTACTTACTTTAATGTTTATCTCCTTATCTACTTACTGGACACCTCTAGGGTGTTTTTTTAGAGGTATAGTATTAGTTTTTTGAAAAAAAGACATACGTATATTATCAAATGGCAAAATTTTTTTTTATTGAAAAGATTATTTTATGGAATTTAATTTTTAAGAACAATTTTGGGCATATGACCACCGTGACTGCGTCTAATGAACACCATCCGATCAGTCCAATTTTTGGTCACTTATTCGAGTATTTCTGGCCTTATCTCATCAATAACCCGTCGAATTTTGGCTTCTAAATATTGAATCGTTGCTGGCTTATCAGCATAGACCAGTGATTTGATGTATCCCCACAAAAAGTAATCCAATGGTGTCAAATCACACGATCTGGACGGCCAATTAACAGGTCCAGTTCTTGAGATGATTTTTTCACCAAATGTCTCTTGCAATAAAGTCGTAGTTGCACGCGCTGTGTGGCATGTTGCACCGTCATGTTGGAACCACTTCATCCTTAGATTGTTGGCATTGACGTACGAAACCAAAAAGTTGCGAATTATTTCCCTGTAGCGAGCACAATTGACCCTTATGTTGACCATATAATTGACGAAGCGATCTGCGAGTTTGCCGTATAGAACGCAAATTTCCAAAATAAAATTCCACAATTTGTAAACGTTGTACTGGTGTAAGTCTTTCCATGATAATTTGCCAAAATGAACAAAAATGTGAAAGACACCAGTCAAGTTTGACAGGTAGTTTGAAAGGTATCTCTACTGAAAAAACTATACCTCTAAAAAAAACACCCTATACTATACTTACTTAATAACAAAATTCTAAAACCCTTTTCCAGTCAAATTTAATGCACTTATCCTATTATATTGTGTCAATTATCAACGGAATCCACTGTACATAGATAACATAATCAACAAGAAAAGCATTTTAGTGCGAACTATTCATTGAAAGGACATTATTGTTGAAGACTATTAATTACAAAAACTCGATGATGAATTTAGACTGTTAAATAATTATTAGCAAAAATAATTCTAATGTAGAAGAAGATATAGAAGTATTTTGACAAGATCTTTCCGTGACCAGATAGGTGATCAGAAGAGTCTTGTAACATTATTTTAATTAATTAATATCTTAACCTTTTCACATTCATCCGCAAATGTAGAACGTGTTATTTCAAACCAAAGCCATGAACTTATTTTGAAATTTAACGGACATTTAACTCCACATGTAATACAGTGAGGAGATGATAGAAAAATTCTTCATATGCACAATTTAATATCTTTTCTATGTACATTTACCGCTATATGTACGACAATATATGTAACGTACGACAATCCCAATTTTAAACTGGGCACTGTTCATGATTTCTGCTATAGCTGCTATTAGCTGCTTTTGTATGCTTTTGTGTATCCAAGGCAACCAAAAAGCTGCTTTCTCGTACTTGCTATTTGACACTAGATCTGTCCAAGATTTTTAAAAAGCTGACCTAGACCTAGATATTTCAAGTCAAATCTACCTATAAGGTCTACAATACGTATACAACACCCTGGGACTTACGAATTTCGCGATTAATCGATTAATTGGTTAGAAGGCATCAATTAATCAATTAATTGGTTAGAAGGCATCAATTAATCGATTAATTGGTTAGAAGGCATCAAATTATCTTAATCGAACTTTTTAAAATAATCGATCTTGCAACAATCGATTGTTTATTTATTTATTTATTTCAGTTTCATCAAAACCTGATTACTTAAAGTTCTTTACAGTTTAAAACAAATAAAAGCGACCATTAAATATAACAAATACATAGAATATTTAAACAAATTATTTAATTATTTTATTTAAAGCTGACTTCAGTTGTGTCGCGCTCAAGTCAAAATCAATAGCTTGATAAAAACGGTTAACAAGACGCGAAATGGATGTGATCGGTTCATGTTGCCCATAATTAGTTCGATGATATGAGATGTTTAGTATAGTCTCTCAAAGTACGACCCGGAATACGGAAAGAAATTTCTTGTAATAACATAGGGGCATCAATTCCTCCAGTGATAATCTTAAATGCGAAAACAGTCCCGAGAACTTTCCTTCTGTTAGCAAGCGATTCAAGACAGAGAAGATTAAGACGTTCAGAATAGGGAGGAAGATTTTGAGAGTCAAGGGTAACCCCTTAAGTGCAAACCTCAAAAATCTTTTCTGCACAGATTCAATTCTGCTCTTATGGACCTCATAATATGGAGTCCATACCTGGCACGCATATTCCAGAATTGATCGAACAAAAGCACAATATAACGCCTTTGTGACGTAAGGATCATTGAAATCCTTACACCATCTTCGCACAAAGCCCCAGCTGGAGTTCGCTTTATTCACAATATAATTAATATGATCGTCGAAAGTAAAAGATGAATTAAAGTACCTTGTCTGATTTTTGTAATGAGTTTCCTTCAACGGTGTAATTAAAATTAAATGGGAATTTCTTACGCGAAAAAGAAATAGTTGTACATTTATTAACATTTAGAGGCATGTCATTTAACGTACACCAATAAGATAAATGGCTAAGGTCCTCTTGCAAGAGAATGCAGTCGTCCATATCCGTAATATTGCGGAAAAGCTTTGCATCATCAGCATAAAGAAGAATTCTAGAGTTCAAAATCATTGAACTCAAGTCATTAATAAATAATATAAATAATAAAGGACCTAAGTGGCTGCCTTGTGGAACTCCCGAGGATAATACCCCACGAAATAAAACTCTTTGAAATCGGTTGCATAAATACGATGTTATCCAATTAATAAACATAATTGGAAAACCCAAATGCTTAAGTTTGCATATCAGAATGTTATGATTGATCTTATCAAACGCCTTACTAAAGTCGGTATAGATACAATCAACTTGATGACCCGCTTCGATTACTGGAATGGAGAAATTTGACAATTCCATCAAATTTGTCGTTGTAGATCTGCCTTTGGTAAATCCACGTTGGAAAGGTACAATAATCGATTTGCTATGAAATTTCAAAACTTCACAGACAATCGATTCAAAGAGTTTAGATATACAGGCTAGGTTGGCAATAGGTCGATAATTCTGTATATCTGTCCTCTTGCCCTTCTTCCAAAGTGGTCTAATTGTGGAAAATTTCCAAATGTTAGGGAACACACCGGAAATAAGGGAGGTATTGAATAGGTATCGCAAAGGTGTCATTAATGAAGCGCCACAACGTTTCAATACGATAGCCGGCACACCATCTGGACCAACCCCAAAATTATCATTAATGTCCGAGATGAACCTTAAGAAAGTGGCCTCGTCAATATTGAGGTCTTTCATTTCTAATGAGGTCTGCGGAAACTTAGTCATGTACTGGTAATCACTGTAGCTAATATTATAGTTTGATGATGTAAAAGCGGTACGAAAATGATCGGCAAAGAAATTACTTATAGTTAGGGGATCATCGCTGACAACATCGTCAAGAGATAAACGTGCTGGGTAACCATCGGTACGTTTCTTAGAGTTCACAAAATTCCAGAACTCCTTAGGATTTTCTTTAATGGATGATTTCATCGAGACCATATACGAAGTATACGAGACTCTAGACTGACTAACAAACAACTCACGCAAGTCAGTGTAGGTAGCATAATCCGCTTCGCACCCTGAGAGACAGTACGATTTCCATGCTTTATTTTTTAAGTTTTTCAGATGGGTCACATCTTCGTCAAACCAAGGAAATCGTTTATACTTCTTATTATAAGTAATAGGAACACAACGAGCGAAACAGTTAAACAATAATGAGTAAAAATTATTAGTTGCTTTCTCAATGTCTTTTTCATTAAGCACTTGTGACCAATCACATCCACAAATATCGATATTTAGCACAGAAAAGTCAGCTTTTTTGAAATTGTAATGGTACGAGACCTCAGAAGAGTCGACTAACGGAAGCTCAAAATTAAATATTAAATGAAGCGCCGGATGATGATTCGATGCAGGTAGCAAAGGTACGCTACAGTCTTTGACAGTTATGCAGTTTGTATTTGATACAAAAATTAAATCTAGGAACCTGCCAAAAGTATTCTCCATGCTATTGGTCTGACAGAGACCTGTCGAGAGCATATTATCGATGAATTGCTCATCTTGTCGAGGACACGAGTTAAAGGACGGCATCAGGCCGGATACATCATCAGCTTGGGTCCATGTTATATAAGGAAAGTTGAAATCTCCAACGATAATAAGTTCGTCACAGGATCGCATTATATTACATATAAATTCAGATGCTCTGGAAACAGAGTCATGTATATATCTGAGTTTGCAGAAGGAGGAATATACGTGGTGACAATATAAAGCTTCCTCTTACTTATCGTCAGGAGAACACATAAAAGTTCAATATTTCCGGTTTCAGGAACATCAAAAACTTCGGCTGAAAACATGCGGTTAACAGCACATAGCACACCTCCACCAACTGGTGCATCTTGAAGATCTGCATGTCGGTCACGACGAAAGACTTGGTAGCTAGAATCGAAGAGTTCGGCATCTTTAAAATTACTACAAAGCCACGTTTCGGTAATGCAAATTACGTCAAAGCATGATGCGGCTGCGGAGATGTACAGTTGACTCGTCTTCGAACGCATTCCCCCTACGTTTGAGTAGTACATCGAGATACTTCCAAGTTTTTTGGGTAAGGCGTACGCTGACCATTTCGTTGTCTTGGTATGAACTCTCGCACGATTGCGAAGTTTGGCCAACATTCTGAATTTATGACTGTATCAAAGACAGACGACGGCAGGACGACTCTAAAAGAAGCCACGCGTGATACATCGATGCGAGCCACCGGAACAAGTTTTTTGCAAGAGACCGACCCCTGCGGTAACTCGAAATCCTTGTCCTTCAGAATGATTCCAATATTAGTCAGGACTTCCGCAATCGATTCCCATCCCTACCTCCGGTCCAGTCCTCGAGGTATCACTGTTATGGTCGTTGTTGAGCTTGAGGGAAAGAGTTGGGCAAGCTGTTTTGCGCTGTCCTCCGAGCTCAAAAGTTTGTACGTAGTAATTCTTGTTTTTTCTTTATTTCTAAGTGCGGAGGTGTTAAGTTAAGAAGCCCCTGCAAGGCATCTGTTGAGTCGAGCATCCCAGTGATACCCAAGCATGTCAGTTTTTGTGGTTTTGTCAGCTTAAGCTTAGTAGTTTTCTGCTTTGGTTCCTTCTAACATACATATCACTTTCCCGCCGCATTAACGCCAGAATAAGGAAGATCAAACTCAGAAGAACAGCGAAGTTGTGCCGGTATTGTTGGTGGATTTTTATTACTTTATTATTTTAATAATAATTATTTTAATAATAAAGTATTTATTTTTGTTTGAAACTTATATTTTAACAGAAATTTTTAGTTACATAGTTTCAAGACAAAAGGGATGCTTAATAAGTGTAAATTTCTGATATTTATTGCATGTAGCGAGCCGCGGCTATCACTAAATTTAGACCCTTATTTATTTACCCATAATTGAATTTTAAAACCATCACTGTTCAAATACGCTATATAAGTAGAAACTCATGCTCAATTTTCAGAATCGGCATTACCATAAGCTTCCGTTTTATCCGTCGAAATGGATCATTTAGTTAAGCAACATAATTCGATACTACTAGTAACACCAATAGCTTTAAGATAATTTCCAGTTTCGCATACGTACTTCACTTACGATTCTAATATACCAAAACTGTTCTGCAGACCAATAAAACGCAAATATCTTTGCCGAAGACCTCAACTCAATCCGAGTTGCAGTTATTGGCATATGATTGATGGAATATTGATCTACTGATTAGGGAGGAGGAGGAGAAAATCTGAAACGCAAAAAAAAATTTAAAATTTTTTATTGTATTAAAAAATAAATTAGAAACACTTTCTACGCTTTAAAAACAATCTAAAAATGCTCAGTATCTAAACATGTTTTCAACTCAACTACGGTTGTTCATTGTCCTTATGGAAGTATACAAAGTCAAATGTCGCAAAGCTTTTTTTATATGTATAATACTATAATAAAAATTTGTAAAATTTGTAACTTTCAATAGTAAACTCATCTATGAATATAATACCTATATAGCTTTTAAACCATGTTTCAAAAACAAAACCAATAATAATAATATTTCAAGAGTAATGTCCTATGATTGACTGATGTTCAGTTAAAGGGTTTGCAAAATTCTGTTTTAATCACCTAGAACACGTAAGAACTAAAGTTCCTAGCAGACAAATTTAAATATCAACATTAAAGAAATTGTTTTCTAGAAGAAATATAGGTAGGCAGTGCCAGCTTTAACAATAGTTGGAATAAAATGCATAAATAGACCCTACAAAGCATAACAAGAGACTTAAGTCAGCTCTCAAACTCAGAAAGTACAGTCTACACTCTACAACTAGAAACTATACAGTTTAAGTAACTTACCGTATAATCTGCTTTTATCTGAAGGAGGCGTCCTTTGAACTGATGACACTCCGTGGTATGATCTGGATGGACCAGCGCTAGGTTGTACTCTTTTGGGGTGGTAGTGAAACTCCTGAGACTCAGTCGAGTCCAAACTTAAAGACTTCATTCGTGGATTAAGTTTCTGCCGAGGTGGTGAGTATTGAGCTATTTCGGTTAATCGGAATAAAGTTTAATATATTAGTTATTTTATTTTTTTTATTCTGAATAACAAAGTATTGTGATCAAAGAAATTTCAAAGAAATTTGGTATTCTGAAGTTTTGTATTTTTACGTTTTAAGACTAGTACACCCCGAAAAAGCAAAAACACGCTTCTACTACCAAACCCCTCATACCCTACTCCCTCTAAAGGTGCCGCTCTTAGGGGTTCACCCAATCTACCCACCAAAAAGTGGGGTAGCGGGAAAAAGTTTTTTCACATTTTCAGGAATTTCGATATATATTTTAGTCATGTCGGGTTATCAACTTAATTTTACTTCTGCAGGCCCTTTCTACTCGTATAAGGCCCTAGAAAGTAGAAACTAGAAACTTTTCGATAACCAATCCCTAAGGAATTTCGAATTCCGAATTTTGCAACATTGCGGAAAAACGACTCTGTCCGTAGCAAGTTTTTATGTGTTCACCTTAGAATACGCAGTTCTGGGTACCGTTACGTAGTTGACAATGTAAACGCGATATATGAATCTAAGAAAACTTCGTCGCTAAATTCAGATCAAGAATTCACACATTAAAAGTTTTTTATTCAGTCAACTCAACTGGCAGCATATTGAATACTAAATGGAAATTGTTTTTTGAAAAAAGATACATATTTCAAGACATTGATACATTTTTTTTACATTATGATACAAAAATTTCTACCTTAGCGGTAACCCTGGTACTTAGGTCGTATTCGAATACTTTGCTTCGTCTACGTCTACGTCTAGTTATAGCAGTTTATGACGTCAGGCATAGCAAAGCTGTGTCTCAATTCCTTTTCGGTTCGTGTCTTGACTACTTTTACGACAGCCGAGCTATCAGTCAATCTTATGGTACAATCTGGCTGGTACTGCCGACCGTCGCGGTCAGCAGTAACTGCCAACCTTAACTGCTCACCGCGGCTGCTTTGCACTCACAACCGTAAACTGCCGAGCAGTCGCAAACAGACATGACAGCTTGTTTTTTGCGTGAAGCATTATTCTACTGACGGTCGGCAAAACCAGCCAGATTGTACCTTTAGTAAACGTAAAAAAATTCAAATTTTTCTATTGAATTTAAATTTATTTTTGATTTATGAAGTGTCAAATAAGCATCTGAGCCATTTTGACGGATTAGCTAAGCTTTTTCTAAACTGTTAAGGCCGTTACACATTAAAAGCACATTAGCGGCAAGAAGGTAAGAATTTTTTTAAAAAATCGCGTCTCATATCTCAAAAACGGTTTAAGATAGATGCTTAAAATTTTTACCAGAAGTAGGCCTAATAGACCCCCAACAGAAAAAAATTTCAGGGATGAGGGTGTAGAGGGTGAGGGTGGGGGAGGGTGAAAAGTAAAAAGTTCCGATTTTTATATCTCGAGAACCTATAATGATATAAAGCTGAAACTTGGTATTTAGATAGAGCTATATTATTAGCATGTTGGAAAAATACAATTTCTTATGGTACCTATTACTTCCAAAATGTTAATCGTAACTCATAAATATGTATGCAGCTTTTGTAGGTAATAATACGGCTCATAAAAAAATAAAATTAAAATGACATTTTTATAATGGGGTTTTCTGAGAAAAACTACATTGATCACTGCATTTTAAGGGTTCACGTAGCAAAAATTTGTTCTTTCGAGTAAATATCTCAAGATTGGGTGCAGTTACAATTTAGACTGTTACATCAAATGACAGGTAATTTGATTGCCTAAAAAACGAGTTATAACACTTTGCCTTGTGGTTATTCGTTTTCAAGATATAACGTTTTAAGTGAGTGAGGGTACCGGTCAAAAACACTTTTCTTAACCACCCTGTATCTCCACTAATATTGAAAATTGACCCACCCTGTAACAATTTTTTTCTCCAAATATATCAAGGAATAACCCCTTACAAGGTGGCACATGGAGTGCCAAACACCCTGTATAATCGCCTACAAGCGCATTTCCGATTTCATGTAATGTCCCAAAACCAAATCACGAAAAACCTTCTAATGGCGTAACAACTGATATTATACTATGACTTAGACCTCTTCCCGGAGTATGACCCAATTATGTAATTCATATGTTATATGTGGCAGCGGCGTAAGTATTCTTTCGCGACCCCATTCTAACCACTTCCCGAACTTTTTTTTAGGTTTTCAGTCACATAGTAACCTACACCGCATCTCAGAATTAAACTCGTTCCGAACTTCTACCCAAAAAATAATAAAGTTGCGCCCAGACTGTTGGCAGATTTTTTCCTCTGCTTTATGAATTTAAATAAAAGCAGAAGCAGAGAAGAATGTCTCCATGCTAACTATCACCGAAGGTAGAAGCACGGAATAATGTTTCCATGCTAACTGCCAACAGTCACAAGTATTTTAGTCTCTTGTTTGAGCGGACGAAAATATTTTGTTTTCGTTTCGCTTTTCGCTTAAAATGATCATTAAATACGAGTATATGGAAACAATTTTGACACATTTAACATTTCCATTGCTGACAACATTCCCAATTCTTAAGGGATTTACGTTTTCAGTACTGAAGCAGAAACAGATTTTTAGAATTTAGAACGAAAAAGCAGCACTGTTTTCGTCTCTGCTTCTGCCGCTGCTTTCATTTAAACGGCTTTTGCCGCTGCTTTTAATGTTTCACGGCCCTTATAATAGCAATGCTATGCTGTGACGTCAACATAGACGTAGACGTAGACGAAGCAAAGTATTCGAATACGTCCTGAGTATAAAAACATACTGCAGTCACGATCGGCTGCAAGCCAATCGTATAATACTCTAGATGAATACTGAACTCCGATTTATATTGTAGTTGGGGATAAAGTAGAATTACGTGTGTGCATGTTGTATGTCCTTTATTAAGGACTGCCATTAGATTGCTACTCAAACCTAAAAGACAATATTCAGTGTTTAATTTCATATCTTGAACTGGGTAAGTCATTGAAAAAAAATGTCCATTTTGAAGGACTTTCACATGGGAGGTGCAGGAAGGACTCACTCGATTTCTTACATATTTATCCTTTTCCTTGGAACCATTTAAAAATGAACTTGTACAGAATTTGAAATTCGTAGCTTGAAGCGTTCAAAAGTTATCGAAAAATGTTGTTGAACACGTGTCTTAAGGACATTTTGTATGGCAGCTACCAGAAGGAGTAAAAGGATTTCGCTGATTATTAAACTCAAACTTCGTTTTTACTCAAAACTAATTTCTACAAAATTTCCAATTCATAGCTAAAAGATTACTTGAGTTATAGTAAGTTCCGTAAGTTAAGTGAAGACGTTTTGACAGGATATTTGTATGGCAGCTACACGAAGGACTAATAGGATTTTCTTCATATTCATACATTTAGCTGCAACTATTGAAAAAATAATACATACAAAATTTCAAAGACGTAGCTTAAACCCTTCTGAAGTTATCGGCCAATATTCTTGAACACGTGTTTTAAGGACATTTTGTATGGCAGCTACCAGAAGGAGTAAAAGGATTTCGCTGAATAGTAAACCTGAACTTCATTTTCATTCAAAACTAATTTGTACAAAATTCCGAATTCATAGCTAAACGATTACTTGAGTTATAGTCAGTTCCGTAAATTAAGTGAAGACATTTTGACAGGATATTTGTATGGCAGCTACACGAAGGACTAATAGGATTTTCTTCATAATCATACATTTAGCTCCAACTATTGGAAAATTAAAACATACAAAATTTCAATGTCGTAGCTTAAACCCTTCTGAAGTTATCGGCCAATATTCTTGAACACGTGTTTTAAGGATATTTTGTATGGCAGCTACCAGAAAGAGTAAAAGGATTTCGCTGAATAGTAAACTCGAACTTCCTTTTCACTCAAAACTAACTTGTACAAAATTCCGAATTCATAGCTAAAAGATTACTCGAGTTATAGTGAGTTTCGTAAATTAAGTGAATACATTTTGACAGGATATTTGTATGGCAGCTACACGAAGGACTAACAGGATTTTCTTCATATTCATATATTTAACTCCAACTATTGGAAAAATAACAGATGCAAAATTTCAAAGTCGTAGCTTAAACCCTTCTAAAGTTATCGACCAATATTCTTGAACACGTGTTTTAAGGACATTTTGTATGGCAGCTACCCGAAGGAGTAGGACGATTTTGCCCGTTAACGAACTTAGCCTTACAAATTCAACCAAACATCCAAATTCAAAATTTCAAGATCCTAGGTGAAGGCGTTCTTGAGTTATCGTGTTCACGGACAGACGGACGGACGGACGGACGGACGGACGTCAGGCGGATTTGAGGTTTTTGGCCACAAATAAACAAAAAATAATATATAACTTTTTTTCGTCCGAGGCTTGGTTCTATGCGTTACAAACTTTTGGGCTGGATTAAACTTATAATACTCTATATGATTTCATCTAGAGTATAAAAAGAGTATTTGGAGTTGAAGTCGCCACCGATGATGGAGAGGTAGCTTGTGACTAAAGCAGTAAATACACGATACAACGGTTGTACCAATTATTGGCCCGATTTGAATTGAATTGTGTATGTGCTTATCACTGATATATAATATATGGATACCTCATCGGCTCATTTCCCTATACGATATGACATATTGAAATAGCCGACGAAATCGTACCCTCTCGCTCCTTCTTAAAAATTCGAACTTCGAAAAACATGGGCAACAACTTAAAGAAAATTAAAAACTTTTCAATTTGAATTATCAGTTCTGACAATTCAAATTGTTCGATTTGATGGTGAGAAGTTGTGTTTTGCGCTCGAAATTCATAACACAACTCACAGTTTACTTCAATTTTTTTATTAATAAATTTCTTGGGAAATAAAAGCTTCAGGAATATTTATAACGGTTGAGCATCTAATACGTTATTTTTGAATTTGGCGCCATACCGATAAGTACATGGTATTATATTCGTACTGCAGTAGCCAATATTACCTGTACAATTTACACAGCTTAGTTGCAATTTTATGAACTCATTTTCTTTCAATACCTTGCATTGTTTATCCAAAAAAGTATTTATCAAATTCAAATTATTTGATAATTTTTCAATTCGAAATTACACCTAAAAATTCGGATTTCATTTTTCATGTTGGCTAATCTGATAGTTCTGTCATTGTTTTCCTTCTCGCCTTAATACATGCATACCGTGCTACTAACTCTTTCCTTCTTAAGATTCAGGTCATCCGTGGCTCAATCCTAATTTGTACCTCGGATAACTTTCGAAGTTTCTCTAAACTTAAAATGAATTGAATTTGTGAAAGAAACATAAAGAAATGTTTCAATCAAAAATTATTTTATTTGCATTACCAATTTTAAATCTAATGAATGTTTAAAATCATCAAAATTTTGTTCAATAATGCAGAACCTCGGGTTATCATGGACACCTTTTTCGGATATTGACATTTTAAAAACGTCGGCCATGTGAGATAGCAAATCAAGGCCTCCATTTGATATATCTCAGTGGTGCTTATGAACGTCGCGTCGGTTCAGTGGCGGTCATAGAGGGGGGGCCATAGGAGCCATGGCTCCCCCTAAAAAATTTCTGTTATGTAAAAGAAAAATTATATTATATTAGACTATTAGATACACTTATTAAAGTATACTCGTATTGTGTCCAATATGTAAGTAAATCTGATTTCCCCTAATGTCCTTCTTTTGTCTCCTAATCGAAAATAAGACTACTAATTTAAAATATTTCAATGGAACAGTATTATAATTGAATTTCGAATATAAATATACTTCAATCAATTTGATTTAACAAAACAAACACTTCTGATAAGGAGGTATGTAAGTGCCCAATATTGAATTTAAGGTATTTAAGAGTCCAATATTGAATTTAAGGTATTTAAGATTTGGATAGAGTACGAACACTATTGGAACGGCAGCATTGATTTGGCACAGGTAGTACCTTTATTGTACCTCCTCGTTGTCTTTCTACCTTGTCGTGGTGAGGGGGCTTAAGACACTTGTGTCAACTAAGAGAAAGACGAAAACATGATGGATAAGCCTATAGATTTAGACTCTCCAAGTGGTAACCAGGCACAGTCTGGGAATCCACCCGCTGATGCGGCCGGGGCTCGGATTTTGGAGGCCCCACCATCATGTACGACTGCAGTATCCAGGTTGCAGTGGGAGCATACCACTGGATCTCAGTAACTTCATTGAGGATTTACTGTTTGCCGATGAGGACAGTGCCGATAATGCACGAACGGTTAATCCGATTCGGCCCTTGGAGGAAGAATGTACCGCAACCAACTTAGGGACGGTTAATCTGAATCCGAAGTCTGATGAGGAAAGTACTGGTAGTGTGTTCTCGGTTAATCCAATTCGACCAATGATTGAAGAAAGTACCTGTGCCCATGGCGCGGTTAATCTGAAATCAATGATAGGGGTTTTTATTTTGAATGGCTAACTGCGGCATCATATTTACCCAGATCAATTTGCAACATGCTATGGCTGCTACTGCTTTACTAAGTAGGAGGCTTAGCAGACTGCATTCATCCCCATATGTTTCGATGATTCAGGAACCATGGATTCGCAATAGGCAAGTCTGTGGACTGGATTTGATTCAGGGAGGCCGGATCTTTTATGATGAAGGATCTGAACGACCGCGTGCTTCTCTATTCATATCAAATATGATAGAAGCGACGATGTTGAGGCAGTTCACCTGTCAAGATGTCGTAGCAGTCAAAATGTCTAACGTATTGGAGGGTAGGAGACAAGACATAATAGTAGTGTCGGCTTACCTTCCGTATGACTCGTTATTAAATCCCCTATCCAGGGATCTGACCGGGCTCGTTAGATTCGCGGACACGAATAACTTACAGCTTGTCATTGGATGCGATGCTAATGCTCAACACACTGTTTGGGGCAGCAGCAAATGCAATCCAAGGGGTGAGCGGTTATTGGAGTTCATTATGTCGTCGTGCCTTGTAGTAAACAACAGAGGCAACAAACCAACGTTTGTTACGACGAGGCGGACGGAAGTGATAGATATGACGTTGTCGTCTACTAGGATTGCGGAATCCATAATAGATTGGCGCGTCCTGGAAGAGGAAACTCTGTCGGATCACAGATATCTGGAATTTCGACTGGCGGCTGACAAACCTGTCATACCGGCTATACGAAATCCCAGGAATGCAGACTGGACTTTGTTCAGATCTCTCTTACAGGAGAGGTCTCAAACACCACGTAAGATGAGGACGCCAGATATGATTGAGGAAGTGACTTCTTGTCTAAGTCTAACCTTAAGTCAGTGTTTTGCTGAATCGTGTCCTGTCAGCAAAAGTTGATGCGGAATCACAGTCCCCTGGTGGACTGGGGACCTGCAGAAGCTCAGAAAAACCACCAGAAGGCTTCTGAATCGCGCACTTAAAAGTGGTTCAGAGACCGACTGGGATCACTACCGAACAGCGCAGAGGGAATATAAGAAGCTGGTTAAAACATCAAAACTAGCCTCTTTTAGGAACTACTGCGAGAGTTTGGAAGGAATCAGGGAAACGGCTAGGTTGCATAAAGTCTTTCAGAAAGACAATACGGCTAGGCTTGACTCCCTGCTAAAACCTGATGGTACGTATACTACTTCGAGAATGGAGTCACTAACCCTCTTTGAGACCCATTTCCCAGGAAATCAGGTGATCGAAAGCGATCAATGCGTGGCGTAGTTGGTATACGGCGTCTGCTGTAGTGACAGCTGAGACGGTGAAATTTGCAATTTCATCATTTGACAGCTACAAGTCACCAGGAGTAGACGGAGTCTATCCGATAATGCTAAAAGAGGGGGCAGATGTTCTAGTGCCGATCCTCAGAAAGATATTTTCTGCATGCTTGGCGCATGGATACGTCCCATCTTCATGGCAACCGGTTAGAGTAGCGTTTATCCCGAAGCCAGGGAGAGACGACTATACTCTGCCCAAAAGTTTCAGGCCAATCAGCATAACATCGTTTGTTCTGAAAAGTCTGGAACGACTGGTAGAGAAGCACATTAGGGAAGTGGCTCTCAAAGCGCATCCTCTTTGTTCGGAACAACATGCGTATCAGAGCGGAAAGTCTTGTGATTCAGCGCTCCACTCTCTGGTATCCAGAATAGAAAGGGCGCTGGACCGGAAAAAGTACGCGCTGGGCCTTTTTGTGGACATTGAGGGTGCTTTTGATAGTGCGCCCTTTGAATCACTGTGTGATGCTGCCAAAAGACATGGGGTCGATGACATTTTAGTTAAGTGGATTCACTCTATGCTCGCCCACACAGAGAATGCTATTCGCGGAGACGGGGGATGGGCAATATGCTACAACGGGGGTCAGTAGGGGCTGTGCTCAAGGCGGGGTCCTTTCGCCATTGTTGTGGAGTATGCTCATCGACTCTCTGCTTCTCGAAATGCAGGATCTGCATATTCACGTACAAGCTTACGCTGATGCCGTGGCTGCACTAGCTGTCGGGCTATCGCTCAGGGATGTTTGCGACAAAATGCAGAGAGTCCTATGGGTTATCGATAGCTGGTGCGAAAGACACGGACTTTCTGTGAGTCCTAGCAAAACCGCTCTAGTTTTGTTTACTAGGAAAAGAAAAACTGAAGGTTTAGTGTTACCAATGCTGAAGGGTGAAACTATTCAGCTCTCGGAGAAAGTTAAGTATCTTGGAGTTATCCTGGATAGCAAGCTTCTCTGGAGGGAACATGTAGATACAAAGGCGAACCGTGCGCTAGTAACATTCTGGCTTTTGGAAGAACATGGAGTCTTAGGCCTTCAATGGTATATTGGCTCTATACAGCCATTATAAGACCCATCCTAATCTATGCATCAGTGCTTTGGTGGACTAAGTCCAAATGTGCATACATTAGAGCTAGTCTCGCTAAACTACAGAGGACAGTCTGCATCGGTGTAACAGGTGCCTTGCGTACCACACCGGGTGCGGCACTCGATGCACTGCTCAATCTGCCACCGCTTGACATTGTTGTTCAGGCAGAAGCAATGAGAGCTACACACAGACTAATGAGATTAGGCCTGTGGAGAAAAGAGCATTGCACGGGTCATGGAGAAATGGCTCGAAGATTGTCTGGGAACCCCATCTTCGATATGCCTTCGGATGCTATGACTTCGACCTGTATGCTTAAAAGGAAATATCAGGTGGAGATCCCGAGTAGGGAGGAGTGGGAAAACCAGTCCGCACTGCTTAGCGGATTCACTGATATATTCTACACAGACGGCTCAATGACTGAAAACGGGTCGGAAGCTGGAATGTACCTGCAGACTGAAGATCTCAGGTACTCTTTCGCCCTAGGAAAACATTCTTCGGTATTTCAAGCTGAAGTTTATGCGATCCTTAAGGCAGTAGAATGGATTATAGAGGGAAGATGGAGAGGCAGGATGATCTGCATTTGCAGCGACAGTCAGGCCGCTCTACAATCCCTAGATAATCCAATCGTCTTTTCGAAGATGGTACGTGAGTGTAAAGAACGGTTGAATTCTGTTTGCAGATTCAATGACTTAAAGCTCATATGGGTTCCAGGCCACCAGGGTATAACTGGCAATGAAATAGCTGATGCATTAGCAAAGGCAGGATCGGAGTCAGCCATGGTCGGACCAGAACCAGTTTTCGGTGTGCCTGTTGCCTCTGTTAGGGCTGCCATTGCTGAGTGGGTGAGTAAATCGCACATTGAGAGATGGCGGCTTCTTCCGGGAATGCGGCAGACTAGAAACCTTGTTGAGGGACCAAGTGGACGAACCGCTGCTTTTCTTCTCAAATTGAGTAGAAAGGAATGTGGTAGTATGGTTGGTGTCCTCACAGGGCATAACTCGTGTGGCCTACACCTGGTCAGATTGAGAATCATTGACGACCCCATGTGCACTGCTTGCGACGAGAGCGACGACACAACGGAACATTTCCTTCTTTAGTGTCCAGCTTACTCTTTTGCGAGAATGCACGTATACGGCGTTGACGTTATGAGGATGGAGGAACTCCGTTCTCGCTCTACCTGAGCTCTTAAAATTCGTGAGGAGGACGAAAAAGTTCGGGTAGAGACTGGGGGATTCGAGTATAATGGGCCATATTGGCCTGAATGCTCAAGATGCGCTGCATTGCTGCGTGTTTTCCTCCACACCAAACAACAACAACCTTTATTTTCACTAAAACTAGTCCCGGAGTAGATTTTTAATTTATTCATATGTATGGGTAATCCAGTATAACCTAATAGTTTTGTCGAAATCATTAGATTTCTGCAAATCCAGTTTGAAATCTTGTGTTGTAACCATAGCTATGAGATAATTAAGAGTATTTTCAGTAACTACTACTACTCCACATATTAATTTTTTGAATACTGATTAATATCAAAAGATTTAAAACTCAATTTGGCGCAATCTAAAGATTTCGATAAGATTCTATTAAAAAAATTTTAATGAATTTGAGATCTAATCGGGTAAAAAGGGTAGTTCAAAAGCTAAAAAAATCTTTAAAAATCTTATAAAGTAAATTAAAAAATTTAACATCATAGTCAAGATCAATCAAATGTTTCAGAACGTTTTTCACGCTTTTCGAGTTTTCAAAATCTACTTGCCAAAACCTTGCGATGTAAATCAGCTATTAAGAGACTGCTCGTGAAGTTATTATAATTTAAAATAGTATTAGAGAATTTTCTGTTTTTTTTTAAGTTTTGAATAAGGAGAGTAGGCTAGGTAAGGGTATGGTGCCTGTCATCTAAGCTCAATAAGGATACTAATTGAATATGTAATATATATTTAATAAATTATATTGATGAAAAATATGCTTTTCGTAGATTCTAAGTATTGTAGGGAAACTTAATAACTGGGGTGATCATTTCTTCGTAGTCGGCCTGAAGTCTTTGGATTTTACGATTCAGGCTTCGGATTGCAATGCACAATCTTCGGTTTCATCAAATATGAATGAAAGTTAAGCTATTAAAAATTGAATACACTACTTTTCTAGTGGTCTTAAAAATGCTGGTTTACATTGATTAAATATAGAACAGAAGTGACGAAATTACGAGATTTTGATAAAACTATCAAAATATATTCTCATACATTCGAGAGATTTTAAAGTATTTTTGGACTTCTAAATTTTGTCGAAAATGAGATTCGAATTCTACTGAAAGCGAATAGCCTTGAAATTTTATTGACCAAGCTTTAGAATCAAATAATTTTATTTTTTAGTTCCTGCTTATGCCATTAAATTTTCCATTGCTTAAAGACTTATACTTATAATACAATACAGATTAACATTTTTGGTACTTATGTAGTCAGCTGATAAATTAAAAAAAATTCAACGGAATGTGTTCTGAGCGATGTTAATGCTTGCCGAAATTCCGAAATCTATTATAGTTACCTAAATCTGGCGATGTAAATTGGTTATTAGATGCGGAAATGAAAGTTGATATTTTCAAGCAGTAAGAACCACAGCGACCATAACATTAGTACAATTTCCATCCTCACTGTACTAGCGGCGAACCACCACACCTAGTCTCTCTATAGTACCTACTGAACGTCAGTGGCCCCCTCTTGGAAAAGCAATGTGACCGCCACTGCGTCGGTTGGACCGATATCGCTTTTAACCGAAAACTTGCGGTCGCATGGATATTGGAATAAAATTGTAAACAAATCGTATCGTGTGTACTGTATATACAACGGTTAGACAGATATCGCAACAATATACGTCGGTACAACTGTTGCATCGTGTATTTGCCGCTTTAGAGCATGAGGTTCATCCATGTAAATTATCTTAATAGGGGTGTGGCCATTACGGTGAAATACTAAAAGTAACGATAACGGGAAATATTAACTTCAGTGCATTCTAACTATACACCCGAGATGCGATGTGCATAACAAGTTGGGTTGATTGTATTGTGGATTAGCATTGCAGTATCTGCGCCTTGACCAGTTATGGTGCGTTTACACTCACCCTTGAGGCTCGCCTCGAGGCGAGCCTCTACCCCCATCAGGCCATTGCAAACCGGTTTTCGTCGGCTGTGTTCTTTGCTGTGTTGAAAGCAATTTACACTCAAAATGCTTCTGCGGCGCAACATGCCTATGAGTGCGAAACGACAGATATACGATGAGCTGTGAATTGTGTGCTGCCATAGTTCATTGTTTGTGTGTACACATATGGAAGCGTGCGTTGGAGAAAAGTTGAAGAATGTTAGACTCTTGCGACTCCACAAGCCATCTGATTGGGTGATTTTTTGGTGGGGATAGAGGCTCGCCTCAAACGCTGAGTGTAAATGCACCATTAAGCGTTCGTTTAGGTTTTCCTTTTTTTATATATATATATATAGAAGAGAGTTGATGTTTATTAGGAGTTTTTGGGATTTGTCGATTTGAGGTAATATTTATGCGCTATTTTTAAGAATTTGATAATTTCAGTCACCTTCTCATTCTCTTTTATGGCATTATACGCACTTGGGAAGAAATTCTTTCATTTAGGGGAGCAAACCCTTTAGACGCCCGAAAATGAGTCATTTTTTATGAATTTTTTTTAAAGTGATAAAATAATCGCATCAATTTAAAATTTTACATTATTTTATTACAACTTTCAAGTGTTGAAAAAACATTTTTTTTTACAAAACAAAATGGCGGCGTTATAGGGTATTCCTCTAGGCGTCTTTTGCGTGACATCGAAAAGTGCTTCATTTGTCATATTTTTTCTATTGATCTGAAACAGAAAAAAAATATTTTTCGATTGCTGACAGGTGTAGGGAAAGAATAAACCTATAAAAATATAAAAAAGTATAAAATTAAAAATTAAGTAGGTTTTTTAATGAAATGTTAAATTTTCGACTATTTTCTAAAAAATTTTTACTCCAAAAAAATAATTTACTTACGCGATATCCTCAAAAATTTAGGTACATCCTTCCGATAATGTTATAGGCAGAAAGTTCCCAAAAAATCAGCCAAATCGATCAATAAGCTACAATTGAGCTACAGCACGAGCAGTTTTTGAAACTGCAGTTTCGAGATAATCGCGTTTAAAGTTTTAATACGACAAAACTATTAGTTTTAGTGATTTACCGATCGATCAGCGATTTCAGACGCATGTAATAAAACTTTGACTTCCTTGTTTTTTTGCACTTGTACTCACACCGTCACTTGTACACTCCTAGCATTTATCTGTGAATTCCCTTAATAATATCTTTTTTTAGAACATTTTCGAGCTATATTACCTCGTGTTCCTTTAGGAAAGTTTGGCATTTTAGTTTCGAAAATTCAACCGCACACGACATACTTTCGATCTAAACTAACTCTATTGCTTCGGCAACGTTCGTTTATACTTTCGAAATATGTTAAACAAATTTTTTTTAATTTTAAAGGGTTCGCTCAACTTAAAGGCCTAAACAGAACACGGACCTCGACTGCGTCTGCGCAGTCCCTGTCTTTAGAATACACAGGATTATATGGCGATGCCCACAACACCAACTTCGCCTGCGACTGCGCAGTCGTGCTACACTCTAATTCATGGACTGCGGTTGTAGTCTCGGATTTCCACTACTTCCCAGCAAGAAAAGTTTCGTATACTATACGTCGAAACGAAACCGTATGCAAGTCGTATAACTGATTAGACTTTTTGGGAACGATGTCGCCGGTTGATGTATATATTTACTATTATAGTTTGTACGAGCACTATATATATAATATTTACATGAACTCTTAAAATGAATTGAATTCTGTTTACATTTAAGAGGAGACCACGATAGCTTAGTACATGCTGTCTTTATC
This sequence comes from Beris morrisii, assembly GCA_951812415.1. NCBI lineage: Eukaryota > Metazoa > Arthropoda > Insecta > Diptera > Stratiomyidae > Beris > Beris morrisii. The sequence continues at coordinate 102,135,598 of OX638311.1, read as the reverse complement.
TTACATATAGAATTTTGATGCTATTTTGCGTGAGTACGCTTTGCCTACTGGGTTTCTATTCTTCAAATTCGTCTCGATTCTTATTCACTTTCTCGTTATTAATAAACGCAAACACTTCAAATTGATTAAAAACACTATATAAAATATACACGCTACCAGAAACACGTCCATTTTCAAAAATATTAAACAAAATAGAAGTGACAATTAACACTCGTTCTTCTTCTTGCTTGCATAGAATCGAAGTCGTAGTCGGTGTTCTGTTCAACACCAACTGCGCAGTCGAACCTCACGCCGCAAGGTAGGCAAATCGCAGTCGCAGTCGAGGTCCGTGTTCTGTTTAGTACTTAAGTCCCTCATACCAGTAAAACCATATATGAATATTTTTTTACATTCATCTTCGAAGTCGACTTGAGTTTTGGGGTAATGAACGAAATTTTTAATGTAGCAACATTTCTGTACGAGACAAACCTGTTGTACACTTTGTTTTTGAATGCTAGATGCTCTTCATATATTAATTTTTTTCAGGAGAGTTCGCTTGTAGGAAAAAACTGACTCCTGTTTTCTGTCCGTGTTTTGTTTTTGCAAACGGCCGCCAGATGCTGTCACTTCGATTTTTATTCCATTTATAGAAAAGTAAGTGGAAGTAAGTGGATTATTTCAAGTTTTGTGTGGATTTTGCGTTCACTGTGGTCATTATAAGCTACCATACAGTAATAGATTTGTTATAAGCATCTATGCTGTTCTGATAGATCGTACCCATACACTAGCTAGTACCCAGATTGATTCCAAAACTTTCAAATCGCTAGACTATACGCTACTGTATCCCGGAGACGAAATGATGGCAATAATGCTGAAAATAAAATATGTACTTGTCGCCTTTAGTGACTGTATAATAAAAGACTATGATGATAGATTACACATCAAAACATAATAGATAAAACTATGCAAAGATTCTATCCACGAAAGTAACAAACGTAGATAGATTAGCAGCAAATCGCTAATGAAATATTTTTACTGACCACATTTTATAATTCGTTTTAATAGTTAAATTACAGTACAAAAGTAAAACTTACTTTTTTCCTCGCCACCTGGCCGATTATCTAGTTCCGAAGTGCTTTTCTGCTGACGGAGCAATTTCTGTTTAACTTGGCATTTCGGAAGTTGGGAAGAGCAGTCAGCGTGCGAATTCATTTTGCATATACGGCAACGTAATCCTTGCCGGGTATGTCCTACAAAAGTTAAATATATAATGACGTGCAAATAAAAATATGGATCAACAGCTATATATTTAATAATTACCTCGAAGAATCTGCGAACATACATCGCATGGAGTGATTCTCTTGTAAGTATACTCCTGCAAGCTATGACTTCCATTCTCATTTGGTCTAATCGATTGTGTCCCTTCCGTTCCATTTCGCCTATTGCCAAAATTATATTATACATAGTTTTTAATATATGGCTAAAATATTTTAAGCTAAAATATAAAATTATCGATTACAATGCAAAACAATAATTGAAATTGAAATCCTTACAAAGGGAAGTGAGTTTAGTCTGAAAATTGCATTAGAGATGAATATCGGAAGGTTTAAATTCCGAACTGGAACTACTTTCAGTTGGACGTTGCGTAGTAAGTCACTTTCATAGAGCCTAAATTATCTCCTGAAGTTAAACCGGCTTGAATCCTTTATTCAAGCCGGAAATGATGACCTAACAAAAAGCGAAAAGCTCGTATATCAACACTAAGGTTGCCAGATTGGGCTATTTGCCGCGATTTGGGCTATTTAAATATTCAATTCGCGGGTATAAATTTCAAAAAGCTATTTCTAATTTTTTGGGCTATTCGGCCATCGCAAATCGTGTTATTTTGCTAGTTTACAACAGAGCTGATATACGAGGAAAAAATAGAAATATATTAGAAAACTGAATTTTAATCGTCTCTTGGATTAAATCTGCAAGTGTTACCGGCTCAAATACAACGTTTGCAAACTACGTCATATCACAAATCCTCTTGCCACTAAATTTTCGGTTCTCGGTTCTGTCTAATGATAAATAATATAATAGTTCACACGATATCTATCTGGTATTTGCAAACCAAAATTCATTTAGACTTTCTAAAAATGAACCACTTTCTTTCAAGTTATGGACACCTATAGAAATATAACATACAAGAGATAATAGATTTACTGACTGACTGTCTTAGAGTTCCATCTTTTCAAAATTTATTAATTATTATTTTTGCTGGATTGGTGGGTTACATACATAGAGATATATGTACTGAAGATGACGAGCAGCCACTGTTTGGAAGCCGGACGATTCCTCGCAAAGGATCGGCAATAACGACTATTCTACTAATAGCATCTTATTCACATTTATGTTATACTCCAGTCTTGAACACAAAAAAAGCCAAACATTTGAACACTAGGCTACTATTTGCATTTCACTGCCACCGGGCATCAAACGCTCCATACAAAAACGTTCAATTTGGCTTCAAACTCAAAGTGCTTCATACAAAAACGGCGTTTTATCGTCTCCAGTATTTATATCTCTACACTCAAAGAAAAAATATGATTATGGCCACCATATTTTGGGAGAACCTTACTAGGATTGATGTCATAGTTGCCACAACCATGTTGCAACATGTAACAGAGTTGTACTAACTGAATGTATGTTTGTAATAACTATAGGTCTATAGCAAAAATTTTACCATTTAGTTACTAGAACTATGGTTATGTTTTTAGGAAACTTACAATGTTTGTCTCAAACAAAATTATTGTTGTAGAAACCTAGATGTGTGATTCACGCAACCTTCTTTTTTAATAGAACGGTTACGCCAATCATAAAAATCGTTTGACATGGTTACTTGAAACATAGTTATGTTTTTAGAAAAGATATTATCTTTGGCTCAAACAAAATTATGGTTGTAAAAACCTAGTTATGTGATTAACGCAACCATGTTTTTTATTAGACCGATTACGATAACCATAAAAATTCTGTAACATAGTTACTAGAAATATAGATATCTTTTTAGGAAACATGTTATGTTTGGCTCAATCAAAATCATGGTTGTGTAAACCTAGGTGTGTGATTCACGCAACCTTCTTATTTAATAGAACGGTTACGCCAATCATAAACATCATGTGACATGGTTCCTAGAAATATATAATGAAAGTATAAAAATTACTATAGATATGAATTTTCAAAGAGGACTCGGACACCATTTTTGAGCACACTTTAACATACTTTCACATACTATAACTAAAAAAAATTAGATAGAAACAAAAAATTGAATTTCAATTATTTTTTTCACTAGTTCTTCAAGTACAAAAATGTTCAAAAGAATCGGAGATGGTAAGGTCACCACTTTGGCGATTCTTGATGGAATGACCCATATATGAACTTACATGATTGTACTCACCATATCTTAACAAATTCTAATGTCGCACTGACCATACACAATACACAATCACAGTATGGTTACGGCAATCATAATATGTCAAGTAACATGATTGTACTGACCATCTCTAATCAAATGAGTATAGTTGCACTGATCATTCAAAGTTATGTCAATTATAGTATGGTTGCGACAATCATATCTAATATCTCACCTTATACCATGGATACACTGTTTGTATACAAATTACGTTATTCAAATCATGATATGCGATACAAGATAGCATGATACACAGCCCATACATGTTATACTTTGACATTTAGCTATCAAAGACAAAATTTCTTCGTGCCAAACGTTGCAGATAAAGAAATGTACAAAGCGGACCATCATATCACACACAAAAATGAAAACCCGCTCAAAGAATTTTAACTGACGGAAGAATATAAAAATCCACAAGTGTCATTCATTGGAATTTCAGTTGATTTCAGTAACAGATGGCGCTGATAGCAGTTAAAAGAAGGCTATATCAGCTAAAATCATCGAATTTATATACAAGGAAAGAGGTTGGATATTACGTCGATATCAACTCGTTGACGTACTATATCCCCATTATTGGGTGATACCCTGGTGATATTGACGATATTATGATTTGTATACGAGCTGTGTATCCAAGGTTTTACATGATTGCACACGCCATATCTGGTATAGTTGTGGGAATTATTTTATCAAATTTCATGGTTCCACTGATCATAGAATATTGTTGTCGTGATTATAATATACTTTTACATCATGTAACGAGAATGATTGGTACAACAATATTAAATTTCCGCACGGATATATGTTTGATGCAACCATACTATGTTTTTATAAATTATATGCTATGATTAGGAGCATCATATCCATGATCATTGGAAACATATCTGTTTTAGAATAGTGTGAAGAACTTTAATATAGTCAATGCAACCTTGGAATAAACATAGTTTTTCTTTCAGTGTATGGTTACAGACATGTGTTGTAAAAATTAAAGTTATTGTTACATGTGTATACTCTGGCCACCCGAAAAACTCACTTATTGTTGATATTAAAGTTTCCAGAGAAAATCAACAACCTTGCAATATCGTAAAGAGTTCTATATACTTCTAGCATGTTCTAGAAATTTCTCGCATGTAATAGTTACTTCTTGCGCGTTCCACATAAACAACAAAATATGTTGGAAATCTCTCAACTCAACACATCCAGTATATAAGCGCCGCAGAGCTGGGGGAAATGTTTTTCTACTGCGAGAGTGAAACGACGATTAGTTCTACGTGAAAGTGTATTTTTAAAGTGATTTTCATCGATAACAGCGATCAAGTAGTAAATGAAATGAAACTGTGTTTACTTGAAATCCCGGCGAACCTCTAACTCGCAACATTAAGTTGAGCCGCTTGTATGCAATAATGTATGACGCTAATCGGGAGGCGCATTGATCTTCTTTAGGCGCAGGATAAATTGCTTAGGCGAAGATGAATATGAGGCGCTTACATTATTAAATATTGATGTGCTTTTTGCAACATAAACGAATATACATTATCTCTATATATAAAAATGAATGTTTGTCTGTTTGTCCTGTATAGGCTCCTAAACCACTCATCCAATTGCGATGAAACTTTGGTGATTTGTTGAGGGTACGCCCTCGATGGTTTCTGCGTTAACAAAATTATTTAACAGTTGGTGGTTCGCGAGTTATTTCAACATTTGAATGTTTTTCATATGATTTAGCGGCAGTTCGTTTTTGGTGTATTAGTTATGCCTATTCCTATTACTAAATGGTATAAGAGAATAGGGGATGGAAGATGGAATATGGAGGATGGAAGATGGAGGATGGTGGATAGAGGATGGAGGATGGGGGGATTGGGGATGGTGGATGCAGGATGGTGAATATAGGATGGAGGATGGAAGATGGAGGATGGTGGATGGAGGATGGTGGGTAGAGGATGGAGAATGGTGGATGGGGGATGGAGGATGGTTGATGGGGGATGGAGTATGGGGGATAGAGGATGGAGAAACGGGAGCAACGGCGCGACGGGAGAAATGGGGGATGGGGGATGGTGGATAGGGAATGGTGGATGGAGGATAGTGGATGGATGATGGTGGTTAGAGGAAGGAGGATGGAAGATGGAGGATGATGGATGGAGGATGGTGGATAAAGGACGGAGGATGGGGGATGGTGGATAGCGGATGGAAGATGGTGGATGGAGGACGGTGGATAGAGGATGGTGGATAGAGGATGGAGGATTGTGGATGGAGGATGGTGGGTAGAGGATGGAGGATGGTGGATGGGGGATGGAGTATGGTGGATAGAGGATGGAGGATTGTGGATGGAGGATGGACGATGGTGGATGGAGGATGGACGATGATGGATGGAGGATGGTGGGTAGAGGATGGTGGATGGTGGATGGGGGATGGAGTATGGTGGCTAGAGGATGGAGTAACGGGAGCAATGGCGCGACGGGAGAAATGGGGGATGGCGGATGGGGGATGGTGGATATGGGGATGGTGGATGGAGGATGGTGGATGGAGTAACGGGAGCAACGGGAGAAATGGGAGCAACCGGAGTAACGGGAGCAACGATAGTAACAGGAGTATCGGGAGAAACAGGACCAATGGATCAACGGGAGCAACGGGATCAACGGGAGTAACAGGAGCGATGGAACAACGTAAGCGAAGCGAGCGTAGCCGCGGTACGCGGCTAGTTATTCATAAAAGCAAAAAGCTAGATTTTATTTTTGCCTGATAACTTACATGTATGATAATTCAGGAAAGATTTTTGATTCCATAGAATTATGAAAATTACAAATTATTTTTCAATTATAATTTTACCTTTAATTTCCACCTAATATTTTTTTCAAATAATATTTTTAAAATGGTGATAAATACGAATTTATGTATTCACACAATATTTATATTACAGTGTTTCTTACGAATTCTGGAGCACAGTTCATCGACGAAATCGCATCTGTGCTGAACACATTTAAGTAGGTCTGATAAATTACAAAGTTGAGTGCGGTATTTGTGTTATAAGTCCTTGTGCGTTTGTTTCATATAGCTCACTCGGCGGGACCACCCCTCACCCCTGTACCTTGCTACTCCTATGAAAAATTTTATTTGACTCTATAGTGGCTCTGTATAATCCTAAAGTTGTAGATTTCTATTCATTACAGTTTTCGAGAAATAAAAATAAGAATTTTTTTCCTTTTTACCCCCTTTCACCATCACCCCCTACGGGGGGTAAGATTTTTTTCCCTACTAGAGCTCTACCGTATATTTTTTGAGAAATTGCTATCCCCCCACTTTTGTGATCCACCTTTCCCCTCAAAAAGTTTACATTCAGTAGACTCCTCTTATGATCTCATGTACAGAAACTAGATTTTATCTCCCTGGTGTAATTGGTTCGGAAGATATTGTAATCCAAAGTTGTATTATCTTTATCGTATTGAGTGGAATGAAACCAATGACCTGCTCTGTCCGTGTCCAGTATACAAGTGATCTTTAATTTTATAGTAAGGTTTAACATCTTCATTTGTGTGTGTAAAGTATTACCAGCTGATCATTATAACAATATTGCTACATCTCTTCTTTTAGTTATTGTTTATACAATTCAATAATTATTTATATAATTCAATTTATTAATTATGTAATTCAATTTTGTTTTTCTTAAGATTATAACTATATAAATTATTTGACTAGTAATATATTTTAATTTGTTTAATTGAGTAATTCAATTTTGTTTTTTTTTCTTAAAATTACAACTTTATAAACAGTTTGACTAGTAAAATATTTATTTTTATTTAATTTATTTAATTGCCATCAGAATCTCATCAAAATGAAAGTGTTGGATCGTATTCGAATTTTGTTTCAAACTCAGACAAGCCGCTTACGTATGAACTTTGAATTCCGTCGAACAATGGCATTATTCTTAAGCTTTATCCAGTATGATCTTGGGGTTGTGTCTTTTCGTACAATCTGTGACTCTATCCACGTCTTTCCTTCCTTATACCAAATTAAATCACCTTCGCTAAAACCCTTTGCTGATTTGCTATGCTTATCATAATAACTTTTATTTTGAAGTCTGTTCTTCATTAGGACTGGCTTTATGCCATCAAACTTCGTTTGTTTGAATAAACCATTTCTTATCGGTAAAACGGATCTTGTTCTTCTACCGAAAATAAGTTCGGCAGGTGACACTGTAGATCCTTTGATTGGTGTATTACGATACTCTAAAAGAATTTTCCACAACTCAGTTTTACTATCAATAGACTTATTTAACGCAGTTTTTGCAATATTCACATATCTTTCAGCAAACCCATTTGATTGTGCGTAATGTGGGCTTGATGTTACTATTTCAATGTCTAAGTCATTTCCAAATTCGCGAAATGTGTGCGAACCAAATAGTCTACTACTACTAAATATGATCTGCCGCCAAGTTCCATTATATCCATTCTTATTTTGTAATAAGGACTATCTGGAATCTTGTGTGATAATAACGGCTCCTTCACGTTGCTATTTCTATATTTTTGACACACTGTACATTTAGCTATCATATTTTCAATTTCGTCGTTTAATCCTGGCCAAAATATACTATTTCGAGCCCTTTTTTGGGTCCTCTCTATACCCATGTGCGATTGATGAAGTAATTTCAACATATCGGTCCTAAGTGTGTTTGGTACTACAACCCTATCATTTAGGAAAATTAGCCCATCTTTAAGATATAAGTCATTCTTAAAGCGCCAATAATATCTAACATTCGCGTTTATTTTATTCCGAGAAGTAGGCCAACCTTTTATCAAAATTGTTTTAAGTTCATTTAATATGGGATCATTACTAGTTTCCATTTGAAATTCTGTTTTCTTCCCATCACTCATATTTATACTATGTATTACCTCATTTAGGTCTCCAATTTCTGGCTCATAATTGCCTGTCATAAAATTCCTAGACAATAAGTCAGCAATAAACATTTCTTTACCTGGTTTGTACCTCACATCCAGCTGATATTTCAATAATTTCAACTTCATTCTCTGTAGTCTAGGTGACGGTATTTGGCCAATTTCTTTTTCCATAATACCTAATAACGGTTTGTGATCCGTCACAATAATAACTTTTTTTCCATAAATGAACTTATGATATTTCACACAAGCAAAAACAATCCCTAATAATTCTTTTTCAATTTGTGCGTAATTCACCTCTGCAGGAGTTAAACTTCGTGATGCAAAACTGACTGGTTTTTCTTCTTGAATAAGTCCACAACCAAGTCCATGTTTTGATGCGTCTGTTTGGATAACTATTTGTTTTTTAGGGTCAAACGGCGTTAATGCTGGCGCTGTAACGATCTTTTGTTTGATCGCGGCTAAGCATTTGTCGTGAGTGGGTAGCCACTCAAATATATTATTTTTCTTTAATAAGAGCCTCAAGGGCTGAGATAACTCAGATAACTCCGGTATAAACTCCCTCATGTAGTTGATCATCCCTAACATACATTGTAAATCCTTTTTATTTATAGGAGTTTTAAGTTCTTCAATAGCTTTCATGCGGCTTGGATCAATTTTTATCCCTTCTGATGAAATAATATGTCCTAAGTACTTTACTTCACTAACTCTAAACTGGGTTTTGTCCCGATTAAACTTTATATTTTTTTCCTTGGCACGTTCCATAACCATTCTAACATTCTCATCGTGTTCTTCTAGCGTTTTCCCACCGATTAGCACATCATCAATGTAGACAACTGTACCAGGAATGTTTGCAAAATTTCCTTCATTTAGTTTTTGAAACACTTCCGGTGCAGTTTTAATCCCAAATGGAAGTCGCTTAAATTTATAACAACCAAACGGTGTTGAGAATGTGCAAAGTTTACTAGATTCGTCATCTAGCTCAACTTGCCAATATCCCTCTTTCAGATCTAAAACTGTAAAAAATTGCATACCTGAAAGACTAGCCGCAATTTCTTCAAAAGTAGGTATAGGATGAATGTCGTCTATCAAAGCTTCATTTAAATATTTAGGGTCTATACAAAGTCGAAGAGTTCTATTTTTCTTTTCCACTAGTACCAAGTTAGATACTCATTCCGAGGGTTCCATCACTTTAGCAATTATATTTCGTTCAGTTAACTTCTCTAGTTCAATTTTCAAAGATGACATCAATGAAAATGGGACCTTTCGTGCAGGTCGCACTACCGGTTTCGTATTAGCTTTTAATTCCATTTTATACCGCTTATCAAATTTACCCAAACCCATAAAAATGGTTTCATAATTTTTTACAAATTGATCAATACGTTTAATTTCAATCGTTTGATCAATTCTTGCAACTAACTTCAGCTCCTCACACGACTTTAATCCTAAAATTGGTACATCCCTTTCATCAATAATAATAAAATCTATCATGTATTCCAATTCTTGTATTTTGCATTTTAATGTTGCATTTCCTAGTGTTTTTATTCTACTGCCACCGTAAGCAATCAACCTATTTCCAACAGTTTTACAAAAAGACACACCCTCAATTTTTTTAAAAATATCATATGGTATGGTGTTTACCATTGCTCCAGTATTTAATTTAAACAAAATGTTCATACCGTTCACGAGTATCCTCTTATGCCACGCATTTTCCACGTAGTTGGAGTGCAGAGCTCCTATAAACAATTCATCTTCCTCGTTGTTAAGAATTTGTTGTACATTTTGCGTCTTACACGCCGCTGCAAAATGGTTTAGCCGATTGCACCTCCCGCATTTCTTCCTGAAGGCCGGACACTTTCCTTTATGATGATTCCGATGGCAATATGAACAATTTTGTACATGTGTTTGACTGAAATTATTTTTTCCGTTATCTACATTTTTAACATACTTATTATTTTTATTTGAAATCGTTTGCATTGAAGGTTTATACTTATCATTCTTTTTACCGCTCGCTATCTGTTTAGTTTTCACCGATTGCACCACTGTTGATCTGTTACTCCCTGCTGGTACGCGCTGCAATTCTTCGCTTTGTTGTTTCGACGTTTCGGATGATCTGCAAATGTTTACCGCTGCATCCGATGATAAGTCCAATGTTTCCAGTAATTTCTTTTGAAGAGTTTTGTCTGCTATTCCAATCACGATTTGATCCCTTAACATTCTCAGCTCTTGGTCTCCAAACTCGCACGGCTTTATTAATTTCTTGAGATCCATTAAGAATGAATCAAACGGCTCTCTTTCTTTTTGTTTCCTATTATGAAACACAAACGAATTGTATACCTGATTTTTCTTAGGCTTACAAAATTTTTCGAATGCATCTACGACGTCCGAATATTTCTTTTTCTTCTCTTCCGTTAGGTCGAAAGTGTTAAATAATTCCGCTGCTTCAGTTCCTACAGCATTTAAGAATATAGCAGTTTACACTGCTTCCGACTTTTTCTCTAGCTCCGCAGCCGTAAAAAAGTATCCAAAATCTTGTTTAAAGACTCTCCAACTTTCGGAAACATCACCACTTAGATTTAACGGTTCTACTTTCCTTAAGTAATCCATTGGAACTACCGTTTTTATGACGGTATATTTAGGAGGTCTTCCACGAGGTTTTTTCAGTGACAAAGTACCGTTATGGTTTTTCGCTTTGCCCATAAATTTTAAAAATTCAATTGGTTTTCGCTTGATAATGATCACAAATAACAAAAAGAAGAGTCACAGATTATATTCGCTTTACACGGTTTTCATTTTTAACGCGTGCACTTTTTATGATTTGCCGTTTTGCACAGATATTACTTTTTGCACAGTTATAACTTTTTGCACAATTTCCACTTTTTGCACAATTTTTACTTTTTCCGCGTGAACTTTTCGGTACTGTTTTCAACTGCTTTTGTAATATTTCTATTCAATTCTATATTATTTTCTTTCTCGTTGCGTTTCTTTGTTTGTCCTCGTCGCCATGTATTATCTTTATCGTATTGAGTGGAATGAAACCAATGACCTGCTCTGTCCGTGTCCAGTATACAAGTGATCTTTTATTTTATAGTAAGGTTTAACATCTTCATTTGTGTGTGTAAAGTATTACCAGCTGATCATTATAACAATATTGCTACAAAAGTTTTTCACCCCTCACCCCCACATCCCACCACCACCTTAAATATGTTAGCCCTTGTCTAATCTTGAAGTATCCCTAAGGACAACCACAAAGTTTTAATCTTCTGACATCAATCGTTCAGGAAATATGGATTTTAGAATGTTTCAATCACGGCTTTGAAGCGTTTTGGACTCATTGTTCCCCCCTCCCCACTTTCACACTCCTCAACCCCTATCGACCATTTTTTTGCAAATAAGTCCACTATCATAGTACTACATAAGTTCCAAGTTTCAGCCTCCTAACATAAGTGGTTCCTGAGATCTGGAAACCAAAATTTCAGGGTAGCAATTTTTGATATGTTATAAAAACAGTATAACATAGAAAATATAGAAAAATAAAAAAAATTAAAGATACACTTTTGGCGATTCTTGATTAAGTGACCCTTTTTCTATAAAATAATTGAGACCCACTGATGTTCTTAGATTTTTTTGACTCCGATCCCATGGAGATCCGAAGTTAATTTTTTGGTATGTTTTGAAAAACAGTATAACCTACAGAATATAAAAAAATAATTAAATATACACATTTTGAGATATTCAAGGGTAAAGGACAAAATCGTTATCCTTGAAAAAAATTTCAAGGATAATTTTTATACTTATTGTTTTCGTAAAAATGGTGTTTGAGTCCTCTTTGAAAATTCATATATCTGGTAATTTTTATCCTAGAATAATAAAATAGAGTTTATTTTAAAGGGGGAGGTTGTCGCAATATAAAAAAAATACGAATTCAAATTATCCTTGAAATTTTTTTTCAAGGATGACGATTTTGTCTTTTATCCTTGAATATCTCGAAATACGTTTTTTTTTTATTTTTTTATATCTTATAGGTTATACTGTTTTACAAAACATACCAAAAAATTAACTTGGGATCTCAATGGGATTGGGGTCAAGAAAATCGAAGAACATCAGTGCTTCTCAATTACTTTATAGAAAAAGGGTAATTCCATCTAGAATCGCCAAAAGTGTGACCTTACCATCGCCGATTCTTTTGAAAATTTATGTACTCAATGAATTAGTGAAAAAAAAAATATGATTTAAATTTTTTGTTCCTATCTCATTTTTTTTTGTTAGTTATAGTATGTTAAAGATTTCGCAAAAAAGGTGTCCGAGTCCTCTTTGAAAACTCATATCTCTGGTAATTTTTATCCTAGAATAATAAAGTCGGACTTATTATTTTATTAAAAAATTCCAAATAGCCTCCTGGTTATTCCTTAGGTTGTCAGTCGCATGGTAACCTAGACCGCATCTAAGCATTAAGCACGTTTCGGACTTCTACCCATAAAATAATAAAGTTGCGCCCAGACTATTGGTATATTTTTTTTATTTACTAACGTATTTTTTTATTAATAGAATAACGTAAAGTAGCCTATTTCCGACCACCTTCCTAATTCCGACCATTTTGATTTTTTATTAATATATTTTTATTATCGCGAGTAATAAGGTAAATTCTAGGATCAATATATCTCCACATGTGTTCTCTATCCGTTTGCTGTGCACAACGGGAGCTGCATGTCATTTCTTTACATTGTTGTTTAAATTAATCGGCGGTGAATCTAAAAATTTGAATTTTAAGTATAAAATCTAAATTTTTGGTTCTTTATTTTTCGTAAATTTAAAAGAATAACTTTCATCAGAGTGAGTAATTAAGATTTTTTGGCTTTATAAACATTTAATCTGCAATGAAATGTAAAAAAATAATTTAAATTTATAGAATTTGTGAAACAAACAAATAACAGGAAGTGTTCGGAAATAGGCTTCTCTGATTTCATGTGATGTCCTTATTCCGACCTGTGGTCGGTATTAGGGAATATTTCATATAACTAAAATATTATGTTTATATACTATAAATAGTAAAAATATTTGTTGATTATATTATTGTCTTTACTGTCTTTGATCCTAATTCCGACCTACTCAATATATATATTTTAGATCCCAAAAGTTCACATGAAACGGACCTATCACCTTCTTGAACTGATATATATTGCAGAATCCATACCTTTTTCGTTTAAGAGTGTTGGCTTTATTTGACAGTTTAAGTAATAAATTGTTTTCTATTTAAATATTAATGGGCGCAGTACGGTTTTTGTTGCGAAATTTATGTTCCTATATTAGTTTTACCTTAGATTAAATCTACTAATATCACTGGTCGGTAATTAGGACATCCAATTTGATCGGATTACCCATTTGCGATCTAGTAGCCGTACAGCAGAATAACAAGTTTACTCAGTGGCAATTACATTTTAATTTTGCGACTTATTAATTAAACATACATTTATATCTATTATATATAAAAAAAAATAATGTTTGTTTGTTTGTCCCCGTATGCGTTCCTGTACCATTGATCTGATTGTAATGAAATTTTGGTGATTTGTTGTGCGCACGCCCGCGAAGGTTTCTGAATTAGTAAAATCATTTTACATTGGTGGTACGCAAGTCGTTTTAATAATTGAGTGTTTTTCATATATTGTAGTTTAGCGGCAGTTCGTGGGTTTTCGGTGTATTAGTTATGCCATTGATAAATGGCATAAATTTCCACCTGGTTGAAATTAGAGCAACCCTCCAACATAGACAAATTTTTGGCAGCTGACTGTTGCATGACTGTTCGTGTGTAATTTTATGATCCTTCTCTTGTCTACTATTTCATTGGTCTCTATGCCCTCATGAACGGTATCTAGTATTACGAACGTATCCAACATTTGGTCCGCTTCCCCTAGTGGCTTTTTCAGAGTCTTGAACAATTTTTATTTTTTAAAAGGCCTTGAGCCACGTGTTTCCTTTATCTGATAAAGAGAAAACTTAAAACATATTTTTTTTACATTAATTGGATTCATTTCGGAATCATTAGTTGGAATCATTTGAAATATGTTATAATACATATTCCTATCTCTATAAAATTTATTTACATTTTATGTTATTATAATCTTATATACTCAATTAAAAAATTAATGGCATCTGCATTATTTATTTTATTATGCTGTTTTCTTCATCAAATTTAATTAAATAAAAAAATATTTAATAAAAATCCGACATTGTTCATTGGCTCTACGTGTCCGTCATCAGACCGATACTTATGTATGGTGTTATTGTCTGGTGGACGGCCTTAGACAGTTAACTGTTAACTGCGCCACCCTAGGTAAGGTACAAAGATCAGCATGCATATGCATCAGTGAAACTCTGAGAACAACTCCCTCTGCAGCATTAGACATGCTATTCAGTCTGCCACCCCTAGACATTTTTGGCAAGCAAATGGCAGCCAGTGCAGCCATTTAGAGCCTCTACACAGTGGACTGGCATATATGCAGGTCACTCAACAATCTTGAATCACTTCAATAATATTCCTGAAAACACCGACTACACCCCTCCCAGTTATGATTTTGACAAAAATGTTCTAACAACCATCCTAACCCGTCTAGAATGGGAAAGGGATTCGGTACGGATGGAAGAGTCCGTCCACATATATACGGACTACTCCAAAACTGAAGGCGGGGTAGGTGGAGGTGTTTTCTCTGACACTTCCGCCTTCCGGACATAGTGTCTTTCAGGCGGAGCTTATGGCGATCCTGGCTGAGGTGTAATGTAATATATAATAGAGATATTAGCATTTTCACAGACAGTCAAGCGGCAATAAAATCCTTGGAATCGGCCTCGACAACATGAAAGGTCGCCGCAGAATGTCGATCATCTCTTAAGAATATGGCTGATCAGTTCTATATTCTTCTGTGCTGGCTGCCAGGACACAGGGATATTCCAGGGAACTGCATGGCTGACGAACTCCCTCGTCGCGGTACTACCCTTCAGATTATGCCGGAAAATCGGAATCTGGGTGTGCCTCTCTCTACATGTAAACTGCTACTGGGATTGGACTCAATTGAGAAAACCAACTCAAGATGGGCAGATGGTGTTACATGTCACACTGCGAGACAGATCTGGCCGGAGCTGGATCTAAAGCGCTCTAAAAGGCTGACTTTGCTCAAAAGGGCGAATATCAGCACCACAGTCGGTGTCCTGACCGGACACTGTCTCATAGGTCGACATGCCAAAAGACTCGGCCTCTTCTCAAACGACTTCTGTAGATGCTGCTTGGATGAGGAGGAGGAGGAGACAGTCCTTCATCTTCTCTGTACCTGTCCAGCACTATCAGCCAGAAGGAAAGCTCATCTTGGAGCTTACTTCTTCAACTGTCTCAGTGATCTTGCCGCAATGGAGGTCGCAAGAATCGAACGCTTCATGGCAAACTCTAAATGGTTCGACGAGTAAGACCGGATTCGATGATCCTGTGGTAACACAACGGACCTTTCAGGTCACAGTGTGTCCGTGTTCTCACGGGCAGCCACGCGTACCTACCCACCTACCTGGGCGTAACGTGATTCTCCAATGAACTGGTATATTTTCGCGTTTTGATCCGTGATGTCACACACCACATAAAAAACGAGGCATTTCTCACGACGAACTGTCATATGTGCGCGGCCTGAGTTTAAGTCAGCGGTGGCACAGCTCGATAGCCTAACTGCTGTATTTGCCGCAACATGTTTCACAAAGTTTAGATATCCAGTTTTCATGGATATATGAGTTGAATTGAAATTCGTATGAAAACTACAACTTAACTCAGCTAAAGCAATTAACATGTAAAAGAATTTACGAGCTGCGTATTGTTAGTTACATATAGCTGTGATTTCTTAATTAATCATTGGGGGGGGGGAGTTTCAACCCCCAAAACTCCGCACTGCGTTCGTGCCTCCTTATGATTTTTTAATTAAATCATTTCGGGTGGGGGGGGGGGGTTTGGGGGTTTCCCCCGAAACCCCTCCTGCGTTCGCGCCTCATTATAAATGTACTAGACAAGTAATCAAAGTAAAAAAACATTGTTAAGTAATTTTCCTTTACATAAATAGTATACCTAAAAACTGTTTTCAGGATTATTTTTTTTAATTTATCCCCCTAGGGACTGTAAATTTTCACGAATCTCACCATATCTTTTAGATATAATGAGATATAAAATTGGTTTTTACTTCTGCGAAGTTTTTATGTAATCCTCTAAAAACCAATTTCACGATCTTTCAAAATGTTATCCCCAAGTGAGTGTAAAAAGTTTGTATTTATATTTCCCAAAGTTTATGATGTCACTATGGTCTGATGAGATATCATTTTGGTTTTATCTTTCGCATGCTTTCAATGTAATCGCCTAAAACATTTTTTTTTTAAATTCAACCCACAAGGGTATGTAATGGGGTTGTATATGTTCTTTCAAAATTTGTTATGTCTCTTAGGTCTTACATTTATGAATTTTCATATTATCGACTAGAAACTAGTTCAGGATATTTTGATATTCAACCTGCAAGTTTTCACGAAGATATGGCGAAATTCGAGATGTCTACGCGGCCGTTTTATTTCTATAATCGGCTTAAAACCGATATCAGGATTTTTCTATATATTTACTTCTACGAGTAGTTGTTTAAGAAACTACTGATAAATGTTAGAAGTAGTATCTTACAAGGAGCTATTCGAGTGATAAAATTAACGTTCCAAAAAAAACTCCTTGTCTCGGAACAATTGATGTTACATTTTGACTTTGACCGCGCCTTTCACTATGATAACACTTAAACGTTAAATGTTAATATATTTTCTAATGAATGTAAATATTATTTATTTTAGTATATTAAATGTAATAAAAAAAATATCTTCCTACCTTTCTAGGAACGATGCTGATGAAGCCGGTTTCAGGCTCCTAATTGCTTTGAGCCACTTTGTTTTCATTGAAGATGAGCTCAACGAAGCGATTTAAGATTCCGCTCTTCAAGTCAAGATGACTAATTATTTTTACTAAAAAATTATATCTGTAAAATGAAAAGAAAGGGTTAGAGAAGCGACTATAAAAACGACACTTGATGTTCAAAATGAGGTCTTAATAGCACTCATCACAGTACAATATTCAAAGTTCTGATAGAAGATACCATTATGCTTTCATAAAGGTTTTCCAATAATACGTAAGTCCGTAACTGCACAGTATAATTAAATCTATCACCTTAAATAAATTAATTAAGTGCTTTTTTTGTTGCAAAAGCATTTACTCTTGGTAAATCAAGTGCTTAAAAAGCAGGAAAGTATGTTTCAATCTACTAGTTAAACGGGCGTCTCATATTTCACAGAAGAATGATATGACAATGCAGAGACTCATTAACATGTGTTGAATTATTTTGAAGCCAAGTCAAAAATACATTGCAGGATGGATTTACGGCAGCTAATCACTCACATTCCTTTTTGAATCTTATATCGAATTTTCAAATATACGAGTATCTAACATAGTTTTTATCGAAGGGAGGCTTAAGACACAGACTTCAAAATATGTACATATGTTGCAATGCATCGAAAAATTTCTCGTAACTGACGTGTCCTTCTTGCTACGTGAAAATTTGTCTAGATTTAACACTTTCCATGTAAAGTATAAGACGTGTATTAGCAATAGGCTTTGTGTTTGGAATATACGCTTTCAACAAAATGTATTGAACATCGGGAATATTACTTTTGTTTTCACTGTTGTCTCTCACCTGTTTGTCAATTACTTTATAATTTTTTCTCACGTATAATGCCGGTTTTCCACCAAGCAGACAAGCTAAGTTTTTGTTTTGTTCATGTTTTTGGCATGGAAAACAAAAAGCCGAACTCGAACAAATGTAAGACACTGTTTCAACCAAACCGACAGTGCTCTATCGCAGTTTTGTTTTCAGTATCTCCACGAAGCGGTCTCAGTAAGAAAACACACCAAAACCTTTTGAAGTTACCGCTTGTAGTCGGGACACGGAAAACAGAACAGAAACAGTCGAAAAAAGCTCGAGTTTGTATAAAAATGATGAAAAGTCAAAGATTTGTTTTTTTCGACACGAGCTTTTGCTGAGTTTTTGTTTTGTCCGTTTGGTGGAAAACCGGCATTACAGTTTTCTTCAGCAGTGTATTTACTTCTTGTAGCTCTGCTGTAAAATCAATTTAATATTGGCATCAATTTCAGCTTTTATCATATTTCAAGGGCTCTTCTTATTCATTAATCTACAATGTGTCTTCAGACATCCATGCCTTTATTCTGTGCTGCAAATACCTCAGCCTCCGAATGTGATCTTCAAATAGTAGCTGCAATTCAGCAAACCATATGTATGTCAATGTTGACAGCGTGACATATTGAAATATTTTTTCTAAATTTCATAACAGTAATCGGAACTAGTAAGGGAAAATGAAGCTATTACCAGAGGTAAGATCAAACGTAGACAATTACTTTTGCGGCGGTGTAGTAATTTGAAAAATATTTTTTACAATGGTTTTTGGTAAATATTAAAAATTTTTACAGACTAAAGCAGTTTTTGTTTGTCAAAATTCAAGATCATCCTTCACTTCGGATTAGTCGCACAGATGTGGCCTTTCCACATAAATAATAATAGCCCAAATAAATGTTAAATTTTGTTGTGAAAAATTTAACTATACAGATCATGCCAATAAATGCACACGCCCGTATCACCCAAATATTAAAAGTTAAGTTAAGATACGTTTTAGATTTTAAGTTTTAATTCAAGTTTTAAAAAAAAATAAAATTGTAATTTTCCTATGGAGTCAGTCAATTAATGATAAAAATAAACAATTAATACGAATGTTGTGAAAGAGCACACTATAACTTAATACTACGGGTTCATCTCACTAGTTTGAGAAGAAGTCGATTCGCTGGCAAAATTGCGAGTACTGCAGAATGGAAAGCATTTCTCAAAGGACGTATGGCCATACTACTGGAGGAAGGCTGTCAAATAAGAATATTATTATTTTTTTAATATATCTAATTAACAAAATCAAACCACAATTCTTGCCGCTCGTCCTTTGCATTTTAACGTCGTACAGCAGGGTCCTCTCTCAATTCAACTGGAGGATCCACTATTTTACCGAAAATTATCCTCAAAAGAGCTTCAGACAAATCTAGTCGTTACTAAAATAATTAACTTAATAATAGTTTTTCATAAAAAAAATAAAATGCCATTATTAACCCGTTTATTATTAGGATACAACAACACCTGGCATTCGTTAGTGTCAGCCACGGTCGTACATACAGGTCTGAAAACTCAATGCAATTTTTTGTGGTGGGGTAGACACCTTTTGTGAATATAAATTTGGTTGTTGTCGTACTAACCAAAAGGTTCGTCATGCTCTCGTGGTGATCTGTCAGATCGATAAAAATGTAAACCAATAAAAATTTGTCAAAACTACGTCAACTACACTCAAAATAAATTTAAGGTTGACATTTCTTCTTGTCACGGCTGCATGCTTGGCGTTGTAACGGCGAAAATACCGATGAACTGTAGTAATTTATTTTCATCACAAAAGGTGTCTATCCCCACCACACCACCTGTATATACGACCGCGGTGTCAGCATGATTTGACTAATAAAAATATTCTCAATACTTAACAGATGATTCAACTAACAAATTAAATCTAAGAATCCGATGGAAACAGTTCAAACCCTAGTTCTCTGAATCGCGAGATTTAGGGGCAGTGGAAACATAGCGTTAGAAAACTCAAAATATAACTCACGGTTTCGGGTCTCTTTTCTCCTGTCCTGGTCGTGATGGGCTAACCCAAGTGACCCCTTACTTCCCCATGATGTGCTCAAGGCCAGTATTATCAGATTCGATTTAGGCGTTCATGTCTTCAGAAATGATATTATAATAACCCTGGGAGCATGTTTAAAAAGGTGGCACTCAGTTCGCCATTGATCTCATCCTTGTTCTCAGGTGTTGCGTGATTTGTTGTTATGTAACATTGAAAGAGCGTGATTGTTCCGAGTCTTATGGCGAATATCCCATTCGAGACCGGTTTCCAGCTAGAATGGTAATGGGTAAGAATGGTCGCCACATCATTTCTTGACCTTTAGAACAGTTTTTTTATTTAGAGATTTGTTCTTTACCCGATCAATTCCACTCCACCTCGTTTAACCATAAGATGTCGATTCGATCACTAATGGCTTCGGATGAATGAACATTCTAGAAGTCAATAGCTTAAGGTGGTTGCCGTTTGGTTGTTACCTTATAAGGGGGAGTAGTGCAAAATTGGATTAATTTAAGTGAATTATATTGTATAAACATAATGCATTAAATACATAAAAAAAAAAAATTTCCGTATCGAAGGCACTATTCCTGTTTATTGTATCCGTTGTTGCTATAAGTCACGAGTGATAAACCGTACATTGAAGTGCCATTTTTAGGGCAAGCGAAACAGGCAATGAGTGTATTCCTCAACTTCATCCTACAGGGAGAATTTAATTAAAGTATTTGTTGTAAACGTATACAACGTACTGTGGAATCTCGATTCGTCGAACATATAGGTAAATAAAATGCATCCATTCACTGCTGGATTATAATAGGTTGCCAGCTTATCCCCGGAAAAAATAACACATTTACGGAACTTCGGAACTCTGATTGGATGAAGGGGTGGCAGAAATTTCCCAAATTCGATCGGCGAAATATCATCAAATCGAAAAGGGTTAGGTCAGTTTGGATTGTCGAGCCTTTGAAGAATATAAAAGGTCCCAACTACACTTTAAAACAGAATTCAGTATTTCGCTAAGAGTATGCAATTGCCTGCAACGCAATCACCACTGTGTTTTATTTTGCCACCAATACAAAATTAATTAAATATAAGTTTGGTATGTTCTACTATGCATATATTCGGCTGTATTAGTTTAGTAACCACACATTAGCTATAAAAAATTAAAAATTATATTACTTACTTTGTCCTGTTTGTCGAAATGCTTTCACTTTAATATCCACTTAAAAAACATGGATTATGGTCGTAGTCTATTTTATATAATAAATAACTTATTATGTATGTAGTTAACAGCAGATTGCGGATGACATGCAATTTACGTTTAAATATATTTGTGCGTTATCGAATCACGATTACTTGTACATCACTTCACTTATCATAACAATTAAATGTAGATTAGATACCACGTCATTGCACATTCAAAAACCGTGAAGGGAAGTATTTTGTAATCCCAAAAATGGCATTTTACTTCCAACCAATATAACAAATATTGTGGCACCATATAAAAATCAGATGACCTGCCGCTAGATTTCCTAGACTATAAATACTGAAATTTCTTCCTAATTTTTGCTCCTGAATGCTGAATGGCGATTGTACAGGAGCAGAATACTGGGGTGTATACTATCCAGGTAGTGGCCGATAAAAAGAATAGAACAACTTCAATTACTCAGTTAATTGTGCTAAGCTTCAGAGCGATTGTTCGATATCCTGCGGAAAACCTTTAGGATAGCTAATAATGGCGCTCAACAATTTCACAGAAGCCTATATTCGTACTAAGGGGCAAGGAATGGTGCTTTCGATTCCGATTCTCCTTCGCGTAGTATCTACCGCGGCAAAACTAAAGATAAAAGTATTTTCTTTAGGTCACATGCGCTCTAACTGCTTTACCAAAATTCGTATGAATGGAATTCTATATTTATTCCGCTTTAAGACTGTGGTGGTGGACACACACGCTTTTCATCTACGACCCCTTTACAGTTCAGTGTGCGCAATTTAATAGAAACTTGAAAATATGTATAAGGACTGTGCTAACACGTTTCACATCGCTTGGCTTTCATAATATTTGCCACTCAAGTATTATTTACCGTTTTGAAAAAGAGCTCTTTTTGTTGTTCTCTTTGAGAACGATCATTACGCATACTCCTCACGTCCAGCCCAGACTCCAGATGTCATATTGAGGTGGAAACAGTCGAACAAAGGTGCTTTCTTGGTAACTCTCATATGGATGTTAGTGAGGATGTAGTGAATTCAGCTACACCAGATGGATGCTTATACTCACGCGAAAAGCGTTATCGGAATCCTACTTTGATGGAGGCCACTGTTGCAATCCTAAGAATTGTTTGATTTATAACAATAATATGTTATTAATAATAGAAATGAAAACGCTCAGTAGCCAGCAGTTTACAGATGCAGATTACAGATTACTGAAAAATAGACGAAAATAGAAAAAAAGATTTAAAGATAAAAAAAAACAAAATAGTTAATAAAGCCTCTTTAAAAATAATATCCTAAGAGAAATCAATGGCATCCCAGAACTCTTCCCATAATTTGTTTAATGATAAGGCACTTGAAAAAATTGGCCAACAGTTTGGGCGCAACTTTATTAGTTTATGGGTACAAGTCTGAAAAGTGTTTAAGGCTGAGATGCGGTGCAGGTTATTATGCAACAACCTAAAAAAACGTTCCAAATAGCCTCCTGGTTATTCCTTAGATTGTCAGTCCCATAGTAACCTACATCGCATCTCAGCATTAAACACGTATCGGACTTCAACCCATTAAATAATAAAGTGGCGCCCAGACTGCTGGCTGATTTTTTTTAGTTTTAATAACTCTAGTAGCTCTTCTACATACAGGTACCTACTAAGCTTAAACTTTCTACCATAAGCCGTTTCTGAGATATGAAAAACCGCCCACACCCCCGCACCTTGCTACCCCTATCAACAATTTATTTTTCTGGGATGTCTCCATAGTAGCTCTATACAGTTTTCAATTTTTAGCTTTCTATCCTTTGCGGCTTTAGAAAATTAAAATCGGGTTTTTTTCAATTTCACCCCCTCCCACCATCACTACCTACACCCATCTCATCACATTTTTTTTCTCCGCTAGTGGTCTATTGGTCCTAACTCCTGTAAAATTTTCAAGATCATATATGATACGGTTCTTGAGATATACAAATTAAATTTTTTGAAAAATTACGGTTGACCCACTTTCGCGCTTCACCTCTCCTGTCAAAAATTGTACATTCAGTAGAGTCCACCGGTAATTCTATATACAGAAACCAAATTTTATCTTCCTGGCATAATTGAGTCGGAAGATATTGTAATTCAAAGTATTTCACCCCCCCCCCCATACCTACCCCCCTTAAAAATGTTAACTCCTTTTTAATCTCCTAGTATATCTTAAGACAACTACAAAGTTTCAGCCATCTGACATCAATAGTTCAGGATATATGGATTTTAGAATGTTTCAATTCCAGCTTTCAAGCGTTTTTGACGCACGGTTTTCCCCCCGATTCGCACACCACTCAAACTCTATCGACCATTTGTTGGCAAATGGGTCCACTATCATAGTACTACATAATTTCCAACTTTCAGCCTCCTAGCATAAGCGGTTCCTGAGATATAGAAACAAAAATTTTTCATCTAAAACGCTTCCACCCCCTCCCCCCTGACATCCTCACCCCTCCAAAAGATACCTCTCATAGGGGTCCACTCATTCTACCTACTATAAAAATTTGAAATTAATATCCCAAGGGGTTTGAGAGCTACGCACCTTCAAACAGTTTTGCGTACGGCGTCTACGGCGGACAGACAGACATTTTTTTTTTGCTTTTTTGGGGTTTACTAGTCCAAAAACGTGAAAATACAAAATTTCAGGATACCAAATTTTTTTTAAATTTCAGGTCGATCACAATACTATAATAGGTGTGTTTTTTTACGCACTTATCCAGATCAAAGCAGGTTAGAAAATTTATATACAAAACAACAACAACATTGCTGTTTTTATGACTTTTTTATAACTTTTTTCCATAGATAGCTGCCCCTGTTAGCTCACTGAGGCAGCTATTCGCGTTTAAAACGTCATAAAAACAGCAATGTTGTTGTTGTTTTGTATATAAATTTTCTAACCTGCTCTGATCTGGATAATGCGCAAAAAACACACCTATTATTAAAAAATAATAAAGTAAAAGTTGTCTAATTATATTCTATATGAAATTAAATAAGAGTAAGATTAATCCAGCTCGAAAAGTTTTCAATGCATAGAATGAAGCTCCGAACGACAAAAAATGTATATTATTTTTTTAGTGATGGTGAAAAACATCAAATCTGCTTAACGTCTGTCCGTCTGTCCGAAAACATGATAAACCAAGAACGCCTTGATCTAGAATACTGAAATTTGAAATCTGAATGTTTGTTCAAATTTGTCTGGCTAAGTTCGTTAACATGCAAAAACTTCCTACTCCTCTGGGTAGCTGCCATGCAAAAGTCCTTAAAACAAGCATTCACGGATATTAGCCGATAACTGTAGAGCGCAGCAACCTACGAGTTTCAAATTTTCAATACAGACTTCCAGATAAAATTGTGAATATGAAGAAAAGCCCATGAAGTCTAGTTATTAAGTCCAAAGTTTATACAAATTAGATTGTAGTTAAAATGAGATTCGACTTTATTAGTTAGCGAAAGTGTCTACAAGTATTGTTCAATAGCTTCAGAACGCTTTAAGCTAGCAATTTGAAACTTGTACAAGTTAATTTTTCAAGGATACCACACAGTAAAAAAAATCTGTCAACAGTCTGGGCACAACTTTATTATTTTTTGGGCAGAAGTCCGAAACGTGTTTAATACTTGTCACTATGCGACTGATTACCTAAAAAATAACGTTCCATATAGCCTCCTGGTTTCTCTTTAGGTTAAAATAACGAAATTCATGAAAATGTTGGAAAACCCCTTTTACGCACATTTGTTTTACTCCAGCTCTGTACATCAATAAGATTTTAAACTTTTTTTTGCTTTACTTAGTTTCAACTTTCTAGCATAAGTCGTTTCTGAGATATGAAAAACCACCCCCCACCCCCGTACCTTGCTACCCCGATCAAAAATTGTATTTTTCTGGGATGTCTCTATAGCACCTCTATACAGTTATAAATTTTTAGCTTTCTATCCTTTGCGGCTTTCGAGAAATTAAAATCAGAATTTTTTTCATTTCCACCCCGTCCCACCATCACTCCCTACACCCACACCCCTTTCTCCGCTAGAGGTCTACTGGTCCTAACTCCTGTAAAAATTTGAAGATCATACCTGATACGGTTCATGAGATATAAAAATTAAATTTTTTGAAAAATGGCTGTCCCCCACCTTCAGCGCTTCACCTCCCCTCTCAAAAATTTTACATTCAGTAGACTCCACCGGTAATTATATATACAGAAACCAAATTGAATCTTCCTAGTACAATTGAGTCGGAAGATATTGTAATCCAAAATTTTTCACCCCCCACCCCCATACCTCACTACTCCCCTTAAAAATGTTAACCCCTTTCTAATCTCCTAGTATCCCTTAATACAACTACAAAATTTCGGCCATCTGAGATCAATCGTTCAGGAGATATGGATTTTAGAATCTTTCAATCCCGGCTTTCAAGCGTTTTTGACGCATTGTTTCCTCCCCTACTCGCACACCTCTCAACCCCTATTGACTATTTTTTTGCAAATGGGTCCACTATCATAGTACTTCATAAGTTCCAACTTTCAGCCTCCAAGCATAAGCGGTTCCTGAGATCTAGAAACCAAAATTTTTCATCTAAAACGCTCCCCCCTCCTCCCCCTCACACCCCCACCCCTCCAAAAGATACCACTCGTAGGCGTTCACACACTCTACCTACCATAAAAATTTCAACTTAATATCTTAAGGGGTTTGTGAGCTACGCACCTTCAAACGGTTTTGCGTACGGCGTCTACGGCGGACAGACGGACTTTTTCTTTTTTTGCCTTTTTGGTGTTAACTAGTCCTAAAACGTATAAATACAAAATTTCAGTGTAGCAAACTTTTTTGAAATTTCAGGTCGATAACAATACTTTATTATTAAAAAATAATAAAGTAAAATTTTGTGAAAATTACTATACTTAAAGCAGTAGGATATTCCCCATTAAGGCGGTACATCCAAATAGAAAGCAGAAAAAATAGGTGAATTTTAGAAATTATTATCTCAAAAACTATTTGCTCGATTTTGTCCAGGTTGGTTTTATTCGAAAGTACCTATATATGTTGAGGTACGCTCATAATTTTTTTTTATAAATATATATCAATCAGGGGCGCTGCTGTCAGGGTCGGCGTAAAGAAAGTCCGTCGCTCGCACGCTCTGCGGTTCCCAAGATTACATGCAAGCGGTTGATTCAAAACAAAAATTTCAAAAAGATTCTGAAAATGTAAAGTGTGATGCTCTTCGCTACGTAGGGGTTTTTGAAAAAAAAAAATGTTCACAAAATGGCGGCCGATTGAACTTGATTTTCAGTTTTAAACCTCAATTATCGACCTTTCTGGCTTGATAAAAAAAAAAGTAAATAAGTTAAAAAAAAATTCTACGTAGCGAAGTAGAAAACCTATCCAAAAATATTATGTGAAATTTTGGAAGCAATCGGTCAAGCCGTTTTCCGAAGATTTTGGGGACCGTCTTTGAAAAGTATGTTCGAGATAATCGCGTTTGAATGCCGCTCTATAAAGAGAATTCATGAAGGTCCCATTCCGGTTAACTGCCCATAACTTTAACAATTCTTGGAATTTCAATATGAAATTTACACACAATATTCTTAAGACTGCAAACTTTAAGAAGAGTGAAAAAAAAAATTTAAAAAAAAAAAAATTTCTACTCGGATGTACCCCTTTAAGTGAAATTACGAATTTTCATTAAGTTTAACAAAATTGAGAGTAATTCTTAAAACTGAGTATTTTTACACATTTAATTCATAAACTTACTGACTGGATAGTAATACTGCAACACCGCATGAAATTTTCCACATTTAATGTGTAAAATTGATCATTGAGGACACTTCCGCGGAACGATTTCTTACGATTTTAAAAGTGGTTCGAAGTAGAAGCGAAGCATCGAGCGACTTTCGGAAACGAAGTCCCATCAAGTGCAGCAGTGTATAGGGAAGTTCGATATATTTCGATGTATCAAAAATATCGATGTTCACGTTCCAATGCATCGAATTAATTCGATGTAATTGTAACGTCGATATATTCGATTCATTGATTCTTGTTGATTCGATAATCGAAATCTTAGTCGACGGTCCCGGTCAGTCTTCTTATTTTAGCAGAAATTCTGCTAAATTTGCAGAGGAAATTTTGGAAAAAAAATTCAGCAGAACTTTTAGCATAATTGACAGAAAAACCGTTTTGACGATTCTGCTAAAAACTCTGTTTTTGTTAAGAATTTTTTGGCTGTTGTTCGACGTCCGAAGAGTTTCTGGTTCGAAACACCAACACGAAAGCCCGAATGGAATCAATCGCTGTCGTGGCTACAGCCAATGAGAACTTGACAGTTGAAAAACCTTCACTGGAGAAGCCAGTTTAAAATTGTGTTGGACTAGGTCTGAAGGAGCAGTTTCGTCAGCGGATAGCATTTACTCATCATTGGCAGTAGCCAGGGCAGCGACTGACCATAGTCGGGCTTTCGTATTGGTGTTTCGCAACAGAAACTCTAAACAAGCAATAAATTCTGAAAATTAAACCATGAAAAAATTTCATTCTCAGTGTTTTTATTGTCATGAAATAAAGGAAATAATAGTTTTACTTCTTCAATATCTTCTTCACAATAAAATTTTAAAAATCTTGCGTTATCATGCCACCAGTGAAAAAAAGTCTGGTTTGGCAATTCTACAACAAAGTTTATGACAAAATGTAAAGTTTGCCAAAAGAAAATGAAATGCGCTGGGAAAACAACAAAATTAATGGGACATATTCGGAATATTCAAAAGGCTTCTTATTCGGAGATCTCTGCTAAATGCAAAACTGTTTCTGTTTCACAAAAAATGCAATCATCTGTTTTATCTGCTTCCAAACAGGAATTTGAACCTGCAATTTCCAATACTGAAGCCGAGCCTTCTACGAGTTTCACTTCCGCGTTAAATTCAGTACTGACTAATATTCAAAGTTCTGATTGTAACTCTCTAAATCAAAGGGATTCAACTGCAAATTTAGATTCTCAAGTACCCCTAGTACGCCAAACTTCTATTAAATCTAGCATTGAAAATATTTATTCTTATTCTGCTAGTGGCGACAAAACCAGAAGAATTAATAATTGTATATCATTTATGATTTGCGAAGACAATCAGCCATTTTCGGTTGTTGAGAACGAAGGATTTCGGAACTTACTGAAAGTGGTTGCACCTAAATACAAATTTCCTAGCAGGCAGACTCTGACGCGTTGGGTTGACGACAAATATGTATTTTCATCATGTTTTAAAGTTAAGCTGTCTAGTCCCATGTGCGAAATGCCGGAGTCCAACCAGAGTCCCGTACACTGCCCAGAATTGGCATTGCATTGTCCGCCTAGACTTGTCGATCGGTATTGTTTTGGTACTGACAAACCACCAGACCAGTGTCGGGCCAATCCTGGTGATCAATACTCCCACTTGATCTGAGCCGACTTTGGTCCGAGTTGCTGGGCCTAGAATTGGCTTATTATTGGTGTCTAAGCTCTTTCGGCATTGGCTCGACGGTCGGCTCTGTATTGGGCACATCTTGGTAGAAATATTTTTTGTTTCTCAACATATCAATTGATTCGGTTTCAACCCTATTACGAGAATATGTCAGATTGGTCTAGTGGGTAGCGTAGCGGACTAATGTGTGACTAATAGCGGACTAATGTGCGAAATTTTTTGGGAGTGACTGCACATTTTGGGAACCCTCGGAGTTTATGAGTTAGGTGAAAGACACATGACGGAGTACATTTGCAAAATGCTCAAAAAGACATGTGATGAATGGGGAATTGGTATTGAGAAAGTTTCAGCAGTCGTAACAGATAACGCAGCTAACATGATAAAGGCTATTGAACTAGGGTTTGAAAAAAAATACATTCCCTGTTTTTCAAATACTTTAAACTTAATAGTTCAAAGTACTTTCCAATGTCTACAAAATATTATTATAAAACATACTGCAGTCACGATCGGCTGCAAGCCAATCGTATAATACTCTAGATGAATACTGAACTCCGATTTATGTTGTAGTTGGGGATAAAGTAGAATTACGTGTGTGCATGTTGTATGTCCTTTCTTAAGGACTGCCATTAGATTGCTACTCAAACTTAAAAGTCAATATTCAGTGTTTAATTTCATTTCTTGAACTGGGTAAGTCATTGAAAAAAAATGTCCTTTTTGAAGGACTTTCGCATGGGAGGTGCAGGAAGGACTCACTCGATTTCTTACATATTTATCCTTTTACTTGGAACCATTCAAAAATGAACGTGTACAAAATTTCAAATTCGTAGCTTGAAGCGTTCAAAAGTTATCGAAAAATATTGTTGAACACGTGTCTTAAGGACATTTTGTATGGCAGCTACCAGAAGGAGTAAACAGATTTCGCTGATTAGTAAACTCGAACTTCGTTTTTACTCAAAACTAATTTGTACAAAATTTACAATTCATAGCTAAAAGATTACTTGAGTTATATTAAGTTCCGTAAATTAAGTGAATGCATTTTGACAGGATATTTGTATGGCAGCTATACGAAGGACTAACAGGATTTCTTTCATAATTCCACATTTAGCTCCAACTATTGAAAAAGTAACACATACAAATTTTCAAAGTTGTAGCTTAAACCCTTCCGAAGTTATCGGCTAATATTTTTCAAGACGTGTTTTAAGGACATTTTGTATGGCAGCTACCCGAAGGAGTAGGACGATTTTGCGCGTTAACGAACTTAGCCTTACAAATTCAACCAAACATCCAGATTCAAAATTTCAAGATCCTAGGTGAAGGCGTTCTTGAGTTACCATGCTAACGGACAGACGGACGGACGGACGGACGGACGGACGGTCGGACGGACGGACGGACGGACGGACGGTCGGACGGACGGACGGACGGACGTCAAGCGGATTTGAGGTTTTTAGCCACAAATAAACAAAAAATAATATATAACTTTTTTTCGTCCGAGGCTTGGTTACAAACTTTTGGGCTGGATTAAACTTATAATACTCTATATGATTTCATCTAGAGTATAAACATGAAGGCCATTGTATGATAATTAAATTATTTATTTTTTTTTAAGTGGACATAATGAGTTTTACATTTTTGCTCAATTCAAATATCATAAATAAAGTAACCGATTATAAATCTTCTTGAATTATATTTAGTTCAAGAGCATTTTTAATTTGTCTGATTTTTATGTTTATTTAGGAAAAATTTTAAACTAATAAAAAAATAAATAGTTTTGTTTTACTTTATTATTTCAATAATACAGTATTGTTATCGATTTTTTAAAAAAAAAAATTTGCTACCCTCAAAATTTTTTTTTTTACGTTTCATGACTAGTAGACACGAAAAAAGCAAAAAAAAATTTCAGTCCGTCTGTCCGCCGTACGCCGTACGCCGTACGTCGACCGCTGTACGCAAAATCGTTTGAAGGCTCGTAGCACCCAAACCTGGTGGGCTCCTTGAAGTGACCAAATTCTGAGGGGTGGGGGTGTGAGGGGGGAGGAGGGGGAAGCGTTTTAGACGGAAAATTTTGGTTTCTAGATCTGAGCAACCGCTTATGCTAGGAGGCTGAAATTTGGAACTTATATAGAGCTTTGATAGTGGACCCATTTGCAAAAAAATTGCCCATATAGGTGAAGAGGTTTGGGAGTGGGGGGAAAAATAATGCGTCCGAAACGCAAAAAAGGCGAGATCGACACATTCTAAAATCCATATCTCCCAAACGGTTAATGTCACAAAATTGAACCTTAATGAATATCTGTAGGTATACTAGGAGAATAGATTGGAAACAAATTTTTGAGTGGGGGCAGTGGCGTACGGGGGTGGGGGGTAAACAACTTTAGATTACGATATCTCACGAACCAATTGTACTAGACAAATAAAATTTGGTTTGTGTATAAAGGTTGATAAATGAAGTTTGTTGAAAGTAAAATTTTTTAAGGGGGCGGTGGAGCATGAAAGTGGAGGGGATAAGAATTTTTCTAAAAAATCACGTTTCATATCTCAAGAACCGTGTAAGATAGATGCTTAAAATATTTACCAGGAGTAGGGCTAATAGACCCCTAGCAGAAAACAAAATTTTGGAAGTGTGGGTGTAGAGGGTGACGGTGGGGGAGGGTGAAAAGAAAAAAGTTCCGATTTTTATATCTCGACAACCTATAGTGATATAAAGCTGAAACTTGGTTTTTAGATAGAGGTATATTAGGAGCATGTTGGAAAAATATAATTTTTAATAGGGGTAGTATGGTACGGGGGTGGGGGTTGTTTTTCCTATCTATAGAACGGCTTATGCTACAAAGTTGAAACTCGATGTGTATATGTAAATCAACTAGAAAACTAATTTAGAAAAAAATTTTCAAATATCTATTGGCGTTCGGAGGGGGCAAAAAAAATTATCAGTGGAAATGGAATGCATATATTTTCACGGTTTTCGTCATATCTATTAGGTCTTTCCAAATATTGAATTCATTTTGATTGTACGACTTCCTCATATAAATACTTAGAAAGTGTTTTCAGGATTTTTTAAAATTCAACCCCTAAGGGGGTGCAAAGGGGGTTGTATACTTTTTCACGTATTCTGCCATATCCCCCAGGTCTGATCAGATATCGAATATCTTTTCACTTTCACGTGCTTGCGTTATAATCGCCTAAAACTTGTTTTTAAGTTTTTTCCTTTTTCAACCCCTAAGAGGGTATAAACGGGTTGAACACGTTTTCACGAATTCCGTCATTACTTTTAGAAGTTATAAGAAATTGTATTGGTTTCTACTTTCTCGCGCTGTCTACATATTTATTTATTAACTCTTTTCCGGATTTTTGGATATTCAACCCCCAAGTGGGTGTAAGGAGGTTGCATATCTGATGATATAGCGAATTCATTTTTACTTCCTAAGGTTTCCTATATAAAAAAAGCCAAAAAGTCAATTTCAGAATTTTAGATATTCCATCCTAATGGGTGTAAGGGGGTTGTATGCTTTTCAAAGCTTCGACATATTTCTTAGGTTCGATGACATATTAGATCGCTTTTCATTTCCTCAGACTTTTTATATAATCGCCTGCAAACCCATTTCTCAATTTTTCGATGGGTTTGTAAATTTTTTAACAATTTTTGCCATCCCTTAGTTAGATGAGATATAAAATTGATTATTACGGCCAACCAATTCACGATTTTTCAAATTTCCAGAACCAAGGAGGTGTGAAGGGTTTGCTTACGTTTTCACAAATTTTTCAAAATCCCTCGTGTCTCATGAGATATGAAGTTGCTTCTTATGAAATAGTCTAAAAACCTGTTTCACAATTTTTTCGAAATTCAAACCCCAGGTGGAAGTAATGGATTTGTATACGTTTTAACAATTCGTCACATCTCTTAAGTCTGATAAGGCAACAAATTCGTTTTTACTTCTATGGGCTTTTAGTGTACATAATATACCGAAAATCGAATAGTCTACACGGACTTTTTCAATGTTTAATCGGCTAAAAATCTCTATTTCAAATTTTTTAATAATGTGTTGCAATTCAAAATAACGTACGTATTGTCATCGCATAGTTCGTAGTATTGCAGCTCGAGTTTTGTTTCTTATGGAATTATAACTGCAGTAATTTGAGCAAAAGTTAAATTAGATTTTCATCCGATTTATAATTGATAAAAAAATTCTATTAAAAATAAAAATTCAATTAAAAATAAAAATTTAATTAAAAATTTCAAATTAAAAATTGCAATTTCAATTAAAAATTTCAAATGTTAATCAAAAAAATCAGCCAACAGTCTGGGCGCAACTTTACTATTTTTAGGCAGAAGTCCGGAACGCGTTTAATTCTGAGACGCAGTGTAGGTTACTATGTGACTGAAAACCTAAAAAAAAGTTCGGGAAGCGGTTAGAATGGGGTCGCATTAGAATACACCGCTGCCACATATAACATATGAATTACATAAATGGGTCATACTCCGGGACGCGGTATAAGTCGTAGTATAATATCAGATGTTACGCGATTAGGAGATTTTTCGTGATTTGGTTTTGGGCCATTACATGAAATCGGAAATGCATTTGTAGGCGATTATATAAAAAAAGTATGTGGAAGTGAAAACCAATCTGATATCTCATCAATCCTAAGAAATATGTCGAAAGCCAAGAGGATGTAATCTTGGAGTTAAATATCTAAAAATACTGAAATCAACTTTTTGACGATTATGTAGGAAACCTTAGGAAGTGAAAATGAATTCGATACCTCATTAGAACTAAGAAATATGTAGGAGTTTGTGAAAACATTTGCAACCCCTTGCACCCACTTTGGGGTTGAATATCCAAGAATCCTGAAACGAGTTTTAAGATATATATAAAGAAAGCCCGAGGAAGTGAAAATCTATCCGATGTCTTGTCACTTCTAAGAGATATGACGAAATTCGTGAAAACGTGTTCAACCCGTTTATACCCTATTAGGGGTTGAAAAAAGAAAAAACTTGAAAACGAGTTTTAGGTGATTTTTAAACAAGCCCGTGGAAGTAAAAAGTTATTCGATATCTAATCAGACCGGAGGGATACGGCTGAATTCGTGAGAATGTATAAAACCACTTTACATTTGGTCGAATTTCAAGAAATCCTGAAAACACTTTGTAGGTATTTATATGAAGAATCCGTAGAATAGAAAGGAATTCAATATTTGGGAAGACCTAATAGATATGACGAAAATTGTGAAAATATATGTATTCCATTTTCACTGATAATTTTTTTTGCCCCCTTCCAAAGCCAATGGATATTTGAATTTTTTTTTAATTAATATTACTTTTCTAGTTGATTTACATAGTATACATACCGAGTTTCAACTTTCTAGCATAAGCTGTTCTATAGTTAGGAAAAACACTCCCCACTCCCGTACCATAAACCCCTATAAAAAATTATATTTTTCCAACATGCTACTGCTATAGTCCTATCTAAATACCAAGTTTTAGCTTTTCATGATATAAGAATCAGAACTTTTTCCTTTTTACTTTCCCCCACCCCCACCCTCTACACGCTCACCCCCAAATTATTTTTTTTTTGCTACGCGTCTATTAGGCCTACTTTTAAGTATCTATCTAAGTATCTATCTTACACTTTTCTTGAGATATGAGACTTGATTTTTTAGAAAAATTTTTATTCCATCCACTCCCATGCTCCATCGCCCCATTAAAAACTTTTGCTTTCAGCAAACTTTATTTGTCAACCTTAATACAGAACCCGAATTTTATTTTTCTAGTGCAATTGGTTCGTGAGATATCGTAATCTAAAGTTTTTCACCCCCACCTCCGTACGCCACTGCCCACTCTCAAAAATTTGTTTTCGATCTGTTCTCCTGTTATACCTACAAATTTTCATTAAGTTCTAATTTCGTGACATTAACCGTTTAGGAGATTTGAATTTTAGAATGTCTCGATCTCGGCGTTCGAGCGTTTCGGACGAATTATTTTTTCCCCCACTCCCACACCCCTTCACCAATATCAGCAGTTTTTTTTGCAAATGCACTATCGAAGCTCTATATAAATTCCAAGTTTCAGTCTCCTAGCGTAAGCGGTTACTGAGATCTAGAAACCAAAATTTTCCGACTAAAACGATTGTCCCACTTCCCCCCTCACACCCCCACCACTCAAAAAGTGGGCACTTGAAGAAGTCAGCTCAGTCTACCAAAAAAAAAATTAAACTTAATAACTCGAAGAGTTTGAGAGCTATAAGCTTTCAAACGTTTTGCGTACGGCGGACGGCGTACGGCGGTGGCGTACAGACGGAGTGATTTTTTTTTTGCTTTTTTGGTGTCTATTAGTCATGAAATGTGTAAAAAAAAGTTTCAGGGCAACCAATTTTTTTTTTTTAAAAATCGATAACATAATTAAAATAATAAAGTAATATACGATAATGAAATTTTTTCATGGTAAGCTACCATAGAAGCAAATTTGAAGAAATTTTTTGTTGTTTTCCGGCGTTAGTGGAGTGAAACCCCAACACCAAATCCCCGACTGTTGATTAATCGCTGTCCATGAGAACATGACAGTTGGAAAACCTTCACTGCATAGGCCAGTTTTTATAAGATTGTGTTGGACTAGGTCCGAAGGAGCTGTTTCGTTATCGGATGGCATAGACTCGTCTGAGGATGTATCATGCCTACTATCCGAAACCCACTTACAGCTGGTGTTATTGCTGAGGATTGTTCTATATAAGTGAACTTGAAACCAATTTTTATTATCACGAATTATAAATTACAGACATACATACATACATACTTTATTGATCAAAATTTGTTACATGTGTCATTTAAATTCGAAATACATGGGCAGGAGATCAGAAATCAAAATCTTTACAACCTTGTAAGCTAATGAATTTTGCCATTGGGCGGATATTTTGGTAATTACTATAATTAGTTTTAAGATTAATTAAAGGAAAAATGATCAGAAAAAACCTTATTTGATAATTATAACTAAAAGTGAAAACAATAATAAAAATAAAAAATAAAAATAAGAAAAGTGCTAACAATAAATCCTAACCTTATATTAAACTAAATTAATAATTACAAGCAATACCTAATTTGTTTAAAAATTTTTGTTGAAATTTCTTTGTAACTTCATGAACCATTGGTAGCTTTGCAAGAACGTGGAGCTGTCGTGTCGAAAAATGCCAAGGCTGATTAAGAATGATTTTCAGACATTTATTTTGGGCTATTTGTAACATTTTCTTGTGATTTTTTGCACAGTTGTTCCAAACTGGGGCTCCATATAATAATAGTGGTTGCATTACGGCTTTGTACAAAAGTAACTTATTATCCTGGGACAATTTGGAATTCCTGTTGATAAGGGGATATAATGGGCGAATAGAGTTCAAAAGCTTTGTTATTGCGTAGTTAATATGCAAATGAAAGGTAAGTTTAACGTCAAGTAGTAAACCCAGATATTTGATGTGGTCAGTCCATTTAACTTCGGCGCCAAATACATTAATTAGCCGGTTTGGAAGAAATTTGGATGAACGTCTTTTTGTGAAGAATATAGCTTGGGACTTTGCGGCATTTGTTTTGATCTTCCATTTGTTAAAATAAACACTGAGAGAGTTAAGCTGAGCTTGTAGTTTATTAATAATAATTGCAGGGTCATTTGAAGGTGAGTAAAGCGCGGTGTCATCAGCAAAAAGCACTAGTTTGCAGTCAGGGACTTGAGGTATATCAGAAGTAAATATGTTGAATAAGATTGGACTTAAGCAGCTACCTTGGGGAAGGCCTGCTGGTATGTCTCTTACAGATGACAACGTCGAGCTTATTTTAACTTGGAAAGATCTATGGGCCAGAAAGGAAATTAAAATGTGGATGAGATAATTAGGAAATTCATTTTGGATCAGCTTATAGATAAGACCATCGTGCCATACTGTGTCAAATGCTTTCTCAACGTCAAGGGCAATGAAACCAACAGAGTTTTTGTGTGAGAGTTCATCTTTAATATTTTTGGTGACTTTATGAAGTGGATCGCATGTAGATAAGCCTGGCCTGAAGCCATATTGAAAAGATGACAAAATATTCTTGCTCTCCAAGTGGTTCACAATTAGCTTGAGGGTAATTTTTTCTAAAATTTTACCTAATGTTGGGAGCAAACTAATTGGGCGGTAACTGGTAGGACAGGAAGGATTTTTCCCCGGTTTAGGTACTGGGATCACTGATGCTTCTTTCCATTTTTGAGGAAAATAGCCAATTTTAAAGCATGCGTTTATAATAAAGTTTAAAAATATAATTGCTTTCCTGGGTAGATGCTTAATAACCACGTTTGGGATATTGTCGCCACCAGGTGCTTTTTTATTTTTTAAACGACGAAGTTGATATTTTACCTCAGAGGGCTTGGACAAGGGTATTTCGGAATGGTCAGTAGTAGACGAGAGAAAATGTCTTAAAGTGGATTTGACTCGATTAGTTGTGGTGGCATCGCCCAGGTTATTCGTTAAAGAATGGAATGACTGAAAATTGTTTGCCAGTACTTCAACTTTTTCCTGGTTTGTATTAAATTTGGAATTATTGGTAGTAAGTTGAGGGATAATTGACCTTATTGTGGCCTTTATCGAGTTCAGATAGGGAATTATTCCATAGGCGATTTCTAAGTATAAATATCTCGGAGCGAATTTTAGAGTTTAAATTGTTTATTAAAGTCTTTGTTTCAGAATTTCTAGTTCTTTGCCATTGCAACATATTGCGTCGACTAATGACAGCTTTAATATTGTCGCTCAATTTAAAACTACCTTCCTTTTTGGTATTAACCATAGGAGTACTTAATTCCGCTATATCGGCAATCTTGGAAGTGAAAAATGCTATCATGTTATCGATTTCATTGGACGAATTAATCTTACTCAGGTCTAACTCAGTAAGACAGAAAGCGCTACTTAATAAGCTGGCAAATTTTGGCCAGTTCGTTTTTGAGTAGCAAGGCCTACGAAAAGTTAGATTGTCCAATGTTTCAGATAGAATAATGGAGAATTGTACAGGAAGGTAAGGAGATGAAAGCTCTTGGAGAACAATTGGGGCGGATAAATTGATTGCTCCATTGCTTATTATTAGGTCTAGTGTAGAAGGCAATCCCTTGTTAGGGTAAAAAGTAGAGTCTTCAGGATAGTATAATATAGAGCGGTTTGTTAAAAGGTGATTATAAAGTAAGTTGCCAGCTTTATTAGATCTAGAACAGTTCCATTGGCGATGCTTGGCGTTGAGATCGCCACAAAGTATAACTTTTGAGGGAAGACTGGTTAGCGATTTAATATCTTGGAGAAACATATCGAGTTTAGCTTTGTTTAAT
This sequence comes from Beris morrisii, assembly GCA_951812415.1. Classification (NCBI taxonomy): domain Eukaryota; kingdom Metazoa; phylum Arthropoda; class Insecta; order Diptera; family Stratiomyidae; genus Beris; species Beris morrisii. The sequence continues at coordinate 102,097,532 of OX638311.1, read as the reverse complement.
TTTGTCCCAGGGAAATAAACAGCAACAATCGTGAGGTTGACATCTAAGAGCTTAACACTTACTGTTTCTATGATTTTTGTTTTTAAAATGGGTTGCAAAGAGCACCTAATGTTATTTTTTATAAGTATTGCAACTCCGCCACCAGTTTGGATTTCTCTATCATTACGATAAATTTTGTAACCGAGATGGTACATTTTTTGACATGGCTTCAGCCAGGTCTCTGAAATGACACATACATCGATATCTCTTGATTCAATAAAATCAAAAGTTTCTATTCTTTTATTACATATACTTTGTGCATTCCACAATATACATTTTAATTCGGATCGATTATGGTCCATTCAGAAACGTGGATGCTAATTCCACTACTACACAGAATTGGTCTTGTTTACTTTTGCATTGGCTTAGTTTAGAAATTAAATCAATAGAAATTTTTAATAGTTGGTCAGCTGAAAATAGTTCATTGCTAGCATTAGAATTTGCATTATTATTTGAATTAAAAAGACTAGACCATTGGACAAATTGTGTGTTGCTGATGCTATTATTACTTACAGAGGGTCGTTTCGTATTTTGTAAATTAGGAAATTCGTTTAAATTTATTCTAAAATTGTTGTTGCTGTTATTAGGGCTTAGATTGTTGTTGTTGTTGGTGCTATGTCGCTTCTTCCAGGTTGTGTTTAGAGTTTCACGCAGCTTTATGTATTTAATCCGGGCATCACAGGACGGGTTATTAGAGTAGTGGTCACCACCACAGTTGATGCATTTGATTTCCTCGATGTTAGTAGCGAGGCATGAAGAATGGTGATGATCTTTGCCGCAAATCATGCAGTTAGGTTTCATGTGGCAGTGCAATGACCCGTGGCCGAACATTTGGCAATTACGGCATTGAGTTGGCTTTGGTTTTTGGATTTATAGTAGCGCCAGTTAACAATAATATTCATTATTGTTCGTTGTTTTTTAAGCTCAGCTAACTTGGTTCCTTTAGGGAAGTATAGGAGATAGACTGCCTGGTTCTCAAATCTAGATTCGCGGATGTTGAAAATTTTGATGTCGGTGGGATTTACTTGAATCCTGTTAAGCTCCCTTTTTAGCGAGGGGATATCCATTTGATAAAGCCCGGAAAGAACAATTTTAACTGGCTTCATATCAGAGCGGCAGTATGTGAAATAGTGCACATTTTTGTCACGAAAAAATGTTATTGCTTTTTCAGCATCTTTAGATTCGAGGATGACAATTTTCGGGCCTATTGACATCAATGTCAGCTCGAACTTTGTAATTTCTAACGTATTCATCATTATACGTACTGTTTCTTCCTTAAGTTTGGGAAAAACCATTGCTGGATATCTGACTTTTGCCGGATCCGACGAGGGCGAGTCATTGTTTTCACTTGGTTGTGTACCGAGAATTGCAAAACGATTTGCTTCTGCAGATGTGGAAGCTTTCGGCTTCATTATTAGTTTGTAAGACACTCGCGGCTGCTTGAGTTTGTTTCTTAAAAGTTCGGGAGGGTCATCGTGACCCCTTTTACCGGTGGTTTTATCGGTCGACAGTGTCAATATCACTCGTACTATCAAATAAATATTCACTAAACACTTTTGAGGAATAATTGGGTAGGTCGCACTGATGGGTTTGAACAAGTTGTATCACGACTGCTCGGATCAAAGAGTACTTGCCGAATGAATTATAAATTAAGAAACCTTCTTGTTTTCGCATCCTAATACTTCAGGTAGGTGGCACTGAAGATCACCTAATATTTCAACCAATTTGGTGGAATTTTTGGTTGTTCGCTGGGATATACAGTGAAATCCGGTTATAATGACTTCGCTTATAATGACAAACCGTTGACGCACCTGCACTAAGAAGTTTGTTTTCATATAAAAAGTATGCATTTTAATTCGCTTAGAATGACTTTATGACTTTGGTTAATATGACCAACCGCTTATAATGACGGACTTTTTTTTATATTGACGTGTTTTTTAATCTTTGCTAAATACATATGTACATTTTAGTTTTGCTGTTGCTTTTGTCATAATAATATGTACATTTTTCATGTAACATTTTTCATGTATATTCAACGTCTGCTTTATATGACGTCCGGTTAGTATAACCTAATTGCGATTTCCCTTCAATGTCATTATAAACGGACTCTACTGTATAAAGCTCAATACCAAGTGGCGACATCGAATCCCGCCCACAGCAATTTTATTTTTTGTCCCCAATTTTTAATAATAGAATTTTTTCACCAGAAGCAAATTTGAAGAAATTTTTTGTTGTTTTCCGGCGTCAGTGGAATATACGATATTTAGAATATAATTATTATAATTGCAGTTTCTTATTCAAATGAACAAAAAATTTTCGTTTGAAGTATTTTGCACAGCACAAATTATACTCCTATTATGAGTTTGTACATCTTATTTATAAATCTGACCTGTCTTCACTGTTAAAACAAAATATCGTAAAGTGGCCTATTTCCGACCACCTTCCTAATTCCGACCATTTTGGCTTTTTATTAATATATTTTTATTATCGCGAGTAATAAGGTAAATTCTAGGATCAATATATTTCCACATGTGTTCTCTATCCGTTTGCTGTGCACAACGGGAGCTGCATGTCATTTATTTACATTGTGGTTTAAATTAATCGGCGGTGGACCTAAAAACTTGAATTTTAAGAATAAAATCTAAATTTTTGGTTGTTTTTTTGCAAATTTAAAAGAATAACTTTCATCAGAGTGAGTAGTTAAGATTTTTTTGGCTTTATAAACATTTAATCTGCAATGAAATGTAAAAAAATAATTTAAATTTATAGAATTTATGAAACAAACAAATAACATGAAGTGGTCAGAAATAGGCTTCTCTGATTTCATGTGATGTCCTTATTCCGACCAGTGGTCGGTATTAGGGAATATCAAGGGAATATTTCAAATAACTAAAATATTATGTTTATATACTATTAATAGTAAAAATCGATATTTATTGATTATATTATTGTTTTTACTGTCTTCGATCCTAATTCCGATCTATTCAATATAGTATATACTTTAGATCTGGAAAGTTCACATGAAACGGACCTATCACCTTCTTGAACTGATATATATTGCAGAATCCACACCTTTTTCGTTTAAGAGTTTTGGCTTTATTTGACAGTTTAAGTAATAAATTGTTTTCTATTTAAATATTAATGGGTGCAGTACTTTATTTGTTGCGAAATTTATGATCCTATATTGGTTTTACCTTTGATTAAATCTACTAATATCACTGGTCGGTAATTAGGACATCCAATTTGATCGGTTTACCCATTTCCGACCTAGTAGCCGTACAGCAGGACATAAAGTTTACTCAGTGGTAATTACATTTTAATTTTTCGACTTATCTAATAAAATTAAACATACATTTATATCTATATATAAAAAAAATGTAAAAGGTAAAGTTGGAAATTTCCACCTGGTTGAAATTAAAACAACATAGACAAATTTTTGGCAGCTGACTGTTGCATGATGATTTGTGTGCAATTTTATGATCAGGACCTCAGAAAATGAATAATTTTTTTGCAATTAATGTTTTGATTGTTTGTTGTCCCCCATTCAAAAGAGCAACGGGAATAATACGGCACCGGAGCAACGGGAATAACACGGCACCGGAGCAACGGGTGTAATGAAAGTAACGGAGCAACGGGAGTAATGGAAGCAACGGAAGCAACTGGAGAAAGATTGATAATCGCTCTTATTGCAACGCATGTCGGGGTATTATTTTGTTGTGCTCGCAGACAAAAAAAAACACAATGATGTATGGGGAAAGCTGTACAACAATGCATATCGTGGTAGAATGTTTTTAATACAGTTTTGGAGGTGTAGCACCATACACACGTGAGCTTAGCCACGGGACGCGGCTAGTATAGTATATTTGGAATTGCAGTTGCCTCACAGTACCACAGAATGTGTTCAGGTTTCTACCTCTGTTTGGCAGAACTTGCACAGACTATTAGTTACCAACGCTAACATCGTATTTCAAATTGGCATACTCGATATCAATGTTAAATTTTCCATATTTGAAACAGCTGAATATAATTTGAACCTGTGTCAAACTAACAGTTTGTGTGTACCTGTTATTAGGTCTGTTCTTTTTGTCAAGTGTAGTGTACTCAGTGTACACTTTCTGCCCTAATGCTGTTCTTTTTGTCGGTGTGACGTCAGAGGTGGCTGTTCTTTTTGCTAGTGTAGTGTACTCAGTGTACACTTTCTTACACTGGGTCAGGAGCCGGTGTAAGTTCTTCTTCTTTACCATCTGTCAAAATTGATGGCTCTATGCAGATAAAATTGACTTTGTGCATTTATGAAAATACTTTTGAATGAATATATGCAAGAATATTGAATGGCAATAAATTTGCATTGATAGAAGTTAAAGCATAAAACAAATAAAAAAGTTCGGAATTTTAGCTGTCATTTTTCTACACTAACCCGTCCTTTTTGCGCGATCTACACCCTACACTTTCAGTGTAAGTTGTATTTAAAAATGTAAAAAGAAGGTGTCGGGTTCAACAAAAAGGGTTGATATTCACAGAGTCGGTTTTCTTTTTATTAATATTTTCACTTACACTTGTATACAAATTTGTGATATTCATTTTTCCAAGAAACCCGACAATCGCTAGTCGTGGCATAAAGATGATGTGCAAAGTTTACTTTTTGGTTGCTTTTAATCTGGAAAATTTGGGAGGGGGGGATATTTTTCCGAGCGATTGTCGGGTTTCTTGGAAAAATGAATATCACAAATTTGTATACAAGTGTAAGTGGAAATATTAATAAAAAGAAAACCGACTCTGTGAATATCAACCCTTTTTGTTGAACCCGACACCTTCTTTTTACATTTTTAAATGTTTTTTTATATATATATCATTTCTTTTTGTTGCTATAGATTTAGGAAAAAGTATTACTGGACACTAAAACTCCAAAATGAAAATTTACATTTTTCATTTGTGGTATTTCAACTTTTAAGCCAATATAAATTTGTTTCATTCCCCGCTCGATCTGAAATTAATAGATATCGTTATCCAAAAATTTGCAGGGTTAAAGGGATTAAAACTCCCTTTCGCGTTCATATTTGGCTGACGCGCGCTGCGCTCCAACTACCTTTTACGCAGTACTGCGGGGCTAATCTTTAATCTTTAATCTTTCATTTTTAATCTTTCATTTTTAATCTTTAATGTTTAATGTTTAATCTTTTATCCTTTATCCTTTATCCTTTATCCTTTATTCTTTATCCTTTATCCCCTATCCTTTATTCTTTATCCTTTATTCTTTATTCTTTATCCTTGATCCTTGATCCTTGATGCATGATCCTTGACCCTTGATCCTTGATCCTTGATCCGTGATCCGTGATCCTTGATCCGTGATCCTTGATCCTTGATACTTGATGCATGATCCTTGATCCTTGATCCTTGATCCTTGATCCTTGATCCTTGATCCTTGATCCTGGATCCTTTATCCTTTATCCTTATCCTTATCCTTATCCTTTATCCTTTATCTTTTATCTTTTATGTATTTTTTTTTAATCATCTTTAATCTTTAACCTTTAATCTTTAATCTAAATCCACCATTCTACACCCTCTATCTTATATTCTCTATTCTTCATCCTCCATTTTTTATCCTCCATACTTCGTTCTGCATCTTCCTTCATTTATCCTCCATACTTCATTCTTCATCCTCCATCTTCCATCCTCCATCCTCTATCCTCTATCCTCCATTGTCCATCCTCCATTGTCCATCCTCCATCCTCCATCCTCCATCCTCCATCCTCCATCCTCCATCCTCCATCCTCCATCCTCCATCCTCCATCCTCCATCCTCCATCCTCCATCCTCCATCCTCCATCCTCCATCCTCCATCCTCCATCCTCCATCCTCCATCCTCCATCCTCCATCCTCCATCCTCCATCCTCCATCCTCCATCCTCCATCCTCCATCCTCCATCCTCCATCCTCCATCCTCCATCCTCCATCCTCCATCCTCCATCCTCCATCCTCCATCCTCCATCCTCCATCCTCCATCCTCCATCCTCCATCCTCCATCCTCCATCCTCCATCCTCCATCCTCCATCCTCCATCCTCCATCCTCCATCCTCCATCCTCCATCCTCCATCCTCCATCCTCCATCCTCCATCCTCCATCCTCCATCCTCCATCCTCCATCCTCCATCCTCCATCCTCCATCCTCCATCCTCCATCCTCCATCCTCCATCCTCCATCCTCCATCCTCCATCCTCCATCCTCCATCCTCCATCCTCCATCCTCCATCCTCCATCCTCCATCCTCCATCCTCCATCCTCCATCCTCCATCCTCCATCCTCCATCCTCCATCCTCCATCCTCCATCCTCCATCCTCCATCCTCCATCCTCCATCCTCCATCCTCCATCCTCCATCCTCCATCCTCCATCCTCCATCCTCCATCCTCCATCCTCCATCCTCCATCCTCCATCCTCCATCCTCCATCCTCCATCCTCCATCCTCCATCCTCCATCCTCCATCCTCCATCCTCCATCCTCCATCCTCCATCCTCCATCCTCCATCCTCCATCCTCCATCCTCCATCCTCCATCCTCCATCCTCCATCCTCCATCCTCCATCCTCCATCCTCCATCCTCCATCCTCCATCCTCCATCCTCCATCCTCCATCCTCCATCCTCCATCCTCCATCCTCCATCCTCCATCCTCCATCCTCCATCCTCCATCCTCCATCCTCCATCCTCCATCCTCCATCCTCCATCCTCCATCCTCCATCCTCCATCCTCCATCCTCCATCCTCCATCCTCCATCCTCCATCCTCCATCCTCCATCCTCCATCCTCCATCCTCCATCCTCCATCCTCCATCCTCCATCCTCCATCCTCCATCCTCCATCCTCCATCCTCCATCCTCCATCCTCCATCCTCCATCCTCCATCCTCCATCCTCCATCCTCCATCCTCCATCCTCCATCCTCCATCCTCCATCCTCCATCCTCCATCCTCCATCCTCCATCCTCCATCCTCCATCCTCCATCCTCCATCCTCCATCCTCCATCCTCCATCCTCCATCCTCCATCCTCCATCCTCCATCCTCCATCCTCCATCCTCCATCCTCCATCCTCCATCCTCCATCCTCCATCCTCCATCCTCCATCCTCCATCCTCCATCCTCCATCCTCCATCCTCCATCCTCCATCCTCCATCCTCCATCCTCCATCCTCCATCCTCCATCCTCCATCCTCCATCCTCCATCCTCCATCCTCCATCCTCCATCCTCCATCCTCCATCCTCCATCCTCCATCCTCCATCCTCCATCCTCCATCCTCCATCCTCCATCCTCCATCCTCCATCCTCCATCCTCCATCCTCCATCCTCCATCCTCCATCCTCCATCCTCCATCCTCCATCCTCCATCCTCCATCCTCCATCCTCCATCCTCCATCCTCCATCCTCCATCCTCCATCCTCCATCCTCCATCCTCCATCCTCCATCCTCCATCCTCCATCCTCCATCCTCCATCCTCCATCCTCCATCCTCCATCCTCCATCCTCCATCCTCCATCCTCCATCCTCCATCCTCCATCCTCCATCCTCCATCCTCCATCCTCCATCCTCCATCCTCCATCCTCCATCCTCCATCCTCCATCCTCCATCCTCCATCCTCCATCCTCCATCCTCCATCCTCCATCCTCCATCCTCCATCCTCCATCCTCCATCCTCCATCCTCCATCCTCCATCCTCCATCCTCCATCCTCCATCCTCCATCCTCCATCCTCCATCCTCCATCCTCCATCCTCCATCCTCCATCCTCCATCCTCCATCCTCCATCCTCCATCCTCCATCCTCCATCCTCCATCCTCCATCCTCCATCCTCCATCCTCCATCCTCCATCCTCCATCCTCCATCCTCCATCCTCCATCCTCCATCCTCCATCCTCCATCCTCCATCCTCCATCCTCCATCCTCCATCCTCCATCCTCCATCCTCCATCCTCCATCCTCCATCCTCCATCCTCCATCCTCCATCCTCCATCCTCCATCCTCCATCCTCCATCCTCCATCCTCCATCCTCCATCCTCCATCCTCCATCCTCCATCCTCCATCCTCCATCCTCCATCCTCCATCCTCCATCCTCCATCCTCCATCCTCCATCCTCCATCCTCCATCCTCCATCCTCCATCCTCCATCCTCCATCCTCCATCCTCCATCCTCCATCCTCCATCCTCCATCCTCCATCCTCCATCCTCCATCCTCCATCCTCCATCCTCCATCCTCCATCCTCCATCCTCCATCCTCCATCCTCCATCCTCCATCCTCCATCCTCCATCCTCCATCCTCCATCCTCCATCCTCCATCCTCCATCCTCCATCCTCCATCCTCCATCCTCCATCCTCCATCCTCCATCCTCCATCCTCCATCCTCCATCCTCCATCCTCCATCCTCCATCCTCCATCCTCCATCCTCCATCCTCCATCCTCCATCCTCCATCCTCCATCCTCCATCCTCCATCCTCCATCCTCCATCCTCCATCCTCCATCCTCCATCCTCCATCCTCCATCCTCCATCCTCCATCCTCCATCCTCCATCCTCCATCCTCCATCCTCCATCCTCCATCCTCCATCCTCCATCCTCCATCCTCCATCCTCCATCCTCCATCCTCCATCCTCTATCCTCTATCCTCTATCCTCTATCCTCTATCCTCTATCCTCCATCCTTCATCCTGCATCCTCCATCCTCCATCGTCCATCGTCCATCGACCATCCTCCATCATCCACCCTCCATCCTCCATCATCCATCCTCCATCATCCATCCTCCATCCTCCATCCTCTATCCTCTATCCTCTATCCTCTATCCTCTATCCTCTATCCTCTATCCTCTATCCTCCATCCTCCATCCTCCATCCTCCATCCTCCATCATCCATTCTCCATCCTCCATCCTCTATCCTCTATCCTCCATCCTCCATCGTCCATCATCCATTCTCCATCCACCATCGTCCATTGTCCATCGTCCAACCTCCATTGTCCATCCTACATCGTCTATCATATCCATCGTCCGTCATCCATCATGCATCATCCATCGTCCATCCTCCATTATCCATCCTCAATCCTGAATCTTCCATCGTGAATCCTCTATCCTGAATCCTCCATCCTCCATCTTCCATTTTTCATCTTCTATCCTCCATCCTCCACCATCCATTTTCCGTCTTCTATCTACATTATCTCAAAAATTCGCAAACCTTTAAGATCCACGAGCCGTGATGATCCGCGAACCGCAAATTCTGCCGTGAAGATCTGAAAACCACAAAGATCCGTAAAGATCTGCTGAGCCGTCGAGATCCGCGAACCGCGAAGATTCGTAAAGATCGTTTTTTTCAATTGTGATCTGATCCAGTTGAAAATAACACACCTAATAAGAAATTAAATTCATTTGAGCTTTGCCAGTTTTCACGCATACGCCTGTACTACCGTCTAGCGGTAATAATTCGAAACCCAGATTTCAGTTCTAGAAGTGACGTCATCAGTGTCTGACTTGAAAATTTTATAAAAATTTATATGAGCTTTTGCTAGTTTTCACGCATACATATGCGTGCAATGTATGGGGAGCTTTTAGAAAACTCTCATGTACGCAGCATACAGATAGAGCAGCCGTGTCCATGTGAGTTGGCTGCAGTAAAGATACGTAGTCGGTGCTTGGGGTGAACCCGACAATCACATTCGACTGAACGTTCTGATCACATTTTCAGTGTAAGTTACACTAAAATGTGAACTTAACCTGGCAAAAAGAACAAACCTATTGTGTGTTTTGTCGACAAAGTGGAGCCTTTGACCACTGAACCCGAAAAAATGAACGATCAAAACGACACGATAGAATTCACAAATATTTTTAAAATAATAGTCACACTACTCTTTAAAATATTTTTTGAGGCTATGTAATCTGTTATCCTATTACATTAGAGAAAAAAGACAGTTTCTCTGTGTTTTTTTTTCGGAAATTTAAAATATCAAATGTCGACTACAAGTAAAAAATATTTAAGAAAGCAATTTAGAGAAATTGACGTCTTCCCGGTTCCAATCCCAAGCAGAATCTTGAGTTATCTTCTTGTATGTCTAGCAGCAACTGGTTGGATTTCGTCATTTTGATCCTGTCCAGTAAGTAACCATACTATAGTCGTTATTTCGTGGGTACCTTACTACCTACTGTTGCATACTGACCAAAGTGATATAAGTAATGGCTAATTCTCATCCGAGGAACCGTTTAATTAATTCCCATAATGACTTGGGGGCCTATCCAACTGAACCAGTAACAAGTTTTTCGTGAAGAACTTACCTGAGAACCTGAACCGGTCAGAAGGTTTTTGTCAAATACAATCCACTTGCAAACGTACTACATACCTACGAAACGTATAAGTTCGGTAAATGATTCGAAATCTAAAGATTTTTGTCACTGTATCTTCACTGGATCACTAATTTCGAATGTAATTGATGAGTTCTGTTCGCTATTAATAAGCCTTGTCGTATTGGCTTAGGGATTAAGGCTGAATATCACTAATTAGCATAGAGAAAATACGTCTATTGCGTTCCAACGTAATGACCAGTATGTACCTTCCTATACGCCTATAGTTGACTTAGTTTATTCCAAGGGAGTCTCAAGACAAACTACTTCATAGGAGTGTCTTCGATACACTTGTAAATTACTTGGAAAGAAAGAACAAAAAAAAATTAATCGGCATTGTAGATTGTGATTAATAGTTCGGGAAAACATATTTTAACACTAGGTGGTCACTCTCACTTACACGAAAATATGCGATATGCGACTACAAAATTGGGACCGCAAAACCCCAAGTAATTTGGTCTTGGTCTCTTGGAGACTGGACAGTGTAGCCTAGTATTGGCACTTCTTTTGTTTCTCCCAGAACCTTGTGCCCCTTTTGATGGAGCATGTTGAGATTCCAGTTGGCGAACAACGGATCCTTCTCTTGTCTACTATTTCATTGGTCTCTATGCCCTCATGACCGGTATCCAGTATTACGAACGTATCCAATATTTGGTCCGCCTCCCCTAGTGGCTTTTTCAGAATCTTGTACAATTTTTATTTTTTAAAAAGCCTTGAGCCACGTGTTCCCCTTATCTGATAAAGATAAAACTTAAAACATATTTTTTAACATTAATTGGAATCATTTGAAATATATTATATATTCCTATCCATATAAAGTTTATTTACATTTTATGTTATTATAATCTTATATACTCAATTAAAAAAATTAATGGAATCTGCATTAATTATTTTATTATCCTGTTTACTTCATCAAATTTAATAAAAAAAACATACTGCATTCACGATCGGCTGCAAGCCAATCGTATAATACTCTAGATGAATACTGAACTCCGATTTATATTGTAGTTGGGGATAAATTAGAATTACGTGTGTGCATGTTGTATGTCCTTTATTAAGGACTACCATTAGATGTTTAATTTCATATCTTGAACTGGGTAAGTAATCGAAAAAAAATGTCCCTTTTGAAGGACTTTCACATGGGAGGTGCAGGAAGGACTCACTCGATTTCTTACATATTTACTCTTTTCCTTCCAGTTAAAAATGAACGTGTACAAAATTTCAAATTCGTAGCTTGAAGCGTTCAAAAGTTATCGAAAAATATTGTTGAACACGTGCCTTGAGGACATTTTGTATGGCAGCTACCAGAAGGAGTAAAAGGATTTCGCTGATTAGTAAACTCGAACTTTGTTTTTACTCAAAACTAATTTGTACAAAATTTCCAATTCATAGCTAAAAGATTACTTGAGTTATAGTAAGTTCCGTAAATTAAGTGAAAACATTTTGACAGGATATTTGTATGGCAGCTACCCGAAGGACTAACAGGATTTTCCTCATAATCATATATTTAGCTCCAACTATTGGAAAAATAACACATACAAAATTTTAATGTCGTAGCTTAAACCCTTCTGAAGTTATCGACCAATATTCTTGAACCCGTGTTTTAAGGACATTTTGTATGGCAGCTACCCGAAGGAGTAGGACGATTTTGCCGAACTGAGCCTAACAAATTCAATCAAACATCCAGATTCAAAATTTCAAGATCCTAGGTGAAGGCGTTCTTGAGTTATCATGTTCACGGACAGACGGACGGACGGACGGACGGACAGACGGACGGACGGACGGACGGACAGACGGACGGTCGGACGGACGAACGGACGGACGGACGGACGGTCGGACGGACGGACGGACGGACGTCAAGCGGATTTGAGGTTTTTAGCCACAAATAAACAAAAAATAATATATAACTTTTTTTCGTCCGAGGCTTGGTTCTATGCGTTACAAACTTTTGAGCTGGATTAAACTTATAATACTCTATGTGATTTCATCTAGAGTATAATAATAATATCGTTAATAATATGCCATAACAATGTTGTTTTATATGATAGAACACCTAGGTCGGAAATAGGCTAATGTGCGGTCGGTATAAGGAAAGAGTTGTTTACGTGGTCGGAAATAGGAAGATTTCATCATTATGAAATTAATTATTTCCAATCATGTTTTCATATCAATATATAAATATATATTTTGAGTATCGGTAGCATGTTATGAAACCGTAAAAATTTTTTTTAAAAAGAAACAAATAATTGTTTGCTTTATTTGAAAAAAAAATATTTGCAGGGTCTTAGGTGGTCGGAAATAGGTCATTTTACGTTACGCACAGTTTGCATATTTGACTTATCACTTGGGAAGAATTTTCTTGTCTTCATTACCAAGATTATTAAAAATTTTAAAGCTTTTTAAACATTCCTCTTCGTTCAGTTCAATTCAGAAATACTGGAGAATTTAAATTAATGATTCAAGTGTCGGTCGCGTCTCGTGTCTTTATCTAGCTTATTTCAAACCAAGCCTTCAATGTTTCAATGTTGATTTTTCCATATTTGGACGAAATTTGAAAATTTTATTCGATGCATCGGAATAAAAACCGATATTTTCATTTTTATCCAATACATCCGTCAATATCGATGTTCTAATTTAGTGCGTTGTATCGAAAAAACATCCGATGTGACCGCATTGCCGCGTTAGTCTCGGGCATAGAGATATAAATACTGGAGACGACTAGACGCCGTTTTTGTATGAAGCACTTTGAATCATTTTGAAGCAATATTGAACGTTTTCGTATGGACCGTTTGATGCCAGGTGGCAGTGAAATGCAAATAGTAGCCTAATATTCAAATATATGCTGTTTTTCGTGTTCAAGACCGGGGTATAATATAAATGTGAGTACGATGCTAATAGTAGCATAGTGTTTATTGCCGGTCCTTTGCGAGAAATCCGTTCAGTTTGTGTTTTTCGGTTCGAGACAGAGTAAATTTTCCGTGTGTTAAGTGATTTTTTATTATTCTTTCGTAAGTATATTGTGAAAAAAGTTGCCTGTTTCTATTATTGATAGTGATAGAGCCTCCTACATATATGTAAAAGCCGTGCAGTACACATTTTCCCCAAGAAAGATTCGGCTACAATTGGGTTATTAAATAAATAAAAACCCTACAGTGCTCGGATCTTGATTGAAAAAAAATGTCTTCTTCACGGTTTTAATATAAGGAGGCTCTGACAGTGACCAAAAATCATCAATTTGGCCATTTACTTCAACTTACTCTTTTGACAGTTCGGTTGAAATAACTTTGTTCGCTCAGTTGAAACGGACTCAAAACAAAACCAAAACTGCGATAAAACACTGTCGGTTTGGTTGCAACAGTGTTTTGGATTTGTTCGAATTCGAGTTTTTGTTTTCCTTGCTTTCAAAAACATAAACAAAACAGAAACTTAACTTGTCTGCTTGGTGGAAAACCGGCATAACACGTCATTCAATAAGTTCGTAGGATGACTAATAAAGCAACAACTTTTAGCCAAAACTCGACTTTATTCATCAACATATAGTCCCCTTCAAGAGTGATACATTCATTCCAACGCCTCTCTAACATTTCGATCCCTTTTTTGTAGAAAGACTTATAGTTGGCCTCAAAATACCCTTAGTCAGACATTTGCCTTTTTGGTCGCTCGCTTCGGACGACTTTCCCCTTTGCTGTCTACTCAGCCGGCTACCGTTTTGACTCTAGGGTATAATGATGGATCATGTTTCATCCAATGTACCGCATGAAAAAATTCTTTTTATATTTTTATCGATCTCTGATCGTCGACGCGTTGTTGTCTTTGATCGACTGTGAGCAAACGCGGTATCCATTTCGAACAGAGCTTTCTCATGCAAAATGGTGCATGCACTGTCTTCTGATATCTTTAAGGTGTCAGCTATCTCACGAAACTTGAACTTACGATCGGTCAAAACCATTTTGTGGAATTTTTATACTCTAGATGAAATCATATAGAGTATTATAAGTTTGATCCAGCCCGAAAAGTTTGTAACGCATAGAACCGAGCCTCGGACGAAAAAAGTTATATATTATTTTGTGTTTAGTTGTGGCCAAAAACCCCAAATCCGTTTGCTGTCCGTCCGTCCGTCCATTTGCACGATAAGTCAAGAACGTGTTGCCCTAGGAAGTTGACATTTTGTCAGCACCTGTAAAATGGAAAAAGTAAGGCTAAGTTCGTTAATGGGTAATATCCTTCCACTCTTTCGGGTACCTCCCATACAAGAGTCCTTAAAACACGTATTTACAATTATTGCTCGAATGCTTCAAGTTAGAAACTTGCAATTTTGAATACTTAAAGTTTACCATGTTTGAAACGAAAGTTCCGAATATGATGCAAATCGAATGAGTCCTTCGTGTAGCAGCCTACAAAAGTCCTTCAAAAATGTATACAAGTTACAGAATCCACTATAACTCTAGTACGAGTTAAAGCAGGGATTCAAAATTTTACAGGAATTAGTTTTATATCAAAAGCAAGACGGAGTTCATTAATTAGCGCCATCCGTCAACTCCTTCGGGTAGCTGTCATACAAAAGTTCTTAAAACACGTGTTCACCAATATTGAACGATAACTTTAGAACGCTTTAAGTTACGACTTTGAAATTTTGTATACGTTGATTTTATAATAGTCGCAGCTGAAGGTATTAATATGAAAAATATCCCGTAAGTCCTTCATGTAGTTGCCATACAAAAATTCTGAAAAAATGTCCCAACTTAATTTATGGAACTCACTATAACTCAAGAAATATTTTAACCATCCATCGAGTAGCCACTATGCAATAGTTTCTACCTGTAAATAAAAGGTCATGCAATAATTGTATGTGCACTCCTCATTCTTTTGATATATTCCCAACTAAAATATAAATCGGAGTTCAGTATTTCATCTAGAGTATCATACGATTGGCTTGCAGCCGATCGTGACTGCGTTATGTTTTTATGTATTCTCGAACAACTGCCGAATTTGAGCGACCGGAGCGTTCAGCATCATGGCTAGTAGAGCATACGAGGGGAGGCGAACTACGACGAGGCACAGAAACTACAAGGAGGACAGCCAACCGAAACAAAATTAAGTAAAATTTAAATATGAATCACCGACTAGAATTATTAAAATGAAGTCAAAAACTAAACAAATATTTTGTAACGGATCCCCGCACTCGTTAAGCCTACCCCAGGCGTAAATCGAGTCGTTACAATACTCTAAATGAAATCATAGAGTATTATAAGTTTAATCCAGCCGCAAAAGTTTGTAACGCATAGAACTGACCCTCGGATGAAAAAATTTTATATATTTTTCGTGCTCAGTTGTAACCAAAAACTCCAATTCCGTTCGCTGTCCGTTCGATCGTCTGTCTGTCCACAGACAGAAAATTGGAAAAGTAACGGTAAGTTCGTTAATAGGCGATATCCTTCTACTTCTTCGGGAGGTGCCTCACATATAAAATTCCTTAAAACACGTATTCTCGTTTATTGGTCAAATGCTTCAAGTTAGGAACTTGAAATCTTGCACACATAAAAATTCAAATGTTTGAAACGAAAATTCCGCCTACAAAAGTCCTTCAAAAATGTATGCAAGTACAAAATCCACTATAACTCTAGGACACGTTAAATCAGGAAGTAAAAATGTTACAGGAATTAGTTTTAAGTCATAAGTAAGACTTAATTCACACAGTCGATGTGTATCATTCAAAGCAAACACAAGTCAAATAAGCGTCTCCTTATCGTGTTGAAACAAGTACTTACCTTTAAACATTTAAACTTTAAACCTTAAAAGTGATTTTAGTATTATTGCCATCGACAACAGTTCAATTAAAATCGCGGATAGAATTGCAAACAAACGGGTTAGGGATAATTCCCCACCCGTTACTTTTCTTCGTGACCGACTGAAGTTCCGGAAAACGGGCAATGAAGCAATGACCACGTCACAGAACAGATACGCACTCCTGGGGAGTCCGAGCACCTCAAACACCGAGAAGCAGCCAGCCGACGAAGTCATCCCTAAAAAGGTAAAACCTCCACCACTAAAACTCACAAAACTTGGCAAACCGTCCATCGATGTCATCATGAATCAGCTAGGTATTACTGGGTACACGGTAACACTATTGTCTACCAGTAGAAAACTCGACATATCGTCCATGGAGGACTACATTAAAATCCGGGATCACCTAGTAGACAAAAAAGTTAAATTTTTCACGCACCGCGCATCAGATGAACGACCGCTTAAAATAGTCCTCTCAGGGCTCCATGACATGCCTTGCGAAGATCTAAAAAATCACCTAAAGTCGTCACACGAAATTGAGTGTACTGACCTAAAAAAATTCGATATTGCACGCAAAAGGTACAACGAGCAAGCGTTTTATATTCTCTATTTTCAACGCGGCTCCGTTAAGATCGCCGACCTCAGAAAAATTAAGGCTATCATGCACACCGTTGTCAGCTGGAACTTTTACTCCCGAAATCGAACAGGTCCCACACAATGTCGGAACTGTCAGCTCTATGGTCACGGTTCATCGCACTGCTATTTACCACCGAAGTGTTTGATATGCGGCGGCGCACACAAACACTCTACTTGTATTTCGAAAAACGACGAAGATATTAAATGTGCCAATTGCGGATCCAATCATATGGCCAATGATTCTAATTGTTCTAGTAGAGTCAGCTACATGGCAATCCGATCCAAACCGAACACCGGCAGTAAACGCAATACACCGAGAGTTAAGAACCAGTATCCTATGAACTTCGGGACTGATAGTAATTTTCCCAATTTAATGAATGGAGCAGTGAACACGCACATCCAACAGCAGACTGCAAGGTCGATGAGACCCTACAACGAAGTTCTCAAAGAGAACAGAATTACTAATCCACGGAATGTTGCGGCAGCTGATGCATCGAGACTCACCGATACGAGCAATGAATTATTTACTCCGGAACAATTAATTGCTCTTTCGGCAGAATTAATTCATGATAAAAAATAAAAACAAACAAGATCAATATAATGCACTTGTTAGGCTAGCCATTAAATTTGTTTATGTTTAGTGCTCAAAACATTAATTGTTTATTATGGAACGCTCAAAGCGTTAGAAACAAGTCAGATGAGTTTTTTGATTTTTGTGCTGATAATAATGTAAACCTATTCTTTATAACTGAAACTTGGTTCAAATCTAACGACAAATTTTATAACCCCCATTATTTCATTTATCGTAACGATAGAAAAGAGGATGTAACCGGTGGTGGTGTTGCAATCGGCATCAATAGAAATATAAAACACAAAATTTTACCACACTTTCCCACTAAAATCATTGAAACTCTGGCGATTAGAATTGAGGACCTTAATTTGACAATAGTTGCTGCTTATTTTCCGGGTTCTAAACTTAACGCTCTTAAATTTAGGCTTTTTCAGGACGACGTCAAGCTGCTAACCGGACTCAATCAGAGTTATCTAGTTTGTGGAGATTTCAACGCGAGGCATAGGCACTGGAACTGTCTCAGAGCTAATAAGGCT
The DNA here is from genome assembly GCA_951812415.1 of Beris morrisii. Classification (NCBI taxonomy): domain Eukaryota; kingdom Metazoa; phylum Arthropoda; class Insecta; order Diptera; family Stratiomyidae; genus Beris; species Beris morrisii. Next base: position 102,079,623 of record OX638311.1, on the reverse strand, counting down.
GGCAATATTCTATTCGACGAAATGTGCAATCGAAATTTTTTCATTCACACTCCAACTGAACCAACTTTCCTATCAGCAAGTGGTACTGATTCAACACTCGATCTCATAATTAGTAATGGAATAATTCCAATCTCGCAACCGATAACCACCTACGCTCTTTCTTCACCGCATCTTCCAGTATTGTTTGCAATCGAAAAAGATGTTCCCTTATTACCCTTCGAGAACAATTCATATTCCTTTCGCAAAACTAATTGGAAGAGATTTATTAGGTATCTTACACGTCATGTGGCACTGAATAACCTAGATCTAAGCTCTACAGTAAACGCCGAGCAAATCGACGTTATGATCCATAACACCATTGACAATATTTGGAGAGCCATTGAATACAGTACACCCAAAACAAAACCATTCATTCCCAACTACCAGCTTACAATAGACAGCGAAACCAAAGATATTATCACAAATCGTAATAACCTACGAAGACAATGGCAAATAACGAGAAATCCAGCTACAAAAACTCGCATTAATCATCTATCGAAAATGATCAAATTCAGGCTTTTCGTTCAACGAAACGTAAAGTGGAATACAATGCTTTCTGAACTCGGTAAAAGCTCAAAAAAAATCTGGGAGCTTAATAAAATTTTTAAGCGTAGAAGACAACAAATCCCTCCTCTCTTAGTCCCCGGTCACCATCTTAAAACCACCGATCTTGACAAAGCCGAACTGATCGCTGAAAATTTTCTTGCCGCTCACCATGCTTCCGAAAATCTTGGTAATCCAACCACTAATCTTACAGTTAAAACCATGGTTAAAACTATCGATTCCTTGGACGCCGACTTAACACCAAGCGATTACGTTACTCCTCGGGAACTATTTCTAGTTCTTAAACGATTAAAATCGAATAAAGCGCCTGGATTCGACCTGTTACCCAATATTATATTTAAAAACCTACCTAAAAAGGTCGTTATTTATTTAACACATATATTTAATTCGTGCTTAAAATTGGGTCATTTTCCCGGTCAACGGAAAAAGGCTATTGTAATACCCATTCCCAAACCACGAAAAGACCCTTCCTCTCCCAAGAGCTACCGACCGATCAGCTTACTCCCCGTACTAGGTAAAATCTTCGAACGTATCATCCTAAATCGTATTCACGAATTCCTGTGTAATACTGACATTTTACCTAATATTCAATTTGGTTTCAGACCCGGTCATTCAACTATTCACCAGCTGTATCGAGTTACAAGATCTATTAAAAACTCTCTTTCACGCAAAGAATCTACCGGTATGGTGGTTCTCGATATAGAGAAAGCATTTGATACAGTTTGGCATGAAGCTCTATTGTACAAACTCCACACCTTCTCCTTTCCAGTGTATATTATCAAGCTAATTAAATCGTTTCTCATCCAAAGAACTTTCGCTGTGAAAGTTAAATCCACGATTTCTGCCACTCGTCAAATCCCTGCCGGCGTACCCCAGGGATCCTGTCTCAGCCCCACCCTCTATAATATATACACCGCAGATTTACCCCTGAACGACAATTGTGAAATGGCAATATTCGCGGACGATATCAGTGTTTTCTCAAGTTCGGAAAATCGGTCGGACATAACTTGTAACATTGAAGAACAACTACATGCACTCTACGAGTATTACCACAAATGGAAAATCAAAGTTAACCCTGACAAGACCCAATCAATCTTCTTTACAAGGAAACGCCATAGAAGAAATCTCCCAAACCAGCCTTTAAACTTTCATGGCCAATCAATTGAATGGTCCAGCACAGTTTTGTATCTAGGTCTCATTTTGGACAAAAAACTAACATTCCACGCACACATCGAAAGTACATGCTCCAAAATCTCTCGTTGTATCCATTCGTTGTATCCACTCATTAATAGAAGATCTCAGTTATCTAATGTAAACAAATTATTAATATACAAAATGGTAATGCAGCCTATTATTTTATACGGTGCTCCGGTATGGAATGATTGTGCTAAAATTCATAAGAAAAAACTGCAAACTATGCAAAATAAATGTTTGAAACTAATCCTGAACAAGCCCTTTTATTACCCTACAATACGTCTACACGAAAATGCGGAAGTTTCAATGATTGAAGTAATGGCCAATAGAGCTAAATCTACATTCATCAGCAGATGCCAATATATATCAAATCCACTGGTTGCATGCCTCACATAGTTTATTATTATTATTATTATTATTATTATCCTTATTATTATTATTTTCTCCTTATTTCTTTTCTTTTATTATATTACGTTTTATTATTATTTAGTTAGTTATACGATAGGTTAAGTTAGGTTAATTATATACATAAGGTTTTTTTACATTAATTTTCCTTAATTCACGAATAATATCAAACATCTTACTGCCAAGTGCATCAACCAAAACAAACCTTAGTTGTAAAGGCTTTAGATCAGCCTAATCTCTAAACTATGTATATGAATTTTGTATATCAGCAATGTAACTATAATAAGAATAAAATATATGAACTATGAACTATGAAGACTTAATTCATTAATTAGTAATATCCCTCAACTTCTTCAGGTAGCTGTCAAAACACGTGTTTATCAATATTCGACGATACCTTCAGAACGGTTTGAGCTACGACTTTGAAATTTTGTATATGTTGATTGTATAATAGCTACAGCTAAAGGCATGAATATGAAAAAAAAAATTAATGAGTGTAGCTGCCATACAAAAACCCTGTAAAAATGTTCGATCTTAATTTACGGAATTCGCTAAAACTCAAGAAATTGTTTAGCCACGAAGTCTAAACTTTGTACAAATTAGTAGAGATGAGACGAATATATTAGTATTCGCTATGATATTACTAATATTTGGATATATTAGATATTAGGAATATGCCGATATCAAATATTCGAATATCATGATATTCATTTCCCATCGACCCCTTCTCATACCATGGATTTACCGATCTATTTATTCTTTATTTACAAGGATCCAAATTGCACTAATTTACCAATCCACTCTTCTTTTCCTTATACAATAAATTGCATACACTGTCATTTATATCTTCAAAGTAGACAGTCCTTTCCCTTCCGATAAATGTTGAATTCGTTGTTTAAATCTACCATAATCTTCCCTTACTCATTTACACTTTCCTTATTTAATGTGTAGGTGGTAGGTGCGAAATTGCACAGGTGTACTTTCCCAGACCCTTTCCTTCTTAAAGTGCCTGCCTTCTTTCTCTAGAATGCGCTCAATATAGTAGTAAATTTTTAGTTTTCTATCCTTTGCGGTTCTCGAAAAATATTGAATCAGATTTTTTTCCTTTTCACCTTCTCCCGACATCGCCCCCTACAATCACACCTTCAAAAGTGATTTCCCTGCTAGAAATCTACTGGGCCAAACTCCTGTAAAATTTCTAAGATCATGTCTGGTACTGTTCTTGAGATATAAAAATCTAATTTTTTGAAGGGAATAGCCCTTGACCTCCCCCTTAAAAAGTTTACGTGCAGTAGACTCCACTTGTAATCCTATATACAGAAACCAAATTGTATCTTCCTGCTGTAATTGGTTCGGAAGATATTGATGTCCAAAGTTTTTCAACCCCTCCCCTCGACACCCCACCACCACCCCTTAAATTTGTTAGACCTTATCTAATCTTCCATTATCCCTTAAGATAACCACAAAGTTTCAACCTTCTGACTTCAACCGTTCAGGAGATATGGATTTTAGAATGTTTCAATCCCAGCTTTCAAGCGTTTCGGACACATTATTTTTCCCCCCACTCCCACACCCTTCCACCTATATCGACAATTTTTTAAGCAATTGAGTCCACGATCATAGTGCTACAAAAGTTTTAAACCACCACTAATGCTAGGTGGCTGAAACTTAGAACTTATGTAGAACTATGATCGAGGACCCAATTGCTTAAAAAATTGTCGATATAGGTTGAAGGGTGTGGGAGTGGGGAGAAAAACAATATGTCCGAAACGCTTGAAAGCTGGGATTAAAACATTCTAAAATCCATATCTCCTGAACGGTTGAAGTCAGAAGGTTGAAACTTTGTGGTTATCTTAAGGGATAATGGAAGATTAGATAAGGTCTAACAAATTTAAGGGGTGGTGGTGGGGTGTCGAGGGGAGGGGTTGAAAAACTTTGGACATCAATATCTTCCGAACCAATTACAGCAGGAAGATACAATTTGGTTTCTGTATATAGGATTACAAGTGGAGTCTACTGCACGTAAACTTTTTAAGGGGGAGGTCAAGGGCTATTCCCTTCAAAAAATTAGATTTTTATATCTCAAGAACAGTACCAGATATGATCTTAGAAATTTTACAGGAGTTTGGCCCAGTAGATTTCTAGCAGGGAAATCACTTTTGAAGGTGTGATTGTAGGGGGCGATGTCGGGAGAAGGTGAAAAGGAAAAAAATCTGATTCAATATTTTTCGAGAACCGCAAAGGATAGAAAACTAAAAATTTATTACTATATTGAGCGCATTCTAGAGAAAGAAGGCAGGCACTTTAAGAAGGAAAGGGTCTGGGAAAGTACACCTATGCAATTTCGCTCCTACCACCTACACATTAAATAAGGAAAGTGTAAATGAGTAAGGGAAGATTATGGTAGATTTAAATAACGAATTCAAAATTTATCGGAAGGGAAAGGAATGTCGGCTTTGAAGATATGAATGACAATGTATGAAATTTACTGTGTGAGGAAAAGAAGAGTAGATTGGTAAATTAGTGCGATGTGGATCCTTGTAAATAAAGGAAAAATTGATTGCTAAATCTATGCGTTATATAAGGAGGAAAGGGTGGGTGTTTTTATATTTGGAAATAACAATTGAATTAAATATAACTAACATATATTGGACAATGAAAAGGATAGTAGAGTAAATCCGAGTGATTTCGCACCTCGTAAGTTTGAGCAAGGGTAAATGGGGTAAGTTCATAATGTTTAACATCTTTGTTAGTTTTTTTAGTTTTGATTTTCATGTATTTTCAGTTTTGTGTTCATGTCTATACCGAGTTAAAATTTTTTCAGCATTTAGATATTTTGCAATAAGCTGCTAATAATAGTGTATTTTCGCGATCATATTGACTTTTAAAATTTAAATACCGTAATGTTTTCTTTAGCTTAACTTCACCAAATATAGTTATAAATCTCTATTCGATGATCATTTCAAGAAGATTGTTTTTCAACAAGCACCAGCTCAATATGATACAGTAGATATTAGTAATATTCAAATATTAGTTTAGATATTATAATACCGCGTAATGAATATATTCGTATTAGGTGATATCACCATATATCGGTATGGACCCATCACTACAAATTAGTTTTGAATGAAAACAAAGTTGAAGCTTTCTTGTCAGTAAAATCCTTCTAATCCATCGGATAGCTTCTATAAAAAAGTTCTTAAGACAAAAATATTTTCTTAACTTCAGGAAGGAATTTGAAATTTTATACGCATTAAATTTGACTATGCGTTTTAAACGCGTCTAAGTAGGCAAAATGAACGAATTAAAAAAGTAGTGTTCACACTAGGTAACTCGTTTTATTTTGATACATGACAGCTTGACGTGATTTGTATTGACAACTAGATATTCAGTTGTGTTTCATTAGCAAATTTATGCTTTCTAAATTATTTGAAACAAAAGTGTTTGTATAGCAGCAATGGAAAGTGAATTAATTAGCTAATGCAGTCGTTGCACAAGCACAAAATTCAGTTTCTGCAGCATTAAATAGTTTCTTTTAAAGTTTACTTCGATTTCCGCGAGGGTCGCAGTTTTCGGTGAAACGCGTTAGGTTAGATTAGGTATCAGTGGCGGCTTAAAAACCTCGCATAGACCCTCGAGGGTCCATAGCGATACCACATAAAAAGGAGACCCAATGTGCCTAAGGTAGGTGCGCTTGCCTATCGATCTGTGTTGAGAGTTCCTCGTTCAAAACAAAGGTCCCTGTTGCCGTAGCAAAGTTTAGCAGGCTCTGCATGCTGCTACGCGAGACTTGTCCAAGATTTGCGAAAGACGGTGCACCTAGAGCCTTCACCCGTCTCCTAGCCAGAGCCGGGCAGCTGCACAGGAGGTGTTCTAGTGTTTCCCGTTCCGCGGGAAGTTTGCAGTTCCTGCAAATGTCGTTAGTGATTAGCCCCAATCTGTACGCGTGCGCCCCAATCAGGCAATGGCCGGTAAGAATACCGACTAAAGTTGCGCATTGCGCCCTTGGTAGTGCTAACAAGAGTTTAGTACTTTTCTCGTTGTGAGTGTTCCACATTTGCTTCGTGGTTCTGGAGGTTGGCGTAGCCTGCCACCTGGCCTCGGACCGGCTTACCATCTTCCTCTCTAGGAAGTTGTAAATAACGTTAAGAGGCGGTGGAACCGAGACCGCGGCTTCCTGCCCAAGGTTTGCACCTATTTTAGCAAGACCGTCGGCGAGTTCATTACCTAAGAAACCACTGTGCCCTGGAACCCAGCAGAGCTCCACTTTCCTATTTGAGCACAGTTTCTGTAAAGCGCGTCGACAGTTGAGTACCGCCTTAGATTTGATAGTACAGGATTTCAGAGCCATTAAGGCTGCTTGGCTATCCGTATAGATAAAAACTGCCTTATCCCTTAATCGCGATTTGTGAGCTATCTCCGCCGCCTTCTGAATCGCCAGTACCTCCGCTTGGAAAATACTGCAATTATTCGGCAGTCTGTAGCTAGAGTTTGTTGGAAGATCAAAAGAGTGCACGGCTGCGCCCACTCCGTCTTCCATATTTGAACCGTCCGTATAGATGTTAATCGACCCCGCAGAGTCACCGGTTCTTGCCTCCCAGTATTCCCTGCTTGGTATGTTTATGGCGTACTTCCTGTCGAACCAGAGCTTAGGATCTGCGTAGTCCGTAGCCTCTGCTGGAGGTAGGCTGAAGTTACTGTGCCCGTATGGACATGTTTTGAGCTGGTTTGACTCTCTGAGTCTTAGGGCGCATTTGCCTACCACATATTTAGCGAACAGGTCAATTGGTGGCAGAGAAAGGAGTACGTTGAGAAACGTTGTGAATCGCGTTGTAGCTACGTATTTTCGTAAACGCGTTCGGGAAGTGTTTTCAATGCGTTTAACTCGATTTAAACGCGTTAATCTCGTAGTCTGAACATATTGTTACATGTAAGCCTGGCAACCCCGCAACCGTGCAAGTCGATCGTTTCACATAATGAAAACAACAACAACCGAATACCTAGTGGCAAAATAACCCAATCAGAAACCTAGCTGAAGATAAGGCGAGACAACACGATTCTATCTCCCTTCTTTATCGAATGCTCTCCAATGTACTAGAACCCTGTACATGAACCACCAAAGTCGAAAGATCTCAAGCTCACTTGAATCTTCTGCACACACCACTGAACGATGATCGAAATCGAAGGCTCTGAAGCTTTCGAGAAGATTCCAGAACTGAACGTTCAAGCACATCCTAGACTGCAACCGGGTAGTATATAAGCAGGTAAAGCATTCAGCTAAGAGACAGTAATCTTGATTACGCGACTGCGATAGCCAGCGAGTATACGCGACCGTGTGGAAAGAGAACGAAAGTGAACGAGTTAAGCGATATATGGTATAAGCGGGCGGTACTGCCATACAGTGCGAATTATTGTGCGAATATAGTTCTGTGAATTTAAAGTGCGATTAATAAATAACTACTTATTTTCATTTTAACCGAATTGTGTTTTACTTGAAATCCCGGCGAACCCCTAGCTCGCAACAATTGGTGTCAGAAGTGGGATTTCAAGGATTAATTCGGGTTGGAATCGCGAGTGGAAAAGTGAAATTAAAATTCTCGAACGGACAAAGTGAGAATTTTGGTGCACGAATAAAGTTTTCAAACTGTGAAGTTCAGTGAAAATTCTCGAACGGATAGGGAGAATTTTGTGAAACCGAATATTCTCGAGTGCTCTAGTGAGCGGTAACTTCAATTAGTGAAGTGGAAAGTTCTCGTACGGACAAAAAGAGAACTTAAGTGAATTTGTATCGCGGAAAATCTTTAACGGACAAATAAAAAAAATAGTGAAAATGCCGCGTTATTTAAAAGACTTGAAACTAATGGAGCTGAAGGAAGAGCTCGGTAGACGCGAATTATCTACAACAGGGAACAAGACTGAACTTGTCAGCCGAATGATCGAAGTGCTTGAGGCTGAAGGCAAGGACGCAAACAATTTCGAGTTTCCAATCGAAGAAGCTCGCGCAGCAAGTAGTGATGAGTGTTCAGAGACGTTAGAGTCTCTAAGGCAATTAATGCAAATGATGAACCAGCAAAGCCAGAAAATAGACCAACAATCAACGGATCTCAACCAGACGTCGAAAGACATTAATCAGAAATTAGATCAGACATCAACAAACCTCAACGAGAAGCTAGACCAGACTTCGAAGGACCTCAACCAGAAATTAGACCAACAAAGTGAACTGTCAGCGGATCTTAACAAGAAGTTAGATCAAACATCAACAGATCTTAACGACCTCAACCAAAAGTTGGAGCAGCAGAACAACAAAATCGAAGATCTAAATCAGACGATGGACACCATGGGTAAAGCAATAGAAGAAAATGTAGAGAAGAAACTTCAGACTTTCAGAGAGCAAATTACGGAAAAGACATCAGAGATTGTGGAAGAAGTTGAACGCCTTAAAAGGGACTTTGATAACGTGAAAGCAACTGGGGTCATCAAGACAGAACACGTTACGCACAAAGATCTCAAAGCTCCGATTTTCGATGGACAAACACCGTGGGCTATCTATAAGACCCAATTTGAGGCTGCCGCGAGAAATAATCATTGGAATGATTTGGAACGAGGAACGGCTTTGATATTGGCGCTAAGAGGTCCACCAGCAGAAGTTCTCCAAACAATTCCGCAGAAGCAACAGCAAGATTATTCGACGTTGGTACAGACCTTGGATCTTTATTATGGTAGTGACCACATGCGAGAGATCTACAAGATGCAACTCCACAACCGAAGTCAAAAGGATGGCGAAACATTGCAAGAGCTAGCGCTCGATATAGAACGACTTACGTTGCTTTCATTCCCTAATGTGCAAAGCGAACATCGCAGTGATTTGGCTGTGTTCACATTTAATAATGCCGTACAGGATGAAGAACTACAGTTGTCATTAAAATTGGCAGGAAAGAAAACGATTGGCGAAGCCTTAGTATATGGGCTTACGTTCGAAGCTGCCAAGCAAAGCTCGTGGAGTAACTACCGAGTCCGAAAAATAACAGAAAAGTGTGTATGCGAGAGAGCAGAGTACACCAAGCCGAGCGTAGGATCTGGTGGCCCCCGATGCTGGAATTGCGGAAAGGCGGGACACTTAAGTCGGGATTGCAGATCAGCGGATTACACTGGAAGAGCGATACCCCACCATTGCCGCAATGAAAACACAAGTCAATCTTACGTGAGTCGGAGATTGGAACACGCTAGGCTCAGCGTTCTCCGATGTTGGCATTGCGGACAGGACGGGCATTTACGGCGTGATTGTTGGCATCTAAGAAGAAACAGGAATAATTACGATGAGCACACTTCGAAACAACCACTATGCAATAGCTGTAATGAGCGGGAAAGAACTGTTGACACCGATTGCTGGTGGAAAGGAACCGAAAGACAAGGCAAACGTCGCGGAGCGATGCGATGTTGGAACTGTGGACAAGAAGGACACTTAAGGTTTGATTGTCGAAATCCGAAGAGAACAACGAATTATTGTTCGGATTGTACTGCCGAACAAAGGAGTACCAGAGGCGCAAAGCTACAGAGCCAATTAGAAGAGACGGAAATTGGCTGGCGAAATCAACATCAACATATTGTGATGCAGAATAGTCAACAAGACAAAGAGGTCGTGGGGAACTTGCGACGATTAAAAGTTTGTGATCGACAGCAGGCAAAACATTACCAAACTCGGGACAAAATCTGTTCAACAAATAATCACCAGAATGCAGAGCGTTGTCAACGAGCGAAATCTTCCAGCTACAGAGATGGCGATCTAGTATTGTTACACAGCACTCGAAGACAGAGGGAAACATCGTCAAAACATCAGTGCAACGGTAAAGGATGGCATCGGGTCAGCACGCAACTAAAGGAGGGAGTACCACGGACCAAAATGAAAAATGACGTCACTGACGGGGGGAGCTACTCTGTTCGGGACGAACAGAAACTAAGGAGGGAGTAATGTTACATGTAAGCCTGGCAACCCCGCAACCGTGCAAGTCGATCGTTTCACATAATGAAAACAACAACAACCGAATACCTAGTGGCAAAATAACCCAATCAGAAACCTAGCTGAAGATAAGGCGAGACAACACGATTCTATCTCCCTTCTTTATCGAATGCTCTCCAATGTACTAGAACCCTGTACATGAACCACCAAAGTCGAAAGATCTCAAGCTCACTTGAATCTTCTGCACACACCACTGAACGATGATCGAAATCGAAGGCTCTGAAGCTTTCGAGAAGATTCCAGAACTGAACGTTCAAGCACATCCTAGACTGCAACCGGGTAGTATATAAGCAGGTAAAGCATTCAGCTAAGAGACAGTAATCTTGATTACGCGACTGCGATAGCCAGCGAGTATACGCGACCGTGTGGAAAGAGAACGAAAGTGAACGAGTTAAGCGATATATGGTATAAGCGGGCGGTACTGCCATACAGTGCGAATTATTGTGCGAATATAGTTCTGTGAATTTAAAGTGCGATTAATAAATAACTACTTATTTTCATTTTAACCGAATTGTGTTTTACTTGAAATCCCGGCGAACCCCTAGCTCGCAACAATATTATTAGGCTCTACTAATACTAAAACGTGAAAATATAAAATATTAGGGTCGCTATGTTTTTTTAAATTGATCACAATATGTATAATACTTTACTATTGAAATACTCGTACTATTCTCGAGCCGCCTCTGAACGGAACATTATTTGAAGTTCGAGACAGGAAAGCTTAGCAAGTAGTGTTTTTATGGTAAATGTTTAAACTGACTGTACATAGGTAGGCAAATGCATTTACAATTTTTTCTCTATTATCATCGGTACTCGAAATGCTTAACGATTTTGCCTTTAAACAAAAAAACGCATTAACTAGGTATTACATTCAGGTTTAAATTCAGAACACTTGAGACTGATTTCACTATCTCAAAGGGCAATAATACTAGCAACACGTATTTGTACATATAGGTATAATGGACGTTGGATGTGGATACCCCACGTACTTTAATGTATATGTACATAGGTAACCTGTAGTTTCTAATGAAGTTTGTCAAGTTCTGGTGGTCTGTGGTTCGATAACCAGCTTAACGTTGTGATAACAGGGTTACGACGACGACAAATAATTGTTATTTGTATATTTAGTTATGGTTTTGAAAATAAAAAAAACGAATACCAACGTTATCAAAGATTTCATGTTCCTAATTGGCTAGAGAAACAGCGAGCGCATTACTTTCGGGCCAGCAGTAGTAGAAACGTAACCACAACATTACTTTACCTTCCTAAAAGCTTTCTGTTTTTCACGGTGATAGTGGAATATGGAACTTGGAATAACACGAAGGGGATGATACCCTGAAAGCTAAACTCGAATGGAAAGTGGAAAACAAATTTTATGCTAGGAGTGTGGATAAAGCCTTCACATCGATTTTCAACGAAGAACGACCGATTTTTACAAATCAGATGTCAGAATTTTCTTTTGAATTCCTCAAGGAGATATTAGTTAAATATTGTTGGTTACTAAGTTATTAGTATTTTGTGTTATAAATATAAAAAGCTGTTCGTACGGGGACAGTAAATAAAACGGTAGTGAAGTGCTAGTGAACTAAGGAAATCGCTAGGTTTTTACAGTCCAAAGGATACGCGTATAGATACTGTCTATTTTCTGGGCTTTATCGATCATTAAAATTGTTCGAAAAACTCGTATACAAGAAAATTGTTCGTGTTAAGAATACAGTGACAGTGGTAGTAAAACTGAGTTAACTTGTTAGTCCATAGATTTTATCAAACAATTTAAACTTTCCTAAACAGTGTTAAACTAACTAACTAAAGTGAGTTACTATTTATTTACCTATCTAATTTAAAATGAGACACAGATTTATTTCAAAAATATTTTATATGAATCTGGATATGACTGAATCGATATTCTCCAGATTTTGACGTCCGACCAAATCTTTCCTTTCTCAAACACGATAAATGTGTGTCAGTAACAAAAAATCAATATCTAATGCGAAAACATCTTCAGTTCCTTGATGGATGTATGCCTCGACAGAAAATGTTGCGTTTGACATCGCATTCACATTAGCAATGCCTAATGCTTCTTACAAAATTAATTAAACTGTAGTCTGATTTTGACTTTTATACGCCTAGAGAATATTTTACTTTATTATTTTTTAATAATAAAGTATTTTATAAGGCGGAGCAAACGAACAATATTATAGATATATTTGTTTCAAGGTGGAACAAGATGTGGCTAATTATCTTCCTCTTTTATTTGTACCTTTTTATTAGGTATCTGTGATTTATCCTAAAAAAGATTTCTTTAATTTGTTGTTGTTTTTTCGTTCTCGTGATTATAGATTCTTTTAAAAAAATTGTATGTTCGCTTCAAATCTCTTTAATAAAAATTTATTTAAATATTGGTCTTCAATTCCTTTTTTGTCCAACCTTATCTACAGAATAAGGAAGCAACAGCGCTCTTGTCGAGGCAGTATTATATTTTACAGATATCAGGATGTGGGTCGATTCAAACCCACGATCTCCAGATAGGCAGATGCTATTGATGCCCTTCTTTCCAGTTCTTACTAGAACTTGTTGGTGACTTATCGTCAGATGAATTTTTATGGGTGGAGAAAATGTGGAGAGTATACTGACGAAACTTGTGATGGATAATGTGCGTATACTGAAGATAAATTTCAGGTTTCGAATAGCTGTTGTTGTTTTTTAATATGTCTACAATAAGTAAGTGAGATTAGTAAAAATAGACATGTTTGTTGTATATGAGGTGAAGACTCTTCAAGTTAGAAAGGGTGAAAGGTGTGTACCTACTTTTCATCCGATTCGGACCAATATTATTTTTATGCATTATAATTACGTCATAAAAAAAGGTGGGTGTAAAGAAGCAGTACGGTAAAAAGCTGTGCGTCGTTCATTCAGTTTACTTTATTATTTCAATAAAACAGTATTGTGATCGATTTAAAAAAAAATTTCTTCCCTGAAAAAATTTTTTTTTCCACGTTTCGTGACTAGTAGACTCCGAAGGTCTATCTGTCCGCCGACCGCCGTACGCAGAATCGCTTGAAGGCTCGTAGCTCCCAAGCTATTTCAGCTATTAACTTGATTTTTTTGTGGTTAGACTGGGTGGACCGGTCACCTTTTAAAGGGTGTAAGGGGGGAGGTGAAGGTAGCGTTTTTGATGAAAAAATTTGGTTTCTATAACTTAGTAACCGCTTATGCTAGGAGGCTAAAACTTGGCATTTATATAGAGTTTGGACAGTGGAGCTATTTGCAAACAAAATATAGCGTAGAGTGGCTAGAAAAATAATGCATCAGAAATGCTCGAAAGCCGAGTTCGATACATTCTAAAATCCATATCTCTTTTAATGTCACAAAGTTTTTCTAAAAAAATGTTCTAAAAAATGACGTCTTTTATCTCTTGAACAGTTAAAGATAGAATTCTAAAATTTATGTGAGAGATACGCGTAACAGACTCCTGGTGGAGAAAAAAATTGGTGGTTGGGGGTAAGAAGTATGGGGAGAGTGAAAAAGAAAAATATCTAATTTTTATATCTTCAGAACCGCTAATGATACAAAGCTGAAACTTGGTATTTGGAGCTGTAGTAGTGGCACGTTTTGAAAACAATATTTACTGATGGGGTTGTATACGTTTTCACGAATTCCAACATATTTCTTAGATCTGATAATATATCGAATTGTTTTTTACTTCCTCGAGCTTTCTACATAATCGCCTAAAAAAAAATTTCGAATATTTCCGTATGCAGCCAAGGCAGTGTAAGGGGGTTGCACAAATTTCACAATTTACATCATTCCTTAGTTTTAATGAGATATAAAATTTGTTATTACTTCTAATTATCATATAATCGTCTAAAAACTATTTTCAGAATTTTTTGAAATTTAAGCCCCAAGGTATTCGAAGGTGTTGCTTACGTTTTCACAAATGTTGCAAGATGTCTAGTGTCTAATGAGATATCGAATTAGTTTCATCGCTTTTTAAGTAATCCCCTTAAAACGTATTCACAATTTTTCGAAGTTCACCACCCAAGGTGATATAAAGGCTTTGTACACGTTTTCACAAATGTTGCCATATCCCTTAGGTCTGACGAGTGCAGCAAATTGGTTCTTACTTCAGTGGGGTTTTAGTGTAATCACCTATAAAATAATTTCAGAATTTTTTGATATTCAAACTCGAAGTTTTCGCGAAGTATAACGAAATTCAAGACGTCTATACGGCCTTTTCGTTTGTAGGATCGGCTAAAATCGATATTTTCCAATAAATTCTTATCTCGAAATAACCGACGTAACATTTCGACATTGCCCGTGCCAAGCATTCTATCGCACTTCCATTTTATTCGTTAACTTTAAATTAAATTCAAAATTAACCTACATTTTGACAGGTCGTACTGTTGTATCTATCCTCTAAAATCTAATGCTGTTATGACATTGACTATTTTCGCGGCTAGAAAATGAAGAGAGATAGAGACTTTAACATACAATTTAGACATTGGTGTGAGAGAGACAGTCCGAACTGCAAAACTATGAGTAACTGTCAAAAAACAATCCACTTCATAGCGCATTCCAGCAGTTTTCGCAACATTCTAGCAGTTAATCCAAGAAAAATCCACGTGGCTATATTTTTCAGCCCCTTTAGGCTTGTTTTTGACAGTTCGTGATGTATAAATTATTAAAAGTCTCATGTTATGTTATGAAACGCGTTAAGACCAGTATTTATACTCTAACTAGATGAAATCTGAGAGTATTATAAGTTTAATCCAGCCTAAAAGTTTGTAACGCATTGAACGCAACCTCGGACGAAAAAAGTTATATATTATTTTTTGTCTAGTTGCCAAAAACTCCAAATCCGCTTGACGTCCGTCCGTCCGTTTGTCTGTTCGTTAGCTCGATAACTCAAGAACGTCTTGACCTAGGATCATGAAATTTGGAACCTGGATGTTAGATTGAATTTGTAAGGCTAAGTTCGTTAATGGGCAAAATCGACCTATTTCGGGTAGCTGTCATACTAAAGTCCTTAAAACACGTGTTCAAGAATTTTGGCCAATAACTTCGGAACACCTTAAACAACGAATTTGAAATTTTGCATACATTAGTTTTCCAATAGTTGAAGTTCAGGGAATGAATGTACAAAAAATAACATGAGTCCTTCGAGTAGCTGCCATACAAAAATCCTGTAAAAATATCTGCACTCAAATTACGGAACTCAATATAACTCAAGAAATCGGTAAGCTACGAAGTTGAAATTTTGTACAAATTAATTTTGAGGAAAAATTAATTTTAGAACCGTTTAAGCTACCACTTTGAAAATTTTTAAGTATTGACTTTTCAATAGTTGGAGCTAATGGTATGATTATGAACAAAATCTTATTAGTCCTTCGTGCAGCTGCCATATAAATATACTGTCAAAATGTCTTCATTCAATTTAGAGTAGAACTCAAGTAATCGTTCGGTCGCGAATTCAGAATTTTGTACAAATTAGTTTTGAGTGAAAACAAAGTTCGAGTTTACTAGTCAGCGAAATCTGTTAACTCCTTCCGGTAGCTCTCATTCAAAAAGTCCTTTAAACACGTGTTCTAGAATATTTGTTTATAGCTTCAAGCTAGAAATTTGAAATTTTACACACATCAATTTTTTCCAAGGAAAAGGATAAATATGTAAGAAATCGAGGGAGTCCTTCCTGCGTCTTCCGTGTGAACGTCCTTGAAAAGGGAAAAATTTACTTTCGGTGATTTTCCTAGTTACAGATATGAAATTGAGAGTCCTTAATATAGAACAAACTACATGTGCACTCCTTATCTTACTTCATCCCCAACTTCAATATAAATCGGAGTTCATTATTTTATGTAGAGTATCATACGATTGCCTTGTAGCCGATCGTGACTGCAGTATGTTTTTCATAAAAAAACAGTTGTCTACTAGATGCCGCTAACAAATTTTTATCGGTAATCTCTTTCTCCCAATATTGGTCGCCTTCACTGAGAGAACTAATCTATTGCTGCAATATAAATATATGCCAAACGAATTACAACGGTTGCAGGAAGAGTTGCTATCCCATTGTTGGAACCGAAATTCTGGGTTGGCCAATCCAAATTTTCGTTTATTGGTATCGAATATATTTTCGGACAACTAAATTATTTGTCTAGCCAACCAGAATCTCTTAAAATTATTATTGCCACAAATTCGCGGGTTGTTGGTAAACTCTAAAAAAATTAAGTTATTTGTGTTAAATCCTACACTGAATTCTTTTTTGTTACCTAGGAGGAGGTTGAGAACTCTTCTAAGGCACTATTTTCCTATTTCAAATATTATTTCTTACTTACTGACTTAATAAAACCCATGGCTGTAGTTAGGAATCGAACCCGTGTTGAAAGTTTTTAGGTTGGCGTGCATAACCACTTCGCCACTGAAGACCTTTCATTTTCATTTCCCTGTGTAGCAACTTAACTTAGTGTGGATTAACTAAGTTACCGCAACATACATTCGGTTGGCGGAACACACATTTAGTTATCACAGCAAAATGATGCCGAAAAAATATTCTATTGCTACGACCAGGCCCGTGCGCAGGATTTTGTCAAGTGTGGGGTTTCAAATATGTCGAAGCTTGATCTTCAACAACAACCATTTTCTACGAGATTTGAATCTGATGAATGTGACGGTCAATCCAGTGCGTCATCGTCCCTGCAAGAAAGTGCAACCTTACTTAATTCACTATCTTAAACCCAGATTCGGATTAGATGGTGTTCTGCATCATACGATTTTTTACGATTTAATTTAGTAGTATTACAGGTAATTTAGTAGTCAACTATCGGATATCGAGAAGTGAAAAAGACGGCAATATTGACGGAAAGAGGTGGAGAATCACACGCATGTACACCGATGCGAAATATAAAAGTGGATTTTGTCTCGAGGTGAATCTGTTTTAACTGAAAGATTAACCGTGAATGATACTACAAAGCTATCAAAAATGTTTGATTGGTTCCGCGCAGTACAAAGACGACTTCGATGTTTTGGATCGTTGTCCAATTCGAATTTTTCCTTATAAACTATCTTTGATCTTCTGGTGTATTTTGACCATTTTGGAAGCGTTAAAATTGTATTTAGAAATGTAGAAGTAAGTGTTAATTCTTCGTTCTGAAAAAGATCCCTAAACGTGCGACAATACCAAATATTTAGTAGTTCGCTGAATGAGTTTTGTTGTGTTGGTACGCCAGGTAGGCGCGAACGCAGGGGGGAGGGATTTTTGGGCGTTCAAACCGCCCCTCCCCCGACATGATGTAACTAAAAAACCACAACTAAATGTAACTAATACGCGACGTGAAAATTCTTTTACATGCTAATTACTTGAGCTGAGTTAAGTTGTATTTTTCATACGAATATCAACTCAACTCGTAATTCTATGAAAACTAATTCGACATGGAAATGGAAACATAGTGATGTGATAGTAGGAAGTTCGAGGAAAACTCAATTAGGGAACAAATATGAAGGTATCTTGTATTACCTACTATCAATGGAGCAAAAAAGGAGATTTTTAACAAAATTATGAAAAAAACCGCCACTTCTCTTTTTTCGCTCGAAATGAATGAAAATGGGATTACTAAGAACATTTTTGAGTTTTCATTTTTCCAGGAAAGTTACTCATATAATGTTTTAAATCGCCATTGAGTTTGAGAATATCCATCGAACGCGTCGATTCTGTCACGCAGTCTCAATTTAAAAACAAATGATTTAAACTAATAAATTTCTGTTTAGTCTTGGGAAAAGTTGTAAAAAGAGATTGTTTGTGGGAAGAAAAATGTTTTTTACGCCAAAAACGAGATTAGGGCTTTATTTTAATTGAATGTAGGAAATTGTGTCAAATTTTACATTTGGGTAGTCTAGCGAAACATTCTGTGCTACAGAGTGCTTCCTGGAAGTTAAAAAAAATGTATTTTAATGAATATTTCACTATACTTAGTTAGTTCCGGCAATGTTATGAAAGTGGTTTGCGAGATTTTTTCAGTTTAGAGAGAACTGAACGCCACGAAAATAAAATGTTTGTTTGGTCAAATTTGTAAGGCTAAGTTCGTTAACGGGCAAAATCGTCCTACTCCTTCGAATAGCTGCCATACAAAAAGTCCTTAAGATACATGTTCAAGAACATTGACTTATAACTTCAGAACACCGCAAGCTACGATGATAAAATTTTGTTTACGTTGGTTTTTCAAACGTTGCAGTTGAATGAATGAATATCAAAGTTCCCACGGGTCCTGTAAAAATGTTTTCACTCAAATTACGGAACTCACTACATCTCAAGAAATCGTTCAGCCCCAAATTCGGAATTTTGTACAAATTAGTTTTTAGTGAAAGTTCACTAGTCAGCGAAATCATTCTACTACTTTGGGTTGCTTTCATACAAAAAGTCCTTAAGACATGTATTCCAGATTATTTTCTGATAGCTTTGAATGCTTCAATCTATGGTAGAAATTTGAAATTTCGTTCAAATTAATTTTTAAATGGTTAGAGGAAAAATGCCAAATATGCGAGAAATCGAGTGAGTCCTTTTTGCACCTCCAATGTAAAAATCCTTCAAAATTGAAAATTTTACTTTCGGTAACTTACCTAGTTATAGATATGAAATTGAGCACTGATGATATTGTCTTTTAGTTTCGAGTAGCAACCAAATGAGATTCCGTAATAAAGGATAACACACTCCTGATTCTACATTATCCTCAGCTATAATACAAATCGGGGTTCAGTATTTCATCTAAAGTATCTTATAATTGGGCTTGCAACCGATCGTAGCTGCAGTATGTTTTTTTAAATAATTCCACTGCATGCATGTAGATTGCAGATCAGATTGCAACGAAAAAAAGGAGATGAAAAGAAGAGCAAAGCGAGTTGTTCTAGCATCTCTGAAGAAGTGCACCCTTACAATAGTTTTTAATGATTCCTTGGGAGTTACAATGGAGATCTGATTTCAAAGGACATGCTCTTGCAAAAAGGAGGTCAAATGGAGAAGAAAAGGAGGTCTTCGAACCTCCCTGAAGAGTACTTCAGGATTAATCACGGGGCATTTACTAGTTGGGCGAGTACTCCAGAATTAGTCCCATTATAGACCTCGTTCAAATGGAAATTCATTTTTATAAGAAGTATTCTACTAACGATATAATTTTTCTGTAAACGAAGCACAACCCCCCCCCCCCCCCCCCACCCCCAAATCATTTTCTGAGTTCGCGCTGATGCCAGGTATAAAGGTCGCACAGAAAAGAAGCTCGAGTACATAAATTACGTTCTTACAATTCGTTCGTCCAAGCGAGTCTTTTTACGACGTGTCTTATGAACAGTAGTAGTGCTTTCTGCACTGTGCTTTGAAATTTCACATCATGAATTCCACGTATTCGAATAGTATCACAAGACACAATTAGACCTTTTTTGCCCACCACTTTTGTCCTCCGCTTTCCTAGTATTTCTCACAAGACCACGATGGATGAAGGTCGAACGAAAACTGACACTCTCTATACTCCGGAAAAGAGTCACGTTACCTACATGCGTTTGAATCTAACATCTACCGGTTTTCAGGAAGTAAGAGAGTTAGACCAAAAGTTACGCATGATTGTCCTCTTCGAGAATATGCAATAAATATATTTTTCAAATATAACAAGGGAGGGTTTGATTAACACCAATACGAGCCTTCATCCCCACATATGGACGACGAGGTTCAGGATGAGGTTCAATTTCCCTGAAGGACCTCGGCAAGTGAACAACATGAAAAACCGTCTCTATGAATAGTGTCGGCCGAGTGTGAGGAGTAAAATTCGACCAGTGAGTCAAGTGAGTCTTTTTAAAACAAAATAGGAAAGGAACGTGTAGTCACGAGTCGGTTACTGCACGAAACAGGAAGGATGATACGAAGGAGTTCAACAACATTGGCAGAAAGTAGGAGACGAACCAACTGTGTGAAATATTTTCTGGAAAAAATCAAAGAAGCGACGGGGAAGAATACACCGGGAAATCATTTTGAAAATTATAAATCCCTAGAAAGTATTTTCAGAATTTTTTGAAATTTATTCCCTAAGGCAGTTAAATAGGTTGAATACATTTTCACGAATGCAGGCATATCTCGCAGGTCTGATTAGATATCGGATAACTATTTACTTCCACAGGTTTGTTTAATAATTACCTAAAACTAGTTTTAACAATTTTCTACCTTTTCAACAACCCTTAAAGGGTTCAAAAGCGTTTAACGCGTTTTCACGAATTCGGTCACATCTCTTAGGAGTGATAAGACTTCTTTATATTTATCTGAAAACCCCTTTCAGGATTTCTGAATATTCAACCCTCAAGCGGGTGTAAGGGGGTTGCATACGTTTTCACAATATTCGCAATATCTCTTTGTTGAAATATCAAATTGGCCCTAGTTTAGGCAGAGTTTTTATATAATAGCCTACAAACCGATCTTAGGATTTCTGATATCCAATCCAAGATTTGCATATATTTCTACAAATTTCTACATATTTCTTAGATTTGATGAGTTATCGAATAGATTTTTTCTTTCTAAGGTTTCCTATATAATCGCAAAAAGTTAATTTCCGTAGTTTTAGATATTCAACCCAACGTAAGGGAATTGCATACTTTTCACAGTTTTCGTCATATTTCTTGGGTTTGATTCTCATCGTGATATTTCTATCAGATTGATTTTTGCTTCCTAATGCTTATAATCTATTTGCTATATAATCGCCAAATAGTTAATTTCAGGATTTTTAGATATTCAACCTCAATGAGGTGTAAGGGAGTTGTAAACTTTTCAAAGTTTTTGACATATTTCTTAGGTTTGATTAGATATCAGATGGGTTTTAACTTCCACACACTTTTCATATAATCGCCTACAAACGCACTTCACGATTTTTTGATATTCTACCCCCAAGAGCTGTAAAGGGGTTGCATATGTTTTCACAACTTTTGCCATCTCTTAGTTTTTTGGAGATAGTATCTTCAATTGGTTATTACTTTTACGGGCATTTCATGTAATGGTCTTAAACCGAATTTCACAATTTTTCGAAATTCAACCCCCAGTGGATATCTTAAGTAGGCATATCTCAATTCGTCATATCTCTTAAGTCTGATGAACCAGCAAATTGGTTATTTCTTCTATATGCTTTTAGTTTAAATAATAGACCGAAATTCAAATTGTCTACACGGGCTTTTTATATGTTTAATCGGCCGAAGATCTATATTTTACATATTTATACATCTATTTTTAGGACGAAATTAACTTTCCAAAAAACTCTTAATCTCGAAACATCTGATGTTATACTACGCCTTTGACCGCGTCCCGGAGTATGACCCAATTACAAAACTCATGTGCTATATGTGGTGGTGGCGAAGGCATTCTAGCGCGACCCCATTTTATCCACTTCCCGAAATTCGACCCGAAAATAATAGTTTTTTCCCAGACTATTGCCAAATTTTTTCTTATTACTATCAATTAAAACTACAAATCCCTAAAGATTTTCTTTTATGATATTCTTGCAAATGCTATAATTAACGATCGTAACTTTTATGGATACGAATAAATTCCTGTCGTTTTTTTCATGAAAATGAATGCTTTATTTAAAAGATAATAGTAAGTAACATGTCATTGAAAGTATTGTCCATCGCTAGCAACTACTTTCTCCCATCTTTCTGGCAGTATATGAAAATCATCCTGAAAGAACGACTCATCTTTTGAGGAACCCTACACATTTTTTGGCATCTTCATAAGAAGTGCTGCTCAGCCATGTCATGAGTCGTCGATCGGAACAAGTGCTAATCGAATGGAGCAATGTCCGGTGAATACGGCGGGGGGGGTGCTCCCATTTCAGCAACATGTGGCCGAGCGTTGTCATGTTGCAAAATTACTTTGTCGTTTCTCTCCTTGTATTGCGGCAGTTTTTCCTTCAATGTTCGGCTCAAGCGCATTAGTTGGAAATGTTTCCAATTCTTCGTCTTGAAACTGTTTCGGTGCTCCGGAGCGTTTTTCTTTTTCAACATCAAAACCATTATTTTTAAATGGTGTCAACACATTAAAAATAATGATTTTGATGTTCAAGATGAAGAACGCTCTGGAGCACTGAAATAGTTTCAAGACGATCTCTGCATGTTGTTTCTGACAGAGCATAGTCGCCGTAAGCCTCCACAATTCTATGTACTTCAGCTGCAGATTTTTTTTGAAAAAAAAATGCAATCAAATTCCCCGCAAATATTGGTTTTTTAGCATGAAACCCAACATGTTTAAGCCTATGAAAAAATATGTTGTTAAAACTTCGGCGGAATATATAATATACTTTTTTTTTTATATAGCACCGAACTGAACTTAGGGGTCAGCCTTTAATACAGTAATGTACAGTCCAGTCAGTATAGGATGGGGAGAAAAACAAAACAACAAAAAAATTAATATAAATAAATAAATAAATAAAACAAATGAACAATGGGATTAAAAGTAAAAAGGATCAGAGGAAAACAATCGGTGGATGTTACGTTTAAAAGACTGTAAGTCATATCCGCTAGGAAACACAGTCGAAGGCAACGCGTTCCACATTCTCGTTGCATGAGAGAGAAACGACTGTCTAACTTTCACTGTTCGAAATTTTTGTGGCTCAACCGTGGGCGCGTAAAGCTGAACGAGTATTACGAGTCTGTCATTTGACAGCCTAATGGTAGAGCTTCACGATATAGTTGGCAGCAGTTTTTCCTGATGCAAAAAGGCGAAGGTATCACCATCTCTCGGCAAATGACAGGAATTTATTCGTAGCCCATAGTTTTTAAATAACTAAAGATATCACAATTAACCGAAAAACGAAAAGTCGTATCGGAAAATTTGTTCGGTCGAGTGCAATCTGTACAGCGCTAATACTTATTGAAATTACACTATATTGATACACTGCTAATACTTTCTTTTTCTTTTTAGATGGCTGGTGGTGGTGATCCAAAGTGGCAAAAGGATGCTGCCGATCAAAATTTCGACTACATGTTTAAATTGCTAATTATAGGCAATTCTAGTGTTGGAAAAACCAGTTTTCTCTTTCGATATGCAGACGATTCGTTCACTTCAGCCTTTGTCTCTACAGTGGGAATTGATTTCAAAGTGAAAACTGTATTCCGACATGATAAACGGGTGAAATTACAAATATGGGTAAGTACGATTTTTTAAGCTTTGCATACTGGTCACTGGTCACTTATAGTGGATAGAAACTTACCAGATATCAAAATCGCTAAGTCTGAAGAAGAACATTCGTCACGACTTTAGATGTTGGTGTTCTCCCGGCTATGCTGGGAGTCCAACTTTGGTAAGGTAGTGTCGCAATAGCAGTATTCGGTGCCGTCGCGTGCCTGGGGGTGTGGTGTTCGCTGCTTCGACAATGACTCTGCCGACGTCTTTGCTCAAGTCGCAGCCGTCGTCTTGGCGGGGTCGGCATTGTTCAGCTGCCGTCGAGCCGCGCCGTCACCATTGCCAGTTCGTGTCTCGTGTATGCCGGTAACGGCTGACCGCAGAGTCGTGCGGTTACTGCGTCGGCAAGGTTCGGTGCCGACGTCTTTCGCACCTGTGGTGGGGAATGAGCAGCAGCGGAAGGTGCAACCACCGTGGCTATTGTTAGTTACTACCGCTGTTACTGCGCGACTTTGCTGCGGCAGTGCAGCTGTGGTGTGAAACTGCAGCGACGACTATCGGCGTCATCAGCGTTCTTGACTTTCTTGGGTTCCTTGGACTATCCTCCTCGGACCGGAGCCTCTTGTTTGCGGAGTCTTGGCGATGGCTGCACCCCCGGGTGCGAGATCCGTTACAAAATATTTATTTCTTTGATTTCACAGTTTGACTTATTTATTCATCTGATGACACATATAATTCAAAAAGGATTTCCTCTGGTTCTCCACTGCTCGTCGCCTTCTTCGGCCGTCTATGTGATTAGCTTGGCTCATTCTCGTGACTCGGTCTTCGATTCACCTTTGCTCGTTTGTCGTAACCAGTGTTGCCAAGTATTTTTCTTGGTTGAGCACTAAAATATGGTAATTTGAGCGTTAATTCCAGCTTAAAAGCACTAAAAATACTTTTTCCGTATTTATCGCTTCTGATCTAATGATCAAGTAATATGTATTTTGAACTTGGGACCTGAATTTAAGTAGAGTTTTTTATTGGTAAAAAAATAAGTTTGCACACATAAACAAAATTTAGTCAAGTGTATTAAATTATATGTAATTTTTAATAGAGTAACAAAAAAGGTTTTGAAAATATAAAAGTAAGTACATAAAAAAATATGTTCAGATCATTTTTAAAGTTGATGCAGACTTTATTTCGATTTTGAATTGCGGATTATATTGTATCAATAAAAAAATAACAAGTTTCCCTTTCCATATTGTCATTTTGGTTTTTTACCCTTACTTTTTTTACCGGTACTGAATCTCTAGCAGAACATGTGTAGTACTGAGCATAGATACCGCTTCAACATTACGAGTTTGGTATTGCATAGATATCATATTGTTACATGTAAACCTGGCAACCGAGCAACTCGATCGTTTCGCATCAACAACCGAATACCTAGTTGCAAAATAACCCAATCAAACGCCTAGTTGAGTAAATAAGGAGAGCGGATCAACACGATTATACCCCCACTCTAATCAAATGCGCTCCAATGTACTAGAACCCTGTACATAAACCACCGAACGAAGATCAAAATCGAAAGCTCTAAAGCTTTCGAGAAACATCCACATCACCGAGCAAACATTCAAGTACATCCTAGACTGCTTTCAGCGAAGACATAGTAATTTTTATTACGTCGACTGTGACAGCCAGCGTGTATACGCGACCGTGTTGGTAGAGAGCGAAAGTGATCGAGTCAAGCGATATAAATAAGCAGGCAGTGCTGCCATACAGTGCGAATTATTGTGCGAATAGAATTAATAGTGTGATTGAATAAATTATCACTTATTTTTATTTTAACCGAATTGTGTTTCACTTGAAACCCCGGCGAACCCCTAGCTCGCAACAATATTAATGATGAAATTTTAATAAATTTTCTTAATGTTTTCTATAGCATTTTTAATATTGGTTATTTTTCTTTTCTATTTATTGAAGCAATATAACACATATAACAAAAAAAATATAATAGGTACATGTGTAAATAAATAAATTATATCTACTAGGCTTTTAATCAAGGATTGTATCTTCATGAAGCTGCTATCCAGCTCTTTACATGTTACTAGGCAATAGTACATATAAGATTTCAATATTTGTCATTTTAGGTATTGTTACAGTAATTTTATGAAATTAGCTCCGTTTTTAAATATGTAATAAGTAATATGTTGAATTAAATTGCAAGGTTGTAATAAATAAATTATAATCAATAAAAATGCTGCAATTCCAGTTTAACGACAGCACTGATTCCTCACTCCACTTTTTTCGTTGAATTCCGTTGGATATTAATTACCGGGGGCGAGTGATACGTGGAAAATTGATGTCCATGAGCGTAATTTTTCAAGAGAAGGAGAAAGGTGAAAAATTGAGATACAACATGAAACAGAAACAGAAGCACAACAGTTTGTTTGTAGTGAAAGTGATATGTTATTGCTACAGACTGTCAATGGAATCAATGTTTTTCGCGGGAATATGCAAATAGCGTTAAAAAAGCGTTAAATATTTTTGTAAAGCACCAATTAACGCGCAAGCGGTAAAACTAATTTTTGTCCGCTGAAAAGAAATTTTGAGCACCAAATTTAACGCTGAAAGCACTAAATTGGCATCACTGGTCGTAACTCGTCTTGATTATTTCTTGGCTCATCTTCGCCCGTCGTCTTTGCTCGTCGCCTTGACTTTCTCTGCTCTCCTCTCTCCCTGTCTTCGTCTCTCTGTGTGAGATTTTGCTTTCCCAGTCTTCGTCTCCGCGTTTGGCCTCTGCTTTGTTCGTCTTGGCTCTGCTGTGTCTGCTTGTCGTGGTTTGGCGTAGTTCGTCGTAACTTGTCGTAACTTGTCATAGCTGGTTTTAGCTCGACTCCTGGCACGACTCTGCTTGCCTTGTTACTGACCCCGTTACTATAAAAAAAATATTCATGGTGTTTTCAATGTAAATTTTAATCACTACTCTGATCTGGATAATTGCGAAAAAAAAACAATTCAATTCGAAAACACACGAACTGTCCTACACTATATAAAATACTCTCTTTTTTTGAAACGACTCACGCGCCACCTACTGTAAAATTATTTTACCCGTTTAGAAACCTTCGCGGATGAGCCCTCAACAAATCACCAAATTTCATCGCAAACGGTTGAATGGTTTAGGAACGCATACAGCCAAACAAACAAACATTCATTTTACTTTATTATTAAAAAATAATAAAGATGTAGAGAATCAAACGCATGTATACCGATACGATGTATATAAGTTAATTTTGTCCGAGGCGTATACGTTTTAACTGAAAGATTACGGTAAATTTCTTGCTGGGTGTATGTGTTTTTCCCCGTGTTTTTA
Source organism: Beris morrisii (assembly GCA_951812415.1). NCBI lineage: Eukaryota > Metazoa > Arthropoda > Insecta > Diptera > Stratiomyidae > Beris > Beris morrisii. Next base: position 102,052,914 of record OX638311.1, on the reverse strand, counting down.
TTTGTTGGTACATATGTACAAAACAAATTACTTTATTTATAAAAAATAATAAAATAAAACTACACATCAAATAATATACAATATGGCTTTTGTTCTGTTTAAAGCGTATGCCAACATTTTCTCATTCTAATTAAAATAATAATTAAGTGTATATAATATATTCATACTTTGCCTATTGTATTTTGATGTATTTATGACAGGATACAGCCGGACAGGAGCGATACAGGACAATCACCACTGCATACTATAGAGGAGCAATGGGTTTCATTCTGATGTATGATATTACAAATGAGGAAAGCTTTAATTCTGTACAGGACTGGTAAGTGTAGTTTATTTACCAGATATCATTGTATTTATATCTTATATTTACTATCACCAGGCATACTTCGTTGTTTTCACCGGCTTACACTAGAGGCGCTGCATGTATTTTGCTAATTCCCTCTTATAATACGCATTTGTTGATCATTTCATTCATATGCTCATTCTACTACTCCAGAGGTTCCGTCGCGGCGCGCGGGGTAATTGTGTAGTGGAATCTGTCTCAAACCTTGGATACACAGCTCGTATACAAATCATAATATCGTCAATAGCACCAGTGTATCACCCAATAATGTACATATAGTACGTCAACGAGCTGATATCGACGTAATATCCAACCTGTTTCCTTAGCTGATATAGCCTTCTTTTAACTGTCATCAGCGCCATCTAAAATCAAGTGAAATTTCAATGAATGGCAGTTACGGATTTTCATATTCTTCCGTTAGTTAAAATTGTTTGAGCGTGTTTTCATTTTTGTGTGTGATGTGATGGTCCACTTTGTACATTTTTTTATTAGCAATGGAAATGCTTTTCGCCGGAACATCATACTGCGACGTTTGACACGAAAAGCCTTTTTTTCTTAACTGCTAAAATTTTGGAATGCACTAAATGTCAAAGTATAACATGTATGGGCTCTGTATCATGCTATCTTGTATCGCATATCATGATTTGAATAACATAATTTGTATACAAGCAGTGTATCCATGGTATCCAGTCAGTTAGTTTTATGGCGATGTCGAATGCCAACTACAGACTGGGTAATGGCGGCTCATGTCTCGTTTTAATATTTTTTTCCATTTGGCCGGAAATTTTTTATCCGACTAGCAAATTGTTCGACTTGCAAAGTCGCGCAATTCTTCGACTTCAGTACGAAGGTAAATATTCCGATGTAATGTGACGATATTTGGAAATATTTTCAAATGACCCCTGATTCTTCAGGAATTTCCGATAAATATGTATTCGGTTTTTCAATCCTGCAAAATTATTTTTTGCAGTGATATTATTTGTTGTATTATGATTCGACTCACCCAACAACTCTGTTTGTAAATCTTTAGTGTAAAGTTGTAGTGAAGTGGAGCGGGATCGGATCAAAACCCGTTTCCTAAAATACCGACTTCATTCAATTTACAAAACTCACTACATCTAATGAAATCAATTAGCCACGAAGTCAACATTTTTATACAAATTACTTTTTGCGTGAAAATTAAGTTCGAGTTTATTAGTTAGCGAAATCCCTTTACTCCCTCGAGTAGCTTATATACAAAAAATTCTTAAAACACATCTTCAAGAATATTACTTCATAATGCTATTATATTATACAAATTAGGAATTTGAAATTCTTCCCAATCTGATATTTCAATAGTTGCGTATAGAGGAATTGATATAAAAAAACCGTTTGAGTCCCTTCTGTAGATTCCATACAATGATTCTTGAAAAATATATGAATTTAAATTTCGAAACCTACTAAATATAACTCGAGAAATCGTTGAGCGTGGAAATTTAAATTTTAAAGGAATCAGTTTTGAGCTGAAAGTAGGAGTGGTTTTGCTATTTGGCGAAATCCCCTCATTTCTTCCAGTAGCTATGTGTCCACGATTGTTGGCCGATAACTTTTGTACGCTTCATGCCAGGAATTTGAAATTTTTGGCACATAAATTTTTAAAAAGATCAAGAAAAAGTGATAAATGTGCTAGAAATCGAGTGAATCTTTCCTGAAGTCGTAGTGAAGTGGAACAGGATCAATTCAAATCCCGTTTTCTAAAATACCGACTTAACAGACTAAGTCAGCGTATCTATTCGGTTTGGTCGGACCATTTTCCTGTTTTCCAAAATCCTTTTTGCATAATTCCCTTTTTTATGGATAATATATATGGCTGGGCCTGATCGCCCCAATTTATAAACATTAATTTTATACATGAAAAGTATTTCTTCGACTACCACCACTATTTTAATTTTTTCATAAATGCTTTATTCACCCACACAGCTGATACGAATCGAATGAAACTTCAAGCGTTAATCGGTCAGGTGATGTACAAACTACGGATGAACAACTAAAATTTTGGCGAAATATCTTTTGGTGAATGTTTTCACAGTACATTTTTAACTGAAAATACTATAATAGTTTTCTGGGTAAAATACTGTTTATTTTAATTTTTGTGTGATGTTTCGGACTCAAGACTCGACGACTTTGACGAAGTTTGATAAAGGAATGTCAAACATAAAATTTAAATAAACAGTATTTTACCCGGAAAACTATTGTAGTATTTTCAATAAACATATCATATGTTAGCAGCGTCGCGCCTATTTAGTCGGATAAAAAACATGTTATGTAAAGTATTAATAAGGAAATAATATTTTGCAAAATAGAATTTTGAGAAAAGCAGTTTTTTAAAAACTTGATATTGGAACACGGGACATCTGTGTAAAAATCGCTATAGTTGCTTACGAATAATTGAATGAAATTTGGATCACATATATATGACCGAAATACACAACCCATTCGTTAAGATGTGCTGGGCGCAAACATCTTTCAATTTAATTTTAAGTTAATGATGACATACTACGGAAATGATCCTGTGAAGTATAGTCTTTGCTCGAAAAAATTTTTAATTTTAATAGATAGATACTTTTCAAATAGGGGTTGGTTCAGTTAGCTCTGTCACTGAAGCCTCATTTGGGCATATTGTGAAGTCCCCAAGGATTATCTATAATTTCTCTTCAATCCCTGCACTTTCAATGAAACTTAGTATTTTTCGAAGTGGAATTGCCAGGAATTTGGACGGTTTCATGAAACCCCAACTGAAGTGACGAAGTCTTTTGTGAACAAGTCTTTCACATTTACAGAGTATGTGCTCTGGTGTTCTAGTTTCGTCTTCGTCATCGCAAATTCTCCATATCTTGGTCTTAGAGAGACCAATCCTATGGAGATACTTCCTCATGTAACAATGTCCAGTCACGGCTCCCAGGGTTCGGATTTGATATTTGCTTAATTTCAGATAATCCGACGTTCTTTTCTCTGAATATTTTGGCATAAATAGTTTTGAGTGTCTGTTGCCCGGTGCCAAATCACAGTGAATAAGACTTCGATTTTTGCCACATTCGGATGTTCATTTTTGATGTGCTTAACCACAGAATAGATGTCGTCCCATGAAGTTAGCTTCTGAACCTTTTTTAACTATTGAGCATTGAGTAAGACATATCGTTGCCTTAGTAACCGCTGGGTCCCGGAATCCAAATAAGGTTAGTTCTGTTCTGGTTTCCGAGTTTAATCAAGCACTGGAGGCAATCCCAAACAAAGTTTGGAGTAGATTTGAACGTACTGCAGAACCAATATAGCTGCTCTGCTGAGAAAATGTATGTGTTGGTTTTTGTATCCCCGTCTGATATTAATGCAGAGTTCATTAGCATGGGTATCCGGGAGAAAAACAGTGGATGGTATGTGCATGTTACAGTAGAATTTATCATTTGGGCGAATACCAACACTCCTGCTTCTACACTTTGATCAGTTGAATCCGTCTACGTACCAGATTATAGATCCCGATTTTGGAGTTATTTGTTTGTCGCCCAGTACTCCCTTTCAGGTAATATTACTTTGGATGGCTTTGTGATATTTAATTTCGGTACCATTGAATCAGGAAACGGTATCGCAAGTATGGGATCCTTGTTAAAAACCGCGGAAAGAGTTGGGCAAGCTATTTTGCGCTCTGACTCGTTCTCTGAGCTGAAAACTTTATATGTTTTGATCCTTGCTTCTTTCTGTATTTCTAAGTGTGGATGTGCTAGATTAATGGGAGCTTGTAGGGTGTGCAAAAATTACCATTTTTGAAACCCCTTTTCTCTTAAACCGTCTATCATATCACTCTAAATTTTTTTTTATTTGTAAAACTCTATTAGTACTACTACTTGATCGAAGCATTTTTAAAAAATAGCTTGACTTTTTTTATAACAGCTGTTTAAAGATTATTATTTTTTGAACAATCCTTTATGGCCTACTGCGTTATTTAAATTTGATAATCTTCGATCAACTAATTCGTTTATCCAAAACAAACAAAACAAAAAAAAATGAATGAATTGTGATAAGCGGTTGTCGAAAAAACGGGGCAAACGCTTCAAAAAACATGATTTTTCACGAAACCATTTTGTTTACAACTACAGTGTGTCAGCTGCATGTCGGCTGTGTGTCATTTCTTTGAGAATCTTATGTTAATAAATTTTCTAATCTTTTTTATATCTTGTAAAATATCTGTGGCCACACTGATTTTTATCAATTGACAATAAAATCATCAGATGATACGAGTATTATAGATTTGATTAACTTAAAAAAATTTTTGAATTTTTTATTTTAATTTCAACATTTATTTTTAGGCACTTTCCGACCCCCAACTGTAGGGATTTTGGTTTTGTTTTGTGAGGGAAAATATAAGTTTTAATAATCAGTCGAAAACCAAAAATTGATTCATGTTCTTTTTTTACCCTACAAGCTCCCCTTAAGAAGCATCTTTAAAGCAACCGTGAAAGTAGTGCGTATCGTCCCAGTGACACCCTGGCATGCCAGTCTTTGTAATTTTGTCAGTTTTAACTGAGCCGGTTTCTGCCTTGTTTTTTTCCACCAGACGGATGCCGCATAAGTTATAATGGGACTTGCAACGACGATATACATCCGGTAGTTTTGTATTTAGAGCCCATTTCCTGCCGAGAAGGCTCCTACAGGTCCAGAGAAAGATTTTGGCCCCTTGAAGGACTTTGTACAAATGAGGATTTCAAGTGAGTTTTCCATCCAGTATGATTCCGAAAAATTTCGCCTCGCTACAATACTCTAGAGATTCTCCGAAAAGAGTAGACCTAGATAGCTTGTCCTTACACCTCCTTATGGTAAATGCATCACTTGTGCTTTTCTTTGAGTTGATACTTAAACCTGGTTTTGAACTCCACCGTTCCTATGCTCTTCTCTCCGTATTTCCTCGTGGGCGATGCGACCAAAGCAAATTAATGAGGGCAACGAACAAGCGTTCTGCAATCTTACTACGTTTACATGGAGGATTGAATCCGGATTCAATCCTCTAAAATCGCATGTAGACGCAGATCGGATTGAAATGAGATCGACTAGATCCGAAGCAACTTCTCGACCTGGATCGAATCGAAACCGGTTATGTCGTTCGTCATTTCTTCGATTTGCCCATGTTTCGATCTTTCGATCCGGTGTTGTCATAAACGCGATTCAAATTTGGATCTTTCGATCTTTAGATCTAAACGTAGTATATCCATGCTGATGCGATGGTGAAGAAAGATGGAAGACGCAAGAAAATTATTCTTGGCTCACTACAAGCTATCCAACTTTCATTTAATTAGTTATCTTAAGACGGGTTTGTTTACGTTAGTAGATTTAAAAAGGGTCCTGTTGTTATTGTATTGTCATAAAATGTGGTATACTACGTAGATGGTAACATGGAGCTAGGCTTTGCTTATTTACCCGTTTTATAGTCTAAATGAAATCTGAGAGTATTATAAGTTAACTACTTTATAATTTCAATAGTAAAGTATTATATAATCGACTTTTACATATAAAATTTGCTACCCTTATATTTTGTATTTTCCCGTTGTAGGACTAGTAAACCTCAAAACTGCAAAAAAAATTCAGTTCGTCTGTCCGTTGTACGACGAAGACTTGTATCTCAAACCTTTTATGCTATTAAATAAATTTTTTTTTTAGAGTAGATTGGGTGGACCCCATTATATGGTGATTTTTTGTAGGAACAGGTATGCGGGGAACGAGTGCGGAGTTAAACAATGCGTTTGAAACACTTGAAAGCTGGAATAGAGACATGCTAAAATTTTTATCTCCTGAACGTTTCATGCCACCAAGCTGAAACTTAGTGATTAGTTGTACACATATTAGGGGAGTATACTAGCAGTTAGCATTTTTGAGGGGAAGTAGCGTATGAGGGTTGAGATGAAAAACTTTTGATATCTCGTGAACTTATTATGCTAGAAAGACAAACTTTTGGTTTTGGATATAGGTATGAAAAAACAGTACACTGAATTGACTGAATATCAAATTTTTGAGGGAGGTGGTAGAGCATGGAAGTAAGGGAGATATGAACATTTCTAAAAAAATCACTTTTCATATCTTAAGAACGGTTTAAAATATGATATTGGAATTTATGCGGGCGGTACGCACGATAGACCCCTAATCGAGGTGATGCTGGGAAGAGTGAAAAAGCAAACAAATACAGATTTTTAGATCTCGAGGACCGCAATGATAGATATCTAAAGCTTGGACCGTACGTAAAGGTATAGTGGTGGGAAGTTCTAATTTTTTAATAGCGGTAGTAGAGGAGGAGAGGTGTTTTTCTTGTCCCAGGAACGGTTGTAAACTTGGTGTAGATTTTTTTTAAATTTTCCTTTTTCTTTTTTGGGCTAGAACCACCAGAACTATTTACGAAAAGTATCAGGAACGCTAGAACTATGCTCCACGTGCTCAGAACTGGTCTTTTTTCTTGATATGCTGGGAAGGGAAAAAATTTCGTTTGGAAGTTAAGCTTCAGTTATAACGGTTCCGATCCGATTCGGCAACGTCGGGGGAGAAAAATTTCAAGGCACAATGATTCCATTCCGACATTCGTCAAAGTGACACTATCGAGGTGTGATTTTGATTTTTAGTGAGGAGAAAGAGGTGGTGAAATTCAATAATTCACCTCTTAGCGTCGAAACGGATAGAAGTTGAAAGTCGGTCAACTTTACCCCTCCGTTTTGTGTCCCGGCTAATTAACGGAACAATTGTGACTAGTCGTTCCTAAATTCCCTTTATATGTGTGTCGGATGGAGAAATTCAACACTGTCAGTTTTCCGGATCGGATCGGATCGGAGCCATTATAAAGCCTCAGTTATACCATATTATATTTTTATTATTGTTATTTTCTTTTGTCGGGAATTGTTAATAAAAAAAACTATTAATTTTTTCAGGGTAACACAAATCAAAACATATTCATGGGATAACGCACAAGTGATCCTCGTAGGAAATAAGTGTGACATGGAAGATGAGCGGGTAATCTCGTTTGAGCGTGGCAAACAATTAGCAGATCAATTAGGCGTTGAGTTCTTCGAGACGTCCGCAAAGGAAAACGTGAACGTGAAGGTAAGGCTTTAAATGCATATCCGAATATAAGCAATTAATATAATTACTTTTCAGGCTGTATTTGAACGACTTGTCGATATTATCTGTGACAAAATGTCGGAAAGCTTAGACTCAGATCCAACATTAGTTTCCGGAGGACCAAAAGGACAACGACTGACGGATCAACCACAGGGCGCACCCAATGCGAATTGCAATTGTTAAGACCTAATATTTTTTGTTTAATAATGCTATCTCCCCACAAAAATAGTACCTACATAAAAAATATACATATTAATGAAAACAATATAATTGTCATTGTAATAATTGAATTATAGTATTTGTTTCTTGTTTTGAGTTTTCTTATTTCATAGCCCAGGTAAAAAGCGTTTGAACTGTGAAATAAATAATATAATGCCAAGTTTTGCCTCGAGTTTCTACTATTCAAGCTGTAAACGTACCAAAAATCCTAATCTGATAAGTAACTTTTCTGTGGCGGATGAATAACATTATTGTTAGGCCCTATATTCTTGGATTTACTATTTTTACTATTTAAATGACAATACACCATTTATTGCTAACTTCACCATTTTACTTTATTATTTCAATAAAAAAAATTGCTCCCCCATTTTTTTATGCCTAGTAAACACCAAAAAACAACAAAAAATGTCAGTCCGTCTGTACGCTCGTACCTCCCAAACCCTTTGAGCTATTAAGTTGAAGCAATGCGTCCGAAACGATCGGAATCCGAGATCGAAACATTCTAAAATCCATATCTCCTAAACGATTAATGTCACAAAACTTGAACTTAATAATTATCTGTAAGTATGCTAGGAGAATAGACAGGAAGCAAAATTTTGAGGGAACCAGTGGCGTATAGAGGTGGGACACGAACCAATTGAGCTAGAAAAATTAAATTAGGTTTGTGTATACAAGTCGACAAATAGAGTCTGCTGAAAATATAATTTTTTAAGGAGGCGGTTGAGCACGAAAGTGGGGGGGGGGGAGTGGGAGATCGAGAACAGTTTAAGATAGATGCTTAGACTCATAGAAGAGAAAAAAAAATTTGGACGTGTATGTTCAAGCGGTGAGCCTGAGGAAGAGTGAAAATGAAAATGTTCACATTTTTATATCTCGAGAACCCATAATGATAGATAGGTGAAACTTGGTATTTAGATAGAGCTATAGTAGTGGCATGATGTAAAAATTTTGTTAGGAGTAGTATGATACGGTCGTGGGAGGGGGGAGGGGGTTTTATCCTATCTACAGAACAGCGTATACTAGAAAGTTGAAACTTGGTGTGGATATATAGATCTACTAAGAAAGTAGTTTAAATGAAAAAAAGGCAAATATCCATTGGCGTACAGAAGGGGGCAAAATAAATAATCGGTGAAAATGGAATACATATATTTTCACGGATTTCGTCATATCTCTTACATCTTCAGAACCGGGAAAGGAAAGCGTTACTACACACATGGAGCGATTGGCCCAGTTTGTTCAAGACGCTGAAACAGCGATACGAAATCGGGAGCTGCAGCCTGAGCGTGAATACTTCACTGGAGCATCTCGAAGACGAATAGCTGCCTCAATAAAATCTGGAATATCTCGTGAAGACGCGACAGACAGAGAGTGGGAGAGATACCGGCTTTTCAATGCGAGGTTGGCATTTAAACGGACTGACGTTGGTGAGGGGAATAGCAAAACACTCCGATCTAACAGCAGTACGCCCGAACAAGGCGCTGATCTCAAAAGGAAAACACCAATGCGGGTTGAACCCTCAAAGGGACAACCCGCTATGGCTAAGGAGCAACGGTGTAAGGTGGGTGCTTTAAATGCTAGCATCATACCCCATCCAACGCCAATCACACCTAGAGTAGCATATAGTAGCGTGGTAGCACAGCACAAAATTGCTATTCTGCATGGGCTTCATCCGGAGCAATCCTTAAATGAGAAGGAACTCATCTAAATTAAATTTTCTCTGCTGGATGAGATGACAATATCGAGGGGGACACCTTGCGACCCCAATTTATTGCCAGTGCCCACAGAGACGGGTGGTTGTCAATTACCTGCAACAATTCTCCAACCAGAGATTGGGTAAAGCAGATGGTGGTAATCATCAAACCCTGGACAGGAGCGCAACTTAAAGTGGTTGACGGAGCAGAAGTTTCGAAATAAAACACTTGAACACGTGACCTACGTCCCTCCTGAAGACAACATGTTCAAGGAAAAATTTGTGAGTAGGATTGGAAGACAAAACTCCAACCTGCGCACAGAGAGCTGGCGCGTTCTAAGAATGCACAAGGAGAAGAACGGCGGCAATACGGTCACCTTTCTGGTTGACGATAAGTCAGCTGCAGACATCAAAAAGGTGAACTATAACCTTTTCCTGAACTTCTCGATGATCCACATACGGATCAAGCACGAGAAGCAGCAGGAAAAAGCCGAGGCGGAGAAAGTTCACCGCGATCGGACGCCCTGTGCAACGGGGACCTCTGAGGGCACAAGCAAGGAATCTACCAAAGATCCTATGCCTGAGCCCTTGGTGATGGAAGTGACAACAACCCAATGTCACCCCACAGATCCCCAGGTTCAACTCGGAGCAGTAGTAGAAAAACCCGACTCGATGAATCTAGTGTCTCTAGATGCCCTTGTGCTCAGCGACAAACTGGACTCGGGGAAAGTTCGAACATGGGGATCAGGTGTGTCGAGATAAATCTACACCAGGCCAGGGCAGCAATGGCTGCCCTCGACCACAGATTTAGAGAGGACAACTTTAATGTTGCCTTTATCCAGGAGCCGTATACCCTGTGGAACCAGATTAAAGGCCTAACAGGTGAGCTTCTCTACGAGTCAGCTACTGAAGGCAGACCTAGGGCTGGACTATTATTTAGTAAAAATATTAACTATGTTTCTATTCCAGAAATCTGCAACAAGGACCAAGTTGCAGCATTGCTAGACGTCACCACCGAGGGGAGTAAAGGTCAGATTGTCATGTACTCTGCTTATTTCCCCGGTGACGCAGCAACTCCGGATTCCGTATTAATGCAGAGACTGACCCAGTTCTGCATCAGGAAAAACTTACAACTCATCGTTGGGTGTGATGCGAACGCTCACCACACACTTTGGGGAAGCTCGGACATTAACAAAAGGGGTGAGTCATTACTTGAATTTATTAGTATTAATAGACTAGAGATTCTAAACGGAGGGAATAAGCCCACATTTTGAAATATAATTAGAGAAAAAGTTGTTGATCTCACTCTAAGCACCCAGATTGTAAGCACAAAAATTTCAAACTGCCATGTTTCAAACGAACCATCAATGTCAGACCACTTTCAGATCAGATTTAATATAGAATCTGATAAAGTGCCTGAGGAACAATATAGACAGCCAAGGAAAACAGACTGGGTACTTTTCGACCAACTTCTGTCAGAACAAATGGCTTGTTCAATAGGCACAGTTCGGAGTGTGAACAGTATTGAAATTGCAAGCGGTCAAATCGATGCGGCCAGAAATACTGCCTACACTGGCTTCTCTCCACTTACAACAAAAAAGAATGACAGAGCGATGCCCTGGTGGACAAATAAACTCACGAAATTGAGATCCGAGACTAGGAGACTCTGGAACCGCGCAAGAGCGACCGTGGACTGGGACTCCTACTCTAGCTCCCTAACGAATTACATTAGGGAGATCAGAATTGCGAAGAGAAGCTCGTGGAAGAAGTTCTGTCAAGAGATAAATGATCTTCACAGTAGCGCAAAAATTCACCGAGTACTCTCTAAGCCACACTCAAACAAGATTGGGCTCCTCAAGAAGCCCGATGGCACCTTCACTGGGTCAGGAAAAGAGACATTGGAGCTATTAGCCCAAACTCACTTTTCTGGCTCGGAGGTTAATGACACGATTTCCTTCTCTAACTCTGAGGCTCTTACCCGACCAATACCAGAGAATTGGAGAATAGCGACGAAGATCTTCACACCAAATAAAATAAGATGGGCAGTAAAGGGCATATAAGGCACCAGGAGAAGATGGTATCCACCCTGTATTTCTACAGAAAGGATTAACCCATCTGCTCACGCTTCTTACAAAGATCTTTAAAACTACCCACTGCTGGCGGCCGGGACTAGCTACGGCAGTTGTGGGGAGTTCTTGCCCAATTCTCAGACCATAAACCCTTGGCCTGTACAACAAAAAATTTCGTGTCGGCTTACTCCAGGGATTCAAAATGGGACTATTTTCCCAATAGGTCGTGAAAGACCAAGAAGCGGTGGAATAGCGCGACTTCGCGATTTGTCAGGGCGCTTAGGTGGTATAGCGCCCTGTCTGCCCACCCTACCTCAGCCATGACTGTCCTAAAACAACTTCTGTCATGGCCCCTTATTGAGGTTCAGGGTGGAGGAGCTCAAACGCTCAGGTTCATTTTCAAAATTGGCCTTTAGCCTTTACGCATCATGTTAGCAAAATTGGAGAAGTAAAAAAAAGAAAAAAATTAACGAACCTATAATGATCACTGAATAAAAAAAAAATATACGGAGAAAGAAAAAAACCATAGCAGAAAAAAATTAAAAAAAAACTTACCCCATTACATTTGTTTCACAATTTGATTATTACACAACATTATTATTTTAATTTATTATTTTCGTCACGTCAGTCAGGTCCTGTCAGTCATATCATATTTTATATTATTTATTTCTATTTTATTTCTTTACTTTTATTTTAATTCATTTATATTCAAATTATTTTAATGGGGATTTTTTTTTAATCAAATTTTAAATTCGCGTCAGATGAACATTCTTCCAAAATACGTTCGACCATTGCTAGGCTGCGTATAAAAATTGTGGAACCGCGGAAATTCGTTTACTTGAATTTTCAGGGATTTTACGCAATTTTCAATACGATTGAACTGCACAACACCAACGAATGCAATTAGGTATTATATCGTGAATACAGCGAGTAAAACGAATCACAGCAAACAAACAAAATTATCCACGTCGCGTTCGTGTGGTAATCTACTGCTACGACGTTTTGAGGAAATTTTAAGAAGCGCAATTTCACTCCATATTTAACTTAATATCACTTTTTGATTTTATTATTTCTTTACACGGGGGGGGGGGGGGGGGGGGGGGGGGATTTTAATGTAGACAAAATATTAAAGGAATATAGCCCCAGAGGTCAAAACTTGTCTTTCGACAATTGTAATCAATTGCAAGAAGCATGTTGACAACAGGGAGTGTCGCCTGGTGCACGATCCCATGTCATAATTTTTGCATTTCATGCACCTGAAACGTAAGTCGGACGGTCTCCGTGCGGCTGATTGAGTTGGAAATTTGACGGCAATTCACTGAATCTATCTATTGGAATTCCGTTCGCGCGCACTTAAATCTTCAAAAAAAAACACAACTCCGCTCACTCCGTCACTGAACTTTCGTTGGATGTAACTTTTACTGCATTTCGCGAATGCATACGCGCCGCTCGGGCTCGGGTAGCGTTCCGTTTTACTTCTTTTTCTTTTCCTTTGCGAAGAAAAGGTACAGCGAGTGCTCTTTTCACTGTGACAAAACCGAATTCAATTCTTCTACGACACGAGACACGAACACGAGACATGCAAGACCTTTCGCCTCCAAAAACTTTTTTTTTTCTCCTCTCTCGACCGCTATGCCGCTTCCGGCATTTACCGAATAACCGTAAAAGGGATTGTCGCGGCTAAGTTGGTGGCAGTTGCGGGTGCGATCAAAACCCATCGTATGCGATCAAAATTCATCGCACGCTGAGCCTTGAGCGCACCCACAACCGCCCAGCCGGAAATGGTCGAGTTGTCTATTGACAACTCAACATGCTCAATGCTCTCCGGTGAAAGAATCGAATTTTCCAGTGAGGTCAAATATCTGGGGGTAACCTTAGATGCTAAGATGAACTGGAATGCGCACATTAAACGCATTACTGAGAAAGCTAGGATCTCTCTTTGGACTTGCATAAGCCTTCTTGGTAAAACTTGGGGTTTTAAAACCCAATATTGCTCACTGGATGTATATTGCAATAGTCAGACCAGTGATCACTTATGCGTCATCTGTATGGTGGCGCAAAACCTTACAGATAACTGCACAGACCCAGCTAAGCAAACTGCAAAGGTTGGCCTGTACAACTCTGGGACAATGCGAACCACTCCTACTGCAGCACTTGAGGTGATTCTAAACCTTTACACCTGTACTATGTACAAAAAGAAGCCAGGCTCATGACGTACCGACTTCTAACTTCTGAGGATAAGGAAGCAAAGAAAATAGCCTCCTCAGACCTTGTGAGACCTTGAGCTTGACAGCGACCGTATTCTCGGCATTCCGATTTCGGATAATATCATACCAAGATACAACTTTGAAATACCATTCAAACCAAATGAGGGAGTTGGAGCTAGGGTATATGGACACAGACCAAGAGTCGACATAAATGCCAGCCTCGACAATTCAAATACAATCTTCCAAGCAGAAATTCATGCAATTAAACTATGCATCAAGGAAAACATTAGAAGAGGATACAAGAGTAACAAGTTCTACATTCTCTCTGACAGCAGAGCAGCATTTTGCTTTAGATCCCACTTAGTGTGGGATTGCTTACAAAAACTTAAGAAACTAGCGAACTCCAATACAGTCATACTGGTATGGGTTCCTGGACATAGTGATATTGTAGGCAACGAGTCTGCGAACCAGTTAGCGAAAAAAGGAGCTGACTTAAAATTCACAGAACCAGTGCCTTTCTGTGGAATGCCAACAGCTGCGGCAAAAGAAACACTGTTGGACTGGATTAACATCCAAGCTGACCTCCACCTGACAAGGATGGTAGGGTGCAGACAGTCCAAACTGTTCTTGGAAGGTCACTCCAAGAAACGAACCTCCAATTTGCTCAAATTGAGCCGCACTAATTACAGAACACTGTAAGCTTAAAAAGCATCTGCATACGATTGGACTGGTTTCAGACGATATTTTCAGATTATGTGAAGAAGACGAGGAAACTGCCGAGCGCGTTCTATGCCATTGCGAAGAACTCGCACACAGAAGACTCAGACTTCTAGGACATTACTTCCTAACACCATTGGAACTCATGTCTAACTCACTCAAGAGCATATTAAAATTTATTGATATAACCGAGTGAATTATATTCAGGGAGGACAAGGACGAGGCCAACTGAGGCCGCAGTGAATCGCGATTTTTAGACCGTCCTGCACCATCTACAATCTACAATCTAATCGGCTAAAATCACTATTTTAGATATTTTTATTTCCATGCTAGGAACAAAATTAACTTTCCAAGAAACGTCCTAATCTCGAAACAACTGATGCTACACTCCGACTTTCACCGCGTCCCAGAGTATGACGCAATTACGTAATTCATGTGACATGGCAATGGCTTGAACATATTAGCGCGACCTCATTTTAATCGCTTCCCGATCTTTAACTCGAAAAATAATAAAGTTTCGTACAAAATATTGGCAACTATTCGCTTAAGGACGGGGTAAGGTTTTTAAACTTTTTGTTTGGCATTGGCACGACTCTGTTTGAGTATAAAAGAATTATCGAGTTTTAAATTGGATTTTTTAGTGTGCGAAACTTTAAAGCGTTCTCCTGAAACTGGTCATTTTTGAAGTCGGTGCCCGCTGTAACTCAAAATCAAATTCACCGATTCTTTTGAAATTTTGTACACTATTTCTACACATAAAACACCAGGTAATGCTGTCGATTTTTTTTTTTATATATAATTATTTTTTATTTTACAGTACAAAATTTGCCGATTTTTATAGCGAAAATCGCGCTTTTGATTTCAAAGTGCTACCAAAAATGAAAAAATCGATAAAAAAAACATACTGCAGTCACGATCGGCTGCAAGCCAATCGTATAATACTCTAGATGAATACTGAACTCCGATTTATATTGTAGTTGGGGATAAAGTAGAATTACGTGTGTGCATGTTGTATGTTCTTTATTAAGGACTGCCATTAGATTGCTACTCAAAACTAAAAGACAATATTTAGTGTTTAATTTCATATATTGAAGTGGGTAATTCATCGAAAAAAAATGTCCTTTTTGAAGGACTTTCACATGAGAGGTGCAGGAAGGACTCACTCGATTTCTTACATATTTGTCCTTTTCCTTGAAACCATTTAAAAATGAACTTGTACAAAATTTGAAATTCGTAGCTTGAAGCGTTCAAAAGTTATCGAAAAATATTGTTGAACACGTGTCTTAAGGACATTTTGTATGGCAGCTACCAGAAAGAGTAAAAGGATTTCGCTGATTAGTAAACTCGAACTTGGTTTTTACTCAAAACTAATTTGTACAAAATTTCCAATTCATAGCTAAAAGATTACTTGAGTTATAGTAAGTTCCATAAATTAAAAGAAGACGTTTTGACAGGATATTTGTATGGCAGCTACACGAAGGACTAATAGGATTTTCTTCATAATCATACATTAAGCTTCAACTATTGGAAAAATACTATGTACAAAATTTCGAAGACGTAGCTTAAACCCTTCTGAAGTTATCAACCAATATTCTTGAACACGTATTTTAAGGACATTTTGTATGGCAGCTACCAGAAGGAGTAAAAGGATTTCGCTGACAAGTAAACTCAAGCTTTGTTTTTACTCGAAACTAATTTGTACAAAATTCCGAATTCGTAGCTAAAAGATTACTTGAGTTATAGTGAGTTTCGTAAATTAAGTGAATACATTTTGACAGGATATTTGTATGGCAGCTACACGAAGGACTAATAGGATTTTCTTCATAATCATATATTTAGCTCCAACTATTGGAAAAATAACACATTCAAAATTTCAATGCCGTAGCTTAAGCCCATCTGAAGTTATCTACCAATATTCTTGAACACCTGTTTTAAGGATATTTTGTATGGCAGCTACCCGAAGGAGTAAAAGGATTTCGCTGACTAGTAAACTCAAACTTCGTTTTCACTCAAAACTAATTTGTACAAAATTCCGAATTCGTAGCTAAAAGATTACTTGAGTTATAGTGAGTTTCGTAAATTAAGTGAATACATTTTGACAGGATATTTGTATGGCAGCTACACCAAGGACTAACAGGATTTTCTTCATAATCATATATTTAACTCCAACTATTGGAAAAATAAAACATACAAAATTTCAATGTCGTAGCTTAAACCCTTCTGAAGTTATCGACCAATATTCTTGAACACGTGTTTTAAGGACATTTTGTATGGCAGCTACCCGAAGGAGTAGGACGATTTTGCCCGTTAACGAACTTAGCCTTACAAATTCAACCAAACACCCAGATTCAAAATTTCAAGATCCTGGGTGAAGGCGTTCTTGAGTTATCGTGTTCACGGACAGACGGACGGACGGACGTCAGGCGGATTTGAGGTTTTTGGGCACAAATAAACAAAAAATAATATATAAATTTTTTTCGTCCGAGGCTCGGTTCTATGCGTTACAAACTTTTCGGCTGGATTAAACTTATAATACTATATATGATTTCATCTAGAGTATAAACATACTGCAGTCACGATCGGCTGCAAGCCAATCGTATAATACTCTAGATGAATACTGAACTCCGATTTATATTGTAGTTGGGGATAAAGTAGAATTACGTGTGTGCATGTTGTATGTCCTTTATTAAGGACTGCCATTAGATTGCTACTCAAACCTAAAAAACAATATTCAGTGTTTAATTTCATATCTTGAACTGGGTAAGTCAAAAAAATTTCCTTTTTGAAGGACTTTCACATGGGAGGTGCAGGAAGGACTCACTCGATTTCTTACATATTTATCCTTTTCCTTGGAACCATTTAAAAATGAACGTGTACAAAATTTCAATTTCGTAGTTTGAAGCGTTCAAAAGTTATCGAAAAATATTGTTGAACACGTGTCTTAAGGACATTTTGTATGGCAGCTACCAGAAGGAGTGAAAGGATTTCGCTGATTAGTAAACGTGAACTTTGTTTTTACTCAAAACTAATTTGTACAAAATTTCCAATTCATAGCTAAAAGATTACTTGAGTTATAGTAAGTTCCGTAAATTAAGTGAAGACGTTTTAACAGAATATTTGTTATGGCAGCTACACGAAGGACTAATAGGATTTTCTTCATAATCATATATTTAGCTCCAACTATTGGAAAAATAACACATACAAAATTTCAATGTCGTAGCTTAAACCCTTCTGAAGTTATCGACCAATATTGTTGAACACGTGTTTTAAGGACATTTTGTATGGCAGCTACCCGAAGGAGTAGGACTATTTGGCCCGTTAACGAACTTAGCCTTACAAATTCAACCAAACATCCAGATTCAAAATTTCATGATCCTAGGTGAAGGCGTTCTTGAGTTATCGTGCTAACGGACAGACGGACGGACGGACGGACGTCAAGCGGATTTGAGGTTTTTGGCCACAAATAAACAAAAAATAATATATAACTTTTTTTCGTCCGAGGCTTGGTTCTATGCGTTACAAACTTTTGGGCTGGATTAAACTTATAATACTCTATATGATTTCATCTAGAGTATAAAAACTCGTCTGCGTTACCTCGAGAAACATCTCACCTTATAAACGCGTTGTGATTTTTATACTCTAGATGAAATCATATAGAGTATTATAAGTTTAATCCAGCCCAAAAGTTTGTAACGCATAGAACCAAGCCTCGGACGAAAAAAAGTTATATATTATTTTTTGTTTATTTGTAGCCAAAAACCTCAAATCCGCCTGACGTCCGTCCGTCCGTCCGTCCGTCCGTCCGTCCGTCCGTCCGTCTGTCCGTTAGCACGAGAACTCAAGAACGCCTTCACCTAGAATCTTGAAATTTTGAATCTGGATGTTTGGTTGAATTTGTAAGGCTAAGTTCGTTAACGGGCAAAATCGTCCTACTCCTTCGGGTAGCTGCCATACAAAATGTCCTTAAAACACGTGTTCAACAATATTGGTCGATAACTTCAGAAGGGTTTAAGCTACGACATTGAAATTTTGTATGTGTTATTTTTCCAATAGTTGGAGCTAAATATATGATTATGAAGAAAATCCTGTTAGTCCTTCGTGTAGCTGCCATACAAATATCCTGTCAAAATGTATTCACTTAATTTACGAAACTCACTATAACTCAAGTAATCTTTTAGCTACGAATTCGGAATTTTGTACAAATTAGTTTTGAGTGAAAACGAAGTTTGGGTTTACTAGTCAGCGCAATCCTTTTACTCCTTCTGGTAGCTGACTTACAAAATATCCTTAAAACACGTGTTTAAGAATATTGGTCGATAACTTCAGAAGGGTTTAAGCTACGTCTTTGAAATTTTGTATGTGTTATTTTTCCAATAGTTGAAGCTAAATGTATGATGATGAAGAAAATCCTATTAGTCCTTCGTGTAGCTGCCATACAAATATCCTGTCAAAACGTCTTCACTTAATATACGGAACTTACTATAAATCAAGTAATCTTTTAGCTATGAATAGGAAATTTTGTACAAATTAGTTTTGAGTAAAAACAAAGTTCGAGTTTAGTAATCAGCGAAATCCTTTTACTCCTTCTGGTAGCTGCCATACAAAATGTCCTTAAGACACGTGATCAACAATATTTTTCGATAACTTTTGAACGCTTCAAGCTACGGAATTGAAATTTTGTACACGTTCATTTTTAAATGGTTCCAAGGAAAACAATAAATATGTAAGAAATCGAGTGAGTCCTTTCTGCACCTTCCATGTAAAAGTCCTTCAAAAAGGAAATTTTTTTTCGATGAATATTGTCTTTTAGTTTTGAGTAGCAATCTAATGGGAGTCCTTAATAAAGGGCATACAACATGCACACACGTAATTCTACTTTATAAATCGGAGTTCAGTATTCATCTAGAGTATTATACGATTGGCTTGCAGCCGATCGTGACTGCAGTATGTTTTTTGTTTCATATGATCCAGTGACGCGATATCGTGGGCACCGCAAAACAACTCTTTTTCAAGGCACCTCCGGAGATTTGCTGCCAACGGCTTATTCATGAATATTTTGCAATTAAACTTTAGGCAAATATAGTTCTGTTGTTGTATTATTATATGGAAATTAATTAAATAAACCAGTATTACCTGTATCGGCTAAAAAAAATCTTGAAAATATGCTTTTTTTTCACCGATTTGACCTTACTCCGCCCTTAAGAAGCGAAAACTGACCAACTATTTTCGGACTTGGAGAAAACCAATAAGTCGTTATCGCTTCGGTAAATTTTCAATGACACGATAATTGCTGATCTACATCGGGTTTTATTTTGAGTCCTCACAACTCAGAAGTAGGATAAAGACCGTATCCCAATGTAGTGAACATTGTGCGGTAATAGTCCGATAATTCTACTTCTTTTAAATCCACCGCAGCAAGAATGTTGGACGCGAGAAACGGTGATCAAAGTAACGAAACGAGCAGCTCCTTTGACATGGAGCAGACGAACGTGGGTCTACGGACGAGAAAACACACACTCATTACCATTAAAATTGTTTACATTGCCGAAACTAACCCTGGACCGGACAACAACGATTGCGATGGCGGCAAATGCGTATGTGAAATCTGGTACCTCCGACAATAGATCGGTGCCTTTACTCGCAGACAAGCGATTTTTTAATCGAGCGATAGTTTAGTTGAATGGCTAAGCAGGTATATGGAAGCATACCGACCGATCCGATTCGTCCAAACTAATATATTTAATATACAAAACGATTCCCTTTCGATCGAAACCCGACCAAACTATCAGGCAAGACCTCCATATGTACAACAGCTTATGAATATCCGAACACCCATTACATTACATTTTTTACAACATTTTCTCTCTGTATTTGGTCGTGTTTTGTGTGTAACATGTAAATATATGAGAGGATAGCACAAGCCTCTATGAAGTAGAGATGAGCAAAACTATTCATTTGAGTGAAGTACTTCACAACTGGTCATTCACTTTAAAGAGTTTGTTCTTCAGTTGAACTATAATTGTACTTCAATTGAACTGTTCATTTCACCTTTACTCTTCCCTAACCAGCCGTTCAGTAGTAACTAGTCACTCATTTGTCAATAATCCCTGCTCCTTCAATCGAACTGGTCACTTACTCTCTTCTCTTCTCTAATCAGCTGTTTTATATCTCATCAGACCTAAGGGATTATTACGAACTGCGGTGGTACTGGTAAAGGAAAGAGCCTCGGGTTCTAAAGAAAAGAGGTTACGGAGGGCCCTGACTCGATGTTCTCACCGCCAAATCCTTTAATGCCAGCTCCGAGGGATGAATGGCTCCAATAACCTCCACTTCTTCCTATCGGTCGATTTATTAAAGAGGAGATCTATTGAAGAAGAGATAAAAGAAAATTACAAGAAATGTTAACCCTAAGGAAGAATTGTGGAATTGTAATTAGGTTAAGAATTAGGGCCACATAATCACTTACAAGCCGCGCGTGAATATAAAAATAATTCGAATTCGGTTATTACCTAGTAACATTTGAATCGCAGTGAACAGAACAAGAATGAATAATGCCTACTCAGTGGTAACGTAGTGCAACGACTCCGAATAAGTGCTGAACTTAAACTTGAGCGTGGTGGAGTCAGTTTGGCAAGAGGACCGCTAGTTGTTGTGTGAAAAATTCAAAGGTGAGGACGATGAGGTCTATTGGTCGAGAGGACTGAGAGCGATTTTCTCATATTTTTTTTAATCTTACATATTATTTCATTTCTTTTTATTTACTTCTTTTTTTTAATAATAATTGTCATATCATAACCAATTGTATATAATTTGTGTGTGCTTTTGTGTTCGTTCGTTCCCTATTCGTTTTTTGATATCGTGTGTTCCCCGGAGTTGCCCGTTTTGGCCGGGGAATAAAGTGAAAGAGTAGTCCTGTTATTGAAACTGGGTAGCGCTAACCCTCTCTACTCGCCTCCGTTCGAAAATGAAGTTCCAACGAGGTTTTAGGGACGATAACCTAACAGGATGGCAAAAATTGATAAAACGTATGCAAGTCTCTTACATCTCCATAGCTGTATATATAAAAATCCTGAAATCAATTTTTAGGAGATTATGTAGAAAGCCTAAAGGTACAGTCTGGCTGGTACTGCCGACCGTCGCGGTCAGCAGTAACCGCCAACTTCAACTGCTCACCGCGGCTGCTTTGCACTCACAACCGTCAACTGCCGATCAGTCGCAAACAGACATAACAGCTTGTTTTTGCCTGAAGCAATAGTCTACTGCCAGCAGTTACTGCTGACCGCGACGGTCTCTTTATTCCCTCTTTTGTATTGAAAACGGGTTTTAGGTGATTATAAAACAAGCCTGTGGAAATGAAAAGTTATTCGATTTCTAATCAGACCTGAGGGGTATGGCTGAATTCATGAAATGAAGTTTCATTCAGAAATACCAATTTTTACCAGATCTTAGCTGTATTTTGAAACTTCGAAAGTTGAGGGACATAATTTGGGTAATTTAATTTCCTTCTTGTACCAGACAGAGTTAAATGCAGTCAGGTCGAGAGTATTAGAAGAAGATGGAGTGTACTGTTTTCAAACTCGGAAAGTGAAATTTTGGTGTCAGCTGTGCTTTGGCAGTTTCATTCGCAAATCAAAACCGTTACAAATATTCATAATGTTCAATTTTGTGTAATATAATTGAAATTTGTAGATTATTAAGATATTTTGGTGTAGTATCATTTGGTTTGTTCCATTTGAACAATGAGAGAGTGTTAGTCTCTACCACTCTGTTAGTCTCTACCACTCTTATGTTGCAATTTCCAGCTCTAAAAATGTTATTGGGCTGAACTGTTCATTTCTATGTGTTGCACGGTCGACGTACTTAAATTATTTTCAGTCCAGAATTCACGTAGTAATGTTTTGCTCTGTACCAATATAGGAAATTAACTATCTTACGCAAATTCAAAATTTAAATTTGTTTGCTTGAAATATCTTTTACTATAATAATAAACTTTAAATTTTTGAGATCTCGAAACTCGTACAGATCATACGTTCTACTACTCTAACGCTCGTGGATCGAGCTAATAATAAATTCTGAAGATATTCTAACACAACCCACAATGATCCACGAACTATCCTCTCCGCACTTACCTGGTACATTTTCAATCTCAGGTAAAATTACCCAATATGATAATTCTGCCATTCAATACTTTAAATTCGCTAATACAAATCGGATTAGATTCCATAGACACCTTACTCGCGGCCTAGACCTTAAAAATGTCAATCTCGCTCAAGCAAACCTCGCTGAAGTAAACCGCATGATGGCACATTTCACCAAATCGGTGTTAAAAAATGGAAAGAAATGTGCCCTTGTGTCCACGATTCCGGACAAAAAATCTGAGTTAAGCATCCAAATCCAGGAACTTTTAACCCAAAGAAATACCTTGCATCACCAGTGGCAAAAGACAGGTAAGAGTTCGATTAAAACCAAAATCAACCGAATTCAAAACCGAACAAATTTAAAAATAGCCACAACCAGAAGCCTAAGTATTAATCACAAACTATCCGAATTCTGTATATATTGTATTAATTGTATTATTGCAGAAATATTGTACACAACTTGTTATACACATTTTTGGAACGAAAAAACGTCTATATATCTATTTAAAGAAACTATCTAATAGCAACTGATCTCATGTTTACAATCATTAAATGTTTACAATCATAAAAGTGAAATAAAACACTCGAATTTTGTTGTCTTCCGGTTCCAGCATCGCCAAATTGGTGAACATTTCGTGATTTTCGATCGTTGAGTCTTCAATTTCGATTTTCAATTTTTGTTACACAATTGAAGCTCAAGTCTAAAATTCTGCAAAGACAATAAAACAATTAGGCTCGGAGCTTAGCGATCACTTTGCACTTCCGATAATCGGGACATTACTCACTCGAGGTTGGTCAATTGCTCCAAGTTTTCGATTTCCGTCATTGGATTATCATAGAATTCGATTTCCTGGAGGGTTGTCACCGTTTCCAAATTCTCAATCTTAATCAGATTTAAAGGAAGGTACAATCTGTGAAACAAACGGCTTCGAGGTTAAAGAAACACAATCAGGAATTAACAAGCCGTACCTTTCGATATTGACGAGCGGCGTTAGATCCTCCAGCTTCTCGATCGTCGATCCTGTGGTGATTCAGGTAAGCTAGCACTTGGGATCAACGGTAACAATTTCAGATATTGTTTCTATCGAAAGGGCATCGTTGGAACTGTCGCTGGCTCCAAGACCTCGGCCTCAATTGAATCCGTTTAATTTTCATCCGTCAGAGCGATGGGTGCACTACACACTACCATTCATAAATTTTACTTAAATATTTAATTTATCACATAAAGTTAAAATAAAAACATTCACTTACTTACCGCTTAGTTGTGACAGTTCTCAACTGAGATTGCATTGTAACTTTGAAGTTTCGAAACTTTTCGAAAATCCGAACACAGCACAACAACAACAACACCGTGTCCTTGTGCCGGACAGAGAGGGCAATGTTTTCCCATCGTTGTCTCGGATATTGTATTGGAAAATCTGATATGAGTAGTCCATTTCTATTGACAGGTCCCTGGTTGAACCAAGTCCGAAGGAGTTGTTTCGTCATCGGATGGCATCATGCCTACTATCCGAAACTCTCTTACAGCTGCTGGTATTGCTGAGGATTTTTCACTATATGCGATATAGAACCGTAAAGCCTCAGTTATAATGGTTCCGATCCGATCCGGCAACGTCGGAGGAGAACAATTTCAAGGCACAATGATTCCGTTCCGACATTCGTCAAAGTGACACTATCGAGGTGTAATTTTGATTTTTAGTGAGGCGAAAGAGGTGCTGAAATTGAATAATTCACCTCTTAGCGATGTCTATCAAGTTAGCCCCGCCATTTTCGAAAAAATATAATTTAGCAATTGTGCTGAATTGTGCTCAATTTGTGCCGTTTGTGCCGTAAAAGAAATTTTTTTACTTTCATTGATAATTAATTATGACCAAAGTACTAAAAATTGTGTTAAGTTAGCCTCGCCATTTTCAAAAAAATATAATTCAACAATTGTTCTGAGTTGTGCTGGTATTGTGCCGTAAAAATAAATTATTTTACTTTAGTCGATAATTAGTTACGACCATGTACAAAATTATGTTAAATTAGCCGCGCCATTCTGGAAAAAATATAATTGAGCAGTTCTGCTCAAAAAAATAAAATTAAAAATAGTATTTCAGTTTTTAATTATGCTACATTATGCCGTAAAAGTAAATAATTTTACTTTCGTTGATAATTCACTACGACCAAAGTTATATTTTTGTAAAAACAACAATCAATCGCATTTCTGTATTTATTAAATCGAGTAAGGTGATCTTGTTATTTGCTTATGAAGATGCTGATGTATCATCTTACAACAAAGTCGAAAAGTATATTAAACACGATCATTCCTTTTAGAAATAGTCCATACGAGTGGAAGTTAATGTCTCCCGAAACGCAGACCTTTTATTGTCGATTTACCATTAGATAAACACTGATCTTGTTGATTCACGGACTATGACTACAAAGCGATTAGCTAGAATCGAACGAAAATTGTCCAAAATCCTCGAAATGAAAAGTCAATATCAAACGAATATTTGCAACTGTAGCATATGTCTTATGTTAAGTCACCGATAATAAAGTTAAAAATGCTGGGTATTATTTACGACATCACGCCTTTATAAAAGAATGCATCCTGACTACGAAAGTTCGCGATGTCAAATAACTTAGGATGACCAAATTGAAATTTTAACATACATATAACTTATGTCATAATTATAGACTTATTATATGCTAATTTAGTACTCCAAAAAAAAAATTCCGCTGCACCCCTAATGGTAAAACCGTGTGGTAGTTCTGACTGACGATGAAGCTAGGACGACCATAGCCGAAACGATGTTCAAGGTAACTGCGACAAAGTTCTAGTTATATGTATATTAATTAACGGCTATTTAAAGGCTTTCGAATAAGCCCGATTCTGATAAGTTCGGTCTAGCCTGTCCCGAAATATGCACCCCTGTGAATAAAAACTCAACCTATGTTCGTATATCTCGGCGAATAGAATTAGCAACAATTCTGGAATTGGTTTCCAAATTAATAATCAATGAATGCTTAGTTGTTCTTACAGCCCCTGATTTTAACGCTCCACCCCCTCAGTCAAAAACCACCCCCTGCATACCTATATTTGTGAATCTAGGCATACAGAGGAGCAGTGGCGGATCCAGACTTTGCTGTTGGG
Source organism: Beris morrisii (assembly GCA_951812415.1). NCBI lineage: Eukaryota > Metazoa > Arthropoda > Insecta > Diptera > Stratiomyidae > Beris > Beris morrisii. The sequence continues at coordinate 102,027,267 of OX638311.1, read as the reverse complement.
GGGGGGGGGGCTATTTTTTGATTTGGCTATTTTGTTTGATCAAGTTCTGTGTGAATTTAGCTACATAGACTGTACTGCAAAAACGGGATGATAATGTTTTCATCTTATTATGGGTCATTCCATCAAGAATCGCCAAAATTGTGACTTTACCATTTCCGATTCCTTTGAAAATTTTTGTACTTGAAGAACTAGTGAATAAAATAATTGAAATTCAAGTTTTTAAGAATGGAATTTTTTCATGGTAAGCTACCATAGAAGCAAATTTGATTTAAATGTTGGTTGTTTTCCGGCGTCAGTAGGGTTTCTGGTGAGAAACCCCAACACGAAATCCTCGACTGCTGATTAATCGTTGTCCTAGAGGACATGACCGTTGGAAAACTTTCACTGGATACGCCAGTTTCATAAGATTGTGTTGGACTAGGTCCGAAGGAGCTGTTTCGTCATCGGAGGGCATAGACTCGTCAGAGGGTGTATCATGCCTACTATCCGAAACACCCTTACAGCTGGTGGAATTGCTGAGCATAATTTCTATATATTGCACTCGAAATCAAATTTACGATCCGAGACTTATAAACTTAGCTAAATTTCCGCCATAGCAATCCTATACTAAAGGAAGGTGGCGCTGAAGATTACATAATATTTGATCATCAAATATTTCAACCAATTTGGTGGAATTTTTGGTTGTAAGCCAGGATATATAGAGCCAAACGCTGAGAGCGCGACTTCGAGCTTACCATGAAAAAATTCCATTCTTAAAATTAGCGAAAAAATAAAATTGCTGTTGGCGGGTTTCGAAGTCGCGCTCTCAGCGTTTGGCTCCATATATCCTGGCTTACAACCAAAAATTCCACCAAATTGGTTGAAATATTTGATGATCAAATATTATGTAATCTTCAGCGCCACCTTCCTTTAGTATAGGATTGCTATGGCGGAAATTTAGCTAAGTTTATAAGTCTCGGATCGTAAATTTGATTTCGAGTGCAATATATAGAAATTATGCTCAGCAATTCCACCAGCTGTAAGGGTGTTTCGGATAGTAGGCATGATACACCCTCTGACGAGTCTATGCCCTCCGATGACGAAACAGCTCCTTCGGACCTAGTCCAACACAATCTTATGAAACTGGCGTATCCAGTGAAAGTTTTCCAACGGTCATGTCCTCTAGGACAACGATTAATCAGCAGTCGAGGATTTCGTGTTGGGGTTTCTCACCAGAAACCCTACTGACGCCGGAAAACAACCAACATTTAAATCAAATTCAAGTTTTTGTTTCTATCTCATTTTTTAACTAACAAAAACAACAACAATCTTTAAAATAAGCCCTACTTTATTATTTAAGGATAAAAATTACCAGAGATATGAATTTTCAAAGAGGACTCGGACATCTTTTTTGGGAAATCTTTAACATACTATAACTAACAAAAAAAAATTAGATAGAAACAAAAACTTGAAATCATATTTTTTTTTCACTAATTCTTCAAGTACACAAATTTTCAAAAGAATCGGCGATGATAAGGTCAGACTTTTGGCGATTCTTGATTAAATGACCCTTTTTCTGTAAAATAATTGAGAACCACTATAATGTTCTTCGATTTTTTTGACCCCGATCCCATTGAGATCCCAAGTTAATTTTTTGGTATGTTTTGGAAAACAGTATAGCCTAAAAAATAAAACTTCAACATACTATAACTACAAAAAAAAAGAGATAGAAACAAAAAATTGAATTTCAAGTATTTTTTTCACTAGTTCTTAAAGTACAAACTTTTTCAAAAAAAAAACGGAGATGGTAAGGTCACAAATTTTGTCATTCTTGGCGGTTCTTGATGGAATGACCCTATTACATGTTGTCTTGTAGTTTTTTTATCATGTTGCGTTTACACTCACCCTTGAGGCTCGACTCGAGGCGAGCCTCTACCCCTATCAGGCCATTGCAAACCGGGTTTTGTCGGCTGTGTTTTTTGCTGTGTTGAAAGCAATTTACACTCAACATGCCTTTGCGGCGCAACTTGCCTATAAGTGCGAAACGACAGAAGTACGATGAGCTGCGAATTGTGTGGTACCACAGTTCATTGTATGTGTGTACATATATGGAAGCGTGCGTCGGAGAAAAAGTTGAAGAATGTTAGACTCTTGCGACTGCACGAGCCATCTGATTGGTTGATTTTATGGTGGGGATAGAGGCGCGCCTCAAACGTTGAGTGTATGGTAAATCTCCCATCATGGTTCTGTTCTGTGCTTTGCATTGCACCGCAGAACTACAGTAAATGCTAATTACAGTCCACATTGCAGTGGAGTAAAAAAAATCGGAGAACGGTTGAAGTAGGTATGTATGTTTAGAAAATTCGGAATTGCTCTTGGGGGGGGGGGGGGGGCCGCCCCCTGTATCCGCCAATGCAAAGGAGCTACGAGTCTGTAATAGGTCTTAAAATTTCTCCTGATTTAACGGCTCGCGTTTCCCGATGCGCCCGAACGGCGCCACCCCCTCATCCAAAACCCACCCTATGTACACCCATATTTGTGAATCTAGGCATACAGAGAAGCTCTAAGTCTGTAATAGGTCTTAAAATTTCTTCTGATTTAACGGAATTTCCATTATAACGAATTATCACTATAGGGTCATTCCATCAAGAATCGCCAAAAATTTGTTATCTTAACATCTCCGTTTCTTTTGAAAATTTTTCACTTGAAGAATTAGTGAAAAAAAATATGATTTCAATATTTTGTTTTTATCTTTTTTTTTTGTTAGGTATATTATTGTTACATGTAAACCTGGCAACCGCGCAACTCGATCACATAATAGAAACAGCAATAACCGAATACCTGGCAGCACAGTAACACAATCAAAAGCCTAGTTGAGTATATAAGGGCGGAACAAATTCGAAGGTAAACACCTTCTAATCGAATGTCTTGGATGTGCCAGAACAGCGTAGACGATCAGAATCGAAAGCTCTGAAGCTTTCGAGAAAATTCCACACACACCACCGAATAATGATTCAAGAACAGTCTCGACTACAGAACTACAGTCAAGTAGTATAAAAGCAGGTAAAGCTTTCACCGAGGGACATAGTAATTTTTATTACGTGGACTATGGCAGTCAACTAGTAGGCGACCGTATTAGCGGAAAGCGATCGATAGCGTGTGATCAAGTCAAGCAATATATAAAAGCGGGCGGTATTGCCATACAGTGCGAATAATTTTGTGAATAGAATTAAAATGCGAAACAATAAATTATCTCTTATTTGATTTCAAACGAATTGTATTTTACTTAAAATACCAGCGAACCCCTAGCTCGCAACAGTATGTTAATGATTTCTTTGAAATTTCATATATCTGGTAACTTTTATACTACAAGAATAAAGTAGGGTTTATTTTAAAGGGGAAGGTTGTCTTAATATAAAAAAATACGAATTGAAATTTTACTTTCAAAGAAAGATTTTTTCCTTTATCCTTATCTCAAAATGCAAATTTTTATTTTTTTACATTTTGTATATTATACTGTTTTTCAAAACATCCTAACAAATCAACTTGGGATGTCAATGGGATCGGGATCAAAAAAATCGAAGGAGATCAGTGGTTCTCAATTATTTAATAGAAAAATTGCAATTATTTTAATTACATTACATTATTTTATTAATTAAAACAAAGATTGAATTTTATAATGCCAGATATATGGGCAGCACTTAAAATCATAAATTCAAGCTAGTTTAGTTCTCTAATAATTCAATTAAGCTACTAATTGGCTAAAAATATCAATGTTTTGTAATACATTAAAAAAAAAAAATTGGTTCAAAAAAATTTAAATTTCAACGGAATATTTTATTAATGCAACTTAACACAATTTTTAGTATTTTCGTTATAATTAATTATCAATGAAAGTAAAATTATTCATTTTTACGGCTCATAACGGCACAATTTGAGCACAATTGCTCAATTATATTTTTTCGAAAATGGCGGGGTTAACTTAAGATAATTTTTAGTATTTTGGTCATAATAAATTATCAATGAAAGTGAAATAATTTCTTTTTACGGCACAAACGGCACAAATTGAGCACAATTGCTAAATTATATATTTTTCGAAAATGGCGGGACTACCTGAACACAATTTTTAGTATTTTGGTCATAATTAACTATCAATGAAAGTGAAATAATTTCTTTTTACGGCACAAACGGCACAAATTGAGCACAATTCAGCACAATTGTTAAATTATATTTTTTTGAAAATGGCGCGTCTAACTTTACATAATTTTTATACATGGTCGCAACTTTTTATTGACTGAAGAAAAAAAAATGTCTTTTTACGGCACAAACGGCACAAATTGAGCACAATTCAGCATAATTGCTAAATTATGTTTTTCAAAAATGGCGGGGCAAACTTAACATAATTTTTAGTACATGGTCGTAACTTTTTATTGACTGAAGTAAAAATAATTTCTTTTTACGGCACAAACGGCACGAATTGAGCACAATTCTACGCAATTGTTAAATTATATTTTTTCGAAAATGGCGGGGCTAACTTAACACAATTTTTAGTATTTTGGTCATAATTAACTATCAATGAAAGTGAAATAATTACTTTTTACGGCACAAACGGCACAAATTGAGCACAATACAGCACAATTGTTAAATTATGTTAAATTATGGCGGGGCTAATAGCATGGATACACTGCTTGTATACAAATAACGTTATTAAAATCATGATATGCGATACAAGATAGCATGATACACTGCCCATACATGTTATACTTTGACATTTAGCTATCAAAGACAAAATTTCTTCGTGCCAAACGTTGCAGTATGATGTTCCGGCGAATGGAACTTTCATTGCTAATAAAGAAATGTACAAAGCGGACCATCATATCACACACAAAATTGAAAACACGCTCAAAGAATTTTAACTGACGGAAGAATATAAAAATCCACAAGTGTCATTCATTGGAACTTCAGTTGATTTCAGTAACAGATGGCGCTGATGGCAGTTAAAAGAAGGCTATATCAGCTAGAGGGTTGTTTTTTTACCACCAGGTGGAGATTTCCAACTTTACCATTCGTCAATTGAGTGTAAATTACCTGCTACAAATTGAATTAGTTTTAGTGCGCCATCTGTGAATATGCTAAATTAGTGGAAGTTTAGATGAACTGAGAAGCAGCTTTAATAGCGAAAAACTGATCCAACTTTGATCCTAAAGTTTTTAACAATCGGAGCGGTTGATAGTAAGGAATTCAATTCCGGTTCAACATTCCGAAAATGTTAGGCTCAAACCCGCACAACGAAGTCAGAAAATAAACGATTTTTCTCTATGAATGAATGGTATAAACTTCGCAATAACTTCACAAATGTTTATTATTCCGGGAAAACGCAATATGGAATAATTATTAAGCTATTTAAAAAGAACATAAACCGTTTTTTAGTCAAATTTTTCTTTCATTTTGGTGCTTGAAATTGGTTTCTGAAAAAAATAAAATTTGTTTTTGATATGTTATGATACGTTTGTCCTTCTTATTTAATTATGAGTTTAATTTAAATTCACTTCAAGCGATATTTTGGAGTAAAACAATTTTATTCGAGCTCAATCTCAATTTCGTATGAAAATAACATGCAACTGCCAGTTTCTGTCTATCTTGGAAGGTTCCGAAATTTGCCACCAGAGCAGAGCACACGGTATATTTGTCAATATCGAGCTCAAGCCGACGTGTCTCCGAAATTCTCGCTTGTTTCACCAACTGGGCTAACATTCATACACATACGTCACTGTAGGTAACGTCAGAGCCCTCTGAACTATAGCCGCGCAGCTGAATTGAACATAAAAAACCAGAGTCATAACAAACATGACAGCTCCATACAAATCGCAACAATTTTGTATGGCGGGTGCATGACTTGGATGATAAAACAAAGTTTTCTATTAAAGTGCAAGCTTTTCTTAGGCAAAGCAAAGTTAAATAGTTTATAAACATATTTAAAAATGAGAATTAGACAAGTTTTCTCATCTGGAATTGAGTTTTCATAGAAAAAATTAGGTTGAAAAACTATCGCAATTTTCAGCAATGTCGGCATTCTGCCATTTGAAAAATGCGCAGTTAAATTGCTTATTTTTTGAAAGATAATTTTTGTTATATGAAACACATTGCATATTGCTATGATTCTGAACATTTGTTATTCAGTATCGACTTTGGAATTGACGAACCCTCTAAAGTCGAGGGTTCGTCAATTCCAAAGTTTTGTATTAAAACACCGCGCTTTGGGATAATAAAATATTGTTACGAATTCGTTCCAAAAAAGATTCTCCAATGAACTGGTATATTTTCTCGTTTTGATCCGTGACGTCACACATCACATAAAAAACGAGGCATTTCTCACGACGAACTGTCATATGTGCGCGGCCTGAGTTTAATGCTGTTATGACACTGGCTATTTTTGCGGCTTTAAAGCTGCTAGAAAATCCAAATGGAGAGGGATAGAGACTCTTCCATACAATTTAGACATTGGTGTGAGAGAGACAGTCCGAACAGCAAAACTATGAGTAACTGTCAAAAAACAATCCATAACTGTCAAAAAAAAAGCAGCAACAAAAGCGCATTCGAGCAGTGTTTCGTAACATTCTAGCAGTTAATCCAAGAAAAATACACTGGCGGCTAGATTTTCCAGTCGCTACAGACTTGTTTTTGACAGATCGGTACGTATGAATTATGGAAAGTGCCATGTTATGTTGTGAAACGCGCCAGAACCGGTATTTTTCTTAACAAACCAGTTGTTAATTTCGTTTTATAGATGCCGCTAGCGTCGGAAAAAGCGGTATCTCTTTCTTTTAATGTTGTTCGCCTTGTCGCAAGATTGGCTATTATTGCACTTTTTTCTAGCGAGGAAATAGCCAGTGTCATAACAGCATAAAGTCGGCGGTGGTAACGTATAGCCATGGAAGTATATGGAATGGCTATGAACGAGAATTTTCGTAATGAAATCTGATTGTGTTAGTCCATAGAAGTATGAATATTGGTAAGCCTTTAGCCAATCAGTAACATGAAATTGACATTCTACCCCCAACATGTAGTTTGCATCATGCTTGCATCTCACTTTTCACTACAAACTGTTGTTCTTCAGTCTCTTTTTCTTTTGACACTGGACACCCGTGAGTACCTACTTGCATCTCACTTCTAGTACAATCCAATTTTCAATCTTTCTCCTTCTCATGAAAAATTACGCGCATGTACACGGATTTTACGCGTATCACCACCGCTTACGTATATCTAACTTGGCGCCACCGCCAGCTGTCAATTCATAAATTCGAATTTCATTTAGACTGTATACACTTCAGCGAAAGAAACAACAAAAAAAACACAGAGGAGAATGCACGTAGAGGTAGTAGAACCGAACGCACCCTAGCCGCAGCAAACGAATAACGAAACCAAAACCAGTCTTATAAGAAATTAGAAACGGAGAGGTGGTTCGCTTTACATGACCGTGTCGCGGTGTTTGTGTTAAGTTAACGATTTGCGGAAGGTTCACAATAAATTCGTATTTGGTTTCGATGCTTGGCCTCGAATATCCTTAAAATAGGACTTGTGAAATACGCGGATCGAAAGTATGATGTCTGATTTGTTCTCGCCCGGATACGGTATCGTTAAATAACAAATAGTTAAGTGCAGCGTTACCGCGAAGTGCTTGCGAAAGGTGAATTTTGTTTGGTAGCAGGTGGTTTGTGCAGACTCAATTTAATGTTTAACACGGCCGCTGAAAATTTTGAATTTTATCTTCGGTCCAGCCTTTGCTGCCTGGTATGTGCCTAATTAAATTTGTTTGTAGGCCTAGAGTTGTTCTTTCTCAAGAATACCAATGGAATTCTTATGTGTTAAGTTGACCTCATCTCGATAGACGTTGGACATTTGGCTAGGTGGAACTATGATTGGAGTCATTGCACCTTGGGTCTCACGTTTCTAGTTTAGTCTGCACGCCGAACTACTATAATACTATATGACTACGAGCACTACTACTAGCTTACTACCAGTGACAACAAACCACAAACATTTCTAATAAACTTGATTTCTGTTAAGTTGTCAAGACATTTTTTTATTTATTCTTCACAAAATTGCAAAAAAAATTAACGAAACCGAGCGTTGAGTTTTAGAGGCCAAACAGAAATTAAAATGTCTAGCAGCGTTCAGCCATTACACTGAATACACGGTGCACTTTCACTTGGTGCGAAGTATGAACACGTAGGAGTGCTGCTTGCATGCTATTCGAGTCCCTGCTATCCTGGGAAGAAAAATTATTCTGGAGGGTTGCATACGAAGGAAAGGGACTGGCGTTTTTGGGGTTGAGCCGGCTTCTATCCTTAATTATTTGCCGACTAGCATATTTCTTTGAACTCCTCGCTGCGTTATATGCTGCTTGGTGTGTACGCTAAAATCGATATGTTTCCTTAAGCTGGGGGTTGTTTCGAATCGGAGTTAGGGAGTCTGAATGAAGTGCGCGGTTCGGCTGGGAGTTGTATGATTCATTCAATCGTGTAGTCATAGAAAATAGAATTACATCTGTGTAAACTGTAGTGTAGTGAGTGAATAATTCGATGTGCCGGTATGCTATTAATTATAGTAGAAAATATGGAAATGTAAATTGTTATACCGTGAAAATCCTTGTAAAAAGTTGGATTATCTTATCTACATTCAATTTGCGAAACCAAATTAAAACACAGTGTAAGGATATACTTTTACACCCCTTGGTTTTAAGTATAATAGGTACGTACATACAAAGCTATATGCATGAGCTTAAGACCTGTCTAAATTACACTTTATAGGTATATGATGTATTATCAGTCCTCTGAGAAATAACTGAAGACCGACTTCACAAAGCAAAATTCCGATTGAATGTTGCCTTAAGCAAAATTCCCCATACTCGTTTCGAGAATTCGCCAAAATCAAAAGTTTTTCGAAAAAATTACCATTTATTTATACCGCCAATCGTAAAAGATATTTGCTATAATTAAATAAACAATACGTACCGCTATGGAAATACAGTTGCATATTCCGAATAGCGCAATTTAAACAGCGGGTTTTCAATCAATTTGCTGGGCAAGAGTCTAAGTTTGGCAGTTACATATACAGTGCCGGAAAAAAGTTTGGAAACATGGTCTCTCAAACTACAATCATAGTTCTGAAACCGAATTCCTTGTACTTATGGTACACCAACGAAACTTTGCATAGAATTGCAGTAGGTCTGTTCTTTTTGGCTACACCTTCTACACTTTTCTGCACTAACTCTTGAGCGGGTGCAGAGAGGTGAAGAGAGTGAATGAAAAAAGAACAAACCTATTGACGAATATACCATGTGCTCTGGTGGCAAATTTCGGAACCCTATAAGATAGACAGAAACTGACAGTTGCATGTGATTTTCATACAAAATTGAGATTGAGCTCGAATAAAAGTGTTTCCTCTAAAATACCGCTTGAATGAACCTCATAATTAAATAAGAAGGACAAACGTATCATAACATATCAAAAACAAAATTTATTTTTTTCAGAAACCAATTTCAAGCACCAAAATGAAAGAAAAATGTAACGAAAAAACGGTTTATGTTCCTTTTAAATAATTTAATAATTATTCCATATTGTTTTTTCCCGGAATATGAAACATTTGTGAAGTTATTTCGAAGTTTGTACCGTTCATTCATAGAGAAAAATCGTTCATTTTCTGACCTCGTTGTGCGGGTTTGAGTCTAACATTTTCGGAATGTATAACCGGAAATGAATACCTTATTATCAACCGAACCGATCGGCATCAATTTTTATTATGTCTTTCATAATAAAATTAAAAGAAAATCGAATACTTGCCGAGCTCCGAATCGTAAAATTACACACAAACTGCCATACAACAGTCAGCTGACAAAAATTTGTCTATCTTAAAGGGTTGTTTTTTTGCCACCAGGTGGAGATTTCCAACTTTACCATTCGTCAATTAGGTTTACTTTGAAATTGAATGTCATTAGTAGTTATTTGGTGTGCGAATGAATTTTTTTAACCCCAATTAAAGTTTTTTATAAAAATATAATTAAAAATGCCGAAGTGTAAGTTGTACCTACTCAACAGATTTGAAGGAGAAAATCATTTCTATGTACAATAACGGAACAAAATAAATTCAAATTTCACAAAAACTTAATATTCCAAGAGGAACAATTTCGAAGATTATTAAAAACCTTCATCAGCTAGGAACAGTCGAGTGTGCTCCTAAGTCAGCGAGGCCTAGAAAAACAACAACTACCACCGATCGCATAGTTTAAAGGATGTCTAAACAAAATCCAGAACAAACTGCCACTGAGATCAACGCCGAGCTAAAGAACAGAGGTATTTCAGATGTGACAGATCGGACAATTAGAAATAGATTGATGGAAAGTGGCCTATTTGGAAGATCTCCACTGAAAAGACTAACATTTGAAAAAAAAACCCATTCTTTGGACTCCAAGCAAATGGAATACAGTTCTGTGAAGTGATGAATGTAAGTTTCCCCTATTTACAAGCGATGGAATACATTACGTTAGAAAACCAAGGGGTGAAAGGTACAATGTGAGGTATCAATTACCAACAGTTAAACATGATGGAGGATCGGTAATGGTTTGGGCATGTTTTTCACGTTCTGGAGTTGGATCAATTTTTCGGATAGAAGGGATAATGGATCGGTATCGAAATAATATCAAATAAAATAAATATCAAAATATTGCAAAACAATATGCTTTCATATGCTGAAGAAGAAATGCCGTTACGTTGAATTTTCCAACAAGATAATGATCCGAAGCATTCTTCCCGTTTGGTGAAGGATTGGTTCCAACGGGAAAAAGTTAGTGTTATGGAATGGCCATCACAATCCGAAAATCTGAATCCAATCGAACACCTGTGGGAACATGTAAAGCGGAAAATTCGACACAAAAACATACAGCAGTCACGATCGGCTGCAAGCCAATCGTATGATACTCTAGATGAAATACTGAACTCCGATTTATATTGTAGTTGGAGATAAAGTAGAAATAGGTGTATGCATGTAGTATTTCCTTTATTAAGGACTACCATTTGGTTGCTACTCGAAACTAAAAGATAACATCGTCAGTGTTCATTTTCATATCTTGAACTGGGTGAGTCAACGAAAAAAAATTTCCTTTTTGAAGGACTTTCACATGGAAGGTGCAGGAAGGACTCACTCGATTTCTTACATATTTATCCTTTTCCTTGAAACCATTCAAAAATTAATGTGTACAAAATCTCAAATTCGTAGCTTGAAACGTTCAAAAGTTATCGGAAAATATGCTTGAACACGTGTCTTAAGGATTTTTGTATGGAAGATACCAGAAGGAGTAAAAGGATTTCGCAGACTAGTAAACTCGAACTTCGTTTTCACTCAAAACTAATTTGTACAAAATCAGTCTTGATGTAACTCTTAGCAAGTGCACAAGCTTAGTTTTTCTCTCTCGCGTAGTTCTGAAGTACAAAATAACCAATACAGTAATTTTAGCTTTACCAGTTTTCGATTTGATTTTATTCTATCAGTGCCGGTAAACAAAAAATTTGAACGCGATAACAACTGCTATTAAGACTATTAAACGGGGACGGGAGGTTTCTCCGCCCGGAATGCTTTTAAGGGATAAGCTGAAACATCCTAGAATTGATATCTCCACCATGCCGAACCGCGGAAATAGATTCCAGCCTCTTGCCAATCTTTCCGAAGACGACGACAATATGTCGCCAAACGTGACTCCGAATTCAACACCTGTAAAGAAAACTAAAATACCGCGCATCGTAGTTACTGAGCTAACTCGATCAACAGTGGATGCCATCATGGAGGAACTTCAAATCCAAGATCACGAGGTAAAGCTAATGTCCACAGGAATCCGAATTGATCTCTCATCCAACGAGCATTAGGAAAAGGTTAATAGTCATCTTATTGCGAAAAAAGTACAATTCTTTACCCATCGTCGAGCTGATCTAAGACCGCTAAAAATTCTGCTTTCTGGTCTCTTCGACATGCCCTGCGAAGACCTTAAAAAATATTTAAAACAGGAACATAATCTGAGTTGCCTTGATGTGAAAAAATTTCAACTTAGTGTAGGTTCTAATAAACAACACATACAACCACACTATATCCTATACTTCCAACTAGGTACTGCAAAACTAACCGAATGAAAGAAAATTAGGGCACTGATGCATACAATTGTGCAGTGGAATTACTATTCCAGTAAAAAAACCGGTCCTACGCGATCAACGTACTGTCACCTTCCTACGAAATGCCTAATCTGCAGCGGACCACATTAACATACGGCATGCCCTGCCGAGGATATCGAACATATCAAATGTGCGAACTGTGGTCACGAATATCTCGCCACCGACTTTGACTGCCCGAAAAGATTAGAGTATATCTCCATCAGGGAAAGAATATCAGCCAAATGGAGGAAAAAACACCTGCTAAACAGACATTCACCCACAATATACCCATCAACTGTGAGAAAAACTTTCCGGCTATGACCAGAAGCAGCAACCTACACAACGAACTACCAAGCGCTCTGAAAGCTTCATACAGTGCAGTCACCAAATTAAACCCGCAGAGCAGCTCAGCATCAATACCTTTCCTATCTGCTTCAAGAACAATCGATACATTACTTTCGCAGCAACAGTTGATACAGATGTCAACCGAGCTCATCCAAAATCTGGCCAAGTGCATTACAAGGCAAGACCAATACACCGTCCTCGTTAATTTAGCAATTAAGTTCTTGTACAATGTCTAACTCTAAGCAAATCAAAACCTTGCTGTGGAATGCACAAAGCATCCGGAATAAATCCACTGAAGCGTTCGACTATATCGTTAGTTCGAATGTAGATTTATTTATTATCACCGAAAATTGGCTTAAATCGCATGACAAATTATCACATTCAAATTATATTATTCACAGAAACGGTAGGACGAATGCTACAGGCGGAGGAGTAGCAATTTGCGTGAATAAATCCATTAAACATTCGGTCCTACCCAGCTTTAACACCAAAATTATTGAAACGATTGCCATAACAATCGAACAGTCCAATATCACGGTGGTAGCCGCATACTTTCCTGGCACCAAACTTTCCGCGGACAAGCTGAACTATTTCCAGGATGACCTAACATTTCTATTAAACCTAAAAGACAAATACCTACTCTGTGGTGACTTTAACTCCAAACATCGTCAATGGAATTGCTTCAGGGCAAATCAAGCTGGTCGTATTCTCTTTAATCTTTTCTGTCGTAGGATGGGTAATGCAATCACCGATATATTTGTCAAACGCGCAGTCGAAACTATACCCGACTCGCATGAACTACCTGCCAACTGTCTCTGCAAACCTACTGAAATCTGCAGTATACTTAAAAGACTAAAAACAAACAAAGCTCCAGGTGTGGATGGTCTCCCAAATGTCCTTCTCAAACATCTTCCCAAAAAACCCATCATCTTACTAAATTTTATTTTCAATTGCTGTTTGAAACTAAGCTATTTCCCAAAAACTTGGAAGCACGCAAACGTCATACCAATTCCTAAATCTGGTAAGGACCCTAGCTGCCCTATAAACTTCCGACCTATTAGCCTATTACCCTCATTCAGCAAAGTCTTTGAGCGAATTATCTTAAATAGAAAAAACACTTTTCTCGAGATCAAAAAAATTATACCCAACTTCCAGTTCGGATTCAGACTAGGACATTCGACTACACACCAACTATATAGAGTCATGAAGGACATAAAAAAATCGCTTAACGCCAAGGAATCTGTTGGAATGGTCGTCCTAGACATCGAAAAAGCTTTTGACTCTGTCTGGCACCAAGGTCTATTATGTAAACTATTGAAGTTCTCATTTCCAATATACATTGTGAAAATCATATGTTCATTTCTTTACAATAGATCCTTCGCATATAATATTAAATCAAGCAAATCCAACCATTATTCAATACCCGCAGGTGTTCCACAGGGGTCATGCTTAAGTCCAACACTATATAATATTTATACTGCAGACGTACCTACCAGCGCTAATTGTGAACTAGCAATCTTTACGGATGACACCAGCATATACACTCACTCAAAATACCCTGCCTCAATAATAACCGAACTAGAGCTATATCTGGACAGGTTATACCAATATTACAATAGATGGAAGATCAAAATTAATCCCACGAAAACTCAGGCGATATACTTCACCAAAAAACGGAAAAGCCACAATCTTCCGAACAGGCCTATCAATTTCTTAGGACAACCCATCGAATGGGCTAACCATATCAACTACCTTGGGCTTACTCTTGACAAGAAGCTGATACTATAAGACCATATCGAGAAGTTATGCTCCAAGGTATCCAAATCCATTCATGCCCTGTACCCATTAATAAACAGGAAATCTAAGCTTTCAACGGACAACAAGCTCCTTATTTTTAAACAGGTGATTCAGCCCATAATTTCCTATGCCGCTCCTGTATGGAATCAGACTTCAAATATCCACAAAAAGACGCTACAAATAGTTCAAAATAAGTGCTTGAAAATCATATTTGACCTACCATTTTATTTTTCAACTAAGCGTTTACACAAAACAGCTAATGTGCTTGAAATCGCGGCTCTTGCTGAAACTAGACTTAGCTCCTTCTTGAGGAAATCAATTCATCTAGACAACTCTCTTGTAGCATCCTTCCTATAATCTAACGTACTCTTGCGTCAACGAATGTAGCCAACATGTTTACTTGCATTCCTTTATATTTTTATTTGCTACAAACACTTCAGTGGATTTATTTGTTTTAGCAGTAAGATCGATTAAATAGTTTAAGTTTAAATAGTCAAGTTTTTTTTTGCAATTTTCCTTATATAAACTCACACTAAATTTTTTATAATTACTATCCTACAGTCATGCACTAATAATATAACGTAGTTGTACAGATATTTGTCTAATCTCTAAAATAAGTCATAAATGTAATCCATAAAAATTATTCCTGGCAATAAAGAAATTTGAATTTGAATTTAATTTGTACAAAATTCCGAAATCAACGCTAAACGATTACTTGAGTTATAGTGAGTTTCGTAAATTAAGTGAAGACATTTTGATAGGATATTTGTATGGCAGCTACACGAAAGAGTAAAAGGATTTTTTACATAATCCTACATTTAGCTCCAACTATTGGAAAAATAACACATACAAAACTTCAAAGACGTAGCTTAAACCCTTCTGAAGTTATCAACCAATATTCTTGAACACGTGTTTTAAGGACATTTTGTATGGCAGCTACTCGAAGGAGTAGGACGATTTTGCCCGTTAACGAACTTAGCCTTACAAATTCAACCAAACATCTAGATTCAAAATTTCAAGATCCTAGGTGAAGGCGTTCTTGAGTTATCGTGTTCACGGACGGACGGACGGATGTCAAGCGGATTTGAGGTTTTTGGCCACAAATAAACAAAAAATAATATATAACTTTTTTTCGTCCGAGGCTTGGTTCTATGCGTTACAAACTTTTGGGCTGGATTAAACTTATAATACTCTAAGTATATGATTTCATCTAGAGTATAAAAATGTCTAATAAGAACGTGCTGTTCGATGAAATTATTAGAGAGTGGAAAAATACCCCGGTTTCATTTTGTGAAAAGTTGGTGGACTCAATGAAGAGGAGATTGAAGGCTGTACTGAAAGCAAAAGGGAGAAGTACTAAATACTAAGAAAAAACATGTTATTTCCTTTAAATAAACTTTAATACTATGAAAGAAATATGTGTTTCCATACTTTTTTCCGCGAGTATTACCAGATATATTCGAAACTGTCGTTACTATTTTTTTCAGAGTTGCCATAAACAAATATCGCTTTGAAGATTAAAAAGAAATGCGACACTGCAATTATATGCAAAGTTTCATAAGTGTAAGTACAAGGAATTCGGTTTCAGAGCTATGATTGTATAATAGTTTGAGAGACCATGTTTCCAAACTTTTTTCCGGCACTGTATATAAACTTCCCCATAAAACCTTTTTTCCTCCGCACTCTTCCAGGGGCGTACGCAGAGCTATGTTTTGGGTGGGTCACAAGATAGATGAACTAGCGGGAGCGTGGAGTCGATTGCTAAAAAAATCAAGACAGTGCCAAGGTATTTAATTCGGAAGTAAAACGCTGCACATTTATCGTAGGTACCATTATTTATTTTTTAAATAACAAATTCTAGACGCCTGTCGGACTTTTTTGCGAACCTGGTAATACTTTTTTCAATAGTCAAACGACTGGGCTAGCGTTAATGCATGTCCATCAAGACATTGAGTTGGATGTTGAAAAAATTATTCCTCCTCACCCATTTTAGCTCTTAACCATGGAAAAACTTCTCTCTGCAATGGCGATACTAACTGGCAGAGTAGCTAGAATTCTGAGAAGCATTTGAATAGCATGATACATATCCTTGTCACAGTATCAAGAACTTGCACAACGGTTTCAGGTTTACTTCCATTGTCATTTAGCTCTCTCCCATTTCTGCACCTATACAACGTACACGTGCTCCACTAATCTTACAGAAAAACCAATAATTTTTTGATAAAACTCGGCTACACTTCTAACAAGATCAATGTTATGCTCAGATTCTGATTCGCGTGGAAGAAAGACGCTCAGATTAAACGTTGCTAGCACGTCACATGAGAGCCTCGTTCTTAAATCTGAAACTACTTCATCGAGCAACGGATTATAGACGGATTTGCAAAAGTAGTCTTCAGGTGAGGTTGCGGGTGGATTTTCGAGATGAGTTTGACGAGAAGCTGTGCGAGGCATCAACACATCTACCTGAAGTTCATCTGCAAAAACTTGAACTTCAACAACATTTTTTTTAAAAACCTTAACATTTTCATAACGCCTTTTATCTAAGGCAGATATTGTGTCCGCTATCGATTCCGAAGCTTTCTTTAAATCAAGTGATTGCTTTTGGAGGTACTTGCTGAGCGAAGACGTGGTTTCTGAAATAATAGAATGAAGGACGAACGTGAGATGCGTATTTTATTTCATACTATATACATAATAGAGGATAGGTATATGACTACTTACCAAGGGCATCTGTGAGACTGGCCATGGAAATCAAAAACTCAGAGCTTTTAATAGCCTGGAGCAAACAGTACGCATCGGAAGATGTTTTGCAATCCTTCCAAAGCGAGATCTTTTCCAAGGCTTTTGCTTTTTTCGGTAGGTTGCCCTGAATCTGCAAGTGTCCGTCATGCTTTTCACTGCATCTCTTTTCATACAAACCGTGTAAAGAGGCATCAAGTTCATCCTTCAAAACTGCAAGTCTCTTTGCGGACGTATTTGCAAAAGCGATAACTTTCTTCATTGTTCCTGTTGTGTTCCAGCATGAAATTACATTTGAACAATTCGATAGAGAGCTATGTATATAATGCGTGATTACTACAAAGACATCATCTTGCATTTACAGCCCTCTTAAGCAACTCTTGAACTGCTCCCTTTACGTCGCCATCACAGAACAACTATCTGTGCCTGTTCCAACGCACTTCACTATGTCAACCGTACTTTTTTTAGAAGATCTTCAACGACATGAGCAAGAGCGATACCCGTCAATCGACGTTCACCACCTTCATCCACGTCTTCAGGGCGAATTGAATCGTAAACATCAGCAAACGTCACAAAATCTTCTCGTATCACACCACAAAAGTAGTAACGGAACGACAGGCTCAATTGTTCAGTGGGTTCATCGAAAATTATTGAATAGATTTCAGCTTCTTTCACTCTACTCAGTATCACCTCTTGAATCTCTTCTTTACAGCATTGAATTCAGAGGGGAGTGTTTTAGACGAAAAATTTTGGTTTCTAGATCTCAGGAACCACTTGTGCTAGGATGCTGAAACTTGCAAATTATGTAGTACTATGATAGTGGACTCATTTACAAAAAAATGGTCGAAAGGGGTTGAGGGATGTGGAGGTGGGGAGGAAAAAAATTAAAGCCGGGATTGAAACATTCTA
The DNA here is from genome assembly GCA_951812415.1 of Beris morrisii. Classification (NCBI taxonomy): domain Eukaryota; kingdom Metazoa; phylum Arthropoda; class Insecta; order Diptera; family Stratiomyidae; genus Beris; species Beris morrisii. The sequence goes on along the minus strand of OX638311.1, from coordinate 102,009,301 downwards.
AAATCGATATCACCTGAACAATTGATGTCAGAAGATTGAAACTTTGTGGTTGTCCTTAGGGATACTTCAAGATTAGACGAGGGCTAAACGGAATAACCAGGAGGCTATTTCGAAGTTTATTTTTTAGGTTGTCAGTCGCATAGTAACCTACACCGCATCTCAGCATTAAACACGTTAAATAATAAAGTTGCGCCCAGACTGTTGGCAGATTTTTTTTATGGCCGAACCTTCCTACTCCGTGTAGCAGTATGATATTCTCAGCTCTAGTCTATGTTCTATATATTGCTTTCTTTGCAGCTTACAAAGCGGCAAAACACGATACAACAGTTGTACCGACGTTGCGATATCTGTCCAACGGTTCTATGCACGGTACACACGATATGATTTGTTTCCAATTTTCTTGCAATATCAATACGACCGAAGGCTTTCGGTTGAATAAAAATAAAATAAAATGGTTGAACACATTTTAACGAATTCCGCCATATCTCTTAGGAGTGATAAGATATCGAGCTGGTTTTTACTTCCTTGGGCTAGCATTATAGTCACCTAAGATTGATTTCAGGATTTTTGGATATTCAACTCTAAGTGGATATAAGGGGGTTTCATAAATACATAGCCATAGCACTCAGGTCTGATTTGATATCGAATAACTTTTCACTTCCACTGGCTTTTTATATATTTGTTCAAAACCATTCCTCACAATTTTTCCCTTTTCAACCCCTAAGAGGGTATAAAAGGGTTGAACACGTTTTCACGAATTCCATCATATCTCTTAGAAGTGATAAAACATCGAATTGGTTTTTACTTCCTCGGAATTTCTTTATGTTTACTCAATGGGGTTGCATATCGTTTTCACAATTTTCGCCATATCTCTTAGGTTTGATGGGATATCAAATAGGATTAAACTTATGCAGATTTTATTTTTATATAATAGCCTACAAACCACCCTCCAATATTATGTAAAGAAATTGCATACATTTTATCAAATTCCTATATATTCCTTAGATCTGATGAGATGTCGAATTGATTTTTTTTTCTTAAGGCTTCCTATATAATCAACAAAAAGTTAATTTCGGGATGTTTAAATATTCAACTCTAAGGGTGTTTAAGTGGGTGAAACCGAAACAATAGTAGGGATGATACACCCTCTAATGAGTACACGCCATCTAATGACGAAAAAGCTCCTTCGGATCTAGTCCAACACAGTTTAAAAAGAAAACATTCTTCTCCAGTGAAGTCTTTTCAACTGTCATATCTTCAATGGCAGTAGCCAGGACAGCGATTAATCGCAGTCGGGATTTCGTGTTGGTGTTTCGCACCAGAAACTCCTCTGACGCAGAAAAATAATAATAATTTCTTAATTTTTATATAATTGACTACAAACACATTCAACGATTCTTTTATATTCAACACCGCAAGGGCTGTAAAGAGATTACATATTGTTACATGTAAACCTGGCAACTGCGCAACCGTGCAACTCGATCGTTTCACATAATGAAAACAACAACAACCGAATACCTAGTTGCAAAAATAACCCAATCAGAAACCTAGCTGAAGATAAGGCGAAACAACACGATTGGATCTCTCTTCTTATCGAATGCTCTCCAATGTACTAGAATCCAATTAGAATCAAAGTCGAAAGATCTCAAACCTTCTACATACACCACTGAACGAAGATCAAAATCGAAAGCTCTAAAGCTTTCTAGAACAATCCACACGCATCGAACATTCAAGTACATTCTAGACTGCAACCGGCTAGTATATAAGCAGATGAAGCTTTCAGCGAAGACACAGTAATTTTTATTACGTCGACTGTGACAGCCAGCGACCGTGTTGAGAGAGAACGAAAGTGAACGAGTCAAGCGAAATATGTTATAAGCGGGCGGTATTGCCATACAGTGCGAATTATTGTGCGAATAAAATTTAAAGTGCGATTAATAAATAATCACTTATTTTTATTTTAACCGAATTGTGTTTTACTTAAAATTCCGGCGAACCCCTAGCTCGCAACAATATGTTTTCAAAATTTTTACTATCCCTTAGTCCCTATGAGATATAGAATTGGTTATTGCATCTATGGGCATTTCATGTAATGGCCCAAACCAATTTCACAATTACTCGATATTCAACCCCCAAGTGGATGCAGTGGGTTACCCATTGGTCTATTTCGAAAACAATTTATTGCTTTTTTTCGTAGGGGATAATAATACGCAAATTTGGGTCTAACTCCCTTCCTTCCTGAAAACCGGTAGATGTTAGATTCAAACGCAAGCAGGTAGAGTGATAATTCTCCAATAACGATTTCTATGGAATTATCAATTTTCGATCGACCTTGCGCACGAAAGAACATATTTCAAAATGTGTACCACGTATGCATCACGACACGAAGCCGTGTTTCAGTGCTAACACCCAAAAGGACCAAAAATGTCCTATGGAACCCGCTGCGAAGTAAGTATGTACATGAAAAAGTCAAAGACATTTATAAGTATGTAAATGGATGACATGTTATTCCAACGTAAAAACTTCGATCACCTGTCTGATCATGGCGTTGTTCGAAAAACTACGAAAACGGAGGAAAAAATGATTTTACGTGTGTTTGGAAAGAATACTCGCCCATAATTGGATAGTAAATCAGCAAGCGATTTTTCGTAAAAATGGTCTGACTCTGTCTTGTTATAATACTGTTCGGATACGTTTAATAACTGATGTGCAATTTCTAAGCACAGTCAACAAACTACTGTCCATACGACACGTCGTAAACACTCGTTTGTACGAAAGAAAACTTGAATTGCGATTGGAAGAACGTAATTTTTTAAGTCGAAGCTTTTTTTCTGTCGGCTTTTTCTATCTGGCGTACCAACACAACAAGACTCGTTCAGCGTACTGCTTAGCATCCGGCAATAGAGCAGATTTGGGGTTGATTCGCAAAACAGAGATTTGGCAACTCGCACTTGATTGCAGACAATTTGAACGCTTCCAAAATGGCAAAAATATACCAGAAAGCTTAAATTAAAATTCGATATTACAAGAGGACATCATCATTAACCACGCTGCATACCTTTAGGAAATCTTATAACGCATAACACTAATTTCATTTTTCTGAAGCTAGATGGCGCGTGTAGGATGCGGGATAGTATACTAAGGTAGAGCTAAATATACTGTGACGTCGTTAAAAAATACACGTACACCGTAGGTTGAAAGGAATGAGGAATTTGCTTCCAAATTCTTCTCACGAGTAGTAGAGGAAATTCTTTTTTGGAGCGGAGCTGCTTACGCGTGGCCGATGTCATTGCCGATCTAAAGACTATAACCGCGCAGATATGACAATTCGCCATGAGAAATTCCTTCAGATATCAGCTGATGACGGAACGAAACGAGAAAAAATACCAGTTCATTGGAGGGCCTTTTTTGGAATTTGAATCGTAACAATATTTTATAATTTAATAGGCTGCTGTTTTAATACAAAATTTAAGACAACTGGTCTAATTCTCATTTTTAAAACTGTTTATAAACTATATCACTAGCTTTGCCTAAAAAAATCTTGAACTTTACTAGTAAACTTGGTTTTTACTACCCAAGTTATGAGTCCTTCATGCAAAATGTTGCAATTTGCATGGTGCTGTCATGATTGCTATGACTCCGGTGATCAGATTTAAATTTTTGCTGCGCGGCTATAGTTGAAGGTTGCCACGATGCTGTAGAACTAAGTTCCCCTTTCCTCTTACGCGTAGGGGAACACATTGCTCTTTGCTTGTTTTTTCTTGAAATGTTTGCTGTGATGCAGTGCGAATGCGCTCTATGAATTTTTTAACGAACTTGAAATACGAGCTGTCAGAAGGTTTACCAGAGTAGGAACGGAATTGAATTCTGTACGTTCGTTTGTAATTCCTGGATGCTTTTCTATTAGTAATGTTAAAAGTAGTTAACGATTGGAGGTTCTATTAAAATTTATAAAATTTTCAGAAAACATAGCCATAGTAAATTTTTGATATTAACCAATTGCTTAACCTAGTTAAATTATCACGCAAAACCAATGGAAAATTGGTCTACGCCTTATACATTCCAAGTAAAGTTTAGTATACGGAAAGAGTAGTATGAGGAAAACTATACATGGAAAAAAAAACCTTCATGCCAAATGACATCAAAAAAACTTAATTTTTGCTTCCACATGTTCTAAAAACTTTATAAAATCTATTCTTCGTTGAATCCGCCATTGAAAACTGGACTAGCTAAATGAAGCCAGAATACTAACTAAATTTAATTGTAATAGGAGTTTCCTACACCTGATCTAATAAACTTTTGTAACTAGTCGTAGATAAAGCTGATTGCTGGAACAGGCCCCTAGTAATTCGAGTCTTTCGAGATGTAATCTTCAAATGTATACAGTAGGTCTGTTCTTTTTGCATACACTTTCTACACTAGAATACACTTTTCTGCACTAACTCTTGAGCGGGTGCAGAGAGGTGAAGAGGATGAATGAAAAAAGAACAAACCTATTAGGTTTGTTCTTTTTTCATTCACCCTCTTCACCTCTCTGCACTCACTAAAAAGTCAGTGTAAAAAAGTGTAGAAGGTGTACAAAGGTAAAAGTTGATAACCATGTGGAGTTATTGTAGAGAAGTGGAATACAGGGGTGTTTACTATCTCATAAAAGATTGGAAATTGGAACTCATCTTCAATTATAATATCGTCGGTGACCCGGTAGTTTGGCGTGTTAGTCTACAAACATTGAAGTCGTGGGTTTGTGGCTGATAGACTAGCACACTTACCATCGGCTACTAAGGCTTTCCTGCCAATGTCATGCACACAATCCGTGTCAGCAACGATCCGTGTGGAAATCCAGCTTAATACCTATTTTGAAAAAAATAAACATTAGGAAATGGACTCATGAACTTGATGAATTTTCAAACTTATCCGGTTTCTCGGACCCACTCTTTCATATTTATTTGAGCAAGAGTTTTTAAAAATTAAATTATTTTGAACCCGATAGCAAAACGTTAGTGAAAAAAAAGTCAATCAAAGTAGCTGGATGTGGTGTGCATTTCAAAATACTTCCGTTAACGAACACTTTACAATTAGTTCAAAATACGATGTGAACAGACTATTAATATATTAATTTTTTTTCAGATGCCAGGAGCACATCTGTAATGACCTTCTGATATTCACTGGAAAAGAAATGCCAGACATCGAAAACTACACCCGTATACATTACGTCGGGTTATTCATAATTCTGCTGCTACTAGTGGAGTCTTATTCGTATTTGATAATTGTAAATGAAACAAAAGAACCAGGGACTGTAATCTTCAATGCTTCCGTGTACAAATTGGGCTCAGAGCGTACTTACAAGATCAACACACATAGATCGGCTCATTATATTCGCCATTTATTGCATGTAAATTCTAAGGATGGCCAAATTCGGTTAAAAAAGTCACTAAAATGTGATGGTATATACTATCCCCATCTATTCACGTTCTATGTGGATTCAGTGACGACTCGATTGAGGAGTATTGATTATTATAGTTTACCGCTTCGAATATTTATAACCGGACAGAACTGCAATGATGATCGCCGAATCGAAAAGTATGGTCATAATTTAGAAAATGAAGAACACCCAATTTCAAAACGCCGAAGACGTAATATATTAAACTATTCGCATTATCTTTCTTACTGTGATAACATAAAAGACGCCAACTGTTCGAAGCTCCGAAATGAAGATATTCAATTGCATCGTGCGGAATGGCGTAAGGTTATTAATCGCAATCGGCGTTCGAGTCCAGGTGTAAGCAGCAAATTACGTCGAAATATAGTAGATGCCAAACAATTTATATCGGAAACATATGCCTCGTATGCTATCCACACGACTGATAAATGGAACAAAGTTTGTTTGAAACAATCACAGTTTATAAATAGTTTAAATGCTTTTTTGCCACGTTCAATTTGCCAGAATTGCCAAGTGAATTTTTTAGATGTAAACGATGAACGATTCAAAATTGAACTTCAAAATCGAGATTTAGTAGCCAGTCATGATGTTTGCATTCATGAACCGATCTGGAAAGTTATTATTACATTCAATATCCGTTGTAACAGGAACGATATTGTTAATTCCGATCATCGTCTCAAAATTGTTTATCACTACCAGGCGTTTAATGACACTGATATTGCAAAGCGTGTTCGACGTGAATTAAGAAATCAAAGTCCATATTTCGAGCAAGCATTATATGTGGCATCCGTTTTAGAAGAGCAGCCTCCAAGAGCACTCGTTACGACGGTACGTGCTCGTGATCCTGAGGATTCTCCTGTTGTATATTCGATAGAGTCGCTGTTGGACTCGCGATCGCAATCAATGTTTAAAGTGGATTCACGTACTGGAATTGTAACGACTTCGTCTAGTTTGGATCGAGAATTAATGGATGTTCATTATTTTCGAGTAGTAGCTATCGATGATAGCTTCCCACCACGATCAGGAACAACAACGCTTCAAGTAAATGTATTGGACTGTAATGACCACAGTCCTACGTTTGAGGCAGAGCAATTTGAAGCTAGTATTCGGGAAGGAGCAACGGTAGGTACCACCGTCATAGCACTTCGGGCTTCTGATCAAGACATCGGAAAAAATGCTGAAATTGAATATGGAATTGAAAGTGTTACTGGAGGAGGAACAACGACTCATGAACAGGATAGTCAAGCATTTCGCATAGACACGAGAACTGGAGTAATCATGACTAAGAGTATTCTTGATCGCGAATCATGTGAAATTTACACAATGATCGTAACGGCAACTGACCTAGCAACGCCCCAAAGTGAGAGAAAATCTGCTACTGCTTCTGTAGTAATTACTGTTTTAGATGATAATGACAACTATCCGCAGTTTAGCGAAAGAACTTATACAATACAAGTGAGCGAAGATAATTGGGACGATAATAAAGTTGTAGCCCATATACATGCTGCAGATGCGGATCAAGGAAATAACGCTGCAATCAGATATGCAATAATCGGTGGCAATACTCAATCCCAATTTACAATAGATTCTATGAATGGGGACGTATCTTTGGTAAAACCCTTGGACTATGAAATCGTGCATAGTTATCGTTTAGTAATTCGAGCCCAAGATGGCGGGAGCCCTTCTAGAAGTAACACTACTCAGCTTCTCGTAAATGTAATCGACGCTAACGACAATGCTCCAAGGTTCTACACATCTCAATTTCAAGAATCAGTATTGGAAAGCGTACCAATTGGATATAATATCATTCGAGTCCAAGCTTATGATTCAGATGAAGGTGCTAATGCTGAAATCACTTATAGTATTTCAGAACGAGACGATAATTTTCCATTGGCTGTTGATCGTCGGACGGGTTGGGTACAATCCGTAAGACAGCTTGATCGCGAAGATCAAGCTCGGTATTCATTTCAAGTAATTGCTGTGGATGGGGGAATTCCACCGAAATCTGCAAGTTCAACCGTAGTAATAACTGTTCAAGATGTCAACGACAACGATCCGACTTTCCGACCAAAATACTATGAAGCCACGATTGGCGAAGATCAGCCACCTGGAACGCCAGTGACTATTGTTACCGCTACCGATCCAGACGAGGACTCCCGACTTCACTATGAGATTACATCAGGCAACACTCGTGGCCGTTTCGCGATAACTTCGCAGAATGGAAGGGGATTGCTCACAATAGCCCAGTCGTTAGATTACAAACAAGAGCGACGATTCCTTTTGGTTATAACAGCCACTGACTCTGGTGGTCGAACAGATACAGCCAACGTAAATATAAATATTACTGATGCCAATAATTTTGCTCCAATGTTCGAGAATGCTCCATATAGTGCTTCCGTATTTGAGGATGCACCGATCGGAACTACTGTTTTTGTAGTATCTGCAACAGATAGCGATGTTGGAATAAATGCACAAATCACGTACTCATTGAACGACGAATCGGTTAACGGCTTAGCTTCAAACGATCCATTCACGATCAATTCTAAAACTGGTGCTATTATAACAAGCGCTGCATTAGATCGAGAATCAACAAGTGGGTATTTATTGACGGTTACAGCTAAAGATGGCGGAAATCCGAGCTTAAGCGATACTACTGATATCGAAATTAGTATTACAGATATAAATGACAATGCTCCAGTTTTCAAAGTACCTCTTTATCAAGCCACTATATCTGAAGATGCATTGATTGGAACTTCTGTGGTACAAATTGCTGCGACCGACCTAGATATAGGTTTGAATGGCCGTGTTCAGTATTTAATGAGTGACAAAGATATAGAGGACGGATCTTTTGTCGTCGATCCCACATCTGGCACTATCAGGACTAATAAAGCACTGGATCGTGAAAGTATTGCCACATATTATTTAACTGCAATTGCATTCGATAAAGGTACTCCTCCAATGAGTAGCTCGGTGGAAGTCCAGATAAGATTAGATGATGTAAACGACTCTCCACCAATATTTTCATCGGATAAATTGACACTGTATGTTCCAGAAAACTCACCGGTCGGATCGTTTGTTGGTGAGATCTATGCACACGATCCAGACGAAGGAGTTAACGCCATTGTTCATTATTCCATAATTGGAGGTGATGATTCTAGCTCATTTTCATTGGTTACTCGACCAGGATCGGAACGTGCACAACTTCTCACCATGACCGAATTGGATTACGAGTCTCCAAGGAAGAGATTTGAATTGGTAGTTCGTGCTGCTAGTCCGCCTTTAAGAAACGATGTTCATGTAGAGATTTTAGTAACTGATGTAAACGACAACGCGCCGATTTTAAAGGACTTTCAAGTAATTTTCAACAATTTTCGAGACTATTTCCCAAACGGTGAGATCGGACGAATACCGGCGTTTGATGCAGATGTAACGGACAAGTTAACTTATAGAATATTAAGTGGAAATAATGCTAATTTGATTCGATTAAACACAAGCTCGGGTGGATTAATTTTGAGCCCACAATTAAACACGAACGTGCCGCGGTACGCGTCCATGGAAGTGTCTGTGACTGATGGAATTAATGAAGCGAAGGCTGTAATGCAGTTAGTGGTCAGATTAATCACGGAAGATATGCTCTTTAATTCAGTTACAGTCAGGCTAAATGAAATGACAGAAGAGGCTTTTCTTTCGCCACTGCTTAACTTCTTTTTGGATGGTTTGGCTGCTATTATCCCGTGCTCAAAAGAGAATATATTTATTTTCTCTGTACAAGACGACACAGAAGTTAACTCTCGTATATTAAATGTGAGCTTCTCTGCCATGCGCCCCGATGTTACAAATGAAGAATATTATACGTCGCAGTATCTGCAGGAGCGAGTCTACTTAAACCGTGCTATTCTAGCTCGATTAGCTACAGTTGAAGTGCTGCCTTTTGATGATAATTTATGTGTACGAGAGCCTTGCCTAAATTACGAACAATGCTTGACTGTTCTGAAGTTCGGAAATGCTTCAGCATTTATTCATAGTGATACTGTCTTGTTCCGTCCAATATATCCAGTCAATACGTTTGCTTGTCAATGTCCGGAAGGATTTACAGGCAGTAAGGAACATTACTTATGTGATACCGAGGTAGATTTGTGTTACTCGAATCCTTGTCAAAATGGTGGTAAGTGTCTTCGTCGAGAAGGCGGATACACTTGTATATGTGAACATGATTTTACTGGACTCGACTGTGAGACTGAAATAAAAAGCCTGAAAACGTGTAAAACAGACTTGTGTCAAGGAGGCTATTCTTGCTTACAACATGGTGACATTGGACGGTCATCGTACTCTTCTACGTGTGAACTTAAGTCACGATCGTTTACTCGAAATTCATTTATAACGTTCGAAAGATTACGTCAACGCCATCGGTTCAATATTAAACTGAATTTTGCAACACTTGAACAAAATGGATTGCTTCTCTACAACGGACGTTACAATGAGCTGCATGATTTCATAGCGCTAGAAATTATTGAAGGTCATCTATCTTTCTCATTCTCCTTAGGAGATTCCAAACAAAATGTCCGAGTTAACCAAAAGAAAAAATTATCGGATGGCTTTTGGCATACTGTAGAAGTAATCTATTTCAATCGTACAGTTACTCTTTTGGTCGATAATTGTGATACAGCTTTAGCACTAAGTGGTAATTTTGGAGACCGCTGGAGCTGTGCAAATCAAACGACACTAACTCTGGATAAGAGATGTTCTTCTCTTACTGAATCATGTCATCGTTTTCTGGATCTTACTGGCCCATTACAGTTAGGAGGTTTGCCTAGAATTCCAGTGCATTTTCCAATTCGAACGCAAGACTATGTAGGCTGCATCTCTGATCTAATAATAGATCATCGGCTTATTGATCTTAACTCTTATGTAGCTGATAATGGAACTGTGTCTGGCTGCCCTCAGAAGGCGCCTTCGTGTATGTCAGAGCCTTGCTTTAATGGAGGCACATGTAACGAAGGGTGGAATACACACACTTGTGATTGCCCTGAAGGTTATACAGGGAGTGCATGCCAAGAAGCTGTACCAGCACCTTGGAGGTTTTCTGGTGATGGCGTGCTTAGCTTCAATCCACTATTGAGACCTATCCAACTACCTTGGCTTACGGGTTTATCGATTCGGACCAGACAACAAAATGCCTTTTTGGTTCAGATACAAGTTGGACAGAATAGCTCAGCAATTTTATCCTTGAAACAAGGGATACTCTATTATAGCTATGATAATGAATCGATGTATTTGGCTGCCACTGATTTGGCAGATGGTATATGGCATAGAATCGAAATCAAATGGCTCAGCGCTGAAATATACTTATCTGTTGATTATGGACAAAGAACTGAAATTTTTCCAATAGCACGAAAAATTCAAGGCCAGTATGTTGGGAAGATTGTGATTGGTCGTGCTGATGAGTCTATTGGAAATGCAGAAAAGTTTGTGCCTTATGAGGGATGCATACAGGATATCCGAGTGGGAGGAATGCAGAGTGTGTTGAATAGGCCGACCGTTCGGGAAAACGTCGAAGATGGATGCACTTCTAAAAGCCAGTGTCCACCATCTTGTCCAGACTTCTCTTCGTGCATCATGAGTTGGGATGAATCTCATTGTGATTGCCTTCCTGGATATATTGGTCCAGATTGTGCTCCTGTTTGTACAGTTAGTCCGTGTACAGCGGGAATTTGTCGAGCAGACATTTCACAGCAAAAAGGATATCGCTGCGAATGTAATAATACAATTCATTCTGGAGAATTTTGCGAAACAACGATTCAGCGACCTTGTCCTGCTGGCTGGTGGGGCGAGAAACGATGTGGTCCATGTAAATGTAATATTGAGCAAGGTTACAATCCAGACTGTAATAAGACCACTGGCCAATGCCATTGCAAAGATAATCATTATCAGCCGGTTAATGAAACAGCATGCTTGCCATGTGACTGTTACTCTATAGGATCATTTAGTAGTAGTTGTAACCACTTAAATGGTCAATGCGAATGCCGCGAAAGCGTTATAGGACGTAGATGTGATTCTTGTTCTAACCCTTATGCTGAAGTTACATTAGCGGGATGTGAAGTTGTTTATGATGCATGTCCACGTTCTTATTCAGCTGGTATTTGGTGGTCAAGGACTCCACTAGGTCAAGTTGCCGTAAGTAACTGTCCCGTCCCCGCTAAAGGAAAAGGATCTAGATTATGCGATGACAAAGTCGGACGGTGGGGACATACAGATATGTTCAATTGCACCTCCCAACCTTTTATTGAACTTCGAAAACAATTATCGCAGCTGGAAAAGTCTGAATTGCAATTGAATCCATTTGTTTCTATAAAAATTGGCCACAGCCTTCGCCATGCTTGTCAACTTGTACCAACTGGTGGAAACATTAAAAGAAAAGAACGGAGAGAAAAACAAGAGAAAATCGATTCATTCTTCTTTAAAAAAGACAGACGGAATGTTTGGAACAACGAATTTGAAAATTATTTAAACGAAGAAGTACAATTTATACATGATCGTCTGTACGGGGCTGATATTCTAATAACAGAAGGATTGTTGACAGAAATCATAAATTTTGAGTTGACACAGAGAGGACTGAACTTGTCCCACAGCCAAGATAAAGACTTTGTCGAAAATTTGGTTTTCTGTGCAGGTGTGATTCTCAATAGAAAGTACAAAGCTGAGTGGCATCGCATAACGCAACTAGTAAATAGAGGGCCACACGACTTAGTTGATGCATTTAACAAGTACATGATAATTCTTGCTCAATCCCAACATGATACCTACACAAAACCGTTTGAAATAGTTCAGAAAAACATGGCGTTTGGATTAGATACTGTAACGTCTCAATCACTCTTCGGATACGAGCCAGAACAACTCAGCGAATACCATAGAGTAAAGTTCCTGAAACCCAACCAATTCACAACTGAGAGTGTAATTCTTCCGGACACTAGTGCATTTCTTCAACATTCTGCCAAACAAAAGCCTGTCATATCAATTCCAAAGTACAATAATTATCTACAAGACAAAACGAAATTTGACAGAAATACTAAAGTCTTAATTCCATTAGAAATTTTGGGTATAACACCACCTGAAAAAAATGAAATCACATCTGGTTCCAGCGATTACCGTGTCGTTGTCAGTTACGCGCAGTACAAAGATGTCGGTATCCTATATCCCGAGTCATTTGATGAGACAATCACCAGGCGTTGGGGTGTAGACCTGCAAATTGTAAGTCCTGTGCTCTCACTTGCAATTCTGGTCCCTGGAGACGGAGACGAATTGTATGCCGAAGTATTTTCAAAAGATCTGACACCGCTACAAAACAATAAAAATAAAGAAATCTTTCAATCATCGCAAAAGCAGATAGACGGAGTAAATGATGCTCATAAGGAGATCGAAATTATGGCACATGATATAGACGTTCATGAAATATACGATACAAAAGCTAATTCGGAAAGGCAGATAGATTTCAGTGATGAAGCTGAAATTAATGAAAATTTAGAGTCGGAGAAAAATGGAACGCTTGTCGTAGAAACAATCTTATCAAATATAGATATAGAAAATGAACCTATGTACTCTGATCTTCGTTTGAAACGACAAATTGAGGATCCGATACAGATGACCGAAAAACAGTTTGTTTATCGATCCTTAGGATCACCACATCTTTCGCAAGCTATCCAACTTCAAATGTCGCTGATGATTGACCAATCAAAATTCGGCCCAAGATCAAATCCCCAGTGCGTTCGATGGAATAGCTTCACAAATAGCTGGACTCGACTTGGATGTCAAACGGAAATCCCTAACTATGAAATTTTTCGGTATGACTTCCCCATCTCGATAAACTGCACTTGCACTCACATTTCGAACTATGCGGTATTAGTGGACGTGATTGATCCAGAGGATATCCCCGAACCATCTCTTCTAGTACAAATTACATCGTATTCGGCATTCCTACTATCGCTTCCAATTCTTGTTCTTGTACTAATTGCTCTGACTCTTCTACGTGGGATGCAAACTAACTCAAATACTATCCATCAGAATATTGTGCTATGTGTTTTTTGTGCCGAACTTTTATTCTTTATTAGTATGCAGTCTAGAAGAACTCTCATTGATAATGAATTTCCATGCAAATTGGTCGCCATTTTACTCCATTATACGTGGCTTGCTGCATTTGCTTGGACTACAGTTGACTGTGTTCATCTCTACCGGATGCTTAACGAAATGCGAGATATTAATCATGGTCCAATGGGATTCTATTTCTCGGTAGGCTATGGAGCTCCAGCAATTATTGTTGGACTATCGGTAGGAGTTCGAGCGCATGAATATGGAAACAATTTGTTGTAAGTCATCAAAGTTAGTAATGTCAAATTGTAACCTTTGTAAATACATTTTTCAATTCTTTGACCAGCTGCTGGCTATCCGTTTATGAACCAGTTGTATGGTGGCTAGTTGGACCAATCGGCGGAATGTCGATCATCAATCTTTTTATATTATTTGTATCCGTTAAGTCAGCCTTCACTCTCAAGGATCACATACTTGGATTTGGAAATCTTAGAACGCTACTCTGGTTGTCAGTAGTTTCTTTACCAATCATGGGAGTAATGTGGGTGCTGGCTGTTCTTGTTGCATCCGATAGTTCACAGTTTTTGAGTATATCACTGTGCTGTGTTGTCTTAGCCCATGCAGTGTTTTGTTTAATAGGATATTGTGTCATTAATAAGAGAGTTCGGGAAAACTTGCATATGACTTTCCTGAGATGTATTGGTCGAAAAGTTCCATTACTTGATTCATCGAACGCTGTAAGCAATAGTTTACATAATATCAATACGGTTGGAAGAGGAAGTACTTTCTTAGCCGGAGCTTATGATACAACGCGGCGGAATATTGGTATCAGCGCCTCAAGTACTACATCCAGAAGTACAGCTAAGACGAGCTCCAGCCCATACAGGTCAGTAAGAATGCGTACTAGCATACATTTTTGTGATTGGCTTTGCACTAAGAATTATTTCTGTAAATATCCATTCTACTCATGTACATTGTACTTCAAGTTGCCCATGTTTTAATACCAATTTGATATTTTTTTCAGAAGTGATGGTCAACTGCGTCATACATCTACTTCGACATCAAATTATAATTCGGCTAGCGAGACTCCAAGTTATATGCGCGGATTTGTAAACCGTCCTGAAGGGGGTATACTTAGTATTTTAACATTTAATTCTTATTGTTTTTCATGGATAAATTATTTTAGAGAAAAAAAAGCGACATCGGAAGGATTCCGATTCTGAGTCGGAAACAGACGGTCGTAGCTTAGAGCTGGCTTCGAGCCATTCAAGTGACGATGAGGAATCTCGAGTTGGGCGAAACCCGGGAAGCCACCGGAGTGCCGGTGTAAGTACTACACCTTATTACCTCCCAAACATTACGGAACATGTTCATGCTACGACTCCTCCCGAACTAAATGTTGTACAAAGTCCGCAGTTATTCCCTAGCGTCAACAAACCAATATATGCATCGCGATGGTCAAGCCAGTTACCCGAAGCATATTTACCATCTTCGGGAAACGTAGGCCGCTGGTCTCAGGAAACAGGATCAGATAATGAAATACTGTCATACAAAACAAGCTCACCGAATCCACTGCCAAATCCTGATCTTACTGATACATCATATCTAAATCCACCACAATATAAAATAAACACTGAAAATCAAAAATACGAAAGGAATGAGAAAGGGTATGAAATGGAACATGAAGCAATTCGTGTACATGAAAAGAACTATGATCAAATTAATGCTGACAATGGCTATGAACCCACTCACTATGAAAGCGAAAAACAATACGAACGTGCGGATATTGTTAATCATCTGAAGACACTTCACAATAATCCTTATCTGAATAATACACTTTACGATAAACAACGATACATCGGGTATGATGAACATATAAGGTCTAAAGAACTCATAACACCGAATTTATATAGTCGCGACAACACATTGAAATCACCACCGCTCTACGGTGAATCAGTACACAGTGTTCACTCACTGTTAAAAAGCGATTATCAACAGTATCAACAGAGGGTATTAGATTATCACTCGGATCGTATGTCAGAAGGGTCTGATAAAAATGGATACCATTTTCCTTATACCGCCGAAGAAGACCATCTAAACATTTCGTCTTCTCGGAATGCCCATCATTTGGTAAATGATATGAATGCTCCGAGTGTTATATCAAGTCAACTGTCATCTAGGCACCCATCGCCTATTGCATCACCAACTATCATTTCACCTATGCAACCATTGTCTCCATTAAGAAGAACAATTGATCCTAACAAGTAAGTGATTTTTTTTTTATTTTCGTAATTTGACTGCAGCTGTATGTATGTACTTGAAATGATAACGTCATCCACACTGACCCTTAAGAGCAATCACTTTTTAGTGATACTTTTTAGGTTTACGTAAACCACTGATCTTCTCCTGACACCCACTTCCCTGATAGCTCGCGAGTAAAAATCATAGGAAATCATACACCATTCAACTCTGACGCTCTTATAACAGGTACCAAACTCCTTTGGGCGATAAGAGGCTATAAACCATTTAACTCCTGCTGAAAAGCTTGAAGACCTCGGATATAATTCTACCTTGGTTGAAGGTTATCTCGAATGACTGAACGGATCTAACCTGCATCCCTGAAGCATGGATGGAAGTTAAGGTAGCTTTCATACCCAACGCAGGAAAAAACTCCCAATGTCTGCCTTAGGACCTCAGACCTATCAGTCTATCATCCTTTCTTCTGAAAACATTGGTAATACTCATGGATGGCAATATTGACAAGCGTCTGCTATCAACATCTCCACACGCGTACTAGAAGGGAAAGTCGGTCGAAACCATTAAAAAATCTCTTTGTATTAAAGAATCCAACATGGCTGCCTTTCTTTAACAACGTCAGACCAGAGGCAATCACTGACGTACTCTCTACCTTGATGGTAGAGTCTTCGTTTGGCGCGCTGATCAATCAGATGCTCTCATCCAGGATTGTGAACACAAAGGTGGACGCGTTCTCTACCCGAACATTTGTCAGTAGAGGTACACCACAAGGTGGCGTAGTTCACTCTTTGGAATTTAGTAGTCAATAAACTAATATTGAGACTAGAAGGAGAGGTCTGTAGAGTGATTGCTTATGCAGACGATGTTGCAACTGCTATCTCGGGAAAGCACATTAGCAGCTCTTTCCGCCTTCTGGACCACTGTAGTGTATATCAGAGCTTATAGCAATCAAGGAGGCCTTATCCTGACTGAGATGTAATGTAATGTCTACTAGGGATATTAGCATTTCCGAGCGGGAATAAAATCCTTGAAATCGGTCTCAACAATATTCAGAAAGTGTACACTTTTGCTGTTTTTTTTGACGAGTGGCTTCAGAGGCCGCTGTTCTTTTTGTCGAGTGTAGATAATTCTAGTGTAGAAAGTGTACACTTTCTACACTCGCTCGGGCGGGAGCAGGTGTAATTTCTTACACTTTAGTGTAGCTTACCATCTGCAAAACTTAATAGCTGCATGCAGATAAAATTGACTTTTAGTATTTATGGAAATACTGTATTTATGGAATACATGCAATAATATTGTATGTCAATAAATTTGTATTGACAGAAGTGAAAGAATCAAGCAAATAAAAAAGTTCGAAATTTTATTTGTCAGTTTTCTACACTAACGCGTTCTTTTTGGCTGTTCAAAATTGGTGTAATCCTACACTAGGTGTAATACACTTAAAGTGTAGTGTATACTGAATGTTGGCAAAAAGAACAAACCTACTGTATTATGCTAAAAAACTCGACCTCTTCTCAAACGATTTCTGAAAAAGCTGCCTGGATGAAGAGGAGGAGGAGACAGTCCTTTATCTTTTCTGTACTCTTTCAGCTCTATCCGCTAAGAGGAAAGTTCATTTAGGAGCCTAATACTTCAACAGTCTCAGTGACCTTGCCGCAACGGAAGTGGCGAGAAACCAATGCTTTGTTATAAGCTCGAAATGGATTAGCGAGTAGGACCGGATTTAATGATCCTGTGATAACACAACAGACCAGCTTACCACCTACCTAGTCCATACGTGAATCAATAGATATACGTACAATGATGAAAATTTAAAGTGATTTAAATACTTTTTACTTTTACCCCAGGATTACTTTGTGTAAACAAACAACAAATTTTCCAAGGACGTTCAAATAATGGCTACAATAAGGAGTTCTCTTTCTTCAGATCCATTATCTTACAGTATGCCAAATTTCTACATAGCTAGAAGCATTCAGAAGTTATATAACAATATAAAAGAACACGTGTTTTAAGAACTTTTGGATGCTATCCATTAAATTATATATAAGAAAATAGAAATTGCTTAAACTCGTTGAAAACAAGGCAACTATCGAGCAATCTATCAAAATGTGGATATCACTATAAGGGGCACATACTCGATACCATTCTGATAGCTAAGCAGGCCTGTTAATGTTGAACTATCAGAAACGGCATACTCGATGCAATCGCTCGCAGTTTGTTAACTTTTAGTTGCGATTTTGTGGTCACGAATCTACTGAACAGGGTACATAACCTCAAAAGTATTTTCATAATAATTGGGTCGTCTATTTGTTTTCGGCTTCGATGGTCTGAGCTACATGTCTTTTGTCAAAATAAAAACAAATAACAGGTACAAACAAATTGCCAATTTCAATGCGAACGGGGGTGTGTTCAAGATGTCAGCTATAGCTGCTTCGAAAGCTCTGGTGACAAATTTCGGGACCTTCCAAGATAAACAGAAACTGGCAGTTGAATCATAGACAAAATACACATAGATCTCCATTCCTTTACAAAAAATTCTGCCTATGGAAAGTGGACTCGAGAAATGCTATCAAATGAACCTAACTACCTAACATATGTGTGTGAGTCCATGTCTCTCTTCAGAATTGCGGCCGATGATCGTAAAAGCACGAAACCCTCTCTATTAACACGATATTGTGTGAATTCTACAATTACAATTTTGCTTTACCGAAATTTAAAAAAAATTTTGAAATTATGTGTTCGAAGGAAGTATGCGGAAAATAAAATTTTAGAAGGTGTTTTCGTAGCAGAGAAATGTGGGTGATACAGATTGCTCCGAGAATAACGTCACATATCTCAAGAACTATTTTAAATAGTATCTTAGAATTTAGACAGGAGGTAGACTCACTACCTGCAGACTTATTTTTAGGGTAGAAAGCAAAACATGCTGATTTGTATATCTCCAGATTCACTCTTCATATAATAGAAAACTGAAAGTCAGTATTTACAAGTATTACAAATAAATATACTAGAAAGTTTAAACTTAGCATGTAACATGGCACTTATAGTAGGAAACTAATATAGATGAAAATAAATTTAGATTTCTGTTGAAGTACAGAGGTGGGGCAAAAAATACTGTTAAAAAAAAATACTGTTAAAATATATTTTCTTGGATTTTTCTTAATTTCTTGACTTTGAAGAGTTAGTATAGCATACTGAATTAGTTTTTACATACACTGTGCAAAATTTACTAAAAATAGATTTAAAATTTTTTTGTATTAATTATCTTAGGAGGTGAAAAGGTCCAATATATTTTTATAAATACCGCCTGATATCTTAAGTTTGATCAGATGTCAAATTCGATTTTCCTTACCTTTCATTGTTAAAAAGAAGGCTTATAAGTTGATATTAATGAGTTCTATTTAGTTTTATAATCTTAAACAATTACCTTAAATTGATTTAAGGTTTTTTTCCGATATTTCGATATGTTCCTAACACGATGCAGGGAGATCGTAAATGTTTTACCAAATTTCACCATTTATCTTAGATCTGAGGATATAGCGAATTGCTTCACTTTCACGAGCTATATATTCAAGTGCTTAAAATAAATTTAAGGATTTTTCGATATTTTATATCAACAATAATATGCTAATGCATTATCGGAGAGAGTATCCGATTATTTTTGCAGTAGCTTGATTTTCTAAAAAAAATTTATCACTCCCACTTCCATGCTCCGCCGCATCCCTAAAAATTTTTATTTTTAACCAACTCCATTTTTCAATTTGTATACACAAACCCAATTTCATTTTTCAAGCGGGATTGGTATCGTAATCTGCTTCTTTTTTTTTTAATTAATCACAATACTTTATTATTGAAATAATGAAGTAAATTCGATGAATTCTATTACCATAAAAACGATCAATTGTAGGAAATATTCAAATAACTGTCCGAAATTTAACGATCGTATCGTTGCACTAGCTGTACGTTGGTTCACTTTACGCGCACTATGTACATAATATACGTACCTTTACTAGCACCCCAATGTAAATAAATTATGATTATGATTAAACACCAATAATAAATACTAATAAGTAAATGACAAGTAACATTCAAAAATTAGAACTACTGTTTAACTTTAATATAATAAATAATGGCTATACAGCTATAGGGAAGACTGCACACCTATGGTTTAGTTTCATCCAAACTAAATAGTTGAATATGCAAAACAGATCCCTTTCGATCGATGCGCGACTAAAGTATCGCATCGAGGTCTATACAGGGTGGGCCAAATACAAGTTTCTTTTTAAAAATGCAATAAAATGAACAAAATTAAATTTTTTTTCCATGTATTACGGCTTTATTAGTAAGAGTAAACATTCCCATTAATGATGGAACACAACTTCGTTCAAGTAGCTGCCTCGGCTGGCTGCGCAGTAGCGCATTCTGTCACTCCAATTTTCCAAGACCTTGTTGATGGTTTCGGGCTGTAGCTCATGGATTGCTTGGATGATATTGGCCTTAAGTGCTTGAATCGTTTCTGGATTGTTGGCATAACATCGGTCCTTCACGGTTCCCCACAAAAAAAAATCCAAAGGGGTCAAATCGCAGCTCCGAGGCGGCCAATTGACATCGCTAAGACGGCTGATAACACGATTTGGGAATTTGGTACGTAAAAGATCGATTGTGGCATGGGTTGTGTGGCATGGCGCGCCATCCTGCATGAACCAGAGGTCGTCCAAATCCATGTCTTCAATTTCAGTAAAAAAAAAGTCGGATAACATGGCTCTGTAACGTTCACCGTTGACCGAAACGTTGTTCCCAGCCTCATTTTCGAAGAAAAATGGTCCAATGATGCCACCACTCCACAATCCGCACCAAACTGTCACTCTCTGTGGATGCATTGGCTTCTCGACAATAACGTACGGGTTTTCCGAGCCCCAGATGCGGAAATTTTGTTTGATAACGCAGTCGCCGAGATGAAAATGCGCCTCGTCAGAAAAGATGATTTTTCGCCCAAAATCGTTGTCTAATTCAAGCTGCTCTAAGGCCCAAATTGCGAAGCGATAACGAAGCGGATGGTCGTGCGCCTTCAATTGCTAAGTCAATTGGACCTGGTAAGCGAATAATCCGAGATCTTTGTGCAGAATTCTCCTCAGGCTAGTGCGTGAAATGTTGAGCTGTTGAGATCGACGGCGAGTTGATGTTCGTGGAGTGAGTCTCACACTCTCGGCTACAGCAGCCACATTCTCGTCTGTGCGCACCGTACGACAACGGGGGCCATGAGTGTTGTCCACTAGCATGCCAGTCTCACGAACTTTTTGCACAAACTTGCGTACAGCAGGCGCGGTGGGTGCTTCATTTCGGCCAAAACTTCTTTTCAAAAAACGCACTGTTTGGCTACACAGCACTCACTTTGGAAATAAGTTTTCAATATTTCCCAACGTTGTTCAAGCGTAAAGCGACTCATTTCCTTCCGCGGAGGTATGATACTGACTTTATGTCAAGATTTCGAGCGGGAAACAGCTTTCAGTGTCAAAATAACCTATGATTTAAAAAGAAACCACTAGATGGCCCACCCTGTATACATGGTGGCTTATGTAGATGCGCAGACGCACCAAATTAAAAATCTCATACATCCTGCCAGCGGTGGTTATAAATTGTTACGAGTACATACCAAAAATTCATTCAGCATAATTATTTACTGTATGAACGAAAATACAGGTACACTTTCTTGAAAATTGTTTGGGATTTGGGTCAAACGTATGATGTTATTTTATTGTTGCCGTTTAAAAATATTTGGTATTTCCACGGTTTGGATTTTATGAATAAAGTAAATAGAGTAAAAAATATTTTGGGGTGTCCCTGTTTTCGTTCTATTCATTTCGTGGCATATCCTGGCCTATTTAAAAAAAGGTCGACGTGCCTCTATGTCCACACTCTACCATTACGAAATTAGCCTAATGGTAGAAACTATTTTTTGAGTATAGGCCATTTTTTAAAATATCGTCTACTTTGCATATTTTGGGGTTTTCCAAAATCCTTTCATCCTTTAATGAATACATATATCCCTTCATTCATTTACAGTTTTGTCTCTGAACACAATATGTACCTGCTGTCCATACTTTTTTTAATCAGTGTTTGAGTGGTTTTCATTTCCTAAATATTATATACAACAAACAGTACAAAATATCAGCCAACGCGGCTCTATATATTCCTCAATTTTTAGCTTTCTATCCTTTGCTGTTTTCGAGAAATATCAGTGGCACCTCTAAAATTTTTCTATGCACTGGGCTATAACTCCTGTAAAATTTTTAAGATCATGTCTGATACGTTTCCTGAGATGTAAAAATTTAATTTTTTGAAAAATGGCTATCCTCCAACTTCTGTGCTCCACCTCCTCCCTCGTTAACCCTTCAGGACATCTTGATCTTAGAATGTTTTAATCCTTGCTTTCGAGCGTTTCGGACGCATTTTTCGAAAACACGTAGCTACTACGCGTTTAACCGAAAACATGTACAGCGACCCTCGCGGAAATCGAAGTAAACTTTGGAAGAAACTATTTAATGCTGCAGAAACTCAATTTCGTGCTTGTGCAACGACTGCATTAGCTAATAAATTCCCTCATTACTGCTATACAAACTAATTAGTTTCAAACAATTTAGAAAACATAAATTTGCTAATGAAACACAGCTGAATATCTACTTGTCAAAACAAATCACATCAAGCTATCATGTATCAAAATAAAACGAGTTGCCTAGTCTGAACACTAGTTTTTTAACATGTTAAATTTACCTACTTAAATGCGTTTAAAATGCATAGTCTGTACAGGGTATTACATTTTCGTAGTGTAGAACCTAAAATAAATACGTAATTATCCCGCGCACCGATTGTCATCAATTCTTATTATGTTGGACATAAAATTTTTTACAAAGAATCGAAAACTTGTCGAGCTCCGAGTCATAAAATTACACACGAACGTCAGATGTCGGAAATTTGTCTATCTTGGAAGGTTGTTTTTGTTTCCACCAGGTGGCGATTTCCAACTTTACCATATGTCAATACTGTAGCAACTGCCAAATTCAGCATTGCAACCAAAGCGTCTTCGGGTTTTGTACAAAAAGCAGCTTTTATAGCTCACAACATATGATCGATCTATGCATACGCAAGTTGGCGTAACATATGACATACATTTGTGGTTTTGCGATCAAAAAAGGAGAATAAAAATAAAGTGAAAATGAGCACTATTAGTAGTATCCTTAAATTGTTCGCTCATTTCAATTGTGAATAAAACATAGTTTCCGTTTGTGAACACTCAAAATGGCGTTGAGACGAAAGTAACAGCTGCACACCCATATGAATATTGCAATAGCTGCTTTCTTGCTTATAGTCTGAAACATGAGCAATAAAAAACTGCTATGAAAGCTGCCCTTTTAAAATCTTGGATCTAGTGTCAAAAAGCAAGTACGAGAAAGCAGCTTTTTGGTTGCTTTGGACACACAAAAGCAGCTAATACCAGCTATAGCAGAAACCATGAACAGACCCAGGTTTAAATTATATTCAGCTGTTTCGCTGAATTAGCTGCTTTGTGCTCTGCTTAATGAATTTAAATAGAAGAAGAAGTAGAGAAAAATGTGTCCATGCTAACTGCCACCAAAAGTAGAAGCAGGGAAAAAATTGTCCATGCTAACTGTCAACAGTCAAGTATTTTAAGGCCGTGACACAATAAAAGCAGAAGCAGCATTTTTTTTTATAAAGCACAGGATCATATGACACCTGTTTAAATAAAAGCAGCGACGAAAGCAATGGTGAATTTTGTTCTAAATTCTAAGATTCTGCTTCAGTACTGCCAACGTAAATCCCTTAAAAATTGAGAATGTTGTCAGTAATGGAAATGTTAAAGGTGTCAAAATTGTTTCCGTTGATTTTTCTGAGCTTTTAGTTTAAAATGATCATTAAATACGAGTATATGGAAACAATTTGACACCTTTAACATTTCCATTGTTGGCAACATTCCCAATTTTTAAGGGATTTACGTTGGCAGTACTGAAGCAGAAGCAGAACTTTAGAGTTTAGAACGAAAAAGCAGCACTGCTTTCGTCGCTGCTTCTGCCGCTGCTTTCATTTAAACAGGCGTCATATGATCCTGTCCTTTCTAAAAAAAAATGTTGCTTCTACTTTTATTGTGTCACAGCCTTAAGTTACTCTTTGACACTTTGACATTGCAATCCGCTGTTGTGTACTTCCAGTGACTTTCGTAAAAGTGCTCTTAGACGAGCAACTAAAATTGCTCAATTTACAGCAATACCAGCCAATTTTGATATCACGAAAACATGAAAACACATGTGGCAATAACACCAACTCGTTCAGCAATTCTGCAATTAGAGCTTACAAGATAAAATCAGTTTGGTAATCATTCAGCTGTTTCGCTGAATTAGAAAATTACTGTTTAATCAAAACAAATTCATAATCAATTTCAATTTCCTGGCTGCTCGAATAATTGAGTTATAGTAACATAACATTTATTCAATAATACTAATTCAAATTTTGTGATACATTTTAGAGAGAGTTATAGTACTTTTCGTAAAATGAATGTATAAATTTTCCATAGTATTCGTATACACGAAGGACTCACACGGATTCCTTATATTAATTTCATTATTTGAAACGGTCGGAAAAATAACGTGTACGAAACTTCAAATTCCCAAGTTGAAGCATTTTGAAGTTACCGACCAATGTTCGTACGGGAGCTATCCGAAGGAGTGAGACGGGTTCATTAACAAACTAAGCCTTACCAATTTTAACCGATGGATACCAAATTTCACCATTCTAGGTCAACCGGTTATTAATTTATCGTGCGTTCGAATGGACAGTATGCAGATTTAGGTGTTTTAGATGCAACTGAATGTACTGCTTTTTACAATATTTTGGGCTAGATTAAAGTTATGGTTCCCTGCAACTTCTATAGTATAAAAGTCATGGTTTTGATTTGTCCGTACACGGCGGTCCGGCTGTTTGATTTCGCCACACTTCTTTCGATCCATTTCATTCAGCTTCATTTCATAAGTTTCAGATTTTTCTATGAGTATCAGTGTGGAAACACTATAATTATATAAATTGTATAATCCCAGAACAACTTTGTTATTTTGAAGCTTAATTGCTGCTCATTAACAGAAATTGATTAAAACCGTTTTCTATTTTTAGGGGTAGTATGGACGACGATGAGACAACAGTGTGACATGATTTTCGTGACGTTCAATTGAAAATTTTGTATTGAATTTTAATTTTATATTGATATAAGATATTAGCCATAACGGTAACTTTTTAATGCGAGTTTTAGTAAAATAAAAAAAAAATGAATTGGAAGATTTTCGCGGTTAGTAAATTTTAATTGCGGAATGCACAATTTACTATTAATTAAAAATATTCCAAATAAATATATATTTGTTTAATATTTCAGTTCAAAGTATATTATGTATAATTATTTCAAAATTGTATACTAGATATATTAAGTCAGTTTCTTGTATTCTGTACTTTTAATTTCTTTCCGTTTAGTTAAGTTTATTTATATTGATTGCATTGATTTTAATGAAAGCGAAAGTAGTACGGAATTCCAAAATATTTTTATATAATATATTTTAGAGCCAAGTAATTGGTTAATCTTTTAAGTAATATTTGACTGATAGTGTATATGTGTATTGTGTCATTTGAAAAGAGATTATATAATAAAGAATTCTTTAATAAGAATTCGTATTTAAAGTAATCGCCATAAATGGATTGATTAACTTCTTGTATTGATTCAATCTTTTATCACTAATATATAAGCATAACTTAATATTGTACAAAAGCATAATTTAGGAGATAATTTTTTAAGACTAATGGCAGAATATGAAGTGGTCAACGCATTTAAATACAAATGTACTTATATATATTAGCATAAGAATTATATTTAACAAAACATAAAGTGTTTTAATTAAATACTGATGTATGTATACACCTACATTTCATATATTTCAGAGTAGTTAAAAGTTAAAAGTAGGTATCGAAAAAATTTAGATTAAAAAATTCTTGTACCTTGTGAAATGCTGTAATCTATTGAAAGTATACCATCATCTACAGTAGTTCACTCTTGAACGACTCATCGCTACGTTATACGCAATATGCATGTTACTAGAGAACCTGTATACGAAATAACATAAACATTCATTATCTGGAGAGCGGTCACATCTCGTGTCTCATAGATCGCGTACTAGACTGGTTTGGTTTCATTTGGTTCGTACCAAAATAAGTCCAAATAGACTGGTTCGGTTTACGTTTATGCGTACGACCAATTTGTTTTTTTGGTCTATTTAGACTGGTCTGGTCCGCACGTAAACGTAAAAGCAGCGGCAGAAGCAGAGAAGAAAACTGCTGCTTTTTCGTTCTAAAATTCTGCCTCTGCTTCAGTACTGCCAACGTAAATCCCTTAAGAATTGGGAATGTTGTCAGTAATGGAAATGTTAAATGTGTCAAAATTGTGTCCATATACTCGTATTTAATGATCATTTTAAGCTGAAAGTTCAGAAAAATTAACGGAATCAAAATATTTTCGTCCGCTCAAACGAGAGACTAAAATACTTGCGACTGTTGGCAGTTAGAATGGACACATTATTCCGTGCTTCTACCTTCGGTGGCAGTTAGCATGGACACATTCTTCTCTGCTTTTGCTTTTATTTAAATTCATAAAGCAGAGCAAAAAGCAGCACTGACGACGCTGCTGTTTCTGCCGCTGCTTTATGCTTTTATTGTATCACGGCCTTAAGGGTACATCCGAGTAGAAATTTATTTTTTTTCACTCATCTTAAAGTTTGCAGTCTTAAGAATATTGTGTGTAAATTTCATATTGAAATTCCAAGAATTGTGGAAGTTATGGGCAGTTAACCGGAATGGGACCTTCATGATTTCTCTATATAGAGCGGCATTCAAACGCGATTATCTCGAAACATACTTTTCAAAGACGGTCCCCAAAATATTCGGAAAACGGCTTGACCGATTGCTTCCAAAATTTCACATAATATTTTTGGATAGGTTTTCTACTTCGCTACGTAGGATTTTTTTTTTAACTTATTTACTTTTTTTTTATCAAGCCAGAAAGGTCGATAATTGAGGTTAAAAACTGAAAATCAAGTTCAATCGGCCGCCATTTAGTGAAAAAATTTTTTTTTCAAAAACCCCTACGTAGCGAAGAGCATCATACTTTACATTTTCAGAATCTTTTTGAAATTTTTGTTTTGAATCAACCGCCTGCATGTAATCTTGGGAACCGCAGAGCGTGCGAGCGACGGACTTTCTTTACGCCGACCCTGACAGCAGCGCCCCTGATTGATATATATTTATAAAAAAAAATTATGAGCGTACCTCAACATATATACTTTCGAATAAAACCAACCTGGATAAAATCGAGCAAATAGTTTTTGAGATAATAATTTCTAAAATTCACCTATTTTTTCTGCTTTCTACTCGGATGTACCCCCTTAAGTCCAGGGAAGTCTGTAGAATATTTAATTTTGAAAAAAATATATATACATTTTTTGAATAAAAATAAAATTTGCTTCTTTGGAAACATACTAAATACTAAATTTGCACTCAAAAATTGTGACTAGCGAAATAGGTGATCACAATCGTGAGCCAGGCAAAACAAATTTTACTTTTCGTGAAGTTTCTATACTTTATATTGGAAAAAATGGAGCGTTTGTAATATTTTCTGCTGTAATTACTGCAAGAAACTTACGGGCCTATTACGAGACTCGAGTCGAGTGAGTAACTCGACTCACATTTGGACTCGACTCGAGCTAAAGTTGGTATTATGAAACTCGACAATTGGAAAGTCACTTCATTTCCAGCAGTCGAGTGAGTTTGACATTTCTTATAGGAAAATACTCACTCGATCGGTTCTCATAATACGCAGTTCTCTTAACTCACGCTTTTTTTTCGACTAAAAGTCGAGTGAAACTCGACAAGTAGGCACTCGTCGAGTTTCATAGTCGCAGAATGTGAGTTTTTTGGTCGAGTCGAGTTTCGTAATAGGCCCGTTAACAAAAGTATTTTAACGTAGATATAGATGACTGTTTTACATTTTGTGTAGTTTGAGGTCGTTTAGAAGATCCACATTTCGAAAGTTGATGAACGCAAGTGATCTATTTTCATTAATTGACAATACATTTGGGAGTTACTTCAGACTTCCACTTTTTCGATATTTTTTCGATGTGGCACAGAACTTCGTATTATACACCTGCAAACACCGAATTGAACACTGACAGGGACGTGTTCGGAAATTAACTCGAGTAAGAGTAGAGTAAAAAAAAACGTTCGGAAATGTACGGGCCTATTACGAAACTCGAGTCGAGTGAGTAACTCGACTCACATTTGGACTCGACTCGAGCTAAAGTTGGTATTATGAAACTCGACAATTGGAAAGTCACTTCATTTCCAGCAGTCGAGTGAGTTTGACATTTCTTATAGGAAAATACTCACTCGATCGGTTCTCATAATACGCAGTTCTCTTAACTCACGCTTTTTTTTCGACTAAAAGTCGAGTGAAACTCGACAAGTAGGCACTCGTCGAGTTTCATAGTCGCAGAATGTGAGTTTTTTGGTCGAGTCGAGTTTCGTAATAGGCCCGTTAACAAAAGTATTTTAACGTAGATATAGATGACTGTTTTACATTTTGTGTAGTTTGAGGTCGTTTAGAAGATCCACACTTCGAAAGTTGATGAACGCAAGTGATCTATTTTCATTAATTGACAATACATTTGGGAGTTACTTCAGACTTCCACTTTTTCGATATTTTTTCGATGTGGCACAGAACTTCGTATTATACACCTGCAAACACCGAATTGAACACTGACAGGGACGTGTTCGGAAATTAACTCGAGTAAGAGTAGAGTAAAAAAAAACGTTCGGAAATGTACGGGCCTATTACGAAACTCGAGTCGAGTGAGTAACTCGACTCACATTTGGACTCGACTCGAGCTAAAGTTGGTATTATGAAACTCGACAATTGGAAAGTCACTTCATTTCCAGCAGTCGAGTGAGTTTGACATTTCTTATAAGAAAATACTCACTCGATCGGCTCTCATAATACGCAGTTCTCTTAACTCATGGTTTTTTTTTTGACTAAAAGTCGAGTGAAACTCGACAAGTAGACACTCGTCGAGTTTCATAGTCGCAGAATGTGAGTTTTTTGGTCGAGTCGAGTTTCGTAATAGACCCGGTAGAGTAGAGTTAATTTTACTCTAATGACGTAATAGAGTTGCGTTCGAAAATGACAGAGTAGAGTAAAAAGGGGTAACTCTACTAATTCTAGTCATGAGCTGGGTTACAAGGAGTTAGAAACGTCATATGTCACCCGAAGCATCAAGGGGTCAGTATTTTTGAATACATTGCGTGTCAGTGTAAACTTTTGACGAAAATCTATAGTTGCAGCTATAAAACTTTGGAATACCACTTAATTTTTCTCCATTTTAATAAAAATCACATATCAAATGAAATGATCAAACTTCAATATCATGTCAACTCTGAATATGACTTTCGGGTAACTCTATCCGTTCCTAAATATCAGAGTAGAGTTTAATCTCATTTGAATGTGTTAGTTAACTCTGAAGGTAACTTTAACTCTACCCGAGTTAATTTCCGAACGCATCCCAGCAGATTATCATTTTCAGATGTCTCCAACTATGTGGAGAAATTATTGTAACTGCAGAGCCAGAATGCGAAAAAAAATAATCGATCTCAAGCGCAGTCACAAAATTTTAGTCACAGCAGGTTGTGACCTATGATAGATCACAATTTCAGAATGCTTCATTTGTATTGTAATTTTCTCCAGGGCTTCACCTGAAATATAAATGACATTTATATGCACATAGGAGCAGTGGCGGTCATATTGCTTTTCCAAGGGGGGGGGGGGGGGGGGGGCCATTGAAGTTCAGTACCTACTGTAGAGAAAATAAGTGCGGTAGCTACCCGTTAATGCAAATGTGCAAATGCTATGGTCGCTGCGGTTGGTACTGCTTGAAAATATTAACCTTTCATTTCCGCATCTATATCGCCAGATTTTGGCATCCGAATTTCAGAATATTAACTAGCATTAACATCGCTCTGAAGGGATTTCCTTAACATCTTTCAATTTATCAGCTGATTGTATGATATCAAAAATTTTAACCTGTATTGTATGATTAAGTAAGTCTTTAAGCAATGGAAAATTGAATAGCATGGGTAGGAACTAGAAAATAAAAATAATTGATTCCAAAGCTTGGTGAACATAATTTTCGATAGAAGTCGCTGTCGATCTCGATTTCGACAAAATTTAGAAGCCCAAAGAGACTTCAAGATCACTCACATGTATGAGAGAGGTTTTGAGAGTTTTGTTAAAATTTCGAGATTTCGCCAAATTCAGTTTGAAATCTTTGTATATAAATTAGCTGTTTTTTGAGACGACTAGAAAAGTAGTGTATTCAATTTTTATTAGTTCTAGTATCATACATATTTGATGAAACTCAATATTGGGCATTAAAATCCGAACCCTATATCTCATAATCTAAAGACTTCAGGCCCGACGAAGAAGTGATCACCCCAGTTATTAAGTTATCCTACAATACTTAAAATCTACGACAGAAATATTTGATGTCAATGTAATTTATTAGGTACATAGTATATACATATTCACTTAGTCTCCTTATTGAGTCGATTTATAGTTTAGATGACTGCCACCATAACCTAACCTAACCAACTCTCCTAATTCAAAAAGTAAAACACGAAAATTCTCTAAAACTGTTTTTAATTATAATAACTTCATAAGCAGCATCTTATACTTGATTTACATCGCAAGATTTTGACAAGTAGATTTTGAAATCTCGAAAAGCGTTTGCAACGCTCTGAAGATATTTGTTTGACAACGACTATAATGATAAAATGTTTAATTTTGAAAGAGATAACTTTTGGAAACGAGGAAATTTAAATTGAATGAAGAAGAGTCGAAAGCTTGCATTATCAATTTGAAATTTTGTAAAATTTTATTCAGGTAGTTGTGGTGACAGATAATTTCAGGGCTGTTCAGTAACTATTATTTGCATTGAGGATTTTTTTCCCAAAATTTTTTTCGCGGTACCTCTTATAATGGTTTTAATTAGTGTAAAAAATATGTTTTAAGTTTCACCCCGATCAGAAAAAAAATGGAGATTCCGAAAAATGGGTCCCGATGTATTAATAAAACTTTTCGTCCTTGCTGAAGGACTCTTTTTTTTCTTTTTTTCATAATATTGAGGACTCGCAAATAAATGTTGCATATGACACTAAGTTCGTATCGTTTACCGTTATAAAGTTACGCTCAAAAATTTATTTTTTAAGAACAATTGCTGAATTTAGGCACAAGATGCCATTTTCATTGGTACACCACCTATATATTTAGAGTAATAATCACCCGGAAAATAGTACTATATAGGCCCTATGTCGATATGTTGGTAGTTTTCGGGATCTTATAGATACAATCTTGGTTTCTTTAAGGTCCTTGAGGCACGTATTCCCCATATATTATCGAGATGAAACTTAAAATATTTTTTGACACTAATTCAAGCCATTATGATGGGTGCTGCGAAAAAATTCAAAATTTTTAAATTGAGTGATTAGCTTTGAACTACCCTTTTTACCCGAGTAGAATTCAAATTCATCCAAATGTGGGCATATATTAGAATTTGATAGAATCTTATCGAAATTTCGACATTTCGGCAAAACGAGTTTTAAATCTTTGGATATAAATCAGTTATTAATATGCGGAGTAGTAGTAGTTACTGTAAATACTCATAATTACGTTCTTATAGCTGACTACAACGCAATATTTCAAAATGGATTTGCAGAGAATTCGTGATTTCGACAAAGCTATTAAGATCTACTGGATTACCCATAAATTTGAATAAGTTTGATACCTGCTCTGTTCACTAGGTTTTGTGAAAACATAGTTCAAAATCCTCTCAAAACGACCTGGACAGCAATGATATTGTGTTTCACTGCATTTACCACATAATGAAAAATACACATAATGAAAATTGCACATAATGAAAATTGTCCAAGCAAGTTTATCTAATCTAAATTTTTCAAAATTAGTTTCAAACAGTAAAAGTTACCTACTTCCATAACATAACACACCACAACCCAAAGATTGATTACATATTCGAAATTTTACTACTTTTTGATTGAAATATTTTTAATTAGTACAGTCTTCTTTTCAATTAGGAGGCAAAATACAAAAGAAGGATTAAAGAAAGACATAAGGGGAAATTAAATTTAATTGCATTATCCTTTATTAAGTGTATCTATTAATCTAATAGTCTCAAATAATTTGTTTTTAAGGTAGACGTGACAAAGTCATCATGGGTGACGAATTTGTCAGGGGGGGCCATGGCCCCCCCCCCTATGACCGCCACTGCATAGGAGTCAGAAAATTAATTTTTTTTTGTTACTAAATTACTTCCAAATTATTCCTAGTATATGTATGTAAAAGAATTTCTCCAAATTCGAAGTCGTTATAAAGTAATAGCAGTATAATGGAGCAGCTGTTCGCCCGGGCCACCACCGATCTTTAATTGGGTTTTTCTCAAAACTGCATTATTCAAATTGGCTGCCACGATTCAGAAAAAACTACTGAACCGATTGCGCTGAAATTTTAATATGTTCAGCTGTCCCTAGTTACAACTGGTACCAAAATCTTAGCGATATCTGTCATAGTTTTTATTTGCTGAAGCTAAATTCATCGAAAAAACGCAAAAATTTTAAAAAAATTCAAAGTTAGGCCAATTTTTTAATTTTCAAAATGTTGATTTAATTCTGGTACCAGTTATAACCACAGGCCTATAAATGAAGTATCAATTTAATTTTTTGATTTCAGATGAGGGTGACAGCCGGAATCATGGCAGCCATTTGACAACTTTTTTTTACAGCGGCCACTTTCAAGAGCTCTGCACGCAAAAAAAAACAATATTTCTCCTTAAAAAAAATGTCTACCGTTTGTTGAAATATGAATAAATATGTGGGTAAAAATTTCAAAGTTGGTTCTTTCATAATCTTCAAAATAAAAATTCCCGAAAGAAGCGGAAAAAACTGGCCGTCACATAAGACGACTCCCTTAATACTAAGCCTGAAATTCTATAATCTTACCAAGGCAGAAGTGATGAATTGATAAAACCACAAAACGAGAATCTAGATATTTTTTTTTTAATTCTGAATATTACATATGTTATTTCAAAAATGGAACGTGAACAATGAATCCACAATACATACTCTATATAATTTTGTATGATTTGATCTCTATAATTGTATTTTAAATGATATTTGTTTCAAAGCTTAATCAAAATAAACGTTTTAAAATTGGTGTTTGTCTTTTAATTACATTTTCTATTAAAGCTACGCCGAAAACGATATAGGTTTGTATCCGACTCCCACTTAAGTTAAGCTTGTATTACATTGTTTGACAATGTGGTCAAATTGCAGTAATAAGCAATACGAAATAGCGAATTTCAATTATTTTTGCAATATCCGCTCGGTCAAATTCGCTATTTCGCATTGCATTATTACTGCAATTTGACCATTTGGTCAAACAGTGTAATACTAGCTTTAGTGTTACACTGTTTGACCATGTGGACAAATTGCAGTAATAAGCAATGCGAAATAACGAATTCCAATTATTCTCGCAATATCCGCTCTTTCAAATTCGCTATTTCGCATTGCTTATTACTGCAATTGGACCACTTGGTCAAACAGTGTAATACTAGTTTTACCGTACAGTGTTTTATACTCCAACTTCACCTTACCGCCAGAGAGTCAAGAACAAAATCCAACCAACAGTCGTGCCAAAAATTCCTTTCGTTTCCTCTTATTGATAACCCCATGTATTTAGTCGTCGAATTATTTTCTGCCTATTCCTTTTATAATAAACGTCGATCTGTCGATCCGTAGATCATATTTAAATAAAAATTTATGTATTTAGCTCTTTTCTTTCTTTACACGCTAAAGTTAGATGTGCACACAATTTTGATATAGCATTTGATCCTCGTAGTCAGCTCTTTGATGTCAACATCTACCAACGCGATTATTTTCAGTTTATCTTTATGTCGCAAAATCCATCGAAAATGGTGACGCCTCATCAATTCCCCCATCTGCTTGAGTCCCTAAATAACTCGCTTAATTCTGTAGGATGCACATACTCATGTTCCATTAAGGGGGTCGGTGCAACAAATATGAAAAAAAAATCTATTTTTTTTTTATTTCATATTATTCTATACTCATTTCTGCACATCACACAAAAAATCGTACCTTTCTCGGGTAACAGGAAGTGCCTCAAATTTTGCTCGGAAGTGGGGGAAGTCGAACAAGTCACTGCATGTACTTTTCTCTTTTTTGGCTCTCCTGAAAAGTAGTGCTTTTTCAACTTTCGGTACACGTTTCTCAGTAACCATACACAGTATCGTCTTAATTTTTTTTATGTTTTCGTGATAATATTGACTAGCTTCATACATGAGCAAATGACATGAAAAACTGTCATTTTTCAAATATGAAAGAAAAAAAACAGTAAAAAATTGTATACATTTCTTTTTTCTTAAATATCTCGACTATTAGTGAAAATTTTTTAATTTACTCATGTACTAAGCTTTTGAATACACTAAACAATAAGTCTGCAAAATCTGACTGTCGTGAGTTAAGTGGAAGCTGAGATTCAGGTACCGAAACGGAACGCGTTTCGTCATACGAAATACATGGGAGCCAGAAATTTGCACCGACCCCCTAATCGAAACTGATTTCGAAGTATCGTTGCTTCAACCAGAAGATAAACAAACCGTTGGCCGTTCTCTACTGGTCCATTTTTCATACATTCGATTTCAAATTTCTGCCTATGCCAGCTTTGACATACGAAAAAGCTCTATGAGCCACTAGCTCTGAGAGTTGTAGTCGAATTAGAGAAAATTTTCATATGACGTTCTATATTTCGTGTCAAGACGAATTTTTCGCCATTCGTCCGTTGTTAAATACATACATGTATGTTTCGTGATTGGATTGTATTGCAGGTGTATTTATTCTTCGGTTTTACTTTATAAGGTACTAAGCGCGTCGCGCGACTATGCCCACTTTTGTATGGTGCTATACCACCGAAACTGCAGAACCAGCTGTTTTCAGTCTTGCTTCCTACTCCCGCTGCTTCCGTTGACCCCGTTGCTCACTCCGTTCAATTTTGTCAAGCGTGCGCGCTTATACACCGAAAACATGAACTGCCTCTAAACTATACGAAATGCACTCACTTGTTGAAATGACGCGCGGCCTATTGTAAAATAATTTTACTAATGCAGAAACCTTCACGAGCGTGCCTTCAATAAATCACCAAAGTTTCATAGCAATCGGATGAATGGTATTGGAACGTACAGTATTGTAAAATATTTCCTATGTTATCCTGCAAAATTT
This sequence comes from Beris morrisii, assembly GCA_951812415.1. Lineage (NCBI taxonomy): Eukaryota > Metazoa > Arthropoda > Insecta > Diptera > Stratiomyidae > Beris > Beris morrisii. The sequence goes on along the minus strand of OX638311.1, from coordinate 101,974,065 downwards.
TTTTTTTCATTTATTTATTAAATTTAATTTTTTTGGTTGAAAAATTTTGTGGACTTCTTTAAGAGATGACTTCTTGAGTAGTGAGAGAGAGTGGAGGGAGCATTTTATACGAAAAATCTTGGTTTTTATATGGAAATAGCGAAATTAAGACAAGAACTGTTTAAAGAAGGATCATAGAAAATAAACCAGAGGTAAGCCCGATATACCTCTATCAGGAGAAAAATGTGGTTAGAAGGTTGAATCTTGAAATTTAGGTACAGTTACATAGTAGTGTCTAATTCCAAAATTGTATTCTTAAAAGGGTTAGTATAATACGGAGTGGTAATGTTTATCCTATCTTTGAAACGACTTACGCTAGAAACTGGAAACTGATGTGTTATATGTAACATCTACATATACCTAATAAGTTTCAAGTTTAGCATAAGTCGTTTCAATGATAGGATATGAATAATAGAAAGAAATTTAATTTAAAAAAAATTCATATATCCATTGGCATACGGAGATGACTTATTTTATGCCGCAATAATCATTTACGTTTCTTGACATATTGATGGTTGTCTTCTGTTGTTAGGACAGTTTCGAATACATGTTTTGCACTGAGTTACGAAGTTGGTAACATCGTTGCCAATATTAGGCCAAAAAACCACACCACGCATAATGTTTTGGCATATCTCCACGCCTAAGTGCTCTTCGTGTATTATATTTAATATGTTATTTCTTAGTGCATGAGAAATTATTACACTAGATCCTTTAAATACTATGTTATCAACAACATGCATTTCATCTCGAATGGTGTAATAAGGTCTGGTCGATTGTAAGGCCGGATCAGCTAAAGTTGCCGATTGAATTTTCTGATACTTGGATGCAGATACTGATAAATTAGTAGACAACAAATCACATGAACAGCAATATCGTCGTCTATATCAGTCAATGTCGTTTCTGCAAGAGGAGCTCTTGACAATGTATACGCATCAAACATGCTTTTATCAGGTTTATAAGAAACTACTGGATCATACGCTGCAGTCTTAACATTATTCTCTGGAGTCGAGCTGGAACTTTGAGTAAAGCTTTAGAAAATAATGTAGTTAAAGGCTTGTGATCAGTCTCGACTTGGATAGATTGGCCATAGACATACATGTAAAATTTAACTCTTTCAATTTGCGCATAGTTTTACTGACATTGCGTTAAAGTGGTTGAAGCGTATGTAATGGGAATGTTATCGTGCAATACGAATGCACCTAAGGCAGTGTTTTCGCAACCATACTATGGATACGACATAACATAATCCGCAAAGAAGTCTTTTTTTGTACTTGATGCTTGCCACTCCGATGCACAAGCTGCAACTGAAACTTGAAATAATGGTCCAGTTCACTAAATTAGTTTCAGTTTCAGAAAGCTCAAGTCACCATATCCGTGACCAAAGAACAAAATTAGTTAAGAACAGCATTCAACGTCGAAAAAGTAGAAACCATATTGTCCTGTGTAATTAAATTATTAAAAACCATTAAAAGTCGTACAAATAAAGCCGGCGCCACTAATTCGGACTACTGAAATTTATACAAAAATATTTATTCCCCCATATCCAATGTTGTAGGATGCACACTCTCATTTCTAGAAGTCGCCAAAAATATAAATAAATAGAAAAACTAAGAAGAAATGTACGTTTATAGAAGTCAATATAAAAACCAAATAATACTTATTAGAGAGGCACTTCAATTAAATTTAATATCAGATTCATAGTTTTGTAATAATATTATGCAATATTTTTTCATTTTAGAAGAGGCTCCTGGATTTTATACACCTTGATCATTTTCTAGAAAAAAAAATGCCGCACTTAATATTTCCTAATAATAATTCAAACTAAATTAAAACCGTTACCTGAAAAATTTCTGAAGTTATATTGCATGCGCTCTGCACTTGAATAATAGTAGACCTATTCGACTTATCTTTCACCACTGGTCGAATCGCCGGAAGGCCCTTTGTATCTGTTTCCAATGCAATCGATCCATTACTGATTAAAAATGCAACTTGAAAGGAGTTGTCAATAGTTTTCATTACGCTCGCTGGATCGATTATTAACTTATAGTATGGAATGGCTTGTTCATTGGTTTGTCTGAAAATCTAAAACAAAGTAAATGCATTAACATACATTATTTAATATAACTATTACCATTACCTTTAATATTTGATCAAGTACTATATTTAATTTGTGCGCGACTTTTTCGTCTTTCTGCAATTTAGAGACTTCCTCTGGTCTTAATAATTGTGACTGAAATATTTTTTCTTATTATTTTCAGATTACTTAATTAATATATAAATTTAATTTACTTGTGTAGCCTTTTTTTTGCGTTTTTCTGTCACAGGTTTGTCGATTATAACAGGGTCATGCATGAAAGATCCCAGAAGGCATGGTTTAAATTTAGTAGGTTTCGACACTGAAATACCTATTTCAGCTAAGACATCCCAGTTTGCAGCATTTCCAGTAAACACTTTTGAAATCTAATAATTAATAATGACTTTGATTAGTGCTTACACATTTAAAGTTTGCAATTCTAGAAATGCCAAATAAAATCAAAATAATATTGCGAGCTAGGGGTTCGCCAGGACTTTAAGTAAAACAACACAATTCATTTAAAATCAATAGAAACAAATTGATTTCTTATTCACATTCAATAAACGCATTACTGGCAACACTGCCCGATTTTATGTACTACTTGATCACTGCTCGATCGCTTAATGAACACTTTCGCGTAGAACTGACCGTCGTCTCGCTCCACTGTAGTAGAAACTTCTTGTATATAAGCTTTGAAACGCTTATACACTACATGGGTTGATTCGACAGCTTTCCCACATATTCGGTGGTGTGTGTGTGTTATGTTCGAGAGGGTTGGAGAACATGCAATAAGAGAGTGAGAAAATGATTATTCGAGAAGTAAACAGAAAATTGCCGTATTCTAGTTTGGTGTTGGGAGGCATGGCTTTCTTACTAGAAACTGATATAATTATGTAGTATTCTCTCCTTAGTTCTTGTTCGTCCCGAACAGAGTCGTTCTCCTCATCAATAGTACCACGTAGCATCATCAGTCTATCGAGGTGTACAACTTTAATTTTATTGCGACGGTCTTCATCTTTTAGTTGCGTGCTAATTCGATGCAATCCTATACAGTTTTAGTTATGTTCCACTCTGCCTTCGACCGCAGGGTTGCCAGGTTAGGCTATTTATTGCCAATTAGGCTACACAGACATTGTTATCGCTACAAAAAAATCAAAGTTTTGATTTATCTCACTTGTGCTATTTTTGATTTGAATCGGCGAATTTTGGGCTATCTTGATACCCATTTAATTCTATTGTGAATGGTTTGTACATCGATTCCCAGCAGACTTATTTCCGTATACTATACGAAAAATAATACCGGATAAACAACTTAGAATTCTAGGGTACGATGTCCGCGGTCGCCAAATATGTCTACGTATAGTTTGGAAGAGACCTAGACGTAGAATATTTACGGCGATTCTACGTATAATATTTTAGGTGCTTATACTTAACATACGTACGTTCTTTAAAAATTCACTTTATTTCTACGAGTATTTGCTCGCACATGTTTTTCATTTCCGCCATTTACATAGAGAAAATTAGGATTTGAAATTTGATTTATGAAGTCCTGACGCTGAACTAGCTGCCAAATTTCTAATCCTTCCATTCTAAATGTAAGACAGAAGTGAAAAAAATGTGTATGAAGATGTGTATTGCCGGTTTTCCACCAAACGGACAAAACAAAAACTCAGCAAAAGCTCGTGTCGAAAAAAACAAGTCTTTGATTTTTCATAATTTTTTTACAAACTCGTGCTTTTTTCGACTGTTTCTGTTGTGTTTTTCGAGTCCCGACCAGAAGCGGTAACTTCAAAAGGTTTCGGTGTGTTTTCTAACTGAGTCCGCTTCGTGGAAACACTGAAGTTGTGTTTTGTTCAGTTTGTGTTTTTCGGTTCGCGGCAGAGTAAGTTTTCCGTGCGTTAAGGGATTTTTTATTATTCTTTCCTAAGTAGGTATATTGTCAAAAAAGTGTCCTGTTTATATTAATAATAGTGATAGAGCCTCCTACATTTATGTGAAAGCCGTGCAGTACACATTTTCCCCAAAAAAGATCCGGCCACATTTGGGTTATTAAATAAATAAAAACCCAACAGTGGTCGGATCTTGATTGAGAAAAAATGTCTCCTTCATAGCTTTAATATATAGGAGGCTCTGACAGTGACCAAAAATCTTCCATTTGACATTTATTTCAACTTACTCCTTTGACAGTTGAAACGGTCTCAAAACAAGAAAAAAACTGCGATAAAACACGGTCGGTTTGGTTGAGACAGTGTTTTGGATTTGTTCGAGTTTTTGTTTTCCGTGCTTTCAAAAACATGAACAAAACAAAAACTTAACTTGTCTGTTTGGTGGAAAACCGGCATATGAAATATACTTGAATTGTGACTTCAAAAATACTATGCTAACTCGAAACCTTTGCATTCCTACTAATAATAGTACAGTAGAGTGGATATTTTCCGAAATGAATTTGGTAAAAAAGCTTAGAAATAAATTAAGCTTAGAAACATTGGAATCGATGCACCTCAAGTGAGAGATTTTTTGTAAAAGAATGAAAACACTTCAAATTTAAATTATTGTTCTGCAATACAATTTTCAAAATAAACAATTCAAATAATTGACTAATACCCTGTACAGACTATGCGTTTTAAACGCGTTTAAGTGGGCAAAATGAACGAGTTAAAAAAGTAGTTTCACACTAGGCAACTCGTTTTATTTTGATACATGACAGCTTGACGTGATTTGTTTTGGCAAGTAGATATTCAGCTGTGTTTCATTATCAAATTTATGGTTTCTAAATTATTTGAAACAAAAGTGTTTGTATAGCAGTAATAAAAAGTGAATTAATTAGCTAATGCAGTTGTTGCACAAGCACAAAATTCAGTTTCTGCAGCATTAAATTTTTTCTTTTGCGCTATTTGATATAGTTTGTTTTGGGCTATTTCATACTCTTCTTGAAATGTCATGGGACCCTGATTGCGATGAGACTTTTTTCTGGTGTTGCGAATAAAACGATAAACGTAAACCATTGTATGGAGTAGACGTAACCACTTTGAAAATCGTTCTAGGTCTATGGGACTTTTTAATCGAAGGCTGTGGGTGAAAACTGTTTGTATCAATTCGACCGTGGACTCGTTATGCTTTTTGGTCTTTTCAGTAGGCCACTGATCTTGATCCTCACTTAGAAACGTGGGTCTAGTGAACCAAGGACTGTTCGAATTTAAATTCGAACTGTCATTGGGAGACTTAGTTGCGTCGTCCGCTACATTTAGCTTCGTCGGAACCCAGCGCCAATTCGTTGTTTCTAAGATTTCTCCAACGCGAAAAGCCACGAATTGCCGGTATTTTTATAGGGTCGGATTGCAACCAGCACAGTACTGTTCGTGTGTCCGACCACATAAATTGTGCATAAATTTGTAGGGAATAACCTTGAATAATGCAGTCTCGTGCCTAATACTGCTGCTTGTAGCTCAAGGCGAGGTACTGATACTAGTTTTTGAGGGGCAACTTTGGTTTTAGACGCCACTAATGAACACTCTATGCTACATGCAATTCTATTCGAAAATATGTAACTGCTGCATAAGCAGATTCACTGGCATCGACAAAAACATGTGACTGAATGGATTTTCGCGTTGTGAATGTTGGATAGCTGTAACACCGAGGGACGCGGAGTTCCTTTATAGTATCGAAACATTGCACCCATTTCAGCCACCTACCGTAAAGTTTATATGTCAGTTGATCATCCGAATCCAAAGGGGAACGCCCTTAGATTAAATATACCTAAAAGGATAGGACACCCTGGTGTAAAAGCACGAAAAAAATAGAGACCAAAGAGATCCAAGGGGCACGATCTCCCGACTTAACTCCCATGGACTTTTATGTCTGGGGGTATTTGAAAGGCATCGTCTACGCAGAGGAAATTCATACACGAGAACAGCTCATTTCCCGTATCACCAAAACATGCGATCAGTTACGAGCCCAACTACTGCGTGTGAACCCCACCAATGCCATTCGTCGGCGATACCACTTCTGCTTGCTCCACAACGGCGGACATGTTGAAAATTATTTGTAAACGTAATAAACTATACTTCAACTCTTTTATTTCGTCCTCACTATTATTAATCATACTCCTTCGGCGAATGACGGGTGTCAAACCAGATTTACTTGAAGGGAACGTGCTTGATAACTGTTAGCCCCGCTCCTTTACAATTCAACCTATGAAGAAATTCTGTTATCAAACGTATAGTGAAATTTTATGGGCTTTCCGAAAATGTAATAAAATTTGGTGGTTAATCAGGTCCTTCTTGGAGAAAACAGGACTTTCTTGTATTTTTTTTAATTTTTTATTATTTTTGTGTCATTTAAATGAATTTTTCTCAAAAAGTATAACACTGATTGACACAGTTGATAGCAATTAGAAAGAAGAATTTGTGTCCTTTCCAACGAGCCCAGAATTATTACGTTACGCTAAGTACAGCAGAAGTTAGAGATCAAACAGTGATCACAGGTACGATGAAAATCCTTCGTCCTTAAAATCGCGCTATCTCCTTAACGGTGCAAAAACAGTGCAAAAACGGGAGTATGTGTAGAACGATTTTCTACTCAGGACAAGTTCCTCTATCTCCCATTTTCGTTTGAACCTCACTCAGTACTAGTTACACCCTGTATAATATAATATAGTATAATAAAATAACATGCATCTGTAAAGCATACATACATAGATTACAAAGAGATAGATAGTTTTATACTCTAGATGAAATCTGAGAGTATTATAAGTTTAATCCAGCCCAAAAGTTTGTAACGCTTAGAACGAAGCCTCAGACCAAAAAAAGTTAAATATTATTTTGTGTTTATTTGGGGACAACATTTCTAAATCCGCTTGACGTCCGTCCGCCCGTCCTTCTGTCCGTTAGCATGATAACTCAAGAACGCCTTGACCTATGATCTTGAAATTTTGAATCTGAATGTTTGGTAGAATTTGTAAGGCTAAGTTCGTTAACGGGCAAAATCGTCCTCATCTAGAGTATCATTCGATTGGCTTGCACCTGATCGTGACCGCAGTATGTTTATGCAATATATTTAATATATGCAAAAAACTTTTAAATTGCGCTCCAAAATTTTTTCCGTCAATAGCTCAATCGTCTTTTCATGTCGAAACATTTTAGGGTTCATGCTACTTTGCACGTTAAAAGGTGCTATTTTTAGGAAATTTTTTAGAAATTGTTAAAATAAATATTGATGTAATTCTTTTCGGGCTTAATAAATATACTCTGAAAGTACCAACATTTTTTATAAATTACTTGTTACAGTTTTGTTTTTAAAAAGTAAAAAGTGCTATTAAAAGTAACTGCTCGAAAAATAGGTAGGTGACTGAAGGGATTAATTTCGTTCAGCAGATTCATCTTAAACAAAAAAAAATTAAAAAGTTTTGGGTTCAGTAAAACTGTGATTATACCCGGAACAAGAAATTTCAGTATTCATGCATAAATAACAATAAAAAATAATAAAGTAAAATGGCGGACTTTTTTCGAAAAGTCACCAAAAAATGGTACTTCTTTCATTGTTTTGTGCAACAAAATAAATTGTAAAAATGAATACTTTGATTTGGTTTTAGTTCCGGACGAAATTATATAATACATTTCAGGAACAACTGGTCAAAATGTCATCAAGATCGGTTGTGTGGTTTCGAAAATTTCAGTTCCGGAAGAGGAGTAACCGTTGTTTCGAGAAAAACGCGTTTACTAGCAAGAATTACGCACGCGTCATTCGCTCGAATTTCGAAACATAATTGCCGGCGAAAGCAATAAAGCAACAATGTGTTCGTTAAAGAGGATGTGTGTATGTATGTACATACGTTCCCTATAGACTCCTAAACCGCTCAACCGATTTTGATAAATTTTTTTTTCTTTCGCATCAGTAGAATTTTCGGACAATCGGTTAGAATTGCAGAAATTTTTACAGACTCTATATTTCTTCGAACACTTTACTGTAACTATTAAATTTAATTTTGGAATACTCCTCTTGTATATTTTTATATAAGTTCCAAATTTCAACAACATGTGCGAATCTATTGACTTACTCATTGGCGCAAACATTTTATCCGCACCATTGTTCGACATACAACACACACGATACAGTGAACATTCAACGTTTTTATGCGCGACGACATGCGTTGTATTCCGCTGAGTGCATATGTATTCATGGTATCTGGCGCAGTTTATAAAATTGCGCCATATGAATGCATTGGGACCTCAGACACCCCAGGTGCATGCGCGGTGCCAGTGCTCCAGATCTTTATGCACACTATTTTTTATATCAATTCCGATGGGCTTTTTAATTTTCTCTGGGTATGTTTTTTAAATATATAGGGAATTTAACTCTCAGGACTATACGAATGCAATTAAGAAGTGTTATCTAATAATTGAACGAAAATACCGGTACATTTGTTCTAATGTTATCGAGAAAATTGAAATATTTAGAATTTTCACGAGTTGGAAGCACTGTTTGGCAACCAAAGAAAATGTGATATTTTTCTTGCTAGGTTTTAATGTGGTAAAAAAGTGCTAAAATTTAAGGCTACTTTAAAATGTCTCGTTATGTCGATTTAGCCTTCAAACTTAATTACTTAAAATACATTTAAAAAAGGATTAAAGTCTCGCAGTTTCTAAAAAATTATTTAAATTCAAAAATTCTTGCATACGGCTATCATTGAAAATGTGTGGATAATATAGCATCGGAGAGCCAAATTCAATGTGTGTATAAAACCATAGGGAAAATAGCTAAAAAATTCAATATTATTGTCAAAAATCGCCTTCTGCTTCAGGACATTCATTGTGCTCCAAGAAATCACAATTGAATGCATATTTTACTTCTTTGGTTACTAGGAAAGGAACCTTAACAATTTGTGTCTTCAATATCAGATGCCGAATAAAGAGACATAATTTGGGGTGGGTGGTCAATTCCAGAACCGTGACTTTTTGATTTTTTCAAGAAAGACTATTTTCAAAGGAGTTTAAAAAATGTACGTACTCCTTGAACTGTGTGTGCGCGCATGTATACACTACATATCTTAATATCGACACAAATGCATTTAAATGAAGTGAAAAAGATCTTGCGCTCTGGGTAAAACTTAAATGACGTCCTTGGTCGAATTGTATTCAGTCGAAGAAGCCTCATTTTCATCATCCTGTATCACATCCACAGTCTTGACCACGGCTACGTTTCGCTCATTGAGATATTTTGTTATCTTTCATTGATTCTTAAAGGATGCACCTTTGAAGACAATCACAGATGTTGATGGAATAAATTTTGTATATCTTGCGGAAGCAATGCGATCCATCGTACGAATTAGCAATGCACTTCATATTTGTTCTATGGTGCTTATCTGTTACATATTAGAAATCCCGATATGTATCACAAACCATAAATGATATTATGAATAATTAGAAATAATTAAGGGGCCAAATTAACAGCAGGGGTCACTTTACCTTCCTCTTCTCTAGTTATATCATGCAAAATCTTGAAAATCACCTTTGATTTTTCGAAACAAAATATAAAATTTTAGGCACCAAAACATAGAAAGTGCGCCGGGCGCCAAAACTATCAGCACCGCCACTGCCTCTAATTGTTGCCAAACAAATTCACATGAAAATCATGCAATCCACTTTAATATCAGCAGATTGAATTGGAAAATTCAGAGTTTTACTGACTTTCGAGTGCCGCTAGCAATATAGGTTACTAATACATATATGCCTTCACTTCATGGAATTCACACATAATTTTCCACGATATATCCGGATGTCCGAAAATTCTTTTGGAATTCTCCCTGATAATTCCATGAAATTCTTTTTGCTTTTTCTCATGGAATTATCGCTAAATATTCCGAATGAAATCTGCCAGAAACTTCAGTCTCTCATTCCCCTACATCAGAAATATCAGAACAGTACACTTTATTGCTCTGAAAAGCCGAAGGAAAAGAAAACAATTCTTTGAACATTGCGACGTTCACCGACCACAAAATTTTTTACGTTTTTAACGTTAATTACATCATACGGCCCCAGTTGCGTCTTATCTAGGAAGATACAGCCATCCTCTTGCCGGAGCAGAACAGACGAACTCTGAAGCAGAAGCCGTGTAGACGTCTCAAAAGTCACGGCGCTCAGCACGGGTCACTAGCCTTTCGGAGACCACGTGGCCAGGGTGCATATTTCCTTTAAGATCTATTGCAGTAGTTGTGGCGATGAAAATGAGAGTGAGACTGTTATACATCTTCTTTGCGGGAGTCCGGCTCTAGCTAGAGCCTGACTTCGTGCATTAGGCAAACCTTTCTTCGATAATCTTGATGATATGTCGAAAAATAAGGTTGAAGAACTGATTCTCTACTTAAACAGCTCCGGATACATATGATGTTCCATTCCAGTTCCTGTAGATCTCCGTATTCACTTCATCAGCCATCAACGAGCAGGTTAAGCGAGTTGTGGCAAAAAACGGTGATTTCTGCCCTATTTGGACACGTGCACGAACCTTAGTACAAAACAAGTTTCAAAAATTGTTTTCTGCAGTGAAGATTTTTCAACAGTCATGCCAATAGCCAGTTGAAAGAACAAACCAAGTCGGGAAGTTCGCATGGGTCTTCACAGATTTCTCAGACTTCGGAAAACTACTGTAAAATTCTTGTCCACTACCCTCAACTACTAAAGTACAAAATTCAAGGTTTAAGAGTTGCTTTTCTAGAGAGTTTCTTCAATTCTTTCAGTTTTCTTTTTCGTTTGTTTGGGAATCGGAACAAACAGCTGCAGAGATTGAACCATTCTTACCAAAGCGGTGAAGTATTCTCCATCTGAGAATTCAGAACATCCGATTTTATCAATAACTGTTCCCAGTAGCTCATGTCCCATTTTCATAACTTGTGCGTCCATAACAACTTCTGTTGTATTATTGGCGTGGTCCGTGGCGCTGGCCTGTCCATTGAGCAAATTGGACTCGTTGATTATGTGAGAAACTTCGTTGATAGTGTTAACGTCACTAAGGCAATTTGTGTTAATACCTAAAAAAATCTTATAAACACAAATTTACAATTGCATTATTAAAACCCATACGCAATTCGTTCCCTCGCTCTAATAGATTTTTATAATGCTGCTTCCTCTTGATACTACTCTCCATAGTGATTTAGTTTTTTTTTACAAGGTCAAAGTTAGCTTCGAATTGAATCTTGAATACTGATAATAAACTCGAATTCGGTGCGACAAACAAGAAATAAACAATATTTGACAACTAAACTGATTAATACCAAAATTTCAGCGTCCAGCCGGATAATAAATGGAGATAAGACGGATACGGATAGTATAAAAAAACAGTGGCACTCAAAGCACCCGGTGTTTGTTTTCGGTGTCGCTCTATTGTGAATTTTAGTTAATTTGTGACGTTCATTTCGTATTAGCTTCATTCAGATCAGCTGTTTAAACTGTCAAACTTCGGTACAAATTTTTGTTGTGTGCGGCAAACAAATCGCGGTTCCATTCTGCAATCGGTTTCAATTCTATCGTATAACAAACAGAATGTCAAAAGTTTCTCAGGACTATGTCGCGCTATATGAGTAAAATACACGCCTAAAGATTGAAATCATGATTCAGTGATAATCATTATGTTGTTTATAGGTTTTTTATGGACAAGAACATTGAACATCAAACGTTTGAAACAGTATCAAGCATTGTGCAAAAGAGATTTAACAAACCAGACTACTTGAGCGGTAAAAGTATAATGCTGTTTTTTTATTGAAATTACTAATATTTCTTTATCTTGGTAGTCGGCACATTGCTTACGATTTTAATCCGACACGGCGATTTGCCTGGAATCATTCAGAAAGTGAGCGCCTTCTACGTTATTTACGACTTATTTCGAAGCGATGGTCAAAACGAAAGTCCATTTTGGCCGTTCTTCTTTAGCATCCTTGAACAGAACAACGCGGCTCCGTCTAGACTGACAATCATCGAACGTAATTTTTTATCTCAAATGTTAAGCGCTGGTACAAAGGATGTAAGTATTGACTACAGTTTATAACTTTTGCTTTAGGTAAATATGTGATACGGTTTTCAGCTGTCCAAGTTAACACCAGGTCACATCCTGAAAACCGATATAGTGCCTTTGCAGGTTGATTTAGCTGCATTAAAAGGACACGTAATAGAAAAACAGCGTGAACTAACTGCAACCGTTAAATCCGGCCTAATGAATGTAATTCCGGCACCAGTAACACCTACTACGGATACTTCCATTAAAGAAATGATGGAAGGCTTAGCGCTTTCAGAAATTTCGCCGTTAAAGAACACTTTTGCGCCACAGTTTATGTCGATCGCACCGCCACTTCTTCCATTCGAAGACGAATTGACTTGGTTAGATCTAACAAATCGTGCTTATCATATGCCGGAATATGATTCTTCGAACGATATTGGTGTGGAGGCGAAGCGACTTATCATGCAGGCTTTCAAGCAGGCACTCAGTTTAAATGAACAGCAAGCTCTTCTTGATGAACTGAACAAGGATCCGAATTTAGTCTATCAAATCGGTCTTACTCCGACGAAGGTTCGTTTATATTACACTTTTACGTGCATTCTCATTTACAACTGCGTTTGTTTACTTACAGCTACCCGAGCTGGTCGAGAATAATCCGATCATATCAATCGAAATATTACTCAAGTTAATGAATTCAATGCAAATTACAGAATACTTTAATATTTTAGTTAATATGGAAATTACATTACATTCTATGGAGGTCGTGAATAGGTGGGATTCTACCTTCTATTCCTTAGAACTGTTTCTTATTCTCAAGATTTCATCTTTTCGGTTTCACAGGCTAACTACATCAGTCGATTTACCGACAGAATTTATTCATTTGTATATAAGCAATTGTATTTCGACATGTGAGGCAATGAAAGATAAATTCATGCAGTCCAGACTGGTTCGATTGGTTTGCGTATTTCTTCAGAGTTTGATTCGGAATAAAATCATTAATGTCAAGGTAGGTAACCATTTCGATCATGTTGAGAAAATATTAGAATAATATAGTAAAACAAAATGACGAGTATCATCTTCAATGAATTCGCAGCATAGTTGTATTAGAAACGATGACGGAAATCTCGTCATTCGTTGACAATATATTAGGAGACCACCTTTAAGCTGGCCTCCTTCATGAGAAATTAGAATGATACATACCTTAAACAGAAAAAGCAGGGAATTCGCGTTACCGGCATTGGTGGTCATCAAGGGACGTTCAATAATGTGACAGTGAAAGCTATTAAGAAAGTTCTAAACGTATAGACATAGAGGAGAGACTGACAAGCTAGTTTAAGATTTTGTTGGAGACTAGAATCGTAATTTGAAAGATGGATCAAGGAAATGTAATAAAACAAACCACAGCGGAACTCCACAGGAGTGTATATAGCCTTTGTGGCGGTTCTTGTAATGGACGGGGTTAGATAAATATATAGTTTGTATATCTTTCTGTAATTAAAAAAAAAATTAAGGAAAAGAGAGGGGTTGCATAAGCGCAGTATTACAGTAATTTGTAAACTCGTTAAGTGCAAATTTCTTGATACACTAACGAACTCTTTGGATCACACTGTACATCAGTCTGTGGGCTGGGGTGTGAACATTTTCAAATATAAGATAAATAATTAGATTCGTGTATTGAAGATTTAATTAATTTTTATTTTTGACGTTGTAAATCATCTTGAATCTTTCCAACCCTATAAGTTGATGGTTGTTCAACTACTTGAATGTTTGACACAGCTTTATCGAGGTTGTCAGTTTGGGTAAGTTATAAACTAAAGTCCATTTATAACGAACTCAATTACACAAAACTTTCGGTTATTATAATGGGTGTTTCAATAGGAACGCTCGGAATTGTTTAGGTTATAGCGGCCAAGTTGTTAAAGCAACATCCGTCGAATTTGTTGTGAATTATTCAGTAGTGTATAACAAATCACCATGGAAGGTTATAGCGTTGAACAACGTGTGCAAATCATCAAATATTATTTTCAAAATCAGAGCTCCGTTCGAAAAATTGTCCGCGCATTGCGTAATTTTTAACGACGAGGCTCATTTCTTGATGAATGGATGTGTGAACAACCAAAATATCTGATTTGGGACGATACCAATCCACACGAGATACACCAGCACCAAATGCATCCCGAGAAAGTCACTGTTTGGTGCGGATTTTGGTCTAACGAAATCATCGGTCCGTACTTCTTAAAAAACCAAACTGGCATTGCCATAACCGTCAAACGATCGATGATAAGCAACTTCTTGTGGCCTAAACTTGATGATATGGACACCGACACATGTGGTTCCAACAGGACGGCGCTACGTGCCACACAGCGCATGTCACGGTGGACATTCTGCACGAGCGATTTGAGGGCATCGTTATCTCGCGCGTCGGCGACGTGAAATGGCCAACGTGATCCCCCGATTTTAGACTTATTCTTTTGGGACTATCTTAAATCGCAGATCGATGCGTGTACTCCGCTAACAATTGACGGCCTTTAAGTCAACATAACGAACGCCATCCAGCAAATTCAGCCAGATTTATGCGACAGTCGTCGAAAATTGGACCTCTCGAATACGTGCCATCAAGCAAAGCCGGGGCGGGCATTTGAACGACGTTATATTCCATACTTCATGCCATAAAATATTCGTTCAAAAAAAAAGAATTGGGTGGATATCTGACACACAACTTGTTTTGTTTACACTTAAAAATTTAACGTCCCCATTGAAAGACCCTATAGTAAACCAATTTGTAAAGTGCCTGTCGACCATAGTTTCATAAGTACTGTGTACTTTTTTCCCATTTATAACGAACCATTTTCGACGGCCCCTTGAAGTTCGTCATAACTGGACTGCACAATATATTTCTTGAATGGCTTTATTGATTATCATATAAATTTAAATTATATTTTACTTCATTATTTTTTAATTAATTATTTTTTAATAATAAAGTATGTATTGTGATCGACCTGAAATTTAAAAAAAATTTACTACCCTGAAATTTTGTATTTTCACGTTTTAGGACTAGCAACAAAAAAAGGTCAGTCTGTCCGCCATACTCAAAATCGTTTGAAGGCGCGTAGCTCCGAAACCCGTTGAGATATTAAGTTAAAATTTTGATGGTGGGTAGATTGGGTGAACCCCTACGAGTGGTATCTTTTGGAGTGGTGGGAGTGTGAGGGGGGAGCGTTTTAGTGCCGGTTTCACAGTCGAAGTTTAAACCAAAAATTTAGTTTAAACTTAGGAACTTATTCGTTTGTTCCTAAGTTTAAACAACATTTTTGGTTTAAACTTCGACTGTGAAACCGGCCCTTAGACGAAAAATGTTGGTTTCTAGATCTCAGGAACTACTTCGAGATTAAACAACGGCTAACATTTTTAATAGGGGTGGTGGGGGGGGGGGGGGTTGCGGGTGAAAAACTTTGGATTAAAATATCTTCCGAACCAATTACACCAGGAAGATAAAATTTGGTTTCTGTATATGGGATCATAAGTGGAGTCTACTGAATGTAAACTTTTTGAGGGGGGAGGTGGAGCACGAAAGTAGGAGATAGCAATTTTTCAAAAAATTTAATTTTTATATCGCAAAAATCGTACCAGATATGATCTTTAAAATTTTACAGGAGTTGGACAGTAGACCTCTAGAAGGAAAAACAATTTTGGGGTGATAGTGAAAGGGAGTAGAAAGGAAAATATTTTGATATTTATTTCTCGAAAACCGTAATGAATGAAAAACTAAAAATTTACGACTATATAGAACTACTATAGAGACACCCTAGAAAAATAAAATTTTTGATAGGTGTGGCATGGTACAGGGGTGAGGGGTGGTTTTTTATATCTCAGAATCGTCTTATGCTAGAAAGTTGAAACTTAGTAGGTATATGGAGAAGTGCTACTAGAGTAATTGAAACTAAAAAAAGTTTTAGATTTTCATTTGTGTACAAAGATGGAGTAAAAAAAATGTCCGTAAAAAGGGTTTTTTCCCACATTTTCACGAATTTCGTTAAATCTTTTAGACTTCTCGAGCTATCAAATCAATTTTACTTCTGCGGGCTCGTAATATAAGTGCCTAGAAAGGTTTTTCCAAATTGTTCGATATCTAACCCCTAAGGGGGTGTAAGGCGGTTATGTACTTTTTCACGAATTCCGATATATTTCTTAGGTCTAATGAAATATAGAATTCACTTTCACTTCTAAATGCTTTGAATATAGTCGGGGAATAAACCGATTTAAGTATTTTTTGATATAAACCCCCTGGAGACGAATTCCGAATTTTTTTTTAGGTTTAATGAGATCAAATTCACTTTCACGTCTATTGAATCATCTATCGAAAAAACAAATACGTAAATAAATAAAGAAAATCTGCCAATCTGGGTAGGAGTCCGAAACGTATTTAATGCTGAGATGCGGTGTAGGTTACTATGCGACTGGCAACCTAAGAAATAACCAGGAGGCAATTTGGAACGTTGTTTTTTTAGGTTGTCAAGCGCATAGTAACCTACACTGCATCTCAGCATTAAACACGTTTCGGACTCCTACTCATAAAATAATAAAGTTGCGCCCAGGCTGTTGGCAGATTTTTTATTATACTCGTATTTCGATGTTTGGCTCCAAATACATATTTAGACCAAACGTAAAGTTTGCAAGGATAAATAAATAGTAACGGGTTTCCCTTATTTGTATATGGAGTTAATTATTTCAACTTTCTTGCTACCTATGTGTATTAGGCCAGTCAATAAAGACACTGAAATTACAATAATTCCAAAAGTTTTAAAATTGTGGGCAGTGATTAAGCTTGTTGTTAAAGTAATAAATTTCGGTTTGCCCTCTCCAAGGTCCGCAACATGCTCAAAATGGTTAAAAACGTAGTTTCGTTATGTAGACTATAGAAAAATTACGAATGCTATGCAAACTTAGGATAATATTTAACAGGGTATTGTCGATATTGTATTAGATTTGCAACCCATTTTTAGGTCCGAAAAATAGAATATTATTAACAATTAACATTTTGACCAAAAATTACCCCAAAGAAATTACAAAAGTTATGCAAATTGTGATCTGACCTTTTACTGCCATTAGCAACCTTTTTTGTTGCACACAACATACTTTTATAGTAAAAAAAGTATTTATTGGAAGAAAGGCCATCAAAAAAATTAGAAAAGTTTTTAAGATGAGTTGCAAATGTTGCAATTAATGTACTGAAACTCGTGTTAAGTTTGCACCCTCGGCGACAGGCATCCTAGCAAATTTAGTAACAATAGCAGTTCGAATGTTTTTTAATCCCAAAAAAATTGCAAAAGTTCTGCAAATCGAACAAAATATTTAAATCGCCTTCTCTCATTTTAATATGAATTTGCAACCCCATCAGAAATACTCAACATGTTTAAATTAGCAATAATAATTTTTTTCCATTTTTTTGACCCCCAAAAAAATTGCAAGAGTTTTGAAAACTTGTTGCAAATTGTTTGCAACATTTGCAACAAGTTTTTAAAACGTATTAAAACTAGTATACTAAATTTGCAACCTCATAGTCTACCCGCAACCTTGCAATTTTAGTAACAACAGAAATTGTGATTTTTTTTTCACCCAAAAACAAATTACAAATTACAGTTGTTCAAATCGGACAAAACATTCTAATCGCCTTCTATCATGCCAATATGAATTTGCAACCAAATTCGAGATAATATGAATTTCCAACCCCACCAAAGGATCGTACTTTCTAAGTACCTGCATATTGTAAATTTTATCGATAAGAATACAGCTTGACACTTGCTCATTATGTACTTAGTACTATTAGTAAAATAGTAGTTAGCCGATACTTTTCCCGGCACATACATAAAAAATGCATTCGGAATTTGTATTTGTCAATGGTATTCAACAAAAAAACAAACTTCACGGACCTAGCATAAAACGAAAAGAAAAAAATTATTTTGCACATTGCATAGTTCTTTTTTAAATGCACCGAAAATATAAGAGGGCATGTTTTACCAAAATTCTCGCGGTCGGTATAGCCGACCGCTTTGTTCTGTAAACAACTAATGTGCAAATATTGGTATTATATTGTGGATACTCTGTCGATCGAGAACCCTTAGTTTATCATCTTGCTTTATATAAAATATATCATAATCAATTCTATCGACTGGTATATGTAACTTGTAGGCAATATAACGAAGTAATTTATGATGAACAGTTTCGATACTAGATGATTGTAATTTAAAATGGGGATTCCCAATGGCGCACAAATATTCTAAATGAGGCCGGTCCAGCGAGCAGTTAATCATTTTGAATGATTGGATGTAACTAAAATTCTGACTATATCTACTAGGATTCGGGCAATGGTCCTGTCCATCAGAGCCGTAGCTGGAGCTCTTCTGCAGCTTATCCACTTTTTCGTCAATAAATCATAGTTTTTTAGCAATATATTATATAATATTTATATAAATTTAAACTAAGTTATATTCCTTTTGTGTGCATTCTAGGAACTCTCTATCGAAGTGGAAGCATTCTGTGTCGCGTTCAGTCGAATAAAGGAAGCGGCCGGACTTTACCGATTAGTAAAACAAGTGGAGCTTGGTGAGGGGGCGATAAACGCTCAAAAACCAAATTAATAGATTTGAAAATTGAATTTTTTTTATATTTATATTAATTCTTAAAGTATATTATACAAAATAAAAGCATTGGAAATTGTTGGAAAGAAAACTCGCCGTCGTCATAATGCTGCTTCTGACTTTTCATGTTAAGGTTTCGCCTTGCGTGACGCAAGCCTCCAGGTAATCAATTCGCCTTTCAAGCGTTGTAAGTTTCTCATTGAGAACAGCCAGACGTGATCGACAGGACATATCTGTAAAGGATGTTAGAACTTATGCAAAGTGCGACTTTGATTTAGACAGACGCTCCTTACCGAAGGAGTTCAAGAAGTCCGTGATTCGTTTAATGCTGGCTGTTATAACTTCTATGTACTCGCGATTCGCCCAGTCCTGATGTATTTGTTTTTGAATCGCCTCCCGATGTACTCCAGACATACTTTACAAAGCTCTTAATCCTTAAACTACCAAAAAATTTAACTTCCCAAGTATACCAGTACGAAACTACGAATCACCGATGCCGATTCCTAATAAAAATGTCACAGAAAGAAATGTCAGATTTCTAAGTGAAGGGGAGGGGACGAAATCGAGTATCGTTCGTTAACCACTTCCCCTATCGAAAGTTTAATGCAGAGAACGAGAGTTGGATCTGGCAATTGACAATTCACAATTGCTACACTCGAAACGTCAACATATAACCCGTGTTTTTTTGTGCGCTACTGTTACGGCTACGGGAAATATTTTCCTATTTCTATTCTATCACAGGGAAGGATGTCTTTGGGAATTAGTTTACGGAGCGTTAAAAATAAAACGTGGATTTGTTCGACAGTAAAAAGGGCCTCTTTTGATACTATTTCACGATGTAGCACAGTTTCTTTTCTGCAATATGGTGAGAACTTTTAATTGAAGTTTGAGGTTATGCGATGGTTGTGAGCCGATAAACAATACCCTTTTAGATAAGGATCCAGGACCTCAATTTACAAATTCAAATGTACAGAAACTATTGAAGTCGATGACACGGTTGCAGTTGGAGAAAGTGCATAAGAAAAGATCGGTCCCGGATAACACCGTAGAGTACAAGTAAGTTTTAGCACTGATAGTTTTATTTCAACTAGTTCAATTCACACATCACGGGTAATTAATTCTTTTCCTGCTCAAAGAGTTGGGGACAGCATAGCCACTGTATTTAAAATCGGTGAAAATGTGAAAAAACTACATCGTTGTGGGTACACTTCCTCCGTTTAAGGAACTGGAGACAACCAATTCAATAAGCTGTAAAATTTTTACCATATCAATATACTAACGTCTCCAGTGCCGAATATAATAATACCAGCAAATCCTTACTACCTCTGTGGGCCTCCTTACTACCTCTGTGGGCAACATGCTCAAATCAGATGTGCTCCAGTCAGTAGAGTGTATTTGTCTTGCCTAAATATAGATAGAGGAAGTGCTTCTGACAGTAGTTTCGAGTCTAATCTTAATTTATCTTTCTTTTTTTTGTTCAATCTTACGTTTATGCTGTTATGACACTGGCTATTTTTGCGGCTTTAAAGCGGCTAGACAATCCAAATGGAGAGGGATAGAGATTTTAACGTATAATTTAGACATTGGTGAGAGAGAGACAGTCCGAACAGCAAACTATGGGTAACTGTCAAAAAACAATCCATAATGCTGTTATGACACTGGCTATTTTTGCGGCTTTAAAGCGGCTAGACAATCCAAATGGAGAGGGATAGAGACTTTAACATACAATTTATACATTGGTGTGAGAGAGACAGTCCGAACAGCAAAACTATGAGTAACTGTCAAAAAACAATCCATAACTGTCAAAAAAAAAAGCGACAACAAAGCGCATTCGAGCAGTGTTTCGCAACATTCTAGCAGTTAATCCAAGAAAAATCCGCTGGCGGCTAGATTTTCCAGCCGCTACAGACTTGTTTTTGACAGTTCGTTATGTATGAATTATAGAAAGTGTCATGTTATGTTATGAAACGCGCTAAGATGAGTATTTTTTATAACAAATCAGTTGTTAATTTCGTCTACTAGATGCCGGTAGCATCAGCAAGGGTATTTTTTAGCGGTAATCTCTTTCTCTCTATATTGGTCGCCTTGTCGCACGATTGACTTTTATTGCACTTGAAACTAGCGAGGAAATAGCCAGTGTCATAACAGCATCACTGTCAAAAAAAAAGCGGCAACAAAGCGCATTCGAGCAGTGTTTCGCAACATTCTAGCAGTTAATCCAAGAAAAATCCGCTGGCGGCTAGATTTTCCAGCCGCTACAGACTTGTTTTTGACAGTTCGTTATGTAGAAATTATAGAAAGTGTCATGTTATGTTATGAAACGCGCTAATGCTGTTATGGCTATTTTTGCGGCTTTAAAGCGGCTAGACAATCCAAATGGAAAGGGATAGAGACTTTAACATACAATTTAGACATTGGTGTGAGAGAAACAGTCCGAACAGCAAACTATGGGTAACTGTCAAAAAACAATCCATAACTGTCAAAAAAAAAGCTGCAACAAAGCGCATTCGAGCAGTGTTTCGCAACATTCTAGCAGTTAATCCAAGAAAAATCCACTGGCGGCTAGATTTTCCAGCCGCTACAGACTTGTTTTTGACAGTTCGTTATGTATAAATTATGGAAAGTGTCATGTTATGTTATGAAACGCGCTAAGATGAGTATTTTTTATAACAAATCAGTTGTTAATTTCGTCTACTAGATGCCGGTAGCATCAGCAAGGGTATTTTTTTATCGGTAATCTCTTTCTCTCTATATTGGTCGCCTTGTCGCACGATTGACTTTTATTGCACTTGAAACTAGCGAAGAAATAGCCAGTGTCATAACAGCATAACTGTCAAAAAACAATCCATAACTGTCAAAAAAAAAGCTGCAACAAAGCGCATTCGAGCAGTGTTTCGCAACATTCTAGCACTTAATCCAAGAAAAATCCACTGGCGGCTAGATTTTCCAGCCGCTACAGACTTGTTTTTGACAGTTCGGTACGTATAAATTATGGAAACTGCCATGTGATGTTATGAAACGCGCCAGAACCGGTATTTTTCTTAACAAACCAGTTGTTAATTTCGTTTACTAGATGCCGCTAGCGTCGGAAAGAGCGGTATCTCTTTCTTTTAATGTTGTTCGCCTTGTCGCACGATTGGCTATTATTGTACTTTTTTCTAGCGAGGAAAATAGCCAGTGTCATAACAGCATTGGCAGCACGCTGATATGCCTAATATCCAATGTGTCATACAAATTTATATTTGAGACTTATATATATACATAGATAATATGATGGATGAAAGTGATGAAATTATAAAATGAAAATAAAAATTAGAAAGGAAATAGTTAAAAAAAAAAAAAGTTAATGTAAAACTTTTTAACGTTATTCGAAGGCGAAAGAAAAATAAAATTCAAATTTTAAATGCAATTCAAAAAGAAAAACTGAATACATACATGAAATGGTATGAACAAAAAAAATATCAATATTATGTAGAATTAAACAAAGAGTAGTAGTTATCCAAACGATTTTTAAAGCAGTTAGTTCCACATGAAGTATTGTGACGCTAAAGGTACGGTCCACTAGGCGGGTCGGGTCGTATCGCAAAAATCCGCCTGCCATACATTATTATGGAAGTGCGTTCACTGAAAGTGTGTCGCATCGGGGCGCGACGGAACTCACTGGCGGACCGCTTTGCGAGCGGATTTCTGCTGATGCTGTTATGACACTGGCTATTTCTTCGCTAGAAAAAAGTACAATAATAGCCAATCGTGCGACAAGGCGAACAACAATAAAAAGACAGAGATACCGCTCTTTCCGACGCTAGCGGCATCTAGTAAACGAAATTAACAACTGGTTTGTTAAGAAAACTACCGGTTCTGGCGCGTTTCATAACAGAACATGACACTTTCCATAATTTATACGTACCGAACTGTCAAAAACTAGTCGGTAGCGGCTGGAAAATCTAGCCGCCAGCGGATTTTTCTTGGATTAACTGCTAGAATGTTGCGAAACACTGCTCGAATGCGCTTTGTTGCCGCTTTTTTTTTGACAGTTATGGATTGTTTTTTGACAGTTACCCATAGTTTGCTGTTCGGACTGTCTCTCTCACACCAATGTATAAATTGTATGTTAAAGTCTCTATCCCTCTCCATTTGGATTGTCTAGCCGCTTTAAAGCCGCAAAAATAGCCAGTGTCATAACAGCATCAAACAGAATTGCACCCCGGCTCGTCCCACCTCACTGGACGCAGTGAAGCTGAGTGCCATTAGTCGCGTTTACGTGCTGACCAAACCAGTCTATATAGACTAAAAAAACAGTTTGGTCGTACGCATAAACCTAAACCTAATAACTGTCCAGTGAGGACGAGACCTGCACGTCAGATGGAAAGGTGCTTTTATCGGAGTAGAAAGTAGAAAAATACTCGGCAAGGATAAGATGCAGTACTTTCATATTCATTGTAAGAACATCTGACCTGAGTGAATAAAGATACTTCCAAAATTCTGAATGTTATTGGAAGATATATGAAATTGTCAGTGTATTCTATGTAACAGGATTCTTTTTTTTTTACATGGATCGCATAAACGTGAAAATTCTATGTACTCAGTCTTGGAAAGAGATACCTTGTGTTTATCATTTTATCAGACAGATAATTATCTATAACTATCGGTCTACTAGTTTAAATGATGTACGCATGAACACCGAGCCAATAATTTAGTCGGGCAGAAAAAAATGTGCGAAACTCGATTCAATTAAAAAGTTTCCCGACTGAGTGGTATGTCTCTCCTGGTCCTTAATGATATTTCGAATGATAAGTAAAAATGTGCACATCATTGAAATCCGAGTAATAATTATTTCGACTTAAAAAGTTAAAATACTCGAAGTAAAGATAAGGTAAAAGGAAGCAATGGGTCAGCTCCTCCTACGTGTGAACTGGTGACTGAAATTCGAGCAGGAGCGACGAGCTCTCTATTGTCAGGTCTGCAGATGTGAGGGTACATTGCTCGATGATTCAGACCATTAACTCTAGGTGTAAACAACAACAATTTCACGTCGAGTTGCTAGAAGGAATTACATAATTCTCACTAAAATAATTCGCACACAAATTTCCTTTTTATACTCTAGATGAAATCATATAGAGTATTATAAGTTTAATCCAGCACAAAAGTTTGTAACGCATAGAAAACCAAGCCTCGGACGAAATAAAGTTATATATTATTTTTTGTTTATTTGTGGCCAAAAACCTCAAATCCGCTTGACGTCCGTCCGTCCGTCTGTCCGTGAACATGATAACTCAAGAACGCCTTCACCTAGGATCTTGAAATTTTGAATCTGGATGTTTGGTTGAATTTGTAAGGCTAAGTTCGTTAACGGGCAAAATCGTCCTACTCCTTCAGGTAGCTGCCATACAAAATGTCCTTAAAACACGTGTTCAAGAATATTGGTCAATAACTTCAGAAGGGTTTAAGTTACGTCTTTTAAATTTTGTATGTGCTATTCTTCCAATAGTTGGACCTAAATATATGATTATGAAGAAAATCCTGTTAGTCCTTCGTATAGCTGCCATACAAATATCCTGTCAAAATGTATTCACTTAATTTACGAAACTCACTTTAACTCAAGTAATCTTTTAGCTACGAATTCGGAATTTTGTACAAATTAGTTTTGAGTGAAAAGAAAGTTCGACTTTACTAGTCAGCGAAATCCTTTTACTCCTTCTGGTAGCTGCCATACAAAATGTACTTAAGACACGTGTTCAACAATATTTTTCGATAACTTTTGAACGCTTCAAGCTACGAATATGAAATTTTGTACACGTTCATTTTTAAATGGTTCCAAGGAAAAGGATAAATATGTCAGAAATCGAGTGAGTCCTTTCTGCACCTCCCATGTGAAAGTCCTTCAAAACGGACATTTTTTTTCGATGACTTACCCAGTTCAAGATATGAAATTAAACACTGAATATTGTCTTTTAGTTTTGAGTAGTAATCTAGTGGCAGTCCTTAATAAAGGACATTCAACATGCACACACCTAATTCTACTTTATCCCCAACTACAATATAAATCGGAGTTCAGTATTCATCTAGAGTATTATACGATTGGCTTGCAGCCGATCGTGACTGCAGTATGTTTTCACTTACAAATCTCTACCGTTTTCCTGCCTCCTGTCTGTTTTTCACTCTCTTTAACTGTTCTTCGCATTTTCTATTTTTTGATGACCATGGGCCTGGCCGAAAATTCTGAGGGGCTTGTATTTTAAATCAAGTCCTAATTAAATATATAAAAAAAAAATATATATTTTTAGATGAAATAATCAATTAGCAACGAAGCCTTTTCGACTCTCGGTTTTGGAAACGAAACGACTGACTCATGGTCGACAAAACAAAAACAAAAAAAAAACACGCTGAATCGTACAAAATTGATCAGTAATCGAATGCCGTTTTTTTCGCCACAACTACAATTGGTTATATTGCTGCACGTTTTCAAAAAAAGCACTCTTCTTTTTCTCTTTCCTTCCTCACGACACGAAGTACCGTTCAACCATAGTAATAATGTACAAATCCTCTTATTAAAAATTATGCCTATGGAATCCGATCGCGAAAACATCAACATTGAAATACCTTCCATAAGAATCTCACGGACGTTGAACGTTGTTTGAAACAAACAAAAACAAAACCTTGGCAGTAGTCTTATTTTTGAAATCACCTTTGATTTTACTTTTAGATATGACTGCCTTGCAATTTTGTTTTGTCACGTTTTAGGATAGTAGACCCCAAAAAGGCAGTAAACACTTTCCAGCGCTCGGAGTTATTCCAGCTGAAGAAAAAAATTGTAGAATTTTGTAGCAGATGAAATATTCTGCTGTTATGCTGGTTGTATCACATAATGCCCAGGAACTCGAAGTTCATCGAAGTTACTGCTCCGGAATAATATTAATAAATGAATTATAAAAGTACCATTTATTTTATTTTTAGATTTATGACCACTGAGGAACTAGAAAAGGAATTCATGGATGCAGCTTTGCAAGCTGAAAAATTAATACAAATGCCGCCTATTGTGAAGGTGAAGATTTTTTGTTGTTTTTAAATAATTTTTTACATATATGTACTCTAATTTAAATCCACAGATAAGAGAGGACGTTCACAAAACGATTTCAAAAGATCCGGCTCTGACAAATTTTTCAAATACAAAATTTATAATCACAGACATTACGTACGGCCTAAATCCGGCAGATAGAAAAGTGATAGTGCGCAAAACGGATGGTACTTTAGAATATGCACCTATAGAAACTCGAAAACGTGTGAATCAAATCTACTTTCCAATTATTGGTCGTAAAGTTCGCAATCCTCGAATGTTCGAACCAAAAAATTTAGACCACTGCTTAAAAGAATTCGAATATGAATTCATTCTGGATCGAGTTTGCATCCAATTCGAGCCATATGAAAAAGAATATCACGAGATAACCAGTAAAGTCTATAATCATATTAATGATAACAAAAAATTCGACGCACTTCGTTCATCGAGACATTTCGGACCGATGGTATTCTATTTTGCATGGCACAAAATTATTGACGATCTTTTGTACGACATGATTAAACGAGACTACTTAAGAAATGGATTTGAATTGATCGCATTGATGTATCAATTAAATGGCATAGAATACAATAAGAGCATTCATCAACTACTCGATGCCAGTCCAGAGTCTCGAAATGCTAGTAGCAGGACGAAACCGTCCGTATCAAATGATATGCATGAAGAAATTAAAAATGCTATTGGTAAGTCGGGCTATGATTTTGCAGACGATGATATCTGTTTAGAATTTATTGAATCATTTGTTAAATCGATGGCTTTGAAAAAGGTTCAGCTTGAACTGGCCATTCAAACTCTACGCGAAACAAACGACGAGAAGAAAAAGCTTTATCACGGACTGATGAAAGCGCACGGCATTAGTTAAGATAGTACTGTCTATTGTGTAGATTATTTTTGAAATATACGTCTTACATTAGATAGACAAGTCTTTAAATTTTTATAAATATAGTAGATGCAGCCCTGACTTGTTACTTGCTGATGCAGGAGACTAATAATTTCTCGTTCTTGAGTAATTATACGACCTTATTACGTATCTGAAAGTTAATCAAGACTAGACATAGCTGTAGTATTTAACAGTTAAATCTTATTTCTCCAAATCCTCCAAAGTTCCTTCGCTATCTAAGTAAACATAGTTAATTATGATTGTTGAATGATTCAAATGTATTCTTAAGGCCGGTTTACATGTAGAAGGAAATCTCTAATGAGAAACTGATCAGGAGTGAAACGAACAGAGATATATCCAGTAAAAAATATTGACGATATTTCTGTCTACTCCATTGAAAATTCGATAAGCTAGCTCCCTCACAATCTCAGTAAAAATTATTTGCAACCGACATGTAAACCGGCCTTTATTTGCATATAAATATTTATATATCTACTTACTCATATACTCGAAATCACGAATAAGATACTCCTTAACAGAATTAGAGGTACTGTGAAGAGCAAGATGGAGATGTAGTTAACACGTACACTATACTACACTGTATTAGGAATGCCACTGTTAAAATATTAATTATTTGAGTATTTGATGCAATTGATTTGCTTTTGTGAAATATTTTGGATTAAGTACTCGAAATGTTTTCGAAAATAAAAAATAATCGATCTGTATAATGTAATCGAGTTTTAATTATAATAATAATAAATTGTGAAATTATACTAAAATAATAATTTAAAATAAAATTTTATTTAAATTTATAAATCAAATAATTTATTATAAAATATAGTTAGAATTGTTTTGTTATTATGAATGTATTGAAACTTAAAAGATTTAATCATTTTATGAATAACTTAAACTAAAAACCCAACAATTATTTTTGATGTATGCTGATATGTAGCGTGAGCTGTATGGTACAGTGTAGTGTAGTTTGTAGTGCATATCGCTCCGCCTGAGGAAAATTAAACGCATTCAATCGAGGCCGGTGATTTGAAGCTCGCGACCAGTTTCAACGATGCCCTTTCGATAGAAACAATATCTGAAATTATTACACTCGATCGAGAGTGCTATGAACTTACCAGAATCACCACAGGATCGGGAAGCTGGAGGATCTAATGCCGCTCGTCAATATCGAGAGGTGCGGCTTATTTGTTCAGTATCTGAGAGTGTTTCTTTAACCTCGAAGCCGCTTTTTTCACAGATTGTACCTTCTGAATCTGATAAAGATTGAGAATTTGGAAACGCTGACAACCCTCCAGGAATTCGAATTCTACGATAATCAAATCACGAAAATAGAAAACTTGGAGCAATTCACCAACCTCGAGTGAATAATGTCTCGATTATCGGAAATGCAATGTGACTTTAATTTTTGTAAACATTTAATGATTGTAAACATGAGATCAGCTGCATATTATATAGTTTCTTGAGATAGATATATAAATGTTTATTTCGTTCCAAAAATATGTGAAAAAAACTTTTGTACAATATTTCTGTAATTGTTCTGTCGAGGAAGGATCAAAACAACTTATTCGTCTGCGGCAAAGGTTTTAGGGTTTTACTACTTTATGAGGCACGTAAAGTACTTAAAACCCAACTCGCAGAAAAATTCCTTTTCGGTATCTATGCTACTTTAGATAAACTAAACTACTTTAGATAAACATAACTACAATCGGTTGCAACTTTAAATAAACTAATATTTGTCTAGTAAAATAAAAAGAATAATAAACAACTATATATTTGAAGATTTTGTGTTTTTGATATTAATAATAAAATACTCTCGCAAGCTTAGTTGTTTGCGAGATATTTCTGAATTCGCGTTATCGCTAAGCGAGGAAGGGATTTACGACCCCACTCCGACTCGAGTGATAAACGAGTCCGTGCGCGATACAATAAATACAATATTTAATGTTTTTGGCTGATATTTTGAAATTTATTCGCATTTGAATTCGGTTGATTTTGGTTTTAATCGAGCTGTTACCGGTCCTTTACCACTGGTGGCGCATGGTATTTCTTTGGTTTATAAGTTCCTGGATTTGGATGCTTAACTCAAATTTTTATTCAGAATCGTGGACGCAGGAGCACATTTCTTTCCATCTTCTAATACCGATTTGGTGAAATGTTCGATATGTGATTTACTTCAACGAGGTTTGCTTGGGCGAAATTGAAATTTTTTTTTCTAAGTAATCTACTCCAATTCGTATTAGCAAAATTGAAGTATTGAAAGGCAGAATATTGGGTAATTTTACCTGAGATTGAAAATATAACAGGTAAGTGCGAAGGGGATAGTTCGTGGATCGTTGTGGGTTGTGTTAGAATAACTCCAGAATTTATTATTAGGTCTAAGATCGACCCACGAGCGTTAGACGAGGAGAATGTATGTTCTATACGAGT
This sequence comes from Beris morrisii, assembly GCA_951812415.1. NCBI lineage: Eukaryota > Metazoa > Arthropoda > Insecta > Diptera > Stratiomyidae > Beris > Beris morrisii. The sequence continues at coordinate 101,944,936 of OX638311.1, read as the reverse complement.
TTCGAGAACGCAATTGCTGTGTGCTATAATATCGAAGTATAGTTCGCCGTTTTGTTGGATCTGCTGCAATTCCAGTGGATATGCCTAGCATTTAGGTTAGTTTCTTTAATTGAACGAAATATGAAAGCAAAAAATAAAATTCAACAATCAGATTCATTTTTTTGCACTAAATTTAATAAAAATTAAAGGCAACGAAATTAAGTGAATGGGAATCAAATAAGTATAACTGCTTACTTCCGATAACTGTAAAGTGATGTACTTCACTGAAAGAAACTGCTTTGCCCATCTCTAGCGGAAACGCTACATTCGTGCTCACTGCACATCCCTGCAGATTGATGGAAGATGGAAAGATGGTGGTCGGGTTTTTCCACTTTGGGACACTTGTAGTGTAGAAATTCTCGAACGATATGTGCCGTAAGTTTAGAATCATTATCTTGATAGAATTGAAATGTTTCTAGAATTCCCATTTTCTCTGAAGAAGTTTTCAATTTGAAAACCCCAACCACCATCTTCCATCAATCTGCTCCCAGATGAGCAACTTTGGGAGCAGCTTGATGGAAGAAGCAGGATGCACCCACTTAACAGCACACCGGAGTTGGAAAGGGTTCTATAAGATCAATGAACAGAAATCTTCGATTCAGTTAAGCGGAAACTTGTAGAATCAATGCGAAATAGATGCAAGGCGGTCCAGAATAAAAAAAGAGATCCCACCAAATATTAATTTAGCAGTTTAAATTTAAAAGAATAAAAAAAATCGTTTGACCCAATAATTAAGTGACGTTAGATTTCATTTATTGGAATTGTTTTAATTTATTTCATATATTACCGTAATATACATTTTGAAAAAACACTTATTTTCATGAATATATAGTAAAGACAATAACAAATGAAATTTAATTTTTTTATTTACTCCACGTTTCAGTCATAATTTTGCTCCAAATATTGTTTTTGGTCCGCCTGACCCAATAATTATGTGAGTAACTGTATATACATCAAAAAGAATATACTCACCTTTGTTTTAAAATTCAAGGAATTCCCGCCTTCAACTTTTCTATGATTGAGTTATTCACCTCAATTTGGTTCATTTGACATTTCTTCTTTCAATAAATAAAAAAGTTTCGATTGTGAATTGTTTCTTTTTCGATGTCATTCCTTCCCGATAAAACATGGCTATAGTGCGAGGACTAGTCAGTTTGTTAAACCCGAAAAATTTAAAGTTTCTAGAATGTAGGAAGCTGCAATTTCTGCGAAGCCGTGAAATTAGTTTGTGTCTAACTTGCGAGTATAAATTTCTTAGCCCGAGGCATGTCTTCATCGGAAAGTCGGAGAAATCAAGTGAGTTCAGATGTTACATCCCGGTTACATCATACAACAAATCCGTGATTTCACATGGATATATTAAAGAAAATGAACCGAAAGGCTCGAGATTCGCATATTTAGTTAGATTCAAGTAGTGTCATGTGGGCCAAAAGTTGTATTTATTTGTCGCCGTATGACATTCTTAACCTGAAAATTTTGAGAATATTTTTGACTTTTGAGAGACGGCTACTTTAGTAAAAGTTTATTGCTTTTTAGTTGTGCACTACCAACAAACTTCGTTTCATTCATCATCTCGACTTCAAAAGGGCTATTACGAAACTCTTGGTGTGGCTCGCAATTCTTCTGGCAAAGACATAAAAAAGGCATACTATCAGCTGGCTAAAAAGTACCATCCAGATACGAATAAGGATGACCCAAATGCAAGCAAAAAGTTCCAGGAGGTCTCCGAAGCATACGAAGTCCTTAGCGATGACACTAAACGCAAGGAGTACGACACATTTGGTCAAACTGCAGAACAAATGGGACGCGCCGGCAATGCAGGTGGCGGCCATGCACGCGGACCGCAAGGCTTCTCACAAAACTGGCAATTCCGATCAACTATTGACCCTGAGGAACTGTTCCGGAAGATATTCGGAGAAGCCAACTTCAGGGGAGCTTCCTTCGATGATTTTGCCGAATCTTCTTTCGGATTCGGAAGTGCACAGGAGGTACTAATGAATTTGAACTTTGCACAGGCCGCTCGCGGAGTTAATAAGGATGTAAATATAAACATCGTGGATACTTGCCCAAAATGTAGTGGATCAAAATGCGAGCCCGGGACTAAACCGGGTCGATGCCAGTATTGTAATGGTACCGGTATGGAGACAATTTCGACCGGGCCGTTTGTAATGCGAAGCACCTGTCGATATTGTCAAGGAACGAGGGTGTACATTAAGTATCCTTGCGCCGAGTGTGAGGGCAAAGGTCAGACGGTAGGTTTCAAGGAGTATATTTTTATTATATTATGTCGTAAAGGGATTTTTAATCGTTCCAGGTACAAAGGCGGAAAGTAACAGTGCCTGTTCCCGCTGGTGTAGAGGACGGACAAACTGTACGCATGGCTGTCGGGAATAAAGAAATTTTTATCACTTTCAAGTAAGTTCCATTTTGTCTTTATGGCTAATTACCAAAATTACGAAATTGTGTCTGTACACTGGTAGAAAGAGGTTCTTCAAAACCGATTGAATGATATAGGATCAAATTTATTGGGTTATTTCTTTTTGAGCCATGTGAAGTTTCGTGTTAAACATTTTTTTGCAAGACAGAACTTTTTTTTAATATACAGGGTGTTTGGTACTCCGTGCACGACCTTGTAAGGGGTTATTCCTTGATATATTTGGAGAAAAAAAATGTTCCACAGGGTGGGTCAATTTTGAATAACAGTGGAGATACAGGGTGGTTAAGAAAAGTGTTTTTGACCGGTACCCTTACTCACTTAAAACGTTATATCTTGAAAACGAATAATCACAAGGCAAAGTGTTATAACTCGGTTTTTAGGCAATCGAATTATCTTTCATTTGATGTAACAGTCTAAATTGTAACTGCACCCAATCTTGAGATATTTACTCGAAAACACCAATTTTTGCTACGTGAACCCTTAAAATTCAGTGATCAACGTAGTTTTTCTCAGAAAACCCCATTATAAACATGTCATTTTAATTTTATTTTTTTATGAGCCGTATTATTACCTACAAAAGCTGCATACATATGTATGAGTTACGATTAACATTTTGGAAGTAATAGGTAAAAATACATATCGCATAAAAATTAAATATTTCAAAAGTTAGTGCCATAAAGTGGACCTCGTTTAATTTGTCGGTAGTACTGAAGTATTTTTATTGCCCATTTATTACTATTTAAAATATGTAGGAAAACAATGAAATGTAACTGAGTTTCAACATAATTGATGCTTTTACCTGGATGTGGTAGGTAATACTGGGTGCGGTACTATGCCTTTTTTAATAGGGTGCCTTACAAAATAAAAAGCCTATAAAAGCAAAACTACCTTCATATTTTTATCAGTTTTAGTTACGTTGCTAAAAGAAGAAGGTGTCAGTAGAATAAAAAAAATAATTTCGAAATGTCTGAGTACTCCAATGAAGAATATGCTGACATTGTGTTAATTTATGGAGAGTGTCGCGAAAATGGACAAGCCGCGCGAAGGCTTTACCATCAGAGACATCCCCATCGACGGACACCTGACAGGAGAGTATTTCAGGACGTTTACAGGAGAATTAGGGAAACTGGCAGCGTTAGAACAAGGAGAGTAAATGCAAATCCTGCGCCTATAATCGCTGTTCAGATTGATGAAAGAATACTGCAAGCAGTGCAAAATGATCCATCGATCAGTATCCGACGCTTAGCATTGCAGTTTAACATATCTACTTGGAAGGTTTGGAGTATTTTAAAAGTAGAACGCTTCCATGCCTACCATCACACACCAGTACAGGAGCTGCTACCCATTGATTTCCGCAAACGGATGGAGTTTTGCAATTGGCTCCTTGAACGACAAATAGATGACGACAATTTTTTCAACAATATTCTGTGGACGGATGAGTCCCAATTTACCAGAGACGGTATCACAAACTTCCACAACCCACATACGTGGGCTGAGAGCAATCCACACACAAGAAGAGCGGCATCATTTCAGCACAGATTCAGCGTCAATTTATGGGCAGGCGTGATTGGTGACGATTTACTTGGACCTATTAGGCTTCCGCGTACTCTAAATAGCTCCAATTACTTACAGTTTTTATCAAATGATCTACAGGACTTATTGGATGATATTCCACTGGTACGATTGGCTTCCATGTTTTACCAACACGATGGTGCTCCAGCTCATTACGGCCGACAGATCACAGATTGGTTAAATTCCAATTATAGCAATCGCTGGATCGGTAGAAATGGACCGATACACTGGCCTGCAAGATCTCCTGATCTTACTATTATGGATTTCTTTGTATGGGGACGGATGAAGGACCTAGTCTACGCAACGCCAGTAGAAACATTGGAAGATCTAAATATCAGGATCGATGCGGCAACAATAGAAGTAAGGCAGCAGTTGAGGAATATGAATACCAAGAGAACACTCGCCAAACGAGCTTTAGGGTGCATTCAAAATGAAGGTGGCCATTTTGAACATTTATTATAACAAAATTTTTTTAAATAAAACATAAAAACCATTATTAAATTCTTTTAGTTCAAACAAGTAGTGTAGATCAACATGCACATGCACTGACTTTTGGAATATTTAATTTTTATGCGATATGTATTTTTACCTATTACTTCCAAAATGTTAATCGTAACTCATACATATGTATGCAGCTTTTGTAGGTAATAATACGGCTCATAAAAAAATAAAATTAAAATGTCATGTTTATAATGGGGTTTTCTGAGAAAAACTACATTGATCACTGAATTTTAAGGGTTCACGTAGCAAAAATCTGTGTTTTCGAGTAAATATCTCAAGATTGGGTGCAGTTACAATTTAGACTGTTACATCAAATGAAAGATAATTCGATTGCCTAAAAAACCAGTTATAACACTTTGCCTTGTGATTATTCGTTTTCAAGATATAACGTTTTAAGTAAGTAAGGGTACCGGTCAAAAACACTTTTCTTAACCACCCTGTACCTCCACTGTTATTCAAAATTGACCCACCCTGTGGAACAATTTTTTTCTTCAAATATATCAAGGAATAACCCCTTACAAGGTCGTGCACGGAGTACCAAACACCCTGTATATACTTCGTTTTTCCCCTTCAGTTTTTATTGCTGATTTTGCATAACACTGTTCTACACTAGCATAGCCGCGCAACTGAATTGAACATCTAAAACCAGAGTCATAACAAACATGGCAGCTCCATACAAATCGCAACAATTTTGTATGGGGGATGCATGACTTGGATCATAAAAACGAAGTTTTCTATTAAAGTGCAAGATTTTTTTGGGCAAACCCAAGTAAAATAGTTTATAAATAGTTTTAAAAATGAGAATTATACTAGTTTTCTCATCTGGAATTGAGTTGTCATAGAAAAAATTAGGATTAAAAAAATCTGAAAATTTTCAGCAATGTCGGCATTACGCCATTTAAAAAATATGCAGTTAAATTGATTATTTTTTGAAAAATAATTTTTGTTATATGAAACACATTGCATATAGCTGAATATTTGTTATTCAGTATAGATTCTAGAAGGTTCGTTAATTCCAAAGTTTTGTATTAAAATAGCGGGCTCTGGGATAATAAAATATTGTTACGAATCCGTTCAAAAAGAGTTTCTCCAATTAACTGGTATATTTTCTCGTTTCGTTCCGTGACGCCACACATTAGCTGAAAACTGAGGCATTTCTCACGACGAAATGTCATATGTGCGCGGCTTGAGTTGAAGTCGGCGTTGACACTAGGGTTACTGTATACGCACCCACACCAAAACAACCCCTAAGAGGGGTTTGGCGAAAAACCAGTGAAATTAAATATTTTTCATGTTTATAGGATTTTGCTTTATAAACATTCGAAATGATTGACTTTTCGCCACTTGCCAAAGAAAAAGAAGTACTAGAATTGTGAAAGGAAACCGACAGTTTTTTTCCGACTCTTCACATATTCGCATTAACAGACTTCAAAATCGCAATTTGATAGCATTGTTCAGTAGTACAAAAACAGGCGAACTAGTATATAAACAGGCGATTTTTGTGAGGTTAAATTACAATTTCTAGTACAGAAACGACCAAATTAGACGTATCTGCCACACCCTAGGTAGAGAGTGTTGTGTATCTAGTGACCCTACTCTACACTAGGGTTACTATATACGCACTCATACCAAAACAGCCTCTAAGGGGTTTGGCAGATACGTACCAAGGTGAAAAACCAGTAAATTTAAATTTTTTTCATGTTTATGGGATTTTGCTTTATAAACATTCGAAATGATTGACTTTTCGCTGCAAAATTGTAAATTTCCATCGGTGTTCGTGTTTTTTTAATAATTGCGAGGGCAAAGCGGGAGCAAGACGATAGATGAAGGGTTCTTATCGGTTTTGTTCTCTCTCGAAATTGGATGTATATGTGGTAAAATAACTTCACTAATACCATGGATACACTGCTGGTATTGATATCATAATATTGTCAATACCAGCAGTGTATCACCCAATACTAAGCAAATACGAGATAAACGAACTGGTAGTATTGAACCTGTTTCATGGTATACAAATGCGATAATTTTACGTAGTATACCATGCATTTTACTGCTAATAGTGCCATTCCCCAACTGTGTGGCGAGTGTCGCAACTAAATGTCGTTTGCTTATATCAGATGCTGTCAAATCATACCATATGTGCAGTGTATCATATGCAGCTAGTTTCAATACTACAATTTCAATACCATGGTTTGTATATTAGCTGTGTATCCATGGTATAAGTTTCTGTGCAGATATGTGGTAATTACATCCGCCTGATGCAACTCATGTGGAACGTTGATCCGATTGAACAGACAGGTGCTAGTCCTGTTTCTAGTACCAGGAAACTGGTTTTGTTGTAGAGCAGGAAACCGCGTGTTTGCGTACGTAATTTTCCGGTGATTTGACGAAAAAGCATGTAGAAGTTTCTGTGAAAATAGACGATGCGGTTGTTGGACGCTCATAAGGAAATAATCAATATAATAACAGTTGCTTTTTAGATGTTGGAAATTGTTTATTTTCTTGCAGAATGTGAAATATATCTTTAGTGATATATCTTATGTGACCACTGACGGTGTCTTGTGGCAATAGCACTGCTCCTTCAAAAGACACGATCCAGGCATATAGCCTTTACCTTTCGCCGGGACTTGATCACTTCTCGATTGTGCGTCTTCATGTGTTTCTTGGACAACCCATTTCACGCTTGCTTTGTGAGTTCCAATCCAGAAAGGCGATTCTGCCGACATGCGAATTGCGAAAATTTTGCATATTTCCCTTCATTTTCGAAACAGGGAAATTTGTCGGTTTCATGAGGCAAGGCTGTTGGCGAATATTTTCGTGACCTTCCTAGGTTCAAATTTCAATTCGATATGTCCATTGAGGAAACTCTTTGTTTTCCGTTTCGTGTTTGTTGAAAGAATTATGTCTGTTCTTTTTGACTACACTATCCTTTACAAAAAATGGTGGATATTGGTTGAAGGGTTTGGGAGTGGGGGGGGGGGGGACAATGCGTCCAAATTGCTCGAAAGCTGAGATTGAAACATTCTAAAATCACACCTGTCTGGCGAGATCATTTTATCAAAATTATTAGTCGTCCTACTGTATTCTTCTACGTTATGCACAATATCTGTTTATATTTTCCTCTTTATTATGAATACAATATTTGCACAAGGTATTTGATAAAACAAAGAAAGGAAAATTAATCAAGTTCCTCTTTTTTCTACGGAGATATGGGGTAATTAATGAAAAAATGGTTCATTTCTATCTACTTAGTCACCCCTACATAACTATGCTGTTTAAAAAAAACTAGAACCGCGGTCCGAATTACGCTCATGGTGCTTACATCACTAACAGTGCTTACGTACGGTCCGAATTGTTGGTACGCTTATGTCGCTTTCAATTCGGACCGATTGTGTGAGCACAGTGTACTCATAGTGCGTATCCTCGAAGCCGTGAGCATTGTAAGCGCCAGAAAATTACCCCTCCATGTAAATTGTATGCGTTGTTAGCGCAATTCGGACCGAGTGTAGGCGCGCTAAAAGCGCAGAAAGCGGAATTTGGACCGCGGCCTAGATATAAATGACGTAAGAAATTACAAGTTACAGTTTTTATGACGTTAAAAAAATATTTTCGCAGAAAATTATACATTCTTCTCTTTTTTATTTATAATTAAATTGAAGAAATTTTTATAAAGTTAGTACCTACGGTTTCTACCATGTTCTTTCACAATTTTAACTTAAATTAATTTTGATATTTAATATTTATATATGTACCAAGCAACCAATAAAAATTGGAAAAATATCATCATTGATATTTGATTTAAGCTGTTATTGCGAAGGTATTATTAAAAGGGGGCATTTTACTCAAAATTGTATCGCATGGGATACTATGATATCGCGGGCGATAGACATTTCATCATATCAATGATATCCTGACCACGATACAAATTTTGCCTGAATTATCTAGACATCTTCGCAATAACATCTCAAATCAGATATCAATACGACTGATTGTCATCAGTATTGTAAATGGTTTTTAAAATTCGACGTCAAAAATTACATCGGTTTTGGAATAATGCTTCCATTAAGGTTGAAAAAGGGAGATGTCAAGACGTTGTTTTTAAATAGACGGCGGTATCCGATATATCATGAGGATATAGCTTGTAAGGTGATCACCGATTATGTTCATGGGTACATTTTCAAATATAATTTATACAATTTCTTCACTTATGGCACCCTTCATTAAGCTCTTTGCTTGGTACTAAATTTGCAGCATCTGCTCCAGCACGCAATTCTTTCGTAGCCACTATTGAATTCACGCTGAGAAAAGGTTCTCTCCGCAGTTGCATTACTATGCGGAAGACATATTAAGAAACTGATGAATTTCGTTAGATTTGGAAACATTTTTTCATTTAAAGCATTTTTCAACATTAATATTCTAGCTCAAAAATCTCCAAAATGTAATTTTTTTGGTACTACTGACTGTTTTAGTACTAATCGCCATTCAGTGTCTAAGTCTTCAATTTCATTTTCCTCCACCAAAATTGGCATTAAAAAAACTAAATTTGTCGTAGTTTCTGCCAAGGATGAGGGATTTAAACCTTGTAGAGAACTTAGAAGTGCGTCGTTGAAATTTATTCTCTTCGATATTTGCTTGCAAAGGGTTAAATAATAATTCATGCAATTTGTTTTCATTTCAAGAATTTAATTCTCTGAGAAGATTCCTGAATTTATTAAAAGTTCTGCTCTACCGCCCGTATAAACTGCCGTGATGTTCTTAAAACATTGTTCATTATTAAAATCAATATCATATAAATTGTCATCTGATATACATATATTCTGTTTTGACAAAGCTAGTTAATATTGTCTTATAATAGGATTTAATGGTAGGTAGCAAGATATGAATTCGTGGCGATTCGGCCTGAAATTCAATGTTTATTTTATTAGTGAGGCTGAGAATATAGGTTAAAAATGACAAATCAAATTGATTGGTTTCGTTCATTTCAGAATTTACTTTAATTATCAAATCCGCATTACAATCTGATTGAGAATTAAAAGAACCACATAAAAAATAATGCTGCTAAGGTTTCCACTGCTCTAAAACTCTGCACACCACATTTTCCAAAGATAACCTGGTAGTTCAAGTTTTTAAGATTGTGTGCGTTTCGATATTAAAAGAGGCTTGTAATTCATTTAATTCCTCCTGCCTCTTTGGACTATTCGAAAAATACAAATAGATATTTCTTGCTAAAATTTCAACATTTCCCGGTATCGTTTTCGACGCAGCAGAAGAGCAAAGATGTATCGAATGGCAAATGCAACCAATGGTGTACAAATGTGGATTATCTCTCAAAAACAATGCCTTGACACCTCCTTTTTTCCCTACCAAACGGAGGCATTATTACTTGCAAAGCCTATGTAATTTTTTAAAGGGACATAGTATATTAAAAACCATTTGCAAATCGTATCATAAAGATTTTGCGTCAGAGTTTCTAAGTTGTATCATGGCCAAAACCTATCCCTTCGAATGAGAAATCGAAATACCTTACAACCAATGCTAAGCATTTCGATGTACTTACATCAGTGGTTTCATCAATAAGAAGAGAAAATTTTTGTTATTATTTGTATATTTGCTTCGTGCATTAATAAAGTGATGGTAGTGTCTGTAGCCTTAGTTTTACCTAATTTTAATTTCTTTGTAATTTGTGAGTCAGACGCTACGGTTTTTATCAACTCTATAAGTCTACTAGCGTAAACGCTAAATTATATTGCAGAATAAACATAATAATTCTTAACTCCGCTGTTTTCACGTTTCGCGTTTGCGTTTTGAACTCGTCCTTTTTGGCTTCAACTTTAGGTTGGTTTTTTAAACTTTCGACAGATTTTTCGTTCCGAATGGAATTATGCCGATCCAAATGAGGCTTATTATTTGTCAGGTACATGTTACATACCTTACAAAAACATTTCCATTTTCGCTTTCCTCAATCCAACTAAAACTTTTTTCAATCAGGTCGACATTTACATTTTTTTGCATTGTCCCCGAACTTGTAATGGTACCAGCATGTTGATCGCTGGTTTTGAGATTGCTTAGATCTATAAAATGATTGATTGCGAGATGAATTTCGAGTTCTACTTACAGATCGTGATTTTCTGTTATGTGAAAGGTTTTTTTTTGTATTAACTCTTTCAATTCCATTATCTCGTTTTCATGTTTCTCTATCTTCGCACTCTCAGTGAAACTTGATTGTTCCTACACAACCGATATAACGACATATAGTTGTATTTTGTAACGTCGCTAGTGATCCTCCATATAGCGAATTGGGAGTCTACTTGTATGAACCAAAATGGAAGACTCTTTGCCCACAATGTCAGAAGTCTTATTTGGATTCGGTTAACTTCGCATACTTCTTTGTTCTCCAAAGGAGTACTAGGAACTTTACTTTCGGTGGGCACTGAATTACTGGTTTGCTCATTCCGACAAACTCCCGTGTGATCGCCTTCGTTTGGCAATGATAACATGGTTTAGTTTTTTTGAAAGGGGCGCCGTGCTGAGCCACACTAGGCACCAAAAGAAGGCCCATAGCGATCCCTTCGGAAACATCGTGGAAAACTAATCAACCCACGTCCTAGATCCCTTATCAATTAACCAGCTTGGCATGCCTTATCAGCCTCAGATCTTCCAAATTTTCAAAGAAAAGACTACCCAACCACTCCAAACGCCTCCTTGCAACCGGCTGACACATATCATGGCAGTACTTGCACACGTCAAAGTCAACAATCCCCATCTGCATAGCATGCTTTCCTAGCAAGCAGTGCCCCGTCAGTATTCCGATGAGTAACCGCAATCTTTCCCTATTCCATGTCAATATTTCTGTTGACGTCTCAGGAAACTTCAAGTGAAAGTGGCTGTTTTCAGAACTCTAAAAAATGTTTATTGCCTTATGTCTTATTTATACCAAAAAACAATGAAAGAAAAGCGATTTAACAATTACTTAAAGATACCTTAATAATAAATTGTACTGATGCGCACCTTGCAGTTTGCTAACCTCAGCAATTCCTGAAGGTCGGGCTTTGGTCAGCTATTTCCCTACAGCTTTCACGCCTGAGGGACTGGATTCTTTATGCGCGGAGCTGATGCCTCCGCACTTGCCGCTAAGGCGACTGCCCTCAATTTACAATCTGCTAAATATTTCTTCTAGCATTAGTCCGGCGCAATGCCCTTGGCTCTCTCGTGTTGCTCTTTCTACCAGTCGCTAACCCGACTAAGGTCCATAGCCTCGTACTTAGAGATTTTACGTAAGGCAGAACGCATCATGCGCTTCGGCTGCAGGTGTGCGCTAGCCAACCGTCGTCCACTTGAAACCCCCTTGGGTCTCCGTGTCGCACTCAATGTTTAATCCAGCTTTCGGGTGCAGCTCATCCTGTCTAGCCTCTTCAGCCTCCCTTTCTTGCACGGCACAATCCTTTCCAGCAATGACGGTCTGCTCACAGCCATCCCGCTCGTCAGCGGTGAGGGTCACATCGCCGCAACCCATACTATTCTCATCGATAGTGTCAGTCTGCTGCAAGCCATCCTGATCACCCTCAATGCGAGTAACGTCCACGTCCTATCCCAGGGGACAGGAGCTGATCCTCCGTCGACAGACTCTCGAACCTATCGTCCAGCGAGTTGGACGAGAGAAGCAGCAGCTAGCTCATCATCGTCACTAGCCAAGACGCCAGGTTCCCTCCTTTCCTCCTCTTCTACATCCAATTTTGTTTTTGCTGAGTACATGTGATTCCCAAGAGAAGCGCGTGAAAGGATCGTCATCCATGGCAGAGCACCGCATTACCATGGGAAGGCTAGTTGAAACCAGAGGTCGCTCGGTATCTGGAGTCTATCGTTCGAGACTGAGCTCCCCCTCAGCCATGCAATCATCAGCACAATGATTTACACCTTGACTTGGGCATAGGAAGAAAAGGGTATGGAAAAACGACACGGAGAGTAAAACACACAGTTGGGTACCTCAATCTTAATGACTACAGCACACGATTGAAAGCATGTGTTGGCTGAGTAATCGAGTGGAAACCAGATCCAACCCGACTAAACATTAGCAGCAGGTGCCCACATGGAGTACTAAGACGAGGATTTTTCGTCCATCCAACATGGTCCATTATCGAAGCTCTATATAAATTCCAAGTTTCAGCCTCCTTAACATAAGCGATTGCTGAGATCTAGAAACCAAAAATTTCCGTCTAAAACTTTAATTTTTTTTTTTGCTTTTTTGGTGTCTATTAGCAAAGATATTAGAATCTCTTTATATAAGATGTCCCAACCAATATAAAATAAATCAATAAAAGCTTTACGATTGGCGACCAATCTCCGGTGGCTATTAGAGCTTTTTATGCTAAAATTTGTAGTCCACTGTAAACATCAATCTGAAAGCTCTGTTTTAAATTGTTTGGAAAGTCAACGGCACCGATTCCGAAATCGGTAAATTTGACTAAAATAGGATCAGGATTTGTGATTATCGTCTATATAATATATCTCAGCAATTTTGATTTTATTGTTTTGCACATTTTAGTGAATTCATTATTATGGAGAAACATAATGTTGAAAAAACAGACTTGAGTTGCAAACTAACGCGAATAGGCCGTTTCCACTTACGCATACGCGCTAATTCGCATCATCCAATGCACATGAAGGCGATAGTGGCAACACGGCATATGAATATTACCGCCATACGCCTCATATTCACATATGTATATATGTAGCTAAAAATGATGTCCCATTGACAACCCGATAAAAAAAACCTGCCTTTGATTGATTATTTGTTGTTAGTTGGCGAGCTTTCACTCCAACATACAGTGGGTTACAACATAAATTCTAAAACTTTTCAATAGCCACCGGAGTTGGGTCGCCAATCGTAAAGCTTTTCAAATTGATATTGACATGCTTGGGACATCTTATAGTTTCTACTGTCTTTGCTATTAGTCATGAAACGTGTAAAAAAAATTGTTCAGGGTAGCAAATTTTTTTTTTTCAAAAATTGATAGCAATACTTTATTGTTAAAATAATAAAGTAAAATGGGATGGTGGATGTATAAACGGAATTAAGATGAATGCCTCTGAAGATAAGTTCGAAGTGCCGACGACTATGTATAAACAAATTTTGTATGAAAATTTCGAGTAGTGGATGCTCAACTTTATTCATGAGCCCACAATGGGGCTACGTGCCTGCTAGTCAGTAAAAGAAATATGGGGTATTTTAAAATAAATTTATTTCTTATATTTTCAGGGTTGAAAAAAGTAATTACTTTAGACGAGATGGTGCAGACGTACACACAGACGCTAATATTTCCTTATCACAAGCAATGTTAGGCGGTGTGATAAGAGTCCAAGGAGTATATGAAGATCAAATGATACAGGTAAGTTATAATATAAAAGTTAACCTTTCATCGAAAGTTTAAATTTCTTTTTTTTTACAAAAAGATACAACCTGGTACCTCATCGCATACTAAAGTAAGTTTATCTGGAAAGGGATTGAAACGTGTAAACTCATACGGACAAGGAAATCATTATGTGAATATTAAAATTGCTATTCCCAAAAGCTTATCCGCGAAACAAAAGGCTCTTATACAGGTAAAATAGAGTGGTTTTGAATGATTCGAATTTTTATGAAAATCAAATTGAAATGGAAAATCACTTCAGGCATATGCAGAACTCGAAGAAAATACCCCAGGGCAAATTTATGGAATCACATATAAATCAGACGGTAAGTCTAAGGAACAAGAAAACGTCTCCAGTAGTTTTAGACAAGGTCCGGCAGAAACCGATAATAAAACATATTCTGAACACGATAGTTCTGAGACACAAGTAAACATGGATACGCTAGGCCCGAGATTTTACTTTGGATTAGGCATAGTTTTAGTTGGACTTGGTTTTATTTATTATTCATTAAGTAGTACTGAACAAGACTTAGCTGAACGTGCACAATACGAACGTGAACGACTTAAACGAGAAACGGCTCAACAAGAAAGTCCGTTTAAAAATGCGTAATAATAGTTCGATTTTGTTGTGTAGATTAATTCGACTTTGGTATTATTTCATATATTATACTATACATATAAGTAAATTCTTCATGATAAACATCTTATAATTGTTTTTTATTTAAGGGAAATGAAATTTCTAAAGACATACATAAATTAAACGGAACAATTGAAATATTATGAAGCTTATGGCATATGTTGTGTTTGTAAATTATTTGAAAAAAAAAATATTGTTTTAATAAAATTTCGAAAGAATGTGTTATTAACATGGTTTTGTTGTTTTACTTTTTGTCTGAAGGCATCATTTTCCATTTTTAAGAAACAATTATAAGAGAATCCATTATACATAATAAATATTCAACAAAAAAGATAATATTGGTGCGCCAAAATATATTCGCAATAAATTATGTACGAATTATAATTTTAAGGTTAGCATATGTATATAATAATGTGATTATCACGATACCACAAAGTAAACAAAGATTATAGGAGAAATTAATTTAAAGCGGATTGTGGATTATCCCATTTTCAATTACCTATATCCAACATAATCCGTTTTTCGAGCTTTCCAAAATCAGTTTCTCATATAATCATATCAAACAGTAGAATAATGTGTGGAATAATTGGGTTCACCAACACATACGAACTACGTGATGTTGATTTTTTATATTAAATTAATGTTTAGCATAATTTTTTGTTATCAAAAACTATTTTTTGTTAATGTTAAGGAGCATAGAATCTAAAGATTCGTTAATGAGGAGAATTATAAATTAAAATACATGATACAGTGAAACCTGTCTAAAATGGACCCTGTATAAAACGGAGCATTTTCCAATGCAAAACACCCTGTATAAACCGGAAACCTGTCTAACGCGGAAACGGAACGTGATTCGCGGAACGAAATTTTTCGCAAAACGGAAAACAGTTGAAATGTGACATGAATGGATTTAAGTATGACTGACTGCAAGTGAAAGACGGAAAAATGCTTTTAATTTATTATGGAACTAGAGTGTTACAAAAACTTTTAAATAATTTTGGACATCTGTTTTGAAATTTTGGTAGTTCAGTCTTTGGCAAATTGTTGGTAAGGTGTAAAAAGAAAAAGCAAAACCAAGTTTCCAACAAGCAGAGTTGCAGAATATGGGCGGATGAAAATCCAGGGGCACTCTTTGAAAAACAAATTCATCCAGAAAATCTCAGTTTGTGGTGTGCATTTTTCGCTGGTGGAGTGATTGGTCCATTTTTCTTCGGAAATGCACCTGGCAACTCTGTCAGAGTGAACGCGAAAGGTACCGTGCCATGATCACCGACTTCTTGTGGCCAATATTGTATGATTATGACATCGATGTGGTTCCAGCAAGATGGTGCGATGTGCCACACAGCTGAAGTTCCCCGGGCTAATAATCTCCAGAAACAGCGAAATCAATTGGCAATCGAGATCGTGCGATCTAACTCCGTTGCACTTCTTTCTTTGGGGTTACCTCAAAAGCATGGTTTACCCCAATAAACTCAACACCATTCAACAGCTGAAGGATCTATTGGTCTAATTAAGGAGAAGTTATGCCGTGATGTCATGAAAAATTTGGACAAACGGGTCGAGGTGTGCCGTAGGAGTATTTGAGTAATATTCTTTCCCATACTTAATTGCCATGGACCAAATAATATTTTTAATAAAATTTCATTAACTCCATCATCCTCTTGTTTTCAATTTTGATTTAACTTCGGAACGCGTTATTGTAACACCCTTTATTTGAACTGTATATATTTTTATTTTTTGTTTGTTAATTATTTTTAAAGTACCCAAAAAACACATATTATATATGTACTGTACTTCAAATCAATACTTTTGCTGAACAAAACTGTATAAAACGGAAACCTGCTAAAACGGAACAGAAAGTTGGGTACCACAGCATTCTGTTTTAGACAGGTTTTACTGTATTACAAACAAATTTTCAGAGCGATGACGCACATCAAATGAGTTATGATAAAACCACATCCCGAATTACGTTGTTTATAGATATAAATAATAACCCGAAATCCGATTTGATTCGGTTTCTCCTATAATCTAGGTGAATAAAATTATCTATTTTGTACTATGTGGTGATCTGTAATTTAAATTTCTTTTTCTTTGAAATGAAAACACTCGGTGCTGTAGAGTTAGGTAAATTTGTTTATTCAATACTCTTAAAACTAATATTCGTATACATCAGCATTTAAAATCAAAATTATTTTTGAAGACATAAACAAATTATCACAAATTTCAAAGGTAGCGCAGTCGGCATGCTAAAGAATTTGCTATGCATGGAGTTCTCGTTGGAACAATTCAAGCAGCGCAATTTGGCTTTAGAGATTACAACGGAAGTTTAGTTGACTATATACGCGTTAAGTGCTGCCTTGATTCTCGGTTGAGTTTCTTTTTCACAGCGCAAATTCGGTCTACAAACAAGAATCCTTAAACAAACATTCAATGTTATCAAAGAGACCCCAGTCAACTTTCCGCTCTGTTTATATAGTCCGATTGCACTTTGGTTACCGTTGTCCTGGACCAATCTAGTAGCGGTGAAATTTGCTGGACAGTGGGGGTCGAAAGTATTTTTATATTTTTATTTTACTTTATTATTTTTTAATGTTATCGACCTGAAATTTTAAAAAAATTGCTACCCTGAAATTTTGCATTTTCACGTTTTGGGACTAGTAAACCCCAAAAAAGCTAACAAAAAAAATGTCCGCCGTAGACACCGTACGCAAAACCATTTGAAGGTGCGTAGCTCACAAACCCCTTGAGATATTAATTTAAAATTTTTATGATAGATAGAATGGGCGAGCCCCTACGAGTGGTATCTTTTGGAGTGGCGGGAGTAGGAGAGGGGAGCGTTTTAGATGAAAAATTTTGGTTTCTAGATCAAAGAAACTGCTTATGCTAGGAGGCTGAAAGTTGGAACTTATGTAGTACTATGATAGTGGACCCATTTGCAAAAAAATGGTCGATAGTGGTCGAGGGGTGTGCGAGTGGGGGGGGGGGGGAACAATGCGTCTAAAACACTTCAAACAATCTAAAATCCATATCTCCTGAACGATTGATGTCAGATGGCAGAAACTTTGTAGTTATCTTAAGAGATACTAGGAAATTAGAAAAGGGCTAACATTTTTAAGAGGGGTGGTGAGGTATGGGGGTGGGGGTGAAAAACTTTGAATTACAATATCTTCCGATTCAATTGTGCCAGGAAGATAAAATTTGGTTTCTGTGTATAGAATTACCAGTGGAGTCTACTAAATGTAAAATTTTTGAGGGGGTATGTGAAGCGCGGAAGTGGGGGACATCATTTTTCAAAAAATAAAATTTTTATATCTCAAGAACCGTGTCAGATATGATCTTGGAAATTTTACAGGAGTTAGGATCAGTAGAATTCTAGCGGAGAAAAAAATGTTTAGGGTGTGGGTGCAGGGAGTGATGGTGGGAGGGGGTGGAAATGGAAAAATTCTGGTTTTAATTTTTCGAAAGACGCAAAGGATAGAAAGCTAAAAATTTAAAACTGTATAGAGCTACTATAGAGACATCCCAGAAAAATAAATTGTTGATAGTGGTAGCAAGGTACGGGGGTGAGGGGTGGTTTTTTATATCTCAGAAATGGCTTATGTTACAAAGTTGAAACTTAGTACCCATATGTAGATGTGCTACTAGAGTAATTAAAACTAAAAAAAAATCGGCCAACAGTCTGGGCGCAACTTCATTATTTTATGGGTAGAAGTCCGAAACGTGTTCAATGCTGAGATGTGTAGGTGACTATGGGACTGACAACCTAAGGAGTAACCAGGAATGTCACGTCACGTCACTTCGATGCCGATTCGACATCGACGCATGAAAAAGCGATTATGAATGTCGATTGTCATCGACAGTTGTCACTTTGATCGGCATTTTCGGTTGATGACATTCCAATTCCGTGACTCCTGAAGAAAATTAACGTCGATGCAAAAATGAAATGATTGTAAATGAAGGCATTCACAAGAGCTTAAATTCACTATTTACAGCTGATACATACGTATCAATATGGCAATGCTAATAGTCGAGTCGATGCGGTTACACAATCGGTTTTTTCGATCTACGTGGCACGTTGAATCGGCATCGAAGTGTACGTGACGTGACATTCACAATACGGTCAATTGTATTTTAGTTTCAAGTAGCAACCAAATGAGAGTCCTTAATACAGGACAAACTACATGCGCGCTCTTTATTCTACTTTATCCCCACCTATTTAATCTAGAGTATCATACGATTGGCTTGCAGCCGATCGTGACTGCAGTATGTTTATGCAATATATTTAATTTGTGCAAAAAACTTTTAAAATGCTCGCCAAAATCGTTGTCCCTAAAATAATCAATAATCATGCAGCTTTTACTTTGACGTTAGTAACACATGTGTATAAAACAACTTGGCTCTTTTTATTGTGGCATGGCCAATCCGTTTAGGTGGTTTATCTAAGCATTCAACAGATATTAATCATGAAATTTGCAACGATTTATAGTAATTCAATATTCCATCAATACAATAGACACTGAAGACGGGTATACGCGGTGCATATTTAGATTCATGGTTTGTCAATCGAAGCTAAAATATGCTGATAATTTTAAATTTTCGAATTTCGTCATATCACTCAGTTATATTACACTATCTTCCTATTTCTTTAAAACACATGGTCAAACCTTTTCCATAATTAGTTCAGAATATGCTGAAATTCTAACGAGTAGCCACTATACGTTTTCTTATTCCTAAGACAATATAAATCGCAGTTCAGTTTTCATCAAGTATTGAAGTTTCAAATCATCGTTTACTTAGCTGGCAAATGTTTGCCAGTTAATTTCTGAAAATGGATATACATTTCTAGTATGGGATTTATCACTCAAATTCTTTTTTTCTATTTCTCCGAGATGTTCGGATCGAAACAATTTTATTTATATACATAAATATCTGGATATCAATCAAATTTGTAAATCAAATCAAAATTTAACATGTACACACTATAATAACTGTGTACGAACTAGCACAAACATCAATTAGTGAGCAGTGTTGCCAAGTATTTTTCTTGGTTGAGAACTTTAATATGAAATTTTGAGCGTTAATTTCAACTTAAAGGCACTAAAATGTAATTTTCTCATATTAATCGCAGGTATATTCAAATAAAGTGCGAGCGGTAAAACTAATTTTCGACCGCTGAGACGATATTTTGAGCACCAAATTTAACGCTGAAAGCACTAAATTGGCATCACTGTTAGTGAGGTCAATCGGCTGTGTTTTATGCCGCGTTTCCACTATTGTCTTCGTGTGCATTGGATTCCTCGAATTAGCGCGTATGCGTATGTGGAAACGGCACATTCGCATTAGTTCGCAATTCAAGTCGAGAAACGCGTAGATTCGCGTCACACATTCGCACACACCAAAGGGATTCGCATTGAATACGAATGTACTGTTTCCACTATCGCCTAGATATTCGCGTTCATCGCACATGTCCAATGCACATAAAGGCGATAGTGGAAACGCGTCATTAGATCATATATACGGTTTAAAGGTTAGCGGGCACAGACACCGCATTGAGCCACAATGCAATTCAAAACAAAAATGCTTCTATACACATAAAGTCGCACTGCAAAAGATTTAAGTATGAAAACTAGTAAAAATTTATGCGGAAGAAAACGGCCCAGTAGGAAAAGTTTTGTATACTATACGTGAAAATAGACCGGATAAAAGCCGTATGACACACGTAGAATTTTAGAACCGATGTCCGCGGTTGCCGTATATGTCTATACGTATAGTTTGGAAGAGCATTATACGTAGAATATTTACGGTGATTCTACGTATAGTATTTTAGGTGGTTATACGTAAAATACGTACGTACTTTGTAAATACAAAATTCACTTTACTTCTTCGAGTTGTGCAACTTGTTTCCGCATTTAACATAGAGAAATGAGGGATTTGAAATTTGACTTATGAAGTCCTGACGTTGAAGCAGCTGCCAAATTTCGAATCCTTCTAATCTAAATGTTAGACAGAAGTAAAAAAAATTAATGAATAATGTATCTAAAATAATATGACTTCAAAAATACGATCCCAACTCGAAACCATTGATGCATTATTGGCTCGTGCCGGAAGCTGGAAATAAAAAAAAACAAGAATGCACCTCGTCAAAGCTTTGAAACTGCTAAAAAATATATACAATAAAATCATTGATCTGGTACGAATAGGATTGGACGATGGAAGTAGCATCGAAATGGAGGATGAACCCGTTAAACTTCGCTGAGAAGAACTCAAACACAACATGTGTCGCTATCAAAATTTTATTTGACTTGACCCTTTTACGCATATTCTGTGAAAGTACCATTTTATTGCATGTGTGTAGCTACGTAAGTTGATTATTCTTTTTTACATATTGCGATAGATGTGTGTAGATAATGTATTGAATTTTACTTACATTTATACGGGAACTTTGTTCATAGCTGAGTATATCGTACATATTGAATTAATGGTCCGTTGAAAATGTGTAGAAATTTCATGACTATTTGATGGTTATGGTCTGCTTGCTGGGGGAGGAGGGAATCAAATAAACGTCCATAGAAGCAACTTTTGAAATTCTTGGTTTTTATTTTATTTTCATAGTAGTGCTATCAATTCGGCTCTGAGATATTTGTAATTAGTTTTTTGAAAACTTTTATTTACGCTGTGCCGAAGAAAATGCTTAAAATATAATTTTTTTCGCAGCTTTTTGCGTGGTTTAGAAAAAATGCACGAAGCAATGCTTTCATGAACTCCACTGCATAACATGCCGCAAAAAATTCGCTTGCTGGTCGATGCGGTCAGTCGCATCGACAACAAAAATGCTGCTGAATGCCGTCCGTATATGTAAGCTATCTAGGTGGATTATTGTTTTTAAACGCGTTGCGTTGCGTCCGCGTGCTGTGTGTGCGAACCTTTACACAAAATTTGTAGTTTTGTTTTAAATTCGCAGATTCTTAATTTGACCACATTTAGCGTTATAAACTTAGACAATGTGAAGTGAATCTTGATTGTTGTACACAAAATTTATCACTTCTTTGTTATTTACTTCATAAAACAACCTTCGTGACGATTTTAATACATAAAGCCACGGCAAATAAAAATGTATTCAAACAGTGATATTTGCTGGTTTTCATGGAGACACTCATTGACCGCTCTCAAGATAGTGAATGTTTGTGCTAGTGCGTTTACAGGTTCTCTGTTATTAATGTTCTATATTAAAAGATGCATTTTTTGCCTCCTAAAAAATTTCCATTGGTCATGAGTGCTGTTCGACCCCTCGAGCTCTGGAAAGATAAGCTAGCGAAATCTCCGACTTTGTTATTTTTTACCTAATTTTGTCCATCTATCTTCTCATTGCTTCTCTCTTGCACTTCCCGTTGTAATCCTGCTATACAAATAAAAAATCATTAAAAAGTGGGTGTGCTAATTCAGTGACCTTCAATGTGATACAGAGTATGAATGCATTTGTCTACTGCTTATAAGTAGATATTGATGCGCGGATTTTGAAAAGTATCTACAATAAAAACAATCTCATTAATATAATTCTAACGTTGGTCTGTTTTATATATCATCACCAAAAGGTTTGTTATATATATCATATTTCTATTTACAGGTACCAAAGAATCAATTGATGGCAAACATCTAACCGAAGCAATTCGCCAAACTTTAGAAAAAGATGACACTAAGCAATCTATAAAAGAAGTTGAAGTGAAAAATACTGCTCAGAACGAAGAACCAATCACAGAATCTACTACAATAGAATCTGAGGGTGATAGTAACAAAGAAGCTCCTAAAATCACAAAATCTACTGTAACGGAATCTAAAGACGATAGTAGAAAAGACACGACCGAAGAAGATTTGCAAAAACGAAGCAAAATATAAATAAAATTCCACATTAGTCTCATGAACAATAAATTTAAATTACAGAATTGGATTGCCATAATTGTAAATTAGTTTGTTCATGTTAATTATAAAAATTCTGTAAACTACGAAAACAGCGTTAAAATATAAAGTAGGGATACAAACTATGCGAATCTTGATGAATGCTTTGTGATATTTCGTCTGAGCAGATTTTATTGTAATATGAGTAAATGTAATTAAATTTTTTGTTATTACATACATTAAAAGTGAAGTATTTTATTAAATTTGATTATAGTCTTTCACAATTAATAACATAGAAGAATTCAGGAATTACATACTAGTTAAACAGGCTCTATACAGATGACAATTTATAGCTTTCTACTCTTAATTTTCTTCCAAATTCAAAAATTGGAATGTTTTTCTACCTTTTGCCTACACTCACTCTACATCCTCACACCACGCTCTGCTAAGGGTCATTTCGTCCTAATTCCTAAAAAAATAATTCTCCATGCAGGTCGGTGTTTGTAAGTTTGTGGTGTATGTGCCATTCACGATAAACTTTCAGTTAAAATATATATGCCCCGTTAAAAAATCCACAGATACACCAAATTCAGCCCTGTGTCTACAGGTAGTAATTAACGATATTCTAAAAGCCGCACTAGAAAGTTGAAAGAAAAAAGTTCTTCGATGGGGACTCTTTGAAGTCCTGAGTCATCTTGACTATGTTGATGACGTGTGTCTATTCGCAAATAGGAGTCCTAGAATTCTAAATGCAAGGCGGCAGAACTAAAAATAAATGCGCAAAAATTCGATACATATTCTCCGGACAGAAGCGCACTGATAATGTGGAAGAAACGCTTTCAAGGAACAATATCAGCATGAATGGTGGGGCTAAAGAAGATGTGGAATCTCGCATAGACGAATTTCGCCAGCTTTCGCTATTGTACGAGTAATATATATATCTACTCTCGGAGTCGTGGGCGCCACCCAGTTTCAACGATAGGACTACTCTCACACTTTATTTCCCAGCCGAAACTGGGAATTCCGAGGAACACACGACGCGCGAAAAAAAAAATTGGGAGCTGCCGAAACGGACACCAAAGCACACAAGAATCATGCAAAATTGGTTATGACTTATGATTAAGATATTATTATTCGAAATAAGAAAATAGAAAGGACTGAAGTAAGAAGATATAAAAAGAAATCTAGGAAAATAAAATAATATGAAATATTAGCCTATGGGCGCCGAAGACGCCTACCAACTCTGGCGCGTATTTTGCCATTTTTATAAAATCGCCTACAAACGCATTTCCGATTTCATGTAATGGCCCAAAACCAAATCACGAGAAACCACATAACTGATATTATACTACGACTTTGACCGCGTCCCGGAGTATTACCCAAGAAAGCGGTTAGATTGGGGTAGCGCTAATAACTACCCCAATCTAAACGCTTTCTCGAACTTTTTTTTAGGTTTTCAGTCGTATAGTAACCAACACATCTCACCGCATCTCAGCAATAAACGCGTTCCGGACTTCTACTCAATAAATAATAAAGTTGCGCGCAGACTGCAGATTTTTTATACTCTAGATGTAATCATAGAGTATTATAAGTTTAATTCAGCCTGAAAAGTTTGTAATGCATAGAACCAAGCATCGGACGAAAAAAGGTTATATACAAGGGTGTTTCTATGGGAACGCCCAAAATTTGTTAGGTTATAGCGCAATGTTGTTAAAGCAACATCCGTCGAATTTATTGTGAATTGTTCAGTAGTGAATGGCAAATCATCATGGAAAGTTACAGCGTTGAACAACATGTGCAAATCACCAAATTTTATTTTCAAAATCAGAGCTCCGTTCGAAAAACGTTCCGCGTATTGCGTGATTTTTAACGACGAGGATGTGTGAACAACCAAAATTGTCAGATTTGGGACGATACCCGTCCACACGAGATACACCAGCACCAAATGAATCCCGAGAAAATCACGATTTGGATTTTGGTCTGGCGAAATCATCGGTGCGTACTTCTTCCAAAATGAAACTAGCATTGCCATAACCGTCAAACGATTGATGATGAGCAACTTCCTGTGGCCTAAACTGGATGATATGGATACCGATGACATGTGGTTCCAACATTACGGCGCTACGTGCCACACAGCGCATGGTACGATCGACATTTTGCACGAGCGATTTGAGGGCATCGTAATCTCGCGCACGTCGACTTGAATTGGCCACTGTAATCGTGCGATTTAACGTCTTTAGACTTATTCCTTTGGGGCTACCTCGTAGGTCGAGGCGTATAATCCGCAACAAATTGATGACCTTTAAGTCAAAATATCGAACGCCATCCAGTAAATTCTGCCAGATTTATGCGACAAAGTCGTCGAAAATTGGAACTCTCGAATACGTGCCACCAAGCAAAGTCGGGGCGGACATTTGAACGATGTTATATTCCATACTTAATGCCATTAAATATTCATTCAAATAAAAAAAGTTTTGGGTGAATATCTCACAAACAACTTTTTTTATTTATATTTAAAAATTGAACGTCCTTATTGAAAGACCCCATATTATTTTGTGTTCAGTTGTAGCCAAAAACCTGAAATCTGTTTGCTGTCTGTTCGTCCATC
This sequence comes from Beris morrisii, assembly GCA_951812415.1. Classification (NCBI taxonomy): domain Eukaryota; kingdom Metazoa; phylum Arthropoda; class Insecta; order Diptera; family Stratiomyidae; genus Beris; species Beris morrisii. The sequence goes on along the minus strand of OX638311.1, from coordinate 101,919,842 downwards.
CGTCCGTCTATTTATTTTTCTTTAGTTTCGAGTAGAAACCAAATAGGAGTCCTTAATAACGGACAAACTACGTGCGCACTCCTTATTCCACTTTATCCCCAAATATAATATAAATCCGAGTTCAGTATTTCATTTAAAGTATTATATGATTGGCTTGCAGCCGATCGTGAATGCAGTATGTTTAGTATCAGTTTCATCTACCTTGGTATAGATATCTTGGATTTCAATTAGACAGTGTACCTTCTGCGATCAAGACCCTTCAACACCAAATGTCCGATCTGGAGCAATTGGAACTCAATCGAATTATACAGGGTTATCAATCATTTAATCGGTTGGGTCTAGGTAAAACCTCGGTGCAAGATCACCATATCGACGTAGGTTCCACCAAACACATTAGACATCTACATTAGATGTCTGCCTTCTCTGTGTCACCAACCGTGAAGGACCAATTAGATGTTGAACTAGATAGAATGCTTAGTCTCGGAGTGATAGAGAAGAGTTCAAGTTCGTGGTGTTCACCTGTATCACTAGTTCAAAAAACCAGGAGAGGTTCGTCTATATCTAAATACACGCTGACTCAATGAATCCACCATTAAAGATGCATATACCTTGGCATTGATTTATGATCTATTGTCACGCCTGTAATCTGCCAGGTTTGTATCCAGTTTCGACCTAAAAGATGCCTTTTGTCAAATTTCTTTAGAGGAGGCCTCACGGGAGGATACGGCTTTCACTGTCCCAGGACGTCAGTTGTATCAGTTCACTGTTATGTCTTTTGAACTTTGTAATGCGTCGGCTGATGCACAAAGGGATTCCGTATCAACTCCACGATAAAGTGTTTGTATATCTCGACGATCTTTTGGTGATCTCCAGGCATCTATCTCAAACTCTTCTTAAGATATGAGACGTTATTTATTAGAAAAATGTTCATCCCCACCACTCTCATGCTCACCCTTCTCCTAAAATAATTTGATTTTCAGCAAAATCCACTTGTCGACTTGTATATAGAAACCGAATTTCATTTTTCTAGCGCAATTGGTTCATGAGATATCGTAATCTAAAGTTTTTCATCACCCACCCCCCTTCAAAATTGTTGGTCTATTCTCCTAGTATACCTACAGACAGTCATTAAGTTTCAATTTCGTGACATTAACCGTTTCGGAGATATAGACTTTATAATGTCTCGATCACGGCTTTCCCAATACCCCTACCCCCATATCGACAATTTTTTTTTGCAAATGAGTCCACAATCAGAGCTCTACATAAATTCCAAGTTTCAGCCTCCCAGTGGAAGCGGTTGCTGAGATCTAGAAACCAAAATTTTCCGTCTAAAACGGTCCCCTCAGCTATCACACCCGAACCCCTGAAAAAGTTGGCACTTAAAGGAGTGCACCCAGTCTACACACAACTCAAGTTAAAAGCTCAAAGGGTTTCAAACGATTTTGCGGACTGCGTACAGACCATATACATGTGGAATAGCAAGCGAACGCAGCCAAACGAAGCCAAGTTCAATTGGGAAAAATCACCAACGGTGCCGAACCTAATTGGCACATTGCTATCGCTTGTTCTTCTTTATCCGACTACCGAAGGACGTAGACGTGGACATAGAGAATTACAACGTGGAGTATTTTCAATTCAATTAATAAACGTTCTTACACTTTATATTTTATCAATCTTTCTTCATTGAATTTACATTAAAATAATCGAATTAACTAAATGTTCTTACACTTTATACTTTATTAATCTTTCTTCATTAAATTTACATTAAAATAACTAAACGTTTTTACATGGGGGCTCAACCGGGATCAGCCTAACTGTATATAACCAAGAACAATCCGGTATCAAGAACAAAGTGAAAATTATTTTCTGTGAGATATCGTGGACTTAACATTGTTTCGATGGACAAAATCGCAATTCGTGTGTTTATCCTGGTGCTGCATTTAGTTAAACAAATAACCGTGGACGTGGATTGTAAAAATTATTGCTAGCAGTCGAATATTTCACGATTTGATTCCGGCAACAGTATGGGTAGAAATTCGAGTCGACGTCTTTTACAAAGAAGCCAAGAGTGTAGTGCCGACCAAGGCGAAATTGATTTTCACGATCCAGATACTTCCACAAATAATGTCTCCATCAAATTTTCAGCTATTTTAAAAAAGTTCTCCGGCGATGGATCGAAGAATATTCGGAAGTGGATCGACGAATTCCAGCAGCATGCGGAAGTTTTTATGTGGCCTAACCTTCAAAGTCTTGTGTTTTGCAAGCGCCTACTAACGGGAGAAGCAAGATTATTCGTGGATAATGAGGTGAAGTCTTTAATTTTTTCTGATCTAAAGCGTCAAATGATTACTGAGTTTGAACCTAAACTTAATTCTGCCGACGTGCATAAAAGTTTGAGGGAAAGAAAAAAAAAGCTGACGAAAGCCTCCAAAAGTATTTGTACGATATGATGGCAATTGCGTCAACTGGCAACGTTGAAGAAGTAGGTGTTATTTCTTACGTGATCGACGGGATTAGTGATAGCAATGTAAATAAACTAATTCTATACGAAGCTAAGACGATTTCCGAATTAAAAGAACGATTAAAATTTTACGAAAAGTTTAAAAATCATGGTAAAACTAATTATGACAATAACAGTGAAAACAAATGGTTCGCGAAAACAAACAATCGTAGTTCACCTAATAAAGACCCAAGTCGAAATTGTTTTAATTGTGGATCTAATCAGCACGAATTTCATGAATGTCCATCGAAATCGAAGGGACCTAAGTGCTTCAAGTGCAATCAGTATGGACATAAACGGCCCAATTGTCCACAAAACAATGTCGATAACTCAACCAAAGTTATCCGAAAGAATGATTTGTGTTGCGTAGTAATTATAAACAATCAGTCATTGTCGGGACTATTGGATACGGGTAGTGATCTGACGTTAATAAAAGAACAGTTCGCGGAAATTGTGAAATCTAGTGCTACCTATGAAAACTGTTATATCTCTATATCGGGACTAGGTAATACTTTGGTTATTAAAGAAAGAATTATTACGGACATAACAATCGATGGCGTAAAATTTAAAAGTCTAAAATTACATGTTGTACCAAACCATGTTATGAAACAAGACATTTTAATCGGAATGGACGTTTTAAGACAGGCTGAAATAATTATTAGCGAGCAAGGTATCGTCGTTAAGAAATCGGGTACAAAAGCGGTTCAGGCAAATGAAGATCATGACTGCTATTTAGCTCAAATTAAACTTGAATGCGAATCAGTAAACTCAGTTGAGTTGCATCACTTAGATCGAAATATTAGAGAAGAAGTCCAAACTCTTGTCGATAACTATAAACCAAATAAAACAGTGGAAACATCCTTCGAAATGAAAATAGTTTTAACAGAAAACACACCGGTGTATCAGCTACCACGCAGATTGCCGCCAATAGAATTAATAGAATTAATTTTTTGAGGACCAAATTGAAACATGAATTAAAGACGGTATTATCAAAGAAAGTTCTTCGGATTTTGCTAGTCCAATAGTCTTAGTCAAAAAGAAAGATAATCGGATAAGAATTTGCGTAGACTATAGAAATCTAAATAAGAAAATCTATAAAGATCGATACCCCCTACCGATAATCGAGGATCAAATTGATAGACTTCAAGGTACAAGTTACTATTCAACTTTTGATCTGGCAAATGGGTTTTTCCATGTTCCAGTTGGAAAGGAAAGTCAGAAATATACATCGTTTATAACTCCAACAGGCCAATACGAATTTTTGTGAGTACCATTTGGACTTTGTAATTCGCCCAGCGTATTCCAAAAATATATCAATTACATATTTAGAGATTTGATTAAAAGGCAAATAGTCACTATTTACATCGATGATATCATTATTCCGTCCAAAACAGTTGAGGAAGGTATATCGCGTCTTCGAGAAGTCTTAGAACTATCCTCCAAAAATGGGCTAGAGATAAAGTGGAGTAAATGCCAAATTATCAAGCAAGAGATCGTATATTTAGGACACGTTATTAAAAATGGAACAGTCTCCTCTTCACCTGAGAAGACGAAAGCAGTTCTCCATTTCATTTTCCTACACCTAAGACTACTAAACAACTTCAGAGCTTTTTAGGTCTAGTAGGATACTTCAGAAAATTTATTGAAAATTTTGCTATAATCGCGAAGCCGCTTACTGATTTACTAAAAAAGGAAGCTACATATAAATTCGACAATGAGCAGTTAAAGGCATTCAATGAATTGAAATACGCAATCTTTTCAAAACCAATACTTAGTATTTTCAAATATGGAGCATATACGGAACTGCACACCGATGTGATCTGCAACAAACGAACTTCATCCCGTACACTACATGAGCAAGAAGAGCACTCCCGCCGAACAGAATTATAGCAGTTATGAACTAGAGGTGTTAGCAGTAATCGAAGCAGTTAAGAAATTTCGAGTGTACCTTCTTGGACAAAATTTTAAACTAGTAACTGATTGCAAAGCATTTGAACTCACGTTGAGTAAAAAGGATCTCGTGACACGAGTTGCAAGATGGGCGCTATTTCTTCAGGAGTTTGACTATACAGTTGAACACAGACCAGCTACGAGAATAAAGCACGTGGATGCACTCAGCCGAAACCCAATCAGCATGTGCGTAAATAGAAATGAGGGCATCTTAACGAAGTTAAAAAGGGCACAAATCGCAGACGATAAGTTAAGCGCAATAATTCGACTACTTGAAACGGAACCATTTAAGGACTACGTGATTGAAAATGGAATTTTATGTAAAAGTAACAATGGAAAGTTTTTGTTTGTTGTTCCCGATTCGTTGCAGTATAATATCATAAGAAGTGTTCATGAGAATGGACATTTTCATTACAAGAAAATGGAAGAAATACTGATGCAAGAATACTACATTCCTGGATTGAAGTCAAAAATAGAAAAATGTATTTCTGGTTGTGTACAATGCATTTTGGCAGAACGTAAAACTGGAAAAGCAGAAGGTTTTCTATATCCTCTCCCAAAAGGGGACCATCCGCTGGAAACATTACATTTGGATCATCTCGGACCGATGACGTCAACCGATAAAAATTATTGACATATCTTTACCGTTGTAGATGGTTTCAGTAAGTTTATGTGGATATTTCCTACGAAAACCGTCAACGCAGAGAAAACAATCAGCAAACTCGAAGTCATCGCAGCTATATTTGGGTATCCCGAAAGGGTTATAACGGATAAGGGAGGAGCGTTTGTCTCGGAGCGATTTAATAAATTTTGCAGTTCGCATGGCACAGTGGCGGTCATATTGCCTTTCCAAGGGGGGGGGGGCCATTGAAGTTCAGTACCTACTGTAGAGAAAATAGAAGCGGTAGCTACCCGTTAATGCAAATGTTCAAATGCTATGGTCGCTGCGGTTGGTACTGCTTGAAAATATTAACTTTTCATTTCCGCATCTAAATCGCCAGATTTTGGCATCCGAATTTCAGAATATTAACAAGCATTAACATCGCTCTGAAGGGATTTCTTTAACATCGTTCAATTTATCAGCTGATTGTATGATATCAAAAATTGGAACCTGTATTGTATGATTGTAAGTCTTTAAGCAATGGAAAATTGAATAGCATGGGTAGGAACTAGAAAATAAAATTATTTTATTCTAAAGCTTGGTGAACATTATTTTCGATTTCAGTAGAAGTCGATGTCGATCTCGATTTCGGCAAAATCTAGAAGCCCAAAGAGACTTCAAGATCTCTCACATGTATGAGAAAAATTTAAAATTTCGAGATTTCGTCAAATTCAGTTTGAAATCTTTGTATGTAAATCAGCTGTTTTTTGAGACCACTAGAAAAGTAGTGTATTTAATTTTTATTAGTTCTACTATCATACATATTTGATGAAACTCAATATTGGCCATTAAAATCCGAACCCTATATCTCATAATCTAAAGACTTCAGGCCCGACGAAGAAGTGATCACCCCAGTTATTAAGTTATTCCTACAATACTTAAAATCTACGAAAGAAATATTTTATGTCAATGTAATTTATTAGGTACATATATACATACTCAATTAGTCTCCTTATTGAGTCGATCTATAGTTTAGATGATTGCCACCATAACCTAACCTAACCTACTCTCCTAATTCAAAAATTTAAAAAGTAAAACACGAAAATTCTCTAAAAGTATTTTTAATTATAATAACTTCATAAGCAGCATCTTATACCTGATTTACATCGCAAGATTTTGACAAGTAGAATTTGAAATCTCGAAAAGCGTTTACAACGCTCTGAAGATATTTGTTTGACAACGACTATAATGATAAAATGTATAATTTTGAAAGAGTTAAATTTGGAAACGAGGAACTTTAAATTGAATGAACAAAAGTCGAAAGCTTGCATTATCATGCAATTTGAAATTTTGTAGTATATTATACAGGTAGTTGTGGTGACAGATAATTTCAGGGCTGTTCAGTAACTACTATTTGTATTGAGGATTTTTTTCCCAAAATTTTTTTCACGGTACCTCTCTCTTATAATGGTTTTAATTAGTGTAAAAAATATGTTTTAAGTTTCACCCCGATCAGAAAAAAATGGAGATTCCGAAAAATGGGTCCCGATGTATTGATAAAACTGCCAAATAATATTATACTGGGGATGATTGTAATTCTAAGTTTATAGGTTATATAACAATCGAGTACCATCGGAAATACCATCTAGTGGTCGTAATGAGAAAGTGAAGTTTTTCATATTCAATCGGTTTCCACCGTATTTTGATAATGGTTAATAATACGAAGTTAGTATTGTCGCCAAAAATATCTGATTTCTAATGCTCAATATTAAAAAAGAGAAAGAGAAAACGGTTCAGAAAGTCCGTCATCAAGTACGAAATAAATAATAAAGTAAAACTATGACTGATTACTGATTAAATGTCAAAAATCATCTTTTTCGTTCTTGCTGAAGGACCCTTTTTTTCATAATATTGAGGACTCGAAAATAAATGTTGCCGATGGCACTAAGTTCGTATCGTTTACCGTTATAAAGTTACGCTCAAAAATTTATTTTTTAAGAAAAACTTCAATTGCTGAATTTAGACACAAGATGGCATTTTCATTAGTACACCACCTATATATTCAGAGTAACAATCACCCACTAATTCAAGCCATTATGATGGGTGCTGCGAAAAAATTCAAAATTTTTAAATTGAGTTATTAGTTTTGAACTACCATTTTTACCCGAGTAGATTTCAAATTCATCCAAATGTGGGAAATATATTAGAATTTGATAGAATCTTATCGAAATCTCGACATTTCAGCAAATCGAGTTTTAAATCTTTGGATATAAATCAGTTATTAATATGCGGAGTAGTAGTAGTTACTGTAAATACTCATAATTAAGTTCTTATAGCTGACTACAACGCAATATTTCAAATTGGATTTGCAGAAAATTCGTGATTTCGACAAAACTATTAAGATCTACTGGATTACCCATAAATTTGAATAAGTTTGATACCTGCTCTGTTGACTAGATTTTGTGAAAACATAGTTCAAAATCCTCTCAAAACGACCTGGACAGCAATGATATTATGTTTCATTGCATTTACCACAATTTACGTCTTAATTTAGGATTAGGATGCACATAATGAAAAATGCACATAATGAAAAATGCACATAATGCAAATTGCACATAATGAAAATTGTCCAAGCATACTCCAAATCTAAATTTTTCAAAATAAGTTTCAAACAGTAAAAGCTACTTCCATAACATAACACACCACAACCCAAAGATTGATTACATATTCAAAGTTTTATTACTTTTTGATTGAAATATTTTTAATTAGTACAGTCTTTCTTTAATCCTTCTAGGAGTCAAAAGACAAAAGAAGGATTAAAGAAAGACATAAGGGGAAATCAGATTTAATTGCATTATACTTTATTAAGTGTATCTATTAATCTAGTAGTCTCAAATAATTTGTCTTTAAAGCAGACGTGATAAAGTCATCATGGGTGACGAATTTGTAAGGGGGGGGGGCCATGGCCCCCCCACCCTATGACCGCCACTGGACAGGACACTACTCAGTATTATTCTTATAAAAATTTGACCTTGGTCTCTTTATTTAATGAGATGAGGGAAGTAGATAGCAATAGCATGGTGCATGATTAAAGAAGAGACAAAAACTGATAACGAGTCGCATTCACCAATATAATGACATCCTCACAGAACGCCTATAAAAAAAATTACATCAAATCATGTGCAGACACAGCTCTGCTGAGTTTGTGTGATTTCATTTCTCATATTGTTCCTATAAATTTGTATGCTGAAACACTTGAGAATAGAACAGCCGCAAAAAATGCAGTCTTTGCTAGTAGTACATATTGTTACGTGCAAGCCTGGCAGTCGCGCACCTCGATCGATTACGAATAGGGAAACAGCAACAACCGAATACCTAAGCTGCAAAGTAACCCAATCAAAAGACTAGTTGAGTATATAAGGAGAGCGGAGCAACACGACTATATCTCCTCTCTAATCGAATGTGCTCAAATGTACTAGAACAGCATAGAAGATCAAATGGAATGCTCTCCAGCTTTCCAGAACCCTCTACACACAATGAAGATTCAAGAACAGTCTCGACTACAGACAACTGGTATAAAAGCAGATAAAGCTTTCAGCGAGGGACATAGGAATTTTTATTACGTCGACTGTGACAGGCAGCGTGTATACGCGACCGTATTGGTGGAAAGCGATCGATTGCGTGTGATCGAATCAAGCGATATAGATAAGCGGGCGGTATTGCCAAATAGTGCGAATAATTGTGCGAACAGAATTAAAGTGCAAATATTAAATTGTCACTTATTTTGATTTAAACGAATTGTGTTTTACTTGAAATCCCGGCGAACCCCTAGCTCGCAACAATATTGTATACTACAATAAAAAAAAAGATTCATATTAGAATAGGAAAAAATTTGTAATTTGACTCTACAAGACCAATTTCCTATTATGCAAAAATTAACACCACCCTCTCTGTACCATAATGCCATTTTAAAAGTCTTATTTTTAGAACGTGCCGCCACTATAGTTCTACCTAAATACCAAGTTTTAGCTATACATCATTAGTGGTTCTCGAGATATAAAAGTCGAAATTTTTCATTCTCCTCACCCTACAATTTTTCCCGTATCAATTCAAAGCTTCTGTCTTAGGCCGCGGTCCGAATTACTCTCACGATGCTTACATTACCAACAATGCTTACAGTCGGTCCGAATTGTATGCACGCTTACAACGCATATAATTCGGACCGATCGTGTGCACACAGTGTACTCACAGTGCCTATCATCGAAACCGTGAGCAGTGTAAGCGCCAGAAAATTACCCCTCCATGCAAATTGTATGCATCGTGAGCGCAATTCGGACCGGTTGTATGCGTGCTAAAAGCGCAGAAAGCGTAATTCGGACCGCGGCCTTAAATAGTTCTTGAGATATGAGACGCGATACTTTTTTCCCAATACCAAATTCCCCCACTTCCTTGCTTCACTGTCGACAATAGCCGTTTACGATATATATCGATCTCAGCGTTCGAGTTCGAGCACACCCTCCATCAATATCGACAATTTTTTGCGAACTATCCAAGTTTTATATAAATTTCAAGTTTCAGCTTTCTAGTATAAGATTGCAGATTGTAGATTGTAGATGGTGGAGGACGGTCTAAAAATCTCGATTCACTGTCCTATTGTGATTGTCCTCCCTGATTATAACTCACTCAGGATGGTTATATCATTAAATTTTTATATGCTCTTGAGTGAGTTAGACATGAGTTCCAATGGCGTTAGGAAGTAATGTCCTAGAAGTCTGCCTCTTCTGTGTGCGAGTTCTTTGCAATGGCATAGAACGTGCTCTGCAGTTTCCTCGTCTTCTTCACACAATCTGCAAATATCGTCTGAAACCAGTCCAATCGTATGCAGATGCTTTTTAAGCTTACAGTGTCCTGTAATTAGTGCGATCAAGCGCCGAACCTGATTCCGGCTCGATTTGAACAAATCGGAGGTTCGTTTCTTGGAGTGACCTTCCAAGAACAGTTTGGACTGTCTGCACCCTACCATCCTTGTCAGGTGGAGTCAGCTTGGATGTTAATCCAGTCCAACAGCCTTTATTTTGCCGCAACTGTTGGCATTCCACAGAAAGGCACTGCTTTTGTGAATTTTAAGTCAGCTTCTTTTTTCGCTAACTGGTCCGCAGACTCGTTGCCTATAATATCACTATGTCCAGGAACCCATACCAGTATGCCTGTATTTGAACTCGCTAGTTTCTTAAGTTCTTGTAAGCAATACCACACTAAGTGGGATCTAAAGCAAAATGCTTGTAGAGCAAGTAATGGTACTCTGCTGTCAGAGAGAATGTAGATCTTGTGGCTCTTGTATCCTCTTCAAATGTTTTCCCTGATGCATAGTTCAATTGCATGAATTTCTGCTTGGAAGATCGTATTTGACTTGCCGAGGCTGGCATATTGTCGACCCTTGGTCTGTGTCCATATACCCCAGCTCCAACTCCCTCATTTGTCTTGGAGCCATCTGCATACCAGATAAGTGCTCCCTTTTCAAATTCAGGCATATGTGTTTCCCAGTGGGAACTACTACTACTTTGAATGGTATTTCAAAGTTGTATCTTGGTATGATATTATCCGAAATCGGAATGCCGAGAATAGGTTCGCTCTCAAGCTCTCTCACATGGTCTGTGGAGGCTATTTCCTTCGCTTCCTTATCATCAGAAGTTAGAAGTTGGTACGTCATGCGCCTGGCTTCTTTTTGTACATACAGGTGTAAGGGTGAAAGATTTAGAATCACCTCAAGTGCTGCAGTTGCACAGGCCAATCTTTGCAGTTTGCTTAGCTGGGTCTGTGCAGTTATCTGTAAGGTTTTGCGCCACCATACAGATGACGCATAAGTGATCACTGGTCTGACTATTGCCGTATACATCCAGTGAGCAATATTGGGTTTTAAACCCCAAGTTTTGCAAAGAAGGCTTCTGCAGGTCCAAAGAGAGATCCAAGCTTTCTCAGTAATGCGTTTAATGTGCGCATTTCAGTTCATCTTAGCATCTAAGGTTACCCCCAGATATTTGACCTCACTGGAAAATTTGATCCTTTCGCCGGAGAGCATTGGGCATTTGAGTTTGCTCCGGTTCCTCCTATTCGTGAAAGCAACGATAGTCGTCTTTTTTGGGTTGACGCTTAACCCAGTTTCCGTGCACCAGAGTGCTACCATGTCTAGTCCTCTCTGCAATATGTTTGAGATAGTGTCTTCAAATTTGCCTCGTACTAGGATGGTTATGTCGTCGGCGTAACCTACGACATCTATACCAGATGTGCTGAGTCTGGTTAGTAATTTATCGACCGCAATTGACCACAGTAATGGTGATAGTACCCCTCTCTGCGAGCAGCCTTTTGAGGCCGTGATTGTAAGTGTTTCATTTGCTAGTGAGGATGTTATAACTCGTTTTGTTAGCATGAACCTTATCCAACTGCAGGTGTTGGCATCTATGCCCCGCTCCTGGATGGAATTGTAAATGTATTGGTAAGAGGTGTTATCAAAGGCTCCCTCCACATCCGGAAACCCCGCCACCGCAACCTCTTTGCACTGGATAGATTTTTCTATTTTTGTGACCAGATGTTAAAGATCCTCAATTTTCCTGGCTGATAGACAAATTGATTAATGTGCAATGGATTCACCGCTAGTGGTCCGTCTCTAATATGCCTGTCCAAGATTTTTTTCATTATTTTCAATAGAAAACTGATTGGACGGTATGATTTTGGTTTGTCACTTGGTCTTCTTCCCACTTTAGGTATGTATATCAACCTAATCATAGTCTATCGTTTTGGAATATAGCCACAGGCGTGGCTAGCTCTAAAGATATTTATAAGAAGCGTGAGCAGGTGGGTTAATCCTTTCTGCAGAAATACAGGGTGGATACCATCTTCTCCTGGTGCCTTATATGGCTCAAAGGAGTTTACTGTCCGTCTTATTTTATTTGGTGTAAATATCTTCGTCGCTATTCTCCAATTCGCTGGTATTGGTCGTGCAAGAGCCTTAGAGTTAGAGAAGGGTATCGTGTCATTAACCTTCACCGAGCCAGGAAAGTGAGTTTGGGCTAATAGTTCCAGTATCTCTTTTCCTGACCCAGTGAAGGTGTCATCGGGTTTCTCGTGGAACCCAATCTTGTTTCAGTGTTGCTTAGAGAGTACTCGGTGAATTTTTGCGCTACTGTGAAGATCATTTATCTCTTCACAGAACTTCTTCCACGAGCTTCTCTTCGCAATTCTGAGCTCCCTATTGTAATTCGTTAGGGAGCTAGAGTAGGAGTCCTAGTCCCCGGTCGCCCATGCGCGGTTCCAGAGTCTCCTAGTCTCGGATCGCAATTTCGTGAGTTTATTTGTCCACCAGGGCACCGCTCTGTCATTCTTTTTTGATGTGAGTGGACAGGCAGTATTTATGGCCGCATCGATTTGAGCGCTTGCAATTTAAATACTGTCCACACTCCGAACGGTGCCTATTGAACAAGCCATTTGTTCCGACAGAATTTGGTCGAAAAGTACCCAGTCTGTTTTCCTCGGCTGTCTATATTGTTCCTCAGGCACTTTATCAGATTCTATGTTAAATCTGATCTTGAAGTGGTCTGACATTGATGGTTCGTTTGAAACATGCTAGTTTGAAATGTTTGTGCTAACAAACTGGGTGCTTAGAGTGAGATAAAGAACTTCTTTTCTAATTATATTTCTAAATGTGGGCTTATTCCCTCCGTTAAGAATCTCTAGTTTATTAATACTAATAAATTCAACTAATGACTCACACCTTTTGTTAATGTCCAAGCTTCCCCACAGTGTGTGGTGAGCGTTCGCATCACATACCACGATAAGTTTTTCCTGATGCAGAACTGGATCAGTCTCTTCATTAATACGGAATCCGGAGTTGCTGCGTCACCGGGGAGATAAGCAGAGCACATGACAATCTGAACTTTACTCCCCTCGGTGGTGACGTCTAGCAATGCTGCAACTTGATCCTTGTTGCAGAATTCTGGAATAGAAATATAGTTAATATTTTTACTAAATAATAGTCCAGCTCTAGGTCTGCCTTCAGTAGCTGAATCGTAGAGAAGCTCACCTTTCTGGTTCATCTGGTTCCACAGGGTATACGGTTCCTGGATAAAGGTAACATTATGGTGGTCCTCTCTTAATCTTTGGTCGAGGGCAGCCATTGCTGTAATGGCCTGGTGTAGATCTATCTGGATACACCTGATCCCCATGTTCAATCTTTCCCCGAGTCCAGTTTGTCGCTGAGCACAAGGGCATCTAGAGACACAGCACTCAGAGAAAAAATCATTAAAATACCCTTTAATTTATTGTGCTTTCATTACAATATGGGTTCGATCACGGTTCCTTTTAATTTAAAATCTTTTAAGCAAAAAATGGCGACAACAATGTTTTAAACACGAATCAGTTTAATTCAAACGCATTTGATAATAATCTACGTTTAAGACGATTTCCTGTTATATAAAGTGCTCTTCACTTTAAACTGAATTCTACTACGATTCTATTTGATTCAAAATCCTTTTTATTTAATTTAAAGGGTTCATATTGACTCTCTTTAAGATGTTTTCATTTTGATTTAAACTTCATTGAAATGGAAATGTTTAAAAGCAATTCTTCTACATTCATTTTTTAATTGAAAGAGATTTTGGGAAGGAATAAAACATTTATCAATTATTATTATATTTTTATTTTACGAATATTCAGTATACATAATTATAATACAGCTTCAAATATATAAAATATTATTCAACAAAAAATGATATATTGATATAATTAATTGCTATTATACATAAGTTTAGGTATATATTTTTGTAATTATTGCTTCTTATGTATTTCATAAGAATTTATTCCGTAAGTAAACTTTATTTGATAAAACTGAATGACTATGTTTAAAATGATCTGTCAACTCAAGTGGAGTATCGAAAAAGTTTTTACATTTAAAGCAACTAAACATTCTGAATGCTTTGTTTGCAGTTATCCAAGAAATTTATTACTGATATGATGCTAGGACTATTTTTGTATGAATAGCCAAGATCCACAACACGCATGAGGATATTCAAGACTGAAAATTTGGTACATCTTAAACGCTGTGTCTAAGGTGGCCAAAAATGAATTGAATTTGTACAAAATGTTATCAAAAAATAAATAATAATGTTCAATCTGATATTTTGAAGATCCGACTAATATCAAAAACGGCTGTAGTGTTAAGTCTGCATTACAATATTTTGTTTTCAGCGTTTCCTTTTTCTGGATATAAAAATACAAAGTCAATATTGATCCGAAAATAAAAGCAAATATTAAATTCTGATAATTTTATGGGAAATAACATTTTTAACAAATCTTTTGCATTGGCATGTTTGTACAAAGGCCATTCTAGCATTAAAGATGAACAATCTTTTGTGGGTGTGCTTAATTCCTTGCGTCTTAACCAAGAAGTTTGTTGCCATTTTTGTTTAACATCTTCCCAATCAGAAAACTCTCTAGTAAGAGAAATTTGTATTGCAGTTGCAATGCAGATATCGAACTCAACTTCTGGTGGCTCAGATTGTACTGAGTTGTCAGAATTAGAATTTGATAGGGATGAAGCTGGACTCTCCAGCCGATTTTTTTTTTGGTATTCACAAACTTATACCAAAGCTTTCCACTAGGATTTTTTTTAATCCTCTCGGTGAAAAATAATATTCCTAAGATATTTTAATGCTTCATTTCGTTGACATGAACAATATGAAAAAGAAGTTACGTTTTATTCCGTGGGAAAAAAATTGTAATTATTTCCTGAACAATAGGCTCAAAGTCTTTTGGAGACAATGTAGAGCTCTTCTCCAAAATACTTTGTAGAAATATATCCACTAAATCCTTGCGAAGAATATCGATAAGGCAAGAGTATTTTTCGAAATATTTTAAAATTGCCTTTCCTTTATTTGAATTTTGTGATAAATTCTGAAGACGTACTTTAGTGTTTTCGGTCTGATCAAACCATGAATTTATTTTTGAATCATTTGTTATGGTTCCGTCATCTATATTAAACTAAAACAAAAGAAAATAAACATTTCAATAAAAAGGAAAAAAAGTACTTTTCGTTTCCTCCAATCGAAAAGTTTTTCACGAAATTCAGCCCTGAGACCAACAGGAGGAATTGAATCTTTTATATCGTCTTTTGATATAAACTGCAAGGATCTGTACGCTATTTTGGCTTCTATGAAACAAATAAATATTGATTAAATTAGATAATATGAACAACCAACACTTCATTGATGTTATGTACCAAAGTCTATAAGATTACTGATTTGCTTAATTCACATACACGGCTCTGGATTCGAAATGAAATATTTCGTATTTTAATTTCTAAAATTTGTTTGTCAACTTGGACTTGAAAACTCGTAAGAACCATATATGATTATAGTACCAATTAATTTTTGATTACGAGTTCTGGTCTGGGAAGCGAGTTAGAAGACAAAAACAAAATAAATTGTTATTTCCGGAAATTTTTGAGCATTAAGATCGGCGAAACGAATTAACGTATTGAGTAAATTTATGTTAGAGAGTTAGCTTTGGCCAAATTCACAATAAAAACAAAAACGATTGCTTACCTTTCAATACTGGAAGTAATTCCACTAAGTCCCACTGAATAAGCAATAGCGAGATATCCTCCAATATAATTACATTTAAATCATTAACATCACTTAATTTATAAATATCCAGCGTGCTGCTTAATCGACGATCATTCGAACAATTGCGCAAAATGCAACTTCCATGTTTCATCGTGTCGTTTGCAAATTTTCAGTTGTCATTTGTTTTCATGTGGAAATGAAGTTAACCACTTAAATTATTTAGGAAAATGAAATGACTTAACGTCGATTTGAAATCGAACGAATTTCAAGATATTTTGGAGAAATAAAATAGAATTCATTTTGATTGCTAGTTTAATTTGTTTCTTCATTGAATGGGATTCATTTCAAACATAAAATGTCGTTTATTCAATCAAAAATTAAGCATTTTAAAATACGAAAGAATCGATTTCAGTTCAAATTAAAATGAAAATCTTCAAAACATAGAAATTGAAGTGCATAAAATCAAAAGGATGGAAGTTCGATTTTAAGTTACTATTTTTCTCTGAGTGTGGATTCATCGGGCTTTTCTACTACTGCTCCGAGTTGCACCTGGGGATCTGTGGGGTGACATGGGGTTATTGGCACCTCCATCTCCAAGGGCCCAGGCATAGGATCTATGGTAGATTCCTTGCTTGTGCCCTCAGAGGTCAGAGGCAAATATTCGATTTCGGTTTGCAAACTCATTTACATTCCAACAAAACCTAATCGAAGACAGTGACATCACACTTGATGTCGTCTGTAACTCAAATGGTATAGGGTTTGTAAGATCGCGTGCAGTTCAATTTCGTTCGCAAAGCCTATACTATTTCGGTTACTTTTTGTAATCAAATGGTATAGGGTTTGTAAGTTTTTTAAGCAAACAAAACCTATTCGAAGACAGTCCTGTCCGTGACTCAAATGGTATAGGATTCGCTTGATAACAGAAGGAAAGTTCTCGGGACTGTTTTCGCATTTAACATTATCACTGGAGGAATTAATGCCCCTATGTTGTTACAAGAAATTTCTTTCCGTATTCCGGGTCGTACTTTGAGAGAATATACACTACTAAACATTTCATATCATCGAACTAATTATGGGCAACATGAACCGATCACATCCATTTCGCGTCTTGTTAACCGTTTTTATCATGCTATTGATTTTGACTTGAGCGCGACACAACTGAAGTCAGCTTTAAATAAAATAATTAAATAATTTGTTTAAATATTCTATGTAATTGTTATATTTAATGGTCGCTTTTATTTGTTTTAAAACTGTAATGAACTTTAAGTAATCAGGTTTTGATGAAACTGAAATAAATAAATAAATTTGTAAATACGCTTCCCGCTCTCTGTCTATCGCGTCTTCACGAGACATTCCAGATTTTATTGAGGCTCCAGTGAAGTATTCACGCTCAGGCTGCAGCTCCCGATTTCGTATCGCTGTCTCAGCGTCTTGAACAAACTGTGCCAGTGGCTCCATGTGTGTAGTAACGCTTTCCTTTCCCGGTTCCTCTGTGGACTGAGCCATAGGCGTCTGGTCCGTATCGTTGCCGAGATTGGTGGAAGATGTTTGAGGTTTCGGAGAGCGGAGAAGTTGTTCTTCCATGTCCGATGAGATACCCTCAACATCCATTTTTGTTTCTTTTTGTTTTGTTTTTTGTTTATTCATGTATGGTCCCACTAGTAAGGCGAGAAGTGGTTGGTCCGCGCCTGCAGAGCTCCCTTACAGGCGTAAGGCTAAATACAATGAGAGGTCGCCGGTATCTCAAGGTAACCGTTCACGATGCACATGTTTGAGTATCCTGCACCATTCAGCCCTCAGCACGCATCTACACCTTAGCTTGGATACTGTGTCTATCTCTGTTTCTCCCGTTCATTTCGTTGCTCCCGTTTCTCCGTTGCTCCCGTTTCTTCCGTTGCTCCCGCTATTCAATTATGCCCAGCGTGCGCGCTCATACACCGAAAACACATGAACTGTCGCTAAACTATATGAAATACACTCATTTATTGAAATGACTCGCGCGCCACACATTGTAAAATGATTTTACTAATGCAGAAACCGTCGCGGGTGTGCCTTCGACAAATCATTAAAATTTCATCGCAATTGGATGAATGGTTTAGAAGCGCATACGGGACAAACTAATAAACAAATAACAAACATTCAAAGATTGAAAATTAATAAAAAAAAAAAAAATAAACACACTAAAGAGATGTTGTAATTCAATCCACTCCGAGGATAAGGAGACCTACAAGGTTGTTAGTGCTCGGAACGACGAAAAAACTCAGGAGATTTGCGACGTAATAATTTTTTTCTTCTTAGTATTAGTCGTTAAAAGCGAATATTCTCATTGTACTAAATATTATTATATCTTTTTCATTTGCGTTAGTGCTATTTTTTTTGTAAATTATTCAGGTGTGACAGTTGTTTTTGACATTTTTACAGAATCTAGGTCAAGTGCGAGTGAGGAATTCCCGTTGGAGAATCCTGGAAGGAGGCAGTCCAGTGATGGTAGGTAGCGCTGGATTTTTTTTCCTCTATACGGAAATTAGTTCAGTTTTGGTTTTTATTTGTTGCATGTCACATGAAGTGAACCATATGTGCGGTATTTTACGGTATTCGCGCGATCATTTTAGGGGGGAAGTCCTCTATTCCCATCCCAACATAGGTTTCACTCTCTCTCTATGTTTTTATATACAGCACGGCAAGGATGGTTCTACCTCTGGATCCTTTTCTTTATCCCAGTCCCAAGCTTCGGAGATAGCCGGCGAAAAGTGCTGTCGGATCCAGAGGAGCCCATTAATCTGACGACGGGATGAAATTGTTAGTAAAATAACTATCATTTCATAACAGTACATGCACAAAAATTAAAATTTTTAAAGTAATAAATATATATATGTTATTCCATAACTAAACAATTTTATACACGTATACGAACCTGTTAGCGATCTTCATAAAACAATACGGGTAAAAGCAATTTATCTAATAATCTTATACATATTAATAAGATACAAATCTGTTGACTTTACGACTCAACCCAACCCATAATCCATTACGTACATACAAGGTTACCTAATCTCTTCTCTAAAGTGAAGACATTTTTTCACACAGGAAAATTTTCATAGTCATTGAATAAACGTAAACAGAATGAACTGAACAGGTGAGTCAACTTGACATTGTGCACGACTAAATTACGACACACTGAATTGAAATCGCGACTCAATATTGCTTTTTGATGGCTTCAACCAAGATCGCGATCACCTTGGCAATGAACGTAGAAGTCAATGCAGAAGCAAAAACATGATCGAGGTAAACAAGATAAAATTTATAACGATCATTGTCTATTTGTGGTGCGATGAGTTACAAGGCTCGAAATTTCACTCTACATAAATCAATTTCTGGAATGAAATGTTTTATTTTTTGTCATATTAACCAAACTGATTTTACCTGATTCCAATTCTTGTAACAATCTACATATTTTGGTGGTAACGAAGGTAGGACAAATTTAATTTTACTTTATTATTTTTTAATAGAAATGCATTGTGATCGACCAAAAATTTTAAAAAAAATTGCTACCCTGAAAAACGTTGGGCTACAATATCTTCCGACTCAATTGTACCAGGAAGATAAAATTTTGTTTCTGTATATAGAATTACAAGTGAAGTTCACTGAATGTAAACATTTTTAGGGGAGGTGAAGCGCAGAAGTGGCGGGACAGACATTTAAAAAAAAACCGTATCAGATATGATCTTGAAAATTTTACAGGAGCTAGGACCCAGCAAACCAAAAGTTCCGAGTTCGTTCCGAAATCGCTCCACTTTGTCGGTGTCGGATGCCGATTTCTGAGCGGATTTCGTCTCAAAGTCGTATCGGAAACTATATGAGGGGGTTGACAGATGTCGGAACGAAATGTAGTTACGAACTCGTACCGACTTTCCGGAAAGATTTCAGTGCGAAATTTCGTACAGACTTCAGTATGAAATGTTGTGTAAACTTCGGTACGAAATGTCGTTCATATTTCGGTAAGAAATGTCTTTCACATTTCGGTACGAAATGTCGTTCAGATTTCGATTCGAAATGTCGGGAAGATTTCGAGCCTAGCAAGAGTAACGAATTATTACAGAATTATAATAGTTTCATTAGTTCAATGAAAAAATAATTAAAACAGAAATAGAATTTTCAGAAAATAAATATAATATGTACATATGTATATGGTATAAATTTATTTAAAATTAAAAACAATTCTTTAAAAAACAAAATAAATATTGGAAACCTTTCCAGTGATTAATAAAAAAAAATTATACTTAATAAAAAAAGTAAATAAAGTAACTATAAATTAGCATTTTCATTATTAGATATGGATGCAGTATCCTTTCCTATTCTACGCATGCCGATAGTGAAATCTTCCCCTTCTTTGACTTGTTCACTTTATCCTTGGCATTGGCATTGTGGAAAAAAATTGTATGTTGGAAATAACCCCGTCCTTTGTTTCCCGGTTAAAAATCTTTAAACAGGACTCTGTAAAATAAATAAATATTTTAAATACAGTCTTCTAAGGATACACAGCTCAACTTACTTCTTATTATCTCGATAATTTGAAAATCCTTCACACCAATTAGAGATGGATCGTTCACGAGTGAACTGTTCCAAAAGAACACTTCATTGAAGTGAGTGAGTGAAGTAACTCACCCCTTTTGGTGAACTGCAGTTCCATTGGACAAGTGACAAAAAAATTAAAAACGATATACCTACTCAAGAAAAATAGAGAGTAACAGAGTGAACTGTACGAACCTTTTTTTTTTTTGCTCATCATCTTCTAGATGCACTGACCTTTTTTTTGCTCTACTGTCTTCCGACTACGACTACTCATCACTGAACTCCCCTCAAGTAATGAACTATGCACTAAAAGAACGAACTAGTTCGCGGGCGAACGATGGAACGAAAACGAAGGAACGATGGAACGAACAGTTACATGGAAGTACTTCACTGAACTCGTTCCTTAAAGTGAGTAACTCGGAGTGAAGTACTTCACTGAAAGGAACTGCTTTGCCCATCTCTAACACCAATATTCAAATTTGCCGAGGTCTACGCAAAACCCGTGGTCAGTTCATGTGAAGATTAGTTGTAAACAGGGGTGTACGATACAAAATTAGAATAAGAAGTGAATAATGCTTTTGAAAAAAATTAATATTCATATTTACTTACGGTTTTGAAATTTCACTTATTTAATTTAATTCTTAATAATTCACCTTATTATAACTCACGCGACACTTGTCCGATCACTTCAATTTCCTGAAAAAACAATATAAAAATATGTGCAAGCACGGTGCACAATGTCATGAACTACGCAGTTTGCACTTGGCACTTTCCGATTTCTATCCGAAATCTTTCAGACATTTCGGATCTTTTGTGGCGTAATGCATTCGATACAAAATGTTCATCCGAATTCGTACCGATATTATCATTCGATATCGTACTCATTATAATTCCGAATTCTAATTGAAATCATTCAGACGAGTCGGATTTTTAATACCGTTTCGAATTCGGTACGAAATAGGCATCCGAATTCTTTTCGACTATTCGGACATCCGACAATTCTACACTATTGGCTTGCTGGAGTGACATCATAGAAAATTTGTTTGATAGTGGTTGTAAGGTACGGGGTGGTTTTTCACATTGCGGTAAGGTATTATTCAAGTTTCTACGAATTCCGAAATTCTTTTAGGTTTAATGGGGTCGAATTCGCTATTACTTCTATTGAATCATGTATTGAAAAAACATATACGTAAATAAATAAAAAAAAACTGCCAACAGTCTTGGCGCAACTTTATTATTTTATGGGTAGAAGTCCCGAACGCGTTTAGTGCTGAGATGCGGTGTAGGTTACTATGCGACTGACAACCTGAAGTATAACCAGGAGGCTATTTAGAACGCTGTTTTTTAGGTTGTTAGTCGCACAGTAACCTACACAGCATCTCAGCTTTATTGGACTCTTCCTTGTGCTCAAAAGTAAAAATCAACTTCATATCGGTAACTAAGAAAATCAACGAAAGTAAAATTTTCCTTTCTCAAGGATTCCACCATGAGAATTACTCTCGATTTCTATCATATTTAACCATTTATCTGCAGCCATTTAAGAATTAATGTGTACAAAATTTGAAATTCCTAGCTTGAAGAATCCACACATACAGAAATTTTAAGTCGAAGCTTAAGGCGTTCTAAAGTTATCGGTCAATATTCTTGAACACGTGTTTTAATAACTTTTTGTATGGGAGCTACCCGAAGGAGTAAAATTTCACTGACTAATACACTCGAACTTGATATTCACTCAAACCTAATTTCTACAAAGCTTGGACTTCGTGGCTACATAATTTCTTGAGTTATAGTGAGTTCCGAAACTTAAGTTAGGACATTTCTGTAGTATTATTGTATGGCAACACGAAGGACTCGTGGAATTTTTTTCATGACCATTCGCTGCAACTATTATATACAACATATACAAAATTTTAAAGCATTCTGAACTTATTGTTCAAAATTGGAAAATACATGTTTTAAGAACTTTTGTATGACAGCTACCCGAAGGAGTTGACGGATGCTACTAACTATTGAACTCAGTCTTGCTTATGACATAAAACTAATTTCTGTAAGATTTATACTTCCTAATTTAACACGTTCTTGAGTTATATTGTATTCTATAAGTTCCATATATTTTTGAAGTACACTGTATTAAATTTTTACTACTTTAAAAGTAGGCAATCGGATGCCAAGTTAAATTATAGTAAAATTACACTGCATTGTGTACGCTACACAATAGTGTGTAAATCGGTACCGGTAAATATGTATTGTGATTACATGCACTTAACAGATGTACGTAAATCATGTAAAAATTACTCTGCATTCTGTACGCTATACACTAGTGTGTAAATTGTTACTGATAGTATGAATGTAAGACTGCTGTACCACATTAGACAGATATAATTTTATTACGCTTTTGTTTTACGTATACAAATCAGAACACCATCAAGTAACTTTACGTAGAACTAGAATTAATACATAATAATATGTATAAAAATACACAACGCCATTGAATTCTGCACAACTTCATTTAAACTTACGTATTTTTATGTAATTTTTACAGAAATTACAACATTTACATATTTTATAGCAAATAAGCACATTAGTTCCTTAAATTTACGTTCTAATTGTAAAATTACATTAACCCTACAGTAAAAATTACTCTACAAAAAATAGTACTTTTACTGAAATTTTTTTACTGTGTATTTTTGCTGAATGCTACATAAAAGATTCATTGAATTTGCATTATATCCAGAATTTTATCTTCAAACATTGGAAAGTTTACGTGTTCCAAATTTCAAGTTTCTAACTTGTAGTATTCGACCAATAATAGTGAACAGGTGTCTTAAGGAGGAATGGGAGATACCCGAAGGAGTGCCAGGATATCTCCCAATTAACAAACCTAGCCATACTTTTTTCATTTTACAGGTTTTGACCAAATTTCAACGCGTTCTTGAGTTATAATACTAGCGCGTTCCAGATAATGCTTGAATCAGATTTGTCTCATGTGATGCCGTCTCTCCAGTCTCCATCTGGAATTGGCTTTGTCAACTGAGTCCAATTCAAGAAGCATCTAACATGTAGAGAGAGGAAGAGATGGTCAGTGGGCAGTTCACGAGTGAACAACTCTAAAAGAACACTTCATTGAAGTGAGTAAGTAAAGTACCTCAGTCATTTTGGTGAACTGTAGTTCAATTCGAAAGGTGAATAAAAAAAATTAAAAACGAATGAAGGAAGAACAAAGACTGTGCGAACACTGTGAGAAAAGAGACAGACAACCAACAAATCTTCTCGTCCATCTCCTCCTTAATGGGCTCCCTCAGAACCAAGTAACAGTTCTTCTCTCTCAGTAGATTATCATATATTTCATTCATATTCATTGCTTTCGCTTCAATAGCTACAAGTTCATGTCTACAATAATTGAACATTTTACTTTTCAAATTAAACAAAAACAATACACGGGAATGTGAGCTTTGTAATTTGTAAAGTATATTTTGCTATCAATAATTCTTAAACATTAGTTCTGTCAAAACAGAACTTGCAAGAGTTGGATAGTAGATATGATACACCCTCTGAAGAGTCTATGCCGTCCGATGACGAAACGGCTCCTTCGGACCTAGTCCAAAACAGTTTTATAAACTGGCCTATCCAGTGAAGGTTTTCCAGCTGTCATGTCCTCAAGGACAGCGATTAATTAACAGTCGGGGATTTCGTGTTGGGGTTTCACACCAGAAACTCCACTGACACCGGCAAACAACAAAAAACTTCTTCAAATTTGCTTCTATGTTAGCTTACCATGAAAAAATGCCATTATATTTAGTAAAACTTGTTTCTTCAGTTATTAAGCTACAAATTAATTTTTTATCCAACATTCACTTTTCCATTAATTCATTTTGGTTATCACAATTTTCGTGTTTGTTAAACTGATAATAATGATCACAATCAAAAAACTTTTATTATCCACCGAAATTCGATTTGATAGAATAAATGTTAGCGCTTTGACGCAAACGTGTTTTTGGCGAGAAGAAGGATGAAAACTCAATCCGCGGAACAAAAAAACTCAATCCGCGGCAAAAAAAGTTATCACTGAAAATGGAATGCATATATTTTTACGATTTTCGTCATATCTTTTAGGTCTTCCCAAATATTGAATTCATTTTTATTCTACTGATTCTTCATATAAATACCTAGAAAGCGTTTTCAGGATTTTTTTGAAATTTGACCCGAAGGTGGTGTAAAGGGGTTGTATACATTTTCATGAATTCAGCCGTATCCCTTCGGTCTGATTAGATATCGAATAACTTTTTACTTCCACGGAATTGTTCAATAATCACCTAAAACACGTTCTCAATTTTTTTTCTTTTTTCAACCCCTAAGAGGGTTTAAACGGGTTGAACAAATTTTCACGAATTTCGTCATATCTCTTAGGAGTAATAAGACATCGCTTTTTTTTAGGTTTTCAGTCACATAGTAAACTACACCGCATCTCAGAATTAAACACGTTCCGGACTTTCCGGACCCAAAAATAATAATGTTGCGCCCAGACTGTTGGCAGATTTTTTTACCGAGATTAAAAAATCTAGCCAAGCTAAGAATTCAAAAAAAAAGAAATTGTTTGGTTTAAAAAAAGTAAATTATATAGATCATACATTTATTGTGAATCTTAAAAGGCAGACAAGTAAGTTGAAATATAAATACGTATTTTTTAAGGAATTAATATTGAAATTTATACTATGATAGCATTTTTGAGCCGCGAGAAAAGAAATAAAGAATTGGATAGAAATACATATATAAATTGTGCGCTTCAAAATTTGCCTGTCGTTAACAATCTCTGTCGTTAACACTCCTTATTCTATTTTATGCCCAACTAAAATATAAATCGGAGTTCAGTGTTTCACCTAGTGTAATATACGATTGGCTTGCAGCCGATCGTAACTGCAGTATGTTTTAAAATTTATATTAATGAAATTGGAAAACTTTTGAAATGAGAATTTTTTTTCTCTGAGAGTACAGTTCAGTTTCAGTTTCGCTTCTGCCACTAACGGCCAGTACTAGAAGGTGGTGTTGCTTAAACATCGATAGTCTATCGATAGTATCGATAGTTTTTACTATCGAAACAATCCATAGATTTTAAAAACCATCCAAATGGTAATTGGCATACAGACTCTGTATTGTTTTTACAGAATTTGTATGCCAATTGCCGTATCGATGGTTTTTAAATCCTATGGATTTTTTCGATAGTAAAAACTATCGATACTATCGATAGACTATCGATGTTTAAACAACACTACTAGAAGGGCTTTTAGGTTCTCTCTCCAATGGAGGAGTTTCACATCTCGACACTTTTTTCGATGGAGTACTTTCACATCTTGATACTTTCTCCGATCTTAGATCTTAGGATTTAGAGAATTAACCAATCTTAACATTTTTTTCGAACTTAGGACTTTGAGAATTTAATTTCTCTTTTAAAAATTTGGAGTTTCGAATTTAGAAAATCGTAATATGAGAAATAAAGTTTACTACGTACCTATAATTTAAAAGGTTAACTGAGTATCATATACCTTCCTTTAGTACGAATAGAAATCCCGATTTTTTTGTTTCCTTGAGTTTATTATTATATAGGTATAACTCGAGATTGAGATTATCAGCAGTGTAGCAACTTTGTCGTTTAGTGTCATCGCTAATTGCAAACCCAAGTATGCGGTGCTGTTTATTGAAATGTGTCCTAACAATCACAATTTCACTTGTAATTCTGGTCACGTACTAGTATAGGTCGTCATAGCCTCTCAAAAATGTAAACATATTATTGTACCAACTACTTAAGTCTCGCCGCGAGAAATAATTTTACGCAGTCTGAAAGTAACAATTAGGCATTGTATTATGGCCTGGCTCAATTGCTTTGAGACCTACAATGAATTGTCAGTGTCGATGGTCGCTTTAATATCAATAACATACATCAGTTGTAATCTTATTTAAACGGCAAGTGTAAATTTTCCAAGGTACTATTGTAATAGTATTTAGCTTATACAGTATTTTCCTTTAATGAATTTTCTGAAAGTCCGTTTAAAATTACTTAAGCAATATCAACCAAGTAGCAATAAGTCAAGCGTTACATAATTCAAATAAAGCAAGAAATTTATCTCGAAGTCTATTAACGCTGACGTTGAATATTTGAATCGCTCCTTGTCATGTTTATCACAAGTGATTTAAGACCAAAAAAGTACATTAGAAATTTCAAACTCCCTAGCTTTATACATCCTTCAGTTCTTATACATTTACCCGGTAATTTTTATAGAAAATACTTGTTGTCTGTTTTTGCTGTCTAATGAACTTAGTCTCACGTTATCTATTGACAAATGGTAAAGTTGAAAATCGCCACCTGGTGGAAATGAAAACAACCCTCCAAGGTAGACAGCTGACGTTATATGACGGTTCGTGTGTAATTTTATGATTCGGAGCTCGGAAAGCTTTTGATTTTTTGTATATTTTCTTATGACACACATACCCATATGCGAAATGCCGGAGTCCAACCAGAGTTGCGTACACTGTCCAGAATTGGCATCGCATTGTCCGCCAAGACTTGTCGATCGGTATTGTTTTGTTACTACAAACCACCAGACCAGTATCGGGCCAATCATTGACCATGCCACCCCCCGCCCCCAAACAAATTTTTCACCCATGATTACTATATCACGTCTGCTTCAAAGAAAAATTATATGAGACTATTAGAATAATATGTAGATAGACTTAATAAAGTATAATGCACTTCATAAAGTATAATGCAATTAAATCTAATTTCCCCTTATGTCTTTCTTTAATCCTTCTTTTGTCTTTTGTCTTCTCATTGAAAAGAAGATGGTACTAATTTAAAATATTTCAATCAAAAAGTAATAAAACTTCGAATATAAATATAAATCAATCTTTGGGTTGTGGTGTGTTATGTTAAGGAAGTAGCTTTTAATGTTTGGAACTTATTTTGAAAAATTTGGGTTTGGATTATGTTTGGACAATTTTCATTATGTGCATCCTAATTCTAAATTAAGACGTAAATTGTAGTAAATGCAGTGAAACACAATATCATTGCTGTCCAGGTCATTTTGAGTGGATTTTTAACTATGTTTTCACAAAACCTAGTCACCAGAGCAGATATCAAACTTATTTAAATTTATGGGTAGTCCAGTACCCATGTGCGAAATGCCGGAGTCCAACCAGAGTTCCGTACACTGCCCAGAATTGGCATTGCATTGTCCGCCAAGACTTGTCGATCGGTATTGTTTTGGTACTGACAAACCACCAGACCAGTGTCGGGCCAATCCTGGTGATCAGCACTCCCACTTGATCTGAGCCGACTTTGGTCCGAGTTGCTGGGCCTATGTCGGGCCTAGAATTGGCTTATTATTGGTGTCTAAGCTCTTTCGGCATTGGCTCGACGGTCGGCTCTGTATTGGGCACATCTTGGTAGAAATATTTTTTGTTTCTCAACATATCAACTGATTCGGTTCAACCCTATTACACATTGGTCTAGTGGGTAGCGTAGCGGACTAATGTGTGACGGAACCATGGTTCGAATCCGAGAGTGTGCAAAGTGTGTAAGTAAAATCAATTCGAATTTTTCAAAAAAATAGTAATAGCAAAATAAATTCGTAGTTTTAAAATTAAAAAAAAAAAAAAATTATATTTTTATTTTTCTTTCTTTTCTTTAATGAGGCCCAGTATCTGGCCAGAGTTTCACCAAGAGTAGGACCGGTGTGATCAAATCGACATTGGCTCGGCAATGATTTGGTCTTGGCCACATACTGGGCCCGAAACATTAGCCAGTACTGGCAACTCTGGCACTAGTACTAAGCCTGTGCTGCGCCGTTCTGCTTTTCGTACATGGGACGAAGCTGTTAAGTGAGAATTGCGAAAATAATAGAAAAACATACTGCAGTCACGATCGGCGGCAATACTCTAGATGAATACTGAACTCCGATTTATATTGTAGTTGGGGATAAAGTAGAATTACGTGTGTGCATGTTGTATGTCCTTTATTAAGGACTGCCATTAGATTGCTACTCAAAACTAAAAGACGACATTTTATTTTTATTTATTCAGTGTTTAATTTCAAATCTTGAACTGAGTAAGACAACGAAAAAAATTTCCTTTTTGAAGGACTTTTACATGGGAGGTGCAGGAAGGACTCACTCGATTTCTTACATATTTATCCTTTTCCTTGGAACCAGTTAAAAATGAACATGTACAAAATTTCAAATTCGTAGTTTGAAGCGTTCAAAAGTTATCGAAAAATATTGTTCAATACGTGTCTTAAGGACATTTTGTATGGCAGCTACCAGAAGGAGTAAAAGGATTTCGCTGATTAGTAAGCCCAAATGTCGTTTTTACTCAAAACTAATTTGTACAAAATTTCCAATTCATAGTTAAAAGATTACTTGAGTTATAATAAGTTCCGTAAATTAAGTGAAAACGTTTTGACAGGATATTTGTATGCCAGCTACACGAAGGACTAATACGATTTTCTTCATAATCATACATATAGCTGCAACTATTGAAAAAATAACACATACAAAATTTCAAAGACGTAGCTTAAACCCTTCTGAAGCTATCGGCCAATATTCTTAAACGCGTGTTTTAAGGACATATTTTATGGCAGCTACCAGAAGGAGTCAAAGGATTTCGCTAACTAGTAAAGTCGAACTTTCTTTTCACTCAAAACTAATTTGTACAAATTCCGAATTCGTAGCTAAAAGATTACTTGAGTTATAGTGAGTTTCGTAAATTAAGTGAATACATTTTGTCAGGATATTTGTATGGCAGCTACACGAAGGACTAACAGGATTTTCTTCATAATCATACATTTGGCTCCAACTATTTGAAAAATAACACATACAAAATTTCAATGTCGTACCTTAAACCCTTCTGAAGCTATCGACCAATATTCCTGAACACGTGTTTTAAGGACATTTTGTGTGGCAGCTACCAGAAGGAGTCAAAGGATTTCGCTGACTAATAAAGTCGAACTTTCTTTTCACTCAAAACTAATTTGTACAAAATTCCGAATTCGTACCTAAATGATTACTTGAGTTATAGTAAGTTTCGTAAATTAAGTGAATACATTTTGGCAGGATATTTGTATGGCAGCTACACGAAGGACTGACAGTATTTTCTTCATAATCATATATTTAGCTCCAACTATTAGAAAAATAACACATACAAAATTTCAAAGACGTAGCTGAAGTTATCGACCAATATTCTTGAAGACGTGTTTTAAGGACATTTTGTATGGCAGCTACCCGAAGGAGTAGGACGATTTTGCCCGTTAACGAATTTAGTCTTACAAATTCAACCAAACATCCAGATTCAAAATTTCAAGATCCTAGGTGAAGACGTTCTTGAGTTATCGTGTTCACGGACAGACAGACGGACGGACGGACGGACGAACGGACGGACGGACGGACGGACGGACGTCAAGCGGATTTGAGGTTTTTGGCCACAAATAAACAAAAAATAATATATAACTTTTTTTCGTCCGAGGCTTGCGTTACAAACTTTTGGGCTGGATTAAACTTATAATACTCTATATGATTTCATCTAGAGTATAAAAATGTCGGCCAAGTAACTATAAAATTTAGCATTGCAAGGAACTATAGATATCGAATTTATGGCGAAGTAGAGATGCCATCTCAGTTCGAGAACTTTTTATGGCAACAAAAAATGTTGACACAAACACATTCAGGTAGGTAGGTACGCGTGGCTGCCCGTGAGAACACGGACACACTTAGACCTAAAAGGTCCGTTGTGTTACCATTATATCCATGTCTGCTCTTTTCTCAGAATCAGTATCAGAATCAGAATCTCAGTAAAAATTGTTTGTCGTCACCGGCCTTTATCGACAAATACTTTAAAAACGTCTTTTCCGGGTATTTGAAACCATATTTTGAGGCAGAAAAATGTCCAAAATTCTAATTCTGTAAATGTCTGTAAATTTCTCTTTATTTATTGCCAATTACTTTCTGAAAAAAATGTAGAAACGCGACTATTTCATTGCGGATTTCAACTGTCAAATTTTCGAGAAAAGGAATCGTTCACGCGTTTTCAATAATTTAAAATTGGTTGAATCGGAGTTCACTGTCCCGCCCATATATTTATTAGTAAACTATTGCTAACGGCGCTTGCCAAAGTCAGTATTTGTTGGAAACAAATGATTCTGAATTTGCCAATTCAATCTGTTAATATTGCAGTGGCTTGCATGATTTTCATGTGAATGCGTTAATAATTAAATTGAACAAATACATAAATTTGGTAATGGTTTATTAAAATGTGGTAATTTGAATTGTCGCCATTTGAATAATGGATTCGCGATTTGGAAGTCCGCGGGTCAGAGTAGCTCATGATCTAACTTCCAGCTTTAGAACTGACAACGGCCTTAAACAAGGTGAAGGCCTGACACCAATGCTTTTCAATTTGACACTCGAATATGTTGTTCGGAAACTTCGCGTTGACACCAAGGGAACACTATGTTTCAAATCCACACAACTAGTAGCATATGCCGACGACATAAATATACTTGCAAGATCTCTGGAGAGTGCCAAAGAAATATTTGTAAACCTTGACTCGGTACCAAGGGAAGTTGGACTACGTATTAACGAAAATAAAACTAAAGTCATGACACAAACTAGAAAAAACACTCCAATCACATAAAATATTACAGTAGGAGACTTTAACCTAGAAAACGTAGACAACTTTGTATATCTCGGGGCAAATATATCAAAGGATGGAAGCGAACCCATCGAAATTAAAAGAAGAATAGTGATGGCAAATAAGACGTATTGTTCGGTACTCCCAATTAAAAACAAAAATGTGCATAGGAAAACAAAGCTTAAAATATACAAAACAATTATAAGACCTGTGCTATGCTATGGCAGCGAAACGTGGATCAGGCGTCCGAAAAATTTGTTAACGCCTTTGAAAGAAAAGTCCTCAGAAGAATCCTCGGACCTGTGAGGGAAGACTCGATCTGGAGAATACGATACAATAGAGAATTTTATGCCATCGGTAGTTAGAATGACGTCGAAATCTTAGCTGTGTGGGGCCAACCCGTCTCGGCGGGTTAGTCGGCTCGACGTCGTTCTCCCTTATACTGAAAGGGGTTGCAAGAAAAAGTATACCTAAAAGACCTTACAGATAACTGCACAGACCCAACTAAGCAGACTGCAAAGGTTGACCTGTACAATTATTACTGGGGCAAGGCGAACCACTCTTACCGCAGCACTTGAGGTGATCTTAAATTTTTCACCTCTACACCTCTATGTTCAAAAAGAAGCCAGGCTCATGACGTACCGACTTTTAATTTCTGAGGATACGGAAGCAAAGAAAAAGCCTCCACAGAGCTTGTGAAAAGAGCTTGAGAGCGGCCCTATTCTCAACATTACACTTTTGGATAATATCATACCAAGATACAACTTTGAAATAACATTTAAAGTAATGATCGCACCCCACAAGGTCTGGGGAACGCAAAGCCCTCCCAAATGAGTGAGTTGGATTAGGAATTTATGGACACAAGCCAAGAGTCGACATACACGCCAGCTTTGACAAGTCAAATTCGATCTTCCAAGCAGAAATTCATGCAATTGAACTATGAATTAGACAAAACATTAGAAGAGGATACATGAATCACATAATCTACATTCAGGTATTTTGCTTTAGATCCCATCTGTCCTGGGATTGCTTACAAGAATTGAAAAAACTAGCGAACTCAAACACAGTTATACTAGAATGGCAAGGAATCTGCGGACCAGTTAGCGTAAAAAGAAGCTGACTTAAAATTCACGCAATTTTCACAGTTTAGTGGGGTGTATTTCAAGTATGGTTGTTATTAAAGGTGAGTGAAAAAACGGAAAGCGCTTTAAAATAGCTGCTTCCTTATGCAATGAAAACGAAGCGCTTTCCGCTTTTCCTTAAAAATGGCAACGGGGAAAAAGGCGGCAACGAGAAAAAAGCAGCAACGAGAGAAAAAGCGGCAACGAGAAAAAAGCACTTTATAAAGCGCTTTGGAAAAGCGCTTTTTTAAAAAAGTAGAAGCGTATAACGCGCTTTCGCGAAAAAGCGACAACGACACAGCTCTAGTTGTAATACTTTTATGGAAGAAGGAGAAGACAATTTGGAATTAGTATGCATTAGTATTTAAATTCACAACTTCTTGAGTTGTGTCATTTCTACAGCGGGGTGTATTATGTTGTATGTAAATATTTACTGAAAATATGTTTTCAAGATTAAAAAAAAAGAGAGTAACATTCTTACATAGCTCTTACGTGAAAACTAACTTTACCATTGGGTCAAGGTACAATGTAAGTATGTACATTTACTTACACTTTTTAGTCATACTAATTACATACAATAAAACCGAAAGATCCAAATGTAAATGAACTTCGATATGGTCAAAGGAAATTATTGTGGGAACCATAATGGTCAATACGTAACTTTTTGCATAATTCTTATGAGGCCGAAATTATTTACCTTCCCTTTACGCGTGTAAGCTTCTTTCAGTGAAATTTTTCTCACACATTTTTCACACCATTCCGTCTTAACCTTAAGCTATTTTACGATATAGTTCCGATTTTAGAGAACAAACAAATTTCTGTTTTAAAAATTTTATTAACAAATTTGGTAAATTTCTATAACGAATAAATTAAAATATTTGCTACTGGTAATTTACTTTATTATTTTTTAATAATAAAGTATTTAAAGTTAATTTGACAATTTATTATCATGATTTAATGTTTAAAAAATGTGCGGTTTTTGAATAAAATCATCAGTGCCTTTCAGTTAAAACGTTTCTAGGTTTGAAATGCTTGAGTTTAATGACTTACCCAAGTTGTAAAGAAAACTATTGTCTTCATTCCGAGAACCTCACTTAATGCAGAAAGAATTTATTTTACACATACGTTCGTCCATGACGAAATAACATATTGTTAATTGGTTGTTCCAACATTAAAACCATTATATTGAAGCCTTTAAAAAATATATTGTGCCACTTAAATTTATTATTTGTTGAACTCATTTGCAATGTATGAAATTTCAGAAGTTTACTTACATACCAAGTACATATGTGCATTGTTTTTATAAAACGATTTGTATAAAGGTAACTCATTGAATAAAATAAAGCATTATATACAAACGGACAATATACAATTGAAAACAGAAAACAAAATATTGTAATCTAGAAGTATAGCCTCGACACAAATTTTTTTAATATTATTATTGTTATATTTTTTTTTTTTTAAACTCAAACAATATTTATTTATAATTTATTTATTTATTTTATTTTTTAAAAGCCATTAAGACAAAATACAATGATTTTACTAATACAATAGCTTAGAAATTAAAAATTGACAAAAGAAAAAACTAATTTGTAAAAAGCGCATGTTTCAATTTAATAATAAAAGATGTATAAGAGGTGGACAGAGATCCGAGTTGTAGAGTGTCATGTGTTCTCTGAAGTCTTACTAGTGGCGAAAAGTAGTAAACATCCAAAAAAAAGCGCGAGGAGGCTGAAAGATGTAACAGTTTCTGGTTGGAACTGCACTTGTCCTGTATGATAACTCTTCAACTACGAGAACTCCGGGAACATTATTCACGAGCTTGTATAGAAAACATAGGTCAAGGTAAGTGCGACGCGTGATTAAAGGATGAAGGTAAAGTAATAACATAAATCTGCGTTGAACGCTTTCAATTAAATTAATTAGATAGTTATGATGCGGATTCCATACTATAGAACAGTACTCTAAGACACTACGAACAAGGGAGGAAAATAACAACAAAGCGGTACTAAGACGTCTAAAAGAGGACGATAATTCAATGTGCGTTAACAGAGCAAACATGTTTTAGAGATTATACTTTTCATCTTAACAGCTAAGTTGTAATAATTATAGCACTAGGCAATGAGGAAAAACAATAGAAAATATATAATAATTTGCCAAGGAAAAGTACAGAGAATAAACCTCTTATATTTTAATAAGAGGTTTATAAATACACACAATTATTTTTTTATTTCACTTGTTATACTCTAGATGAAATCATAAAGTATTATACGTTTAATCTAACTCTAAAAGTTTGTAACGCATAGAACCGATTTTCGGGCGAAAAAAAGTTTTATATTACATATTTATGTTCAGATGTGGCTAAGAACCCCAAATGTGTTTGCGGCATTTCTTTTGCTTGATTGGGGTTTACTAATCCTAAAAACGTGAAAATACAAAATTTCATGGTAGCATTTTTTTTTGGAAATTTCAGGTCGATCACAGTATTAAAAAATCTGCGCCCATAAATCTGGGCGCGACTTTATATTTGTTTTTTGGATAGAAGTCCGGGACGCGTTTAATGTTGAGATGCTGTTTACGTTACTATGCAACTCCCTTATAGACCGTTAGGGTTGAATATCTAAAAATCCTGAAATTAACTTTCTGGCAATTATACGGGAAGCCTTAGGAAATAAAAATCAATTCGATATCTCATCAGATCTTAGAAATATGTAGGAATTTGTGAAATAGTGTGGAACTCGTTTGCACTAACTTGGGGGTTGGATATCAGAAAATCCAAAAATCGGTTTGTAGACTATTATATAAAAACTCTGCAGAAGTTAATTCCAATTGGATATCTCATCAAACCTAAAGAGATATAAGAGATATTGAGAGAACGTATGCAACCCCCTAACACCCACTTGGGGAAATATTTGAAAATTCTGATATTAGTTTTTAGACAAATATAAAGAAAGCCCATGGAAGTTAAAACCAATTGAATGTCTTATCAGTCCTAAGAAGTATGACGGAATTCGTGGAAACGTGTTCAATCCCCTTATACCCTCTCAGGGACTCCAGATACGGGGCGACCTCTGGTTTCAAGAAGCTTTCTCACGGTAATGCGGTGCTCTGCCATGGGTGACGATCCCTTTCACACGCTACTCGTGGGTCCAAGATGAGCAAAAACACAAGACAACAACAAAGACGACAGTAAAAACTCTTCTGGAAGAGGTACTCGAGAGAAGTCTCGATGAGCTCGACCTGAGGAGTCCTCAGCATACCACGATCGATGCTGAGATGGAGGAGAAACTGCTGGATCCAGCAATCTCCTCGGAAGAGGCCAAAGGCGGGAACGGCAGGGCAGCCATCGCCATCGGTGTGAAGCCGACAGTATGTGCCGAACGGAAAACTGAAGGCAATACTTCCGGGCAGAGAGAGGCCAATGCCGAGAACGCTGGGGGGGGGGGGCTACTCCGGGCGTGTACGTGTCGCAGCCAGGCGCTATTATTCGGAAGCCAAGACGGCAACTAGACGCTACAACATGCACAAATTTACGCTAACGGAGCAGGACCGTAAAACCATGCAGAGGGTCAAGCCGCGTATCACGGAATACGAAGCATCAAATCCCGATGAAGCTCCGGGTTTCAGCGGTGGCCGAGGAAAGGCCAACCTAAACGACCGTTCAACGAAAGCCAGTATTTGCAATAGCACAAGGCGCGTAGCTCGGCAATCAAAGATGCCGGCATCGATCGCAAGTCGCAACCGATCGGTTGTCTCAACCGCTGAGTAGAAGGGAAGCCACGCTGCCAGCTGGCGACGCACGGATACGTGCGGAGAAATCGAGGGAGGACTCCATAAGCAAGAGGCTCCAGTCCGAGGAGGATAGTCCGAGGGACCTGAAAAGCCAAGAGTGCTGCCAGCACAAGAAAGCGACTGGCAGATACTCAGCTCAGTTGTCCGAAAGCACCTCAAGGTGGCCATTTTCTCCCCAGGCCATAGCGAGAGCAAGTTTTTCGAAGACAACTGGATGCTTGTGCCAGCGGGTCTACGTAGCGGGTTGCGGAGCAGTTCAACGCCACAGGATGTCACAGGGGGTTCAGGACAATTGAATAGCTAGTTGAGCCCTCTCTGGACTTCGTTAAGGCGACAATTAAAGCATTGGTCAACCCGTGGCCAAAAGCACAGTTTGCTGTGGTGCAACGGAAAGACATCCCCGATAGGCCAAATGGCAGAATCTGGGTTCGGGAGCCAATTATGGTAAAGAAGTATGTCCTAGATATGCTCCGATATATAATCCATCGATCCCACCGGGTGACTTGGAAATCTTCAAGGCGGACGAGCCAACCCTTCGTGCTTAGATTGGGGCCAGAGATTGAACGGCGGGCGTCTGGTCTTTGCCATTGGGGTAGTGACCGTCAAATTCTTTGATAAGAATTTGGGTCACACCGTAGAAGTTGGGTCGTCAAGCGTCAATCCAGGCGCGTGCGATCAGTTCAGCAGGCGCCAAGGGTACCAAGGCTGAGTGCGCTATTTCCGATGCTTCGGATAGTGCAAATAAACCCGCAGCACTCTAAGGCAGCCACTGCCAATCTTTGAGCGTTTCTCAACGAGGAACGCATCGAAAAAAGTCAGGAGGGAAGTGCTGGACATCACGCTCGTCACGAATTCTGATAACATCAGGGTAAACAAATAGAGGGTGTCGGGTCGGGCATCGCTCTCTGATCATTGTTTGGTTAAGTACGATGTGATGGACAAAGCCCCTCCCCCAAGGTGCCCTTCAGAAACTCGCCCAAGACAGATTAGACCAAATTTGCCAGACTGGCCTCTAAGAACTTGGCAGAACCGCCAACCAGCTCTATAGAATCTGGCCTTGAGTTGAACAAAGAAGTCGATGTGCTGACTGGGAAGTTGGTCGACGCTTTTAACCGGTCGTGCCCCATTAGTAAACCCCCAAGGAGGATATACACCTCGGTGGGATGCCGACGTTAGGCTGTATAGGAACATCTCCCGCTTTTTCATACATACATAGCCAAGGATAGTAATCTGCAGAAGGATTGGACGGCATGTAGAATAGCCTCAGAGATTTCAAGAAGTCAGTTAAAAGAGCCAATAGAGAATCTTGGAGATGCTTCTATGAATCTCAATCAATGAGGCGAGCGAAGCAGCTAGACTTAGAAGACTTCATTCAAATGACCCCAGTCGCACCGAGCTACCTACGGGACTCGGCGGGGAATTCGACGGAGTCTAGAAACCAAACCCTGGAGCTGCTAATGAATACGCATTTCTCGGGTTGCTCCGAGATACCAGAGGACAGTATAGACAGATCCAGGTACGAGTACATAGGGCGGGAATCTTGCAACTCGATAATTAGCTCAGAAAAGAGAAAATGGGCAATTAAGACCTTCCTACCTTTTAAATCGCCAGGTGTAGACTGGGTTTTCCAGCAATGATGCAAAATACGCTGCCCTGGTTAACTCCCTGGATACAGGCGATTTTCAGGTATTGCCTAGCTCTCGGCCACATTCCCTGCAAATGGAGGGAGGCGCGAGTTATCTTCTTAGCAAAGGCGGGGAGACCGAGCCATACTTTGGCGAAGGACTTCAGACCCATAAGTTTGAACTCCTTCTTTCTAAAAACCCTCGAAAGGTTGCTGGTGCTATATATCCGTGACAAATCGCTGGTTATTGCCCTGGTGGGTTCACAACATGCTTATACCAAAGGTAGATCGACCGAAACTGCGCTACACGAGGTTGTACTTCAGATTGAAAAATCCCTCACGATCTACCTTGACATCTAGGGTGCCTTTAATAACGTAAAAGTTGAGACAATCAGTGATGCACTGAGGGACGCGGGGGTGGAATTAGGACTGTCTAACTGGATAAGTGCCATGCTGAGTATAGCCGAGTCATTGAATCGGTACTGGGCGGTAGTAGAGTCCGTAAGTACACGGCTCGAGGTACGCCACAGGGAGGGGTAATTTCACCACTACTGTAGCTCATAGTAGTCAATACAATACTGACCTTGCTAACCCGTTATGGCGCGAAGGTTGCATACGCGGACGACTTAGCGATTTTGATTTCTGGTAAGTTCCTACGCACTATAAGTGACCTGCTCAAAAGGGCTCTCACACTAGTGAGCACGTGGGACAGTTGTGGACTGGGAGTCAATGCCTCGAAGACAGAATTGGTCCTCTTCACGCGAAGAACTAAAATCCCAGAGTTCACACTCCCTAAACTGTCTCACCCTACAGCTTAGAGACAACGCTAAATACTTGGGTATAATCCTGGATCGGAAACTAACCTGGAGTAAGAACATCGATGAGCGATAAAGGAAGGATTTAGTGGCTCTCTGCGCTTGCAAAAAGATGTTCGGGAAAAAGTGGGGGATTCGGCTAAGGATGGTTCACTGGATGTACACGGTCATAGTCAGGCCTATCTTAATCTACGGAA
This sequence comes from Beris morrisii, assembly GCA_951812415.1. NCBI lineage: Eukaryota > Metazoa > Arthropoda > Insecta > Diptera > Stratiomyidae > Beris > Beris morrisii. The sequence continues at coordinate 101,881,380 of OX638311.1, read as the reverse complement.
TTTAGTGTGGTGGGTAGCGCTGGAGAAGTCCACCTACTTCAAAAAACTCACCAAGGTTCAACGTCTAGCTTCCACAGGAGCAACGAACGTACTTGCCACCACACCTACAGCGGTACTAGAGATGATTCTTCGTTTTCTACTGCTGGATATTTTTGGGAAGAGTGTGTAGCAGCAAAAAGTGCCGTGCGACTAAGAGAGTCAGGCAACTGGGTATCGAGACCTGAAGGCACAACTGCATAATCGGACGGTTTAGTGAATGTAAACCGTTAGAGGATACAGTCTACTTAATGCCTCAACTCGAATTCTCTAGGAAATTCTCGACGAGGATCCCTAGCAGAGAGGGGTGGAATGTGTCATCCTAACAGATAGTTAGGCGGCGATTAAGGCGTTCGACTCACACTTGATTAAATCCCGCCTCGTGAGGTTAAGCAGCTAAGATTTGTGCGTTATGTACTCATTTAAACAAGTCAAGCGTTAGCTCTTTCAGTGAAGAGGCCAATCGAAGACATTGAGCATGCTATGGACGTGACGGCCATATCGGAGGCTAACACGAGGTGGTCGGGCATCACGTCGTGTCTCGTGGTCAGTCAGCTTTGGCCGGCTCTGAGTGCGAGTAGGCATAGTTTGTCCTACTCGGAGATAGGAATACTCTTCATATCCTGATTGGTGTATTGACGGGCTATTGCCTGATCGGCCGACATGCGAGAAGACTAGGTGTTGCGGACGTTGCAGATCTGTGCCGCAGCTGTAGTGAACCTGATGTCGAGGAAAGTATTTTCCACTTGCTTTGCGAATGATCTGGTCTGGCTCTGAGGCGGGAACGTACTTTAGGTACGCGCTTCGCAATGGACTTGGGTGAATTCGCAAATATTAAGCTAGACAAGCTTTATTAGAAAAAATTCAGAAAACACTTTCTAGGCATATATATGTATTGATCCTATAGAACAAAAATTAATTCAATATCTCAGAAGACCTAATAGATATGACGAAATTCGTAAAAATATATGCATTTCATTTTCGCTGATTATTCTTTTTGTCCCCCTTTTGCACGCCATTGGATAATTGAAATTGTTTTTCATCTAAATTACTCTTCTAGCAGATCTGCATGTACAAACCAAGTTTCAACTTTCTATCATACCCGGAATAACAATTATATTTTTTTAATATGCCACTACTATAGCTCTAGTTAAATACCAAGTTTCAACTATCCAACCACTATTCTTTAGATATAAAAATCAGAACTTTTTCTTTATCATACCCCTTCATCCATATCGACAATTTTTTTTACAAGCCTTCAAATGATTTTGCGGATGGCGTACGGCGGACTGCGTACGGCGTACAGATGGACTGACATTTTTTTTTGCTTTTTTGGTGTCTACTATAAATCGTGAAAAAAAAATTCTTTTTATATCTGAAAACGTCAAGAAAATCGTATATAAATTTGATAACTAAAATAAATAAATAAATAAAGTGAAGTAATTGTCGCGTCCTCACTTCTTCTGCGGTGGAAAAACGCTGAATTTTTTGAGTTCTTCGATTAGAACGTGCGAATTCCGGCGGCAACTCCTCAAATCATTTATATGATTTCGCCACACATCTATAGCCGCGCAGCTGAATTGAACAAAAAAAACCAGAGTCATAACAAACATGACAGCTCCATACAAATCGCAACAATTTCGTATGGCGGGTGTATAACTTGGATGTTTTCTATTAAAGTGCAAGCTTTTGTTAGGCAATGCAAAGTTAAGTAATTTATAAGGTTGAAAAAAATATCGCAATTTTCAGCAATGTCGGCATTCCGCCATTTAAAAAATGCGCAGTTAAATTGCTTATTTTTTGAAAGACAATTTTTGTTATATGAAACACATTGCATATTGATATGGTTCTGAATATTTGTTATTCAGTATCGACTCTAGAGGGTTCGTCAATTCCAAAGTTTTGTATTTTTTGTATTGTATTGATAATAAAATATTGTTACAAATTCGTTCCAAAAAAGATTCTCCAACCAACTGGTATATTTTCTCGTTTTGACGTCACACATCACATAAAAAACGAGGCATTTCTCACGACGAACTGTCATATGTGCGCGGCTTGAGTTTAAGTCGGCGGAGGCCGACTCCATTTAAAACACATAAAAATACGGTCAAACAATTTAGACTGATGGTGACGGAAGCGATATCGATATCTTCAACTGTCATTCATTGTAACTTCAGTTCATATTAACGATATTATGATGAGTATATCCAAGATATTACGTTATACCTACATAGAACACGTAATTTAGACTGGTTGGTTTCATGCTAATCTAAATTAAAACATTTTTTTTAATAGTTTTGTCAAACAGCCTATTAAACTGTTTAGTTTGGACGATTGTTTAGTTTCGGTGTGCGCCCTTCCATATAGCTTCATAGCCATTAGCCGTTCAACTAAACTATCGCGCGATTTTAAATCTCTAGCCTGCGGGTACTCTAGATGAGAGAAGTATTATGAAAAAAAATTAATTACACGGCAAAAAAATAAGAGGATTTGTAGACCTAGGAATAGAAAATGATTAGGAAAGCGATGAAGCCACTCAGGCTTATGTTTTTATGGTAGTAGCCATGAATGCTCACTGGAAATTGCCTATAGCATATTTCTTTATTCACTCTCTGAGTTCAAATGAACGTGCTAGTCTAGTTCTAAGTATTGAAAGATTACAAGCAATTGGAGTTAAAATGGCTTGTGAAAGATGTGATGGTCCATCTTACAATAAGTCCATGATAAGAGCTTTAGGCAGTAACATAGACTTACCAAATGCACGCCCATTTTTCATAACGAAAGAAAATCTAGATGACAGGATATTTACAATGCTGGACGCTTGCCATTGCGTTAAACTGATTAGAAATCACTTTGCTGCAACAGAGTTAAAATCTGCAGCTGGAAATATTGACTGGAGATACATAAAGATGCTATATGAAATGCAAGAGAGTGAATGCATAAAGCTGGGAAATAAGCTTTCAAAACTTCATCCTGAATGAAAAAGATGAAGGTGAAATATGCTATCCAAGCTCTGAGTGCTAGTGTTGCAGATACGATTGAATTTTGCAACAAGGGACTGCACTCCGAAGAATTCGAAGGTTCCGAAGCAACAGTCGAATTTATAAGAAAAATCGACTTTGCTTTCGATATCTTAAATTGTAGAAATCAATTTTCGAAGGGAACAAAAGGGCCATTAAGAGTATCTAAATACACCCAATGTTGTGAAGAGATAAAAAAAATACAAGAGTACTTATATTGTCTCTCTAAGAACAACTGATGGAAAACCAGTACACAAGTCTAAAATAGGCACGGGATTCACTGATATAGCAGTTGGCCTGCAAGTTGTGAAGAAAATTTACGAGGAGCTCTGCATAAAAAAGTGCTTCTTAAAATATGTCTTATCATTTAAATTAAGTCAGGACCACATCGAATTATTCTTTTGCTCAATCGGAAGCAAATCGGGATGAAAAACAACCCTACTGCACGACAATTTGTTACAGCAATGAAATCTTTGTTGACTCATGCCCAAATAACAAGTGCTGGAGGCAACGCGCAAAAATTGAAGACATGCAGTTTGCTGCAGGTATCTACCAGCACAATAAGCGTCACCAAAAATGGACTGAATTATGCTCTTGGACTCAACGGATAATTTGTATCCACTATCCGAAGAATTAGATTTTGATGAAATTTGGACACTACTTCATATAACGGCATTATCAGAGTTTCAAGAATCTGCAGTAGGCTACATTAGTGGTTATGTAGTTAAAATGGTCAATAGGGTAATCAAATGCACGGAATGTAACCTTGCTTTATTGGCAGAACATGCTGGACTTGCACCCGGAATGAAGAATTTGATATTTCAAAAGACTCGGGGAGGACTTATTTTGCCATCAGCGGACGTCACATATATATGTAGTAAGACCGAAAAAGTAATTCGCTCAAATTCATCTGTAATAAATTTGATTTTAAACTATAAGAACGTTATGGAAAAATTAGCTATATTGACATTGCGCGTAATTAATTTTGATAAGATTTTCCATAGCCATATCATTCATATTAAGGAAATGAAACGAAACTTAAAAAATAATAAGCTGATTCGATCTCGATTATCTCGAACCATAATTTTTCAGAATCACTGAAATTTAATTTTCACTTATCATCGAGATCCAACTGCAAAATTACTTCAGATTAGCATGAATAAGATCACTGAAAATGTAGAAATTATTTGGAAAAAATAAATAACCACTAGCTAATTGAATATTACGGATATAATCCCAAAAAAAGTCTCTGCAAAGACGCGGAAGACAACATCATCAGCGACATACAGGAAATTAAAAGGAGATGGGCTTCCTACTTCGAAATCTTCGCAATCCCACTCCATTAGCACCGATCACGATAAACAACATTTCAATTGAGGTTTCAACTGACGAAGAAGAACTAGCATCGCACATCCCACACTTCTAAAATCGAAGCAGCCCTATGTGACCAAAAACTAAAGAAAGCGCCGGGAATTGACCAAATACCAGTTAACTTCTTAAAAACGGTGAAAACTGTGTCGCGGAAATACTATACAATTTGATATGCAAAATTTGGACAGAGGAAAAGATATCCGACGATTGGCGACAAAGCATCATATAAACCATATTCACAAGATCCTTCCCTAGTGCTAAAGGCCTAAACAGAACACGGACCTCGACTGCGACTGCGCAGTCCCTGTCTTTAGAATACACAGGATTATATGGCGATGCCCACAACACCAACTTCGCCTGCGACTGCGCAGTCGTGCTACACTCTAGTTCATGGACTGCGGTTGTAGTCTCGGATTTCCACTACTTCCCAGCAAGAAAAGTTTCGTATACTGTACGTCGAAACGAAACCATATGCAAGTCGTATAACTGATTAGACTTTTTGGGAAGGATGTCGCCGCTTGATGTATATATTTACTATTATAGTTTGTACGATAATATTTACATGACCTCTTAAAATGAATTAAATTCTGTTTACATTTAAGAGGAGACCACGATAGCTTAGTACATGCTGTCTTTATCTTACATATAGAATTTTGATGCTATTTTGCGTGAGTACGCTTTGCCTACTGGGTTTTTATTCTTCAAATTCGTCTCGATTCCTATTCACTTTCTCGTTATTAATAAACGCAAACACTCCAAATTGATTAAAAACACTATATAAAATATATACGCTACCAGAAACACGTCCATTTTCAAAAATATTAAACAAAACAGAAGTGACACTTGACACTCGTTCTTCTTCTTGCTTGCATAGAATCGAAGTCGTAGTCGGTGTTCTGTTCAACACCAACTGCGCAGTCGAACCTCACGCCGCAAGGTAGGCAAATCGCAGTGGCAGTCGCAGTGGAGGTCCGTGTTCTGTTTAGTACTTAAGGACGTATTTGTCAGTCTTGACTCAGCCGCAAAAGAAGTCAAAACAAGAAAGAGAACGCCAATTAGACAAAATATAACAATTGCAGAGTATAATTTGGAGAGGGTTGGTCACTGGCTGATTCGCTCCAAGATAGCTATTATAGATTTAGCAAAAGACAGCAATGAAACGGACGAAATCAATCGACCGATCATGCTAGCAAATAAAACATATTATTGGATACTTCCAATAATGGAATTCAAGAAAGTACACTGGGACAATAAGCTGCGAATATATAAAACTGAGTTACGACTAAAATTAAAAATCCAAAAACATCAATATTCCCTTTTTTCAAAAAAATATATTCTAAATTTACTGAATTTTTGAATTGAAATTTCTAACTGTACAAGTTTTAAGAGTTCACAAAAAGAAAAGGTATTTCGCGGTATTAAATTTTATATCAAATTTCAAAATGAAAATGCTTCTCCTGATGTCACTA